>JBCFYV010000003.1:65401299-66083657 GCA_039000515.1 Timema cristinae | reverse complement strand
AACCCTTAGACAGGGGTGGATCCAAAGGGGAGAGCCTCTTCCACTCAATATTTTTAATTTTAAAAATTAATCAATTAAATATATGTTATAGTCACTACTAATTATACCGTCATGTAATATCTCATTAACTAATTGCTTCGCGTTTCAATCATGGTTAATAAATTGATTTACATTTTTAACTAGTAATCCTGCATGGCAATGCCTGTGACCCAATGTGGTATAAGAATTATACAAGAACCCCCCCCCCCCCCCCCCCGCTGATCTCCCATGGTGCCCGTATCTCTGAAACGTAATTCTAAACCAGGTAAAAATATTTTCTTCAAAAAATTGTTATAAATAGCCTATTTAAAAAGTTAGTTAAAAATTTTAAAATCCGGCTTCGAGGTGCATTCGGACCCCCTTCCTCTCCCTTAAATTATTATTATTATTATTATTATTATTATTATATAGATACACAATTTAACTAATAAAGATTAACAACAACGAAAAATCACATAAACGAACTTGAATGCGTTTCAAATTTTTCAAATTAATTTCTAAATCACTCTCAAATTTTGAAGAATTTTTCCGTCAGAGTTTCCTGAGGGGTAACCACCCCCGGGCGGTCCCATGAAAACGCCCACGCGCCCACCCAGTGCCCTTACGAAAATCCAGAATCCACCTCTGCCCTTATATCTGTATAAAAACACGGCTTCGTGTTACCTTTTAGGGCATTTCCTGATGCCTCGTGGTAAGCTATATAGGTGCAAACTACTGTAAACAAAACTATGGTTTTGACTTTTTTTTTTTTTTTTTTTTTTTTTGTGGTTGGGGGAGGATAGGCAGGTAACTGGGGTCCCACTGACGAAGTTTGCCCAGGGCTTCCACGTCTGCTAAGGGCGGACCTAGTGTATATTAGAATTTTGGTAGGAAGGAACTTTTAGAAACCAAAAACCTTTTATTTTTTGCGAGGTATTGATAATATCTATCAAAAGTGACAGCTGTAGATAACACGACTCAACGTATGAATGTATGAAAATTGTTTAAGTAGCAAAATTGTTCCAATCAAAATCGTACTCTAGTTCAAAGACGAACTAACAATATGTGATTCCCATTAAATTAATTATAATCAAAAGTTGTAAGCATAAAGAGACTAATTAATTTTCCCTTGTGGTTTAGGGGTAAGGTATCCTACTTCTGTGCTGGGGTCCGGAGTTAAATCCTCGGTCCCGGCACAGATTTATCTGATTACCAAACCCTTCCTTTACCTCTGACAAAACGTGTATTAATCACAACTTGTGAATGTGTGGAATACCAGGCCTCCACCGTGGTTCGGATCCCACGTTAAACTGTAGGTCCTCCATTTCATCTCACAATCCCAATCAATCAATACACATTAGCGTAAATGCGTATAGCCCGAACGGGTAGTAAGACGCGGTGCTAATAATATTATATTGAAGCAATATTATGTTTATTTTAGCCCACCTTGAGTGCAATTTTAGAGTGTATTTTATTTAATTAGCGAAGAGAAGAAAAAACAGGAGAAACATTTAATAAAAATGACATTATTTTTTTGTCAGTGATGTTGCTGATGTGCAACAGAACGTCGAAAGTACTAGGAGAACATCTGAATCAAAGAGGTGGCGGAGTTTAATTTGTGGATGACTGTGCCATCTATGAAGCAGCAGTAAAACTAGCTCTATAATTATTGAGAGTTTACTATTGCTTAATGAGATATTCATCATTTATTTTTAAATTATTGAATCAGTTTTATGATTTTTAATAAAGCTTCCATAGTGTCTTACGTTTTTTATATGCACTCAACTCGGTTGGTAAAATTATTGGTTTTGTACAATTGTGCATAAACTACCTGTGCACAACGAAAATACATAAATTTATTCAACTGGAACTTGAACTAGAATTTCAACGCTAAATGATCTAAACCACAAACTTAAGCTTAAATAATGACAAATACCACATTCGAAGTACTATTTTCAATTAAATTAAATTAGTTTTCAAACTTACTCATTTCTAAGAACGTTAAGCATCAAAAGAAAAGTATTGATAGTTTACTAGTTTCGAGTATTGATTGATATATAATTGTATCGAAATAATAAACAAGACTTCAAAATATAAAGTTTTTAGTGTTTTCATGTATGAATTTTTTTTTTCTCTCTACAGGCCTACTTTGTGTCTTTAAAAATGTATGCACTTACCAAATAGCATTGCATATTAAATATATTGATAACAATCTTGACATAGGTTTGGTTTACACAAGAACCTACGTTAATTCAACATTCAACCACCAAGCGCTGTAGTAGATGTGTGAGAATATAACTGAAATCGCTCTTATTGCGTTATTGGAATTTACTTTATTTTAGCACCACGTCTTACTACCCGTTCTGGTTATACGCCTTTGTACTAATTACATTAATGGGTTAGGGATCAGGAAGGCTTAATTTAGAGGAAATGCACCCGCATTTGCGTGGAGTGATAGTGGCAAACCATTTAGGAAAAACTTAGTGCACCCGACCGGGATCAAACCCCTATCATCCGGTCTTCGGCAGGCTAGTCCAACATGATATTAGCGCGTTAGACCACGTGGCCACCGAAGCGAATTTATTGAAGTAGATCTACGTACAAATAATTAGGACTTTTTTTTTGCAGAATTTTTTTTTGTGTTTTCCAAAAACATTGTTAGTAACACATTCAACCGCCAAGCGCTGTGGTCGATATGTGAGTGCCAGAAAATAACTGTAATCGCTTTTATTGCTGTGGTGGAACTCACTTAAATAGCTCTTTTTTTTAATATTGAAAAAATTTCAAAATGTAAATTCTAGTGAAATTTTCCGTCTCACGTCCTCAAAAGTGTTGCGATGCTCCAGTAAGGTTGGTAGCCCTGGTGGCAGTAGTTCGAGGATATGGGTGCCGCTCTGATTTACGAGTCCCCCGGTTTATCTCGCGAGCCGCCACTGATAAGAAGGCGCCGAGACTTTCGCCAAGTCAACGTCCTCTCGACCTTCCAGCCGACAGCTCTCATTCCTAGGCCAGAGACACCGTTTCGAACCCATGTGAAGCCTAGTGGCGTGAGCGCGCACACAAATTCACTCCTGAAGGGTTGAGTGAGGGCAGGGGTGGGCTGAAGGGCTCAAAGCAGCCACAAACTGCACATACGGTGACCTCAACATGAATTATTCATAAATAACACTGAATCTATCGTTTAGGATAAGCTGAAGTGGTGCGATGAAGTATTATTACTTTTTTTTTTATTATTAGTACATTTAATATTGAGGACATTTCAGCAAGGCCGTAGTCAGCCAATAATTTCAGAAGGGGGGGGGGGGGGGGGGGTCTGGTGGGCCTATCCCCAATTGCTGGTAGCTAGAAAAATTCTAAATATTAAACACCTCTAGAAGCTATCTGAAGTGCTTTTTATGGTAACACAGCCCCCTAATTTGTATTTGTATCTTATTATTGATATTGTTTGAACCATAAATAAAGCCATATATATTTTGTTTATAAAATTTCGTGGGGGTTTGAACCCCCTCTACCCCCCCTCACCTCCCCCCAGGCTACGGCCTTGTATTTCAGTTGCCTACAATATCGATTAGTACTTCACTACACAAACCACTTAAAACATTTATAATTACTTTCTACTGGCATGAGCAAAAAAAAATAAAAATGCTTTTAAATGGTTAGACAATATTTAGGAATATATTTTTTTGAGATATTTATGTTTGTAAAATAATCCTTCACTCTTTACTTGTGTGGATTACAAAGCTACCAACAATCAGTATCTCCTAAACTCATGAGTATTATTTTGGACCCGCCTCGGTGGCGTAGTTGGCTAACGCGCTTGTCGTGATGAGCCCGACTGCTGAGGGCGGGGAGATCGAGGTTCGAATCTCGGTCGGGTGAACTGGGGGTGGTTTTTCCTAAATGGTTTTCCACTCTCCCTCCACGCAAATGCGGGTTCACTTCCTTTAATTCAACCTTCCCAATTCCTAACCCATTAATGTAATTATTAGTACTTAAGCGTATAACCCGAACGGGTAGTAAGACGCGGTGCTAAAAATATATATATATATTATATATATATAATTTTGGATTTATAAATGTTTCTTAAAACACCAAGAAACCACCAACGGGTCGGTTTTAAATTAATGCCATCGTATATCTTCACAAAATATTATGGGCTCTCTCAGACTTACTCAAAAGGAACTTTTGATGAAAATTTAATAAATGCAATCATTTAGAATTGAATGGGTAGCTTTATTTATGTTTAAAATAGATATTTTTTTATGTATTTGAAGTGCATGTTCTAAACCAACTAATTTTATCATCACTCGACTTATAAGCTAACTTAAATCTAGAACAGACACAACATACATTTCACCAATGATACTTTTTTTTTTTGACATGATGGGGTCGAATCTTTGACCTTTGGATCAGTAGACAGACACGTTACCAACTGAGTTAAGGTATTGGATCTTAAAGAATTAGCGATGGCCCAAAGCAGCATCTTAAATGCTTTATCTATATAATTCTCATACAGTAAAGCACAATATATCCGAAACCAGGTTTACCACGTGCACAAAACTATTGTATCACGTTCACAAAAACAATTGTGTCCCCCTCATAAACTGATTGTGTACGGGCTAAAAGTGAGTATACGTAATATGTAAATACACAACGTTTATAGATTATTTTTAAATTTTGTATATCCTAATAAACGTAATAGATAAAGACTTGGCTGTGTTAAAAGTTTAAAAAAATTAGTTTGAGTACAAAGATGCTGGAATGATGGGTTAGATAGATATAAACGATAACATTGATATTTTATCTTATATTTTCATACCGAATTGTGCGAAAATAATTTTGACAAGTTATATATAGTCAAATTTTCATTGGAAAAACCTTATTCAACAGCTAGAAAAGTTACTAGATATAATTTCACGTATTCATACATCAAGTCATGTGATCTACAGCTGTCACATTTGATAGATATCATCAATAACTATAAAATAATTCTAATAATATAGTAAAATATTACCATTGTTGGCCACAAAAAATACGTTTGTATTTTCTAAAAGGCCGTTTCTATGAAAATTGGATTATAGTTATTAGGTACGTCACACATTATACACGTGTCAAGTAGTAGTTTGCACACTAAAAATTATTCAAGATAACTAGACACAATTTAATTAGTTAATTGATTGATTTACAAATCTATAAAAAGCGTTTTCGTTTTCATGAGGCTTTTTTTTAACATAAGGACACCGCCTAATTGAAGGAAGAGGCTTATATTCTTACGTTGCGATAATTTTTTTTTAAGAATGGAATTTCTGAAATTTCAAAACTACTTAAACAATCCTATAAATTATCTTAGAATTTTTTGGTTGATGCTAATATTAAAATAATAATACTACATTTGTTTGGGGAAAGGTCAGAATATGATTTCTTACTCAACTCGGAAATGCAAGAATTTGCGTAAAAATATCTGGGAAAATTAATCAACCTTAAATGTTTATAAATAAAATTATTTACTTATACATATTTAAATTATAGTATAGCTTTTAAAGGTTGTATGGATAATTAGGCACTTCCCCTTCCACTTTGAGGTGGACCATATATTAAAGTAAAAAAACACGAACATCAGCGCTCCAGTAGGCGGTTTGTGAACCACTCGTGGTTTTGTTTGTTATATTATATCGATCTTCCTGTCTGATTTATTTTTTAAACTGGATATATTTTGTTTGTTTTTTGTATCGCGTCTTACTATTAGCATGGAACTATTTGCATTTAATTACACTGACAGGGTAAATTTCAGTAAGATAGAATTTAAAGGAAATGTACCCACATTTACGTAAAGTGAGAGTAGGAGTATAAAAACCAGCCCTGGTTTAACTGGCTAGGATTCAAACCTAGACCTTTCCGTCATTGGCAATTCATTCTATAGTGATATTCACTCACTCTATAATAGAATATAATGTAAAGAGATAACGTAAAACTTTCAATTTTTTTTGTTGAATAAATTTCCACGGAAACTTTCCTTTAATTTTTTTTTTTTCCGGAACGATTTCTAACTATTTAAATGGAATGAATTAAATCGATATATTATTTCAATTCTTAAAGTGTACAATACAGTTTAATTTATCATTTACGAATGAGTTACAATAACACAATAACAGTAGTTCAAGTTTACTTCTTACATTCGCATAGCGACTACAGCGCTTGATGGTTGAATGTGTTACTAGCGTCACTCTTCCCCAGTATTCTGTGGGATGGATGTGTTTATATCTCAATATAATAATAATAATAATTATTATTATTATTAGCACCGCGTCTTACTACCCGTTCGGGTTATACGCTCTTACGGTGAGTGATGTGTAATGGTAGGGTGATTGTGAGATGAAATGGAGGACCTACAGTTTAACGTGGGATCCGAACCACGGTGGAGGCCTGGCATTCCACACATTCACAAGTTATGATTAATACACGTCTTGTCAGAGGTGAAGGAAGGGTTTGGTAATCAGATAAATCTGTGCAGGGACCGAGGATTGAACCTCGGCCGCCAGCACAGAAGTCTGACACCTTACCCCTAGACCGCCAGTTCACCCATAATATTATATTTACTATTGAAATAATATTATAATTTTTTTCTGGGATTCAATAATCTGAAAACTCTACCGGGACGTTATCGATCTAAAATTTACAGAAATACGTTCATTTCTTTGGTAGAGTGAAGTCTTAGACCGTATGACCACCAACGATGGTGTTAATTTGAATAAAACTAGTGTCAAAAAATAATTTCAAAAAGTAAATTCTCAACCCCAAAGTTCTAGATTATCCAATTAAGAATTCATAAGTAAAAATAGATACTTTTGACGAAAAGCAAATGAAAAAAAAAGTGTCATGATCTACTTCTGGAAAGGTCATAAATATCCTCTATAATCTGTCACGGTTTGCCCCGTGGTCTATAAATGATCGACTTTTGAACCCTACGTTTTCTGAACCATGGACCCTTTGGACGGACTCGGAGATGGAATTAATCTGACCTTTTGACTTATTCCAACACTTATCTATTCTTGTTTGTCGTTAAGACTGCTCGCTCTTTCATCATATCTTTATAACCTTTCAGAGATCACTTTCGCAGATTTTAGTCTCGTCCATTGAAATAAATGCCTATCGACACTTTTCTAGTTTCACTCTTTAAAAAAAAAAATTTCAATAGTAAAAACTCATTTTATGAAATTTCTAATTAGTTATTTTATAGTTTCAAATAATAATTAAATTTATTTTCCAAATACAATGTTCGCGCTTTTAAAGTCAAGTATATAAACCTTTTCAATTCGAAGTCCAAGAGATATCTAAAAAAAAGCGAATTAATAATTTTTATTAGCATCCAGGCAGCTGATACACAATAAGTCAATAACCTCAAAATATGTTGTGTATAAACACACACATTTTACATAAAATTCTATCTAAATCACACTGACACAATAAATACATACGAAAAAACAAGAAAAATTTAACACAAAATTTAAAAAGTTAAATTAACATACGAAAATTACAGACTCAAATCAGTTTTTGCACTTTGACATTACGTTGAACAAAATTCAGTGAGCTTGGTTTATTGTAGTTTGCTTATCTTGACGTTGACCTCTTTTCAAAATATTAAATAATTTAGTGATACGCTCAAAACTATGTAGAATTCAACTATATGTAACTAGATAGCTGTTGCCCGTGGCTTTGCTCGCGTGGAAGTTGATTATATACAAATACGAAAATATACATATGTATTTACAGATTAATTTAAAATATTACGTTACGTTGATGACCATAACTTGACCTCAGATCAAAAATAATACAAGTCCGATACAAAATTTCACCCCCTTTTTCATCCCTTATTAAATAAAATTTCCAAAATTCCTGAAACACTTATTTATTTGTTTTACGTCAATAACCGAAATACAAAATTTTGTTTATGTAACTTTCAAAATGACGGACTTTCATACATATTATCATACATATTATCATCCCCTATTTTGACCCCTTTGGGGTGGAATTTTCTAAAATCCTTTCTTAGTGGGTGCCTAAATAACAAAATGAATATACAGTCCGAATTTCATGCTTGTAGCCTTGATAGTTTGTGCTCGGCGATGATGAATCAGTCAGTCAGTCAGTCAGGACATGTTATTTTATAAGTATAGATAGCTGTACCACGATTGTTGTAACACAACTATAATAACTTCTTACTTAGTAATGTTGTATTTTACATACATTCATTAACGCTATGACATTTCTTGTATTAATATAAAACAAAAACCATCGAATTAAACAACAAACAGTGGACTGTGGCATTTTTCTCTATATCCAAAGCCGTATTGTCATGTAAATGATATAGTAGTACTCCTTAAACAAAAACTTTAAACTAAAATTGTCAATAAGTACTTTCTAATGGATAATGTTGTTTGAAAATAACCCATGGATAAGCATTATGTAATTTCATTGCTAGCTTATAGACAGAGTTTTAAAATAGCCTATGTGTATTTTCTGCCGTTTTCCCAAAATATTTAAAATGAAGTAGCGTTGACTTTGGGAGTAAACTCTTCATACAAATTGGTTTAAAAAAAAATAGGCACAAATGATAAGGTTAGGGAGGATGTCATATCTGTTGCCACCAATTTTCTCCTTGTTTAGTGAATCGAGCAGCGATTTTCAACCTTTTCAAACTCACGACACACTAAATGGAGCACTAAAATTGTCAAGGTGCATCATCGGTTATTTGAAGAGAGATTTTATCATTAAAAAATTGATGAATGTTTTTGAATAAACTTCCAAAACTTAACGTCTAGTAATTGTGTTATTTAAAAGAAATAGTGTTGATCGTGAATTTTAAAAAAGATTTCATTAATATTCCTCAAATTTGTTCTCGTTTATTTTTTATCCTCCCCAAAACACAATGGTTGTAAAACAAAAAGAAAAACAAAACAAATCATTATAAGGCACTTGGTCGCAAAATTGCGCCATTTTTATTCTTTCAATGGAGTAGATTTGCACCATTTAGTGAATACAGGCCATGATGTCGTCTATCTTTTATTATTTATTTGGAATGGATTTTCTCTGTAACATCATCTCTCATTGTTTTGTATGGACCAAATATAAACTAATTTTAATCTGTCAATTCCGTAGAATTCAAATGTTTACGTGACATACTTTAAAATTAAAGGATAAAGCCCAGTTAATTATTATTATTATTATTATTATTATTATTATTATTATTATTATTATTATTATTATTATAATATATTTGTATAAATTTAAAAATGGGGCCCATTTGAGAATTCATGTGTGTATGGTTATTAGGAAAAAATACAAGTTCTTCAAAGTTTATTTATATTTTTTAATCAATCAATTTAAAGAATGTATGTTCAAATTGATTGTGCATTAACAATGACTTATTTGAAGCTTGAAATGTTTGTTTATTAAATGAGCAGTGTTCGTGACCTAGGATACTATGTAAAATGTAATTACCTTAGTTGAGTAAAAGTGGTTGGGTAAAAACAAGACAGTAATCGATAATCACAATAATTATTAAAATTAATGTTAGCGGAACGGCGCGGCGTGGCAGTTGTTGGGTAAATGCTGCTTGGTGTAGTTGGCAGCAGCGGTAATTAGTTGTGGGGCGGGCGTGTAGATGGCAGGGCGGTTTATGGGCGGGGCCGACTGGCAAAAGGCGCCAGTGCTCGCGAGTCGCGCGTGCTTTGAGTGTTTCTCAGTCCTTGCGGTAGTGTAATCTTGTCTGGTTGTGTTCGTGGATTGTCTGGTGATGTCCAGCCGGCTTCCTTAAAATTATTTTTGCCTGAAGGTAAATTAACAATTACATTTTGTTAAACTAGTGAATGCTTCTTATTTGACTATTTTCATTGAAGTTATTTAATTTGTAATATGCATTTTGAATTGTAGATTTTCGAATACGGTTTAGTTTTAAACTATAATATTCCACGTTGCTGTTGAGCATGTAGCCACATGTATTATAAACTAGTCATGTAATTAATGTGATATAGTAGCTGTCGGGGAAATATGAAAAACACTTTGTCCTGAATAATTTAAAATACATTGTTGTAACAATAATTATTGTGGAACTATCTGTTAATAACCCAACAAAATTTGAATTTAATTTACGTCAACGCCTAAATGTCGACGTGTTCTAAATGTGATTCTTTACATTTAGTATAGATTTTTTTTAAATTTATTTATTTATTTCTATGCGGGTCTATTACCAGTCTTTTTTAAAAACTATTTCAAGTTAAGATAACAAAATTATGATGGTGAAATAATTCTAGTGTGTTAAAACCAGTTTTTAATTGGTCTAAGCATTTCATTTATTTTTTGCTTGGAACCCATTTACGAACTCTTTAACGGTTCCTTTTGTTTTAAAAACGTTGAAAGTTTTTTTTTCCCTGGAGTTAAAGATAAAAGTTAAATTTTAGAACCAAAGTTTGTTGCTCAAGATATTTAGTTCACCAACAAATGTAATTTTATCCACACTTAAACCCTCTCAAATAACTTTTGAAATAATATCTACAATTCGGCGAGATTCATAATTATTTAAGGAAAATATTATGTTTAGTAGAAAATTGCTAAATTTTTACAGTATGATCTAAATGACTGATTTTTTTAAAATCAGAAGCTGGTTTATGAGCCACCATGATTTAATTCTCCAATTTATTAAAATAAATTATCTCCTTTAATTATTTTTGTGGCTACTTTGTTACACGTTAGTTAGTTCACAACTTCACAAAACTCTCTTATTAATACGAATGGACCTTATAATTGTATCTATTTTGGCATAAGCTCTTGTTTTGAATACATTCTTTAACAATTATTATATTATGTAGACCTAAAATATCGGGTTTAAGAAAAATAACTTTGTTGATAACTGGCCATCCCGTTTGGAATTCAACCCCTACCGACCGGGTAAGAGAACACAATATCCGTGCCCCTATATTATTTATTGCTAGAACTGAAACCAGTTTTGAATTGTTTCAATTTTCACTGAAACCAGTTTAAAATTCAATTTTAAGCTCTCAATAAAAAAAATCACTATCCACAATTTAGATTAATACATTATATATCATAATAAAAGTTAGCGTACTAATTGCCTCTATATAAAAGCTTGAATTGCGTCTTTTGAAACTGGACATATTTATTCAACATTTTTTTATTGGTAGTTGAATTGAAAACGGGACGGCTTGTGGTATTTTTACTTTTTCTCCATTCCTTGGAGAGAGAAGTATTGTGATTTTCAGCTAAATCTAACTCGAGATTTTGATAAAAGTCGACTTTCATGACCCCTTGAAACAGAAAAAGTTGTTTTTGGAATCCTAAGGTTCCCTCAAGGACTTTTTGGAATCAGATATATATAATCATAAAATTGAGGGTAGTTTACTGAAGGGCAAAAGTAGAGAGAAAAAAATTAATTTTCTCATACGTTTCAATAATTTTGATTAAATTTCATACCTAAGCATTGTTTAACATCACAAACAAATTGGCAATTCTCATTTTTGCTTCAAAGTTACTTTAAGGGTAGCTAAGTTACATACGCAGACATTTCCAAATTCGATCATATCTCCGGAACCATTTGAGTTAAGAAATAACCTATCATTGTAAAGTTGTAGAACTATTAAAAATTAAAAATCTTTTATTTGAAATATATTTTTATAAAATCAATAGTTTCTGAGCTATAAGCAAAAATGTTATAATTTTATTGAGATGGTTCAGCTCTTTGGTGGACAAAAATGTTCCTCTTTTCTCGATGTTTCTGTAATGGTGTTTATTATTTAATTTAAATGCTCTTTGGTGGAGTGTTTCTGCAACAGTGTATACATAAGTTATTCGGCTCCCAAATCTGGTAAGTTTGTAAAATATGTCTCTGTTCTAAGATAAAAAAAGAGATAAAGTATGTGTGTTGTCCACCATATCATTCACATAATTTTATAAATTGTATAATTTTACAGTTCAAACAAAACCCTCATTTGTATAGGAAGCCTACTTTCGACCGCCAACAATGATTGAAAGTCACTAAAATTTGGCATTCTAGAAATGTGTCTTATTTGATTTATTAATAATAATCATAGGCTTGGATTAATATTCGTAATATTTTAATTTCCGCCATTGTGGCAACATGAGTTGCCAGTTTTCAATTATTGGTCTAATCTTATGAAACTCAGTGTTCAATAATTTCCACTAGAACAGGTGGGGGGATGTTTGTGGAAAGTACAGTTGAATGATACATAATAGTAGCTTTGTTCATTGGGGGCTCCGCCCCCCCCGGTGAGTTTACTTTGTAAGTGGATGTAAACTAATGTAATTCCAGAAATTTTTGTTGTTAGGTCTTACCTTTTAGCCACAAGAGACCTCCAAAGAAAGTTCCGTTCGCAACCGACTTTAAAGTTTCTTCAACATTTTGAATTTTTTTTTTCGCGGTTTTAACTTTTTGGAATTTTCCCGTCGGTTACAGGCTAGAAGCTATAAGTTTGCCAAATTTCAAGTTTCTATCTCATCTGGAAGTGGGTAAACATTAATATCAGTGAGTCAGCCGTGTGGCTTTATAGTAGTATAATAATGCCTTATTCCAGGTTGTTTTTTATCTCAGTTATATATATATATACACTATGCTCACAATGGTTTTTTTTTTATCGAAATCTCTTCATTTCCTTCCGGTCATTTAATTGTTCATGTACTTCACTGGCATAAATAAATTGAAACACATTTTGTTTGAATCATCTTTTTTGTTATTCTCTCGAGGAAATGTTTCCAACCATTTTACTGTTGTGACGGGTTTTTAAAAACATGTTTTCATTCAAAAATGATGTTGCCAGACTTCCGATGTTAAATTATATAATTCCTGGATATATTATCAAGTGGGTAACTTGTGAAAGTGGATGTTAGTACTTATTTATAGTAGGATTTAGATAGTAAGAACAGTTCCCAGAAAATACCAACTGGCTTTTCACAACCAGCTTTGTTAAAATGTTGCTAATTTAATTGTAATTTTGGGAATAGTATGCAATTAGGACGGGATTATTTATAGTGTCTTATTATGAAAAATATATATTTTTTTACCATCCATACACACAAGAACAAAAAACAAATTTCCGACAATAACAAACTTCAATGTAAAATAATTCTATTTTATTTAAAGAAAATTTCCAAAAATCTCTTCTAAATCACAGAAAGACTTTAATATCCAAAAGAATATCACAGCATGGCACCAACATTATTTTAATACGCAATAAGGAATAAGGGTTTAGTTAACACTTTTACTAATACCAACCTAACAAAACAGCTTATAATACACCAAGAGGGCGGGTTTCTTTACACTTTTTCTCTCATATTTTAGTAACAATTTTTTTTATCACCAATACACAAAACAAGAATAGCAAATTTACAAAAAATATCAAAATTAATATTGTCAAAAAAATTACATATATAATCATAAAATTTAAAAAAAATTCGCTTAAATCACAGAAGAACGCAAATATTAAATAAATGTAATTATTACATGGCACCATTGCCTTCTTTATTTACTATCCCCCATAATAGCTTCAATAAGGTATTAACACCCCCACCCCTCGAAAGTGGGTGCGCCTCTTAATAGGATAAGCCAACACAATTATAAGCCATATTTCCCACTTATTAAAAAGTAAATATTTGCTTTTATTGCACTTTATGGAAAATGAGCCATCGTTGCACGTCAAACATCTTTGTTTACTCGCCACCTCCGTCTATAAACAAATTGGAATTCTGAAATCCTTGTACCCCCGAGGTCTTTTTTGCCGTGTCGCAACTTTGTTCACGTGACGTCATCTGTTGTGCTTCCGCCATTTTCCTGCCACCAAGAGTTAGTTTATTTATATATACATTAGTTCCTAAGTGAACTGGTTTGCGACTTTTTTTTTTGTACCTTATTTAATGTGTCCACAGTCAGAGAAAATATGCGAAACCTGAGAAAGTCGGGAAATTTAAAGTTGCCAAGAAAATTAGGGAATTTTATAGTCTTTTATCAGGGAAAAGGGTTTTTCCATTCTCCCTCCACACAAATTCTGGTCATTTCCTATACATTCAACCTTTATACCTTACACATTAGCGTAATTAGTAGTACGTAGGCTTATAGCCGGAATGGGTAGTAAGACGCCGTGTTTAAAAACTAACTTTCTAACTGTCGAATAAGGTTTTTCCGACTGAAATTGGACTGTACTTTCCGAAACACACGTCTCGCGAACCAACATCTTTAGGACATCACGCAAGAAAGTGATCTATTTAGGTACAAGGACAGACCATGCTATGCGGGACACAGCATATTGTTTCAGGAACAGCGCTTGGTACCGAACTAAGCGTCCATTCATACTTAGGGGGTCACCCATACATCACGTAACGCTTTTTTTGATTTCCAACACCCCCATCCCATATAACAAGTATACGTTTATACCTCCCCCCCTCCCGCCCTACTACTTGTGCTACGTAACTTTTTTTACACCAAGAGTAAATGTCATTATTTCAAAAGGAAGTCTTTGTGACACTAAAAAAAGGGACTCCCAATTATTACTACATCAGAATCAGTTTTAAATCCTGACACCCGCTTTGGTGACCGCATGCATCTAAGGTAATATATAATATAGACTGCTGATAACGGGGGATCGTGGTTCAATCCCGGTCGGTTGTACTGTGGGTTTTTTTTTTATCGCCACTCTCCCTCCACGAACATTTGAATACGTAATTAATTAATCCATATGTCTTGTATGGACCCACACGTTGAGAGCCTGATTAAAAGTACCTGATCTCGTTTGGAAATTAGTCACACGCATAAATATGCCTAAAACTACATTTTTTATAACATTACTAGTTTAATATATTTTTTAAATTCATGGGTATATATATATAAACACCGCTAAACCGAACCCCGGCTTACCAAAATTACGGATAAATTGAACACATTTTTCGGGAAATTTAGGAGTTGGGAACTATGTAAAATGAAATATATTTTATTGGTTAACAAACTCGAAAGTTTAAAGAGACTAATTGTTAGTAATAGGAAAAATAAATGTTTGCTATTTACATCGAAACACTGTTTTTGTTTTTCCTTGTTATTACAGGTATCTACTGTAAAAAAAAAATATATCTGTGAATGTTAAACTTATTACATGTTGTACAGTAGCCCCATGGCTTCTTTGGTGCTGACTGACAGCTCACGGCTTATGAAAAGTTACCAGACCAAACTTTGTATTCCTACACCGAACCATATGTTAGCTGTCAGTCAGCACCAAAGGAGCCACGGGGCTACTGTACATCAATTAAATGGGAACGCGAAAAAAGGCTAAAAGGTGTTTTTGTTTGCTGTTTTGATAGCAAAACCTTTTTTGGCCAAAACATCAAATATTTCTCCAGTAGAAACATGAGTTTAATTTTATTAATATGGTGATATCAACAGTTGTTGAATATTTGTCACGAGCAAGCGGCATTAGATGATAAAACTTTTTTAAATGAAGAGAAAAAGTTGTCATTAAATTCCAGGACACCCTTGAGAGATATTCAACAAACTATTGAGGTCACCATATGAAGAAATTAAACTCTATGTTTGTACTGGAGCAATATTTTATTTATTATGCCCAAAAAAGTTTTGCTATAAGAACTCGTTCCTTACGCCCCCATTTTAATCCTCATTTTCGCCAAGCCGAACACGCTTAGGTCCCAATTAAGTTGGAATTAAACGAGGTTTTTTCATATACGGAATAAGAAAAATTATATTTTCATGCAACAGCTGTACATATTTATTTTTACTAGACAAAATAAAAATTCTTAAACTGATAAAAAAAACATTTTTGTACAAAAGAAAATTATATTCAAATAAAACTTCCTGCTTATTCCCAGGATAACGATACTTTTCTTTCGATACCACATTCCTACTCGTATTCAGACATACATTGGTGGACACGTGGTCTAAACGTCATACTCGTCTTGTCTCTCTCGCCTGTTAAGGGTTTCGAATTCCGGCTGGGGGTACTTAAGGTGGTTTTCCCCAAGATAGATGGTTTTCCACGAAAATCCGGACACATCTCCTTCCCCACAATTGTGGGATTAAAAAATATGAATACCTTAGCTCGAGTAGGTAAAGTAGCACCATGGCTTCTTTGGTGCTGACTGTCAGTTCACAGTTGACTTCTGACAGTCAACATTTAGGTATATACATAAATTTTGACTGTCAGAAGTGACAGTTGCTAAACACATGCTTTTGCAGATCATTTGGTTCAGCGTAGGGATACATAATTTGGTCTGGTAACTTTTCAAAGCTTTTAGCTGTCAGTCAGCACCAACGAAGCCATGAGGCAACTGTAACATGTCCGCCTACTCAAGATAGAGGTCCCGGGTTCGATTCCTGTCATAACCACAAAATGTATCGTTGGTGAAAAATGGGTTTCTACATTCACAGTGATAAATTAACGAGGGGGGGGGGGGAGGGGGGCTAGGTGTTGTGTCTTTTCGTTTAAAAGTCGGGTGTGCTGATATAAGCAGTCGGGTTCAATGTTTACTAATAATTTTTGCTGAGGCCATTGTTTACTTAGAGAAATATTTATTTTATATTTGTTGTAGACACACGTAATTTTTTTTTAAACTATCACCTATAGAAATGGTTTTCTCTTTCTGAGATAAGATAACGAGTCAGTTATATAACCAAGCCCCCAGTAAATTATAGAATTAAATTTGTCCTTCTGTGGAAGTCATTAGTTATCATTTTAAATGCGGCAATAAATTCACTGTTGTTACGCAGAATCTCTTTTACTCAACGTTTGACAAGGTGGAATAATATCATGTTTGTTTTTTAATGTTAAGTCCGATCCAAGATATAGTACGATTTTGCTAGAAAGAAAATTTAATAGAAAATACACACATATATTTTACATTCAAAATTGATACAATTTTATTATATTAATAGAAGTATTCGATTAATCTTCATACTCAACTTGAAAAATTTGAGTATTCGGAATTTTCTATCTCGAAAATTCCAAATTTTTAATTTGATTCAATCTTAAGATTTTTTTCGTATCTTATATTCGCTCAATATAGTCTTCTGTCAGATTATTTTAAATTTCAATTTCCTTTATTATAGTGCCTGGCAACAGTCGTAAGACCTATAACAGGCCAGCACTGAAAATTACACAAGTACCTTAAATCAAAAGTGGCATCAGCAAATCATATGACTTGACGTATGAATGCGTAAAAGTAGAGTTTAGTGATTTTTAAAGCTGTTGGATTTTTTCCTATAAAAATTAAACTATCTTCCAAACCGTGGGTCTGAAAGGGGGGTAAGGAAGCGCGTCTAAAAAACTCGACTACCAACATTGATTAAAGGTCACTAAAATTTGTCATTCTAGAAATATGTATTATTTTATTTATAACTCATAAAGTTCATCTTTAAATTTATCCTTGTGGTTTAATGTACAATTTATCTTTATTTTTTTACAATATTAATTAATGGACTAAGCATGTAAATACAATATTTTTTCGCCATTGTGGCAACATGAATTTCCAGTCTTATAAAAATCAGACTGTAGTCTTGTTATGTCATTGGCTGGTTGTCGTATGAGTACGAAACAAGCTTGTGAAATAATATGATATATTATATAGATGATATTCTAGTTTCAAACCAAACCCACCAGACATTTCCAAATACCGTCACTAACACTTCAGTTAAACGCAGAAATATGATGAGAGCCAAGCTTGGGGGATTTTCAGAACCGGTTTAATTTAGACCACTGCTTCAGAGGTGGCCGCATAGTCGGGGGGGGGGGGGGGGTTGTCACACTCGCAACAGACTAGACTGCCAATGACAGAGAAATTGAAGATCGAATCTTGGTCCAGTGTACTGAGTGTGATTTTTCCAAAATTGTTTTCCACTCCATGAAAATGCGGCTACACTTCTTCTAAATTCAACCTACCCCATTCCTAACTCATTAGCGTTATTAGTGTAGCCCGAATGGGTTGTAGGACGCAGTGATAGGGAACATAAATAAATTTCAGAGCAGCAAGATGTGTGTATGATTACGCATACGCATTGTTTAATCTCAGTAAAACGTCGTTGTTGTTTTTTAACTTCAAACTCAAAATTTAAACTTTAAAACTAGTCAGAAACTTAATGATAGTTTTCACCTACATTTAGATTAAATTTTTATTTAACGATATCAAACAACTCAAATAATCCGGTGTTCCTAAACGTCTGGACAGCGTCTCGGTGACCTACCATGTCACACACTTAAGGTGGGCTGGGAGGGAGAAAAAGACTGTTTTTGCAGTTTTTATGAAAACACTTTTTTTTTACAAAAAAATATATTGCTCCAGTACAAACATAGAATTTAATTTTTTTTTTCATATGGTGATCCCAAAATTTCTTGAATATCTGACGAGGGTGTCCTGGAATTTAATGACATCTTTTTCTCTTAATTTAAAAAGTTTTTCATCTAATGCAATTTATCTAATGACAGATATTCAACAACTGTTGATATCACCATGTGAAGAAAATTAAACTCTTATATTTGTACTGGAGCAATATTTTATTTATTTTATAAAAAAAAGTTCTGCCATAAAAACTGAAAAAAAAGTTGTTATTTTATCGCGTCCCCTTTCAACCCACCTTAAGTAGATTTACCAACACTCGACTGTGGAGTGTAGATGTAAAATATTCAGTACACCCACCTGGGACTCAAACTAAATCCCGACTTCTCAGGTCAGAGCTGATTATGCTACTCTCTATATTAAGGCGATTGGCCCTTTTCATTCGGCGTGGAAATGCAGAGCCGTGGGAACAAATTGTTATCTTCAAGAATTTTTACTGTTTTGTAATTTTATTTTCGGAAACGCTTTGTTCAAGAATGTAAGCATGTTGATTATTCTATACTTTTTACATACACACCTCCTCTATAATTTTAACACTGATCAAATATCAAGAAAATTGACATTCTTCAATAGAAAACTGCCGGCTTCATAACAAAAAATAAGAAAGTACAACAATTAATAAACATCGATACATTATCTTAGAAGAGGTGTTGAAAATATTAACATAAACATTTCACTCGTTCTCGAGAAATCTGGTATTTCCAAATGTATGATTTCGCCGCAAGACCTATCCATCTGTTTTTGGTTGGCGCGGAAGGATATTTTGGTCGGTAGTGAAGCGATGCAAAGTATTTACAGTATTAACTATTATTCCACACCCCTTTTCACTCCCCATTGAAACGTGGGGTGAGTAGTGATCTGACGGTGAGTTGTGGGAAAAGTTATTGTATTGGAAGGAGATGGAATCATTTTCACTATGCACATTCACAATAATCGTAGATGTTTAATGGTGGAGCTGGTTTTCATCTTTCCACCCACGCAAATTGTGATAGACACTCTATTTACACTAAAAGGCAGCAGTCTTACCTTGTCCGATTTACACTATGGCTCTATTTTATACCATAGCGTATAACCCGTCAAGATAAGACTTGCTAACTTTCAGGATAAGAGGAGTATCTCGTTGTAGACATGGGCGCCCATAAATGGGTGATAACGGAGGCCTTCACTCTGAAAAGTAGCTTTTTTTTTTTTGCTAATTTTTATAATAAAATTAAAATTGTGTATTTGAAATTTGGCTTCAATATCCGAGTTAACAAAGATAAAATGTAGATTTTCTCCCATTCCCTCTTCAACGTATTTCTTTTTATTTTGTTCTGTTCAATAAACTTGTGAAAATTATGTTTATTTTTTTTAATGGAGTCGGATACAGCTCACTTCTATTTCTTTTGATTAATTAAGTCTTTTTTTCTTCTTTTCTAAAATTGGCTTATGAAACATAGGTCGTCAGAATTATGTGCAGATGCTCTAAAACTCTCTTTCCACAAGGTTAGATTATTCCTGAAATTTTCTCTCGAAGAGAAAGAAAGGTTAGTAGGTACCCCCGCCCCCTCCCCCATGTGGTAAACATACATGGGTACCATTGGTCGTAGAATAGCTATGATCTGTGCTGATTATCCTCCTCCACCTCTTTCAAACTCAACTTGAGCTGAGAATTTTCGCGCCGCCAGTTTAGTTTTGTGTATGTTAACAGAAGAACATAGCAGAGCCAAGTATAAAGTAAGCGAACGAGCGCACAGAAGTTATAAATGTGTTCACCCGGAGGTAAACACGTCGTGTGACGCCATACATTCTCTCCCCGAAAAACAAAATCTTCATCTTTGGCTCGAGCCAGAGAGATTTTCGACAATCCTCTCGGCTTGCAAGCCGCGTGCTACGCTGAAGAGGAGACTTGGGGGATCATTTTCAGGCGATTCACGTACTCGTTCGTAGATTCTTTATCGAGACAATGGAACCTATTAGAACGGCATGTCTTGTAAAGACACACTACGCCTAGTTCCAGTATATAACACTTATATTTAGTTAGCACCGCTTATATTTAGCGCCGTTTGGTCCATACGCTTAAGTACCAATCACGCTAATGGGTTAGGAACCGGGAAGGTTGAATTTAGAGGGAGTGAACCCGCATTTGCGTGGAGGGAGAGTGGAAAACCATTTAGGTAAAACCACCCCCCAGTTCACTCGACCGAGATTCGAACCTCGATCTCCCCGTCCTCAGCAGTCGAGCACAACATGACAAGCACGTTAGCCAACTACGCCACCGAGGCGGGTCCATCGCGATGCAGTTAACTTAACATTCACTTAACCTAAAAGAGTTATCTAGGGAGAAAACGGAAACTTTAAATGAAGGCTACCTACCGCCTATTATAGCCAGTCAGTCCCAATAATTTTGCAAGTGACGTCAACACGAATATATGGTGCTTCGTTTGTTTGTTTTATGTAACGCAGACAAATTCTTTGGTACATTTTTATGTTTCGCGAATTCGTCCTAAGCTCTTGTTACACTTTATTTAGTAGAACCAGTAAAGCTTCTAATGCAAGTACTTGTAACCTAATCAGTCCTAAATAATGAGTTTCATTTTAGTGAACAATTTGTTTTCAAACAGCACATATTTATGATCTGTGTTTTGCTCGCTTTGTTACGTCACGTAAATCTTGATCACACACTTGTTTCTCCAAATTTTGCTTCTAATTTGATTGCCTAGGTTTGAATTGTATGGGATGGAGAAAAATGGGGCCTGCCACGCACCTGGTGCCTAAAGACAAGGGAACTCTAGGAAAATTGAGGGAAGTTAATTTCAGGAAATTTAAATACTTTTATTAATTTTGCACCTAAATATTTAAACAAAAAAAAATGCGAAATTTTGTCTATCGGTGCCTAGATATGGCAAGCACTCTTCTCTTGGGATGGTTGTACAACGTTAATGTGTTACACCACATTTACACAGGACCAAAAATAATACCTAAAACTTTAAAATATTAGTAAAAGAACTTGTAATTTTTATCAAGGTTTTTTGATAGTCTAGAAAGCTCAGGGAATTTTAAAAGTTTTGTATTACAGATAACTCAAAAATTAAATTTATTAAGGACTTAACTTGAAACCTCAACTTAAAGAAATTTTGGTAGGAATAAGTAGGGCTATATATACTTAGGTGTAATTGTGAAAATAACAAAATCACGAATGCACATAATTGTATAGTAATTAATTGATTTACTCAAAAAATTGTTCTCTTTTTTTTATGACGTAACAGATATGACAAACAAAAAAAAGTTTGTCATTGTTAACTAAGTCCTTAAAACAACTTATTCAAAATTCACTTTTAAATATTTTGAGGAAAAAAACAAACTAAAATTGAACATTTTTTTTAAAAGATTCAAGTATTCAACGTAAGATTTAAGATTCGGTTTCGAGAAATGTTGGATTCGATTCATCTCTAAATTTATAAGCTATTCCATAGTGCAACCATGTAAGGTAAGCTTTCTTTCTACCTTTCAAGGTAAATGAAGGGTACCCTTGACAACCCGATGACAAATGACTAGAAAAGGCTTCTTTATAGATATCAACATCAGTGGGCACGCGGATTAAATGTTGAACTCGTCTAATATGGTCTGTTCACCATAGCTTTTTACCTGAATAACAGTTGAAAAATCATATGTTTAGGTTTTGAGTTGGCAGCACTAGTAAAAGATCACTGTTTTGTTATAAATTATAAGCTTTTACCCGACCTCAAGTATATAAAAATATTGACCTAAATTACTGTGGATAACTATCACATTTCATACACTACCGTAATTATGATTTCATTACAGCTGTCCAAAGTGAAAGATGTCAGCTGTTGACGTAAGGATACATTAGGGATTTTTTCTAGTAGCTTTTTGAGCTGTTAACCAAGTAAACTCGGGTGGTTAATGTACTTTATACTGAGTGTGATTTTTCCACTTTTTATCCTCCTCTACGTAAATTTTGGATGCACTTCCTTTAAATTCTATCCTAAGTCTACCCCCCATCTGTAATTAAATTCGAATAGCCCAAACTAGTAGTAAAACGCGGAACTAAAAAAGATTAGAGGGTGTAACTCTGACAGCGCTGATGGAGTGTGGAAGAGTGGGCATCGTTTTCGTGACGGTTTTAAATTTGTCTAGCAGACAAAACAAATATAGAACCCTCTTTACCTCCCCTCTCTCCTCCTATAAGCCAACTAAATTGACGAGCTAACTTTACGACGTGTCTTGCGTGAAGAAAGAGTTACTATCTACAACTACTACATTCACTACCAGTAATAATGGGCACTTACAACTACTACACTCACTACCAGTAATAATGGGCACTTACAACTACTACAGTCATTGCCAGTAATAATGGGCACTTACAACTACTACAGTCATTGCCAGTAATATTGGATACTTACAACTACTACACGTGACGAGCTCTAAGCCAATCACAAGATTTCCACCTCATCGGCGCGAGCTGTTCTGCTAATGTTCAACTTATCTCTGCTTTGTCCGCTCTGCCCGAGATGTTCGGCACGGGATAACCAATCAAATCTCAAATCAGTGCGCATGTGCATATGACAGCGCATGCGCTGTAGAGCTAGAAGCAAGCAGACAGCTTCGTTTTCCGTTGTGAGGAGATTTGAAATAACTCGTTAATGTAAAGCGTGTTTATTGCTGTATTGGATTGTTCCACGATACAGCTTTATAATTTGAAAACATTCATCGGCAGAATGGTCTAAAATATATTTGTACCCACTAGAAAATAAAATATGTTGATAATCACCTGTTCAAGTTTACCCTGCAATGCATCATGGGTCAACATACAACGTGTGAATCATGTTATATCCGATGGCCCGGAATGCCCCCACTTTAGGCCGGTTAGCCACGACTCTAATGTTGTAATTATTCTAGACATGCAGATTATGCATTCTATTACGTCCCTACTGATTTCCCCTCACACTTCACATCAGCCTTGGTACTGGAGAAGTAATTAGGCTTAAAACAAAGTTTCTTGTCTGGTCCTGAATACTTGGGTTTAAAAATAATCGTTTCAGGGTGGCTAAAAAACATATTTTACAAAATTCACTGACTGCTTTTTTCCAGTTTTAACGGTGGACGATGACTTGTTTTATTTATTATTGATCACATATTTTAAAAAAAGTTTTGTATCTACTAAAACAAACAGTTTTATCAGTTATTTAAAAATTAAAATGTTATTTTATTTAGGTATTAACTTTTGTTTTAGTGTTTAGTCGTGAAAGAAATTAATGGGATATTTTAGACATATTTTTTAATTCCCTGTCTTTTACTTATTTTTAATTAATTTCCCTGTTTTCCCTGTCATCGAAAAATTCCCTGACTTTTCCAGGTTTTCCCTGTCTGTAACCACCATGTTTTTTTTTATATCAAGGGTTACGGTTAGGTTGGAATGTCCGATCTTGTGTCATAGATCTTTGCCCAAATCTTGATGTGTGCGTGATTGTCACAAACATCGTCATGTGCGGAACTGTCGCTGCCCCCCCCCCCCCCTCTTACCTATCATACTGCTAGTGTGACAGTCTACTAGTCTTGCTGACGGACGTCACATCTGTCCTAGAGGCTCCTGAAAGACGAGACGAAAGATCCAAAAGAATGTGTGTGACCTCTCTCCCTCTATAGACTTGACGTGGACAACATTCCGAGACACTTTGGAGGTCACTAAACTATGACTAAGGGGAGGGGTTGTAGGTAGGAATTTCTGTTTTAGAGATGGGCCGAAGGTCACTCTTGAAAATACATGTAGTTCTAAGTGAATGTGTGGAATGCCAGGTCACCACCGTGGTTCGGATTCCACGTTAAACTGTAGGTCCTTCATTTCATCTCACAATCACCCTACCATTACACATTAGCGTAAGTGCGTACAACCCGAACGGGTAGTAAGACGCGTGCTAATAATAATAATAATAATAATAATAATAATAATAATAATAATAATAATAGTTCTAAGTGTTACACAGTTCACTGAAATGAATAGTTCGTTTATCTAGTTCAATGGCTTTCAACTCTTTTTTTTTTTTAGCAAGGTTTGGTCCTAATTTTTTACTCTTTGAGACCAACACGACCCCTTGATAACTTTTTCCGAGCGTTCAAACATTAACTATTAAATTTATTATTTTCAGTGTGTCTTACTATCCGTCAGTGATATCCGTTTGTAATTACACTAATGGGGTAGGTAGAATTTAAAGAAGGAAGAAACCGACAAAAAACAAACAGCCCCAGTATGTCCGGGCATATCGTGTCGTGACCTCACCGACAAACCAAAACAAACAGCCCCAGTATGTCCGGCATATCGTGTCGTGACCTCACCGACAAACCAAAACAAACAGCCCCAGTATGTTCGGGCATATCGTGTCGTGACCTCACCGACAAACCAAAACGAATGCGATTGATATGTTAATATATCTGCCCGTGATTGAGTCAGGGATTCTTATTCTTATAAAATGAATAAAACTTTTAATGTTGCACACGATTTATTTAGATGATTACACTTTCGGTACGGTAGATTTAATATTGTTCATTTACGTAAACGTTTTTATTTCGTAAATAGATGATAGTGAACACAGCAGAATAATCTTCGTATGACGTCATCAACAGCCCTCATTTCGTCTGGTTCGCCATTTAATTTATGAGGAGAACGCAGCCTTTTAGAAGCTCTTGTTTGTAAATCATTTTAAATACCCACAAACGCCTCTTCCACAACAACAACAAAAGAAACGTTTATGTACACATTTCCCTCCTGCCCAGTTGATGCAACCTCTCCACCAAGACCTCAAGAAACAGCCAACATGTTAACCCACTTGGATATGCAGAAAGGGATCAGTGTCCCCCTCCGAACTGTGTTATCCCCTAGTTGACTACGATTAACGACATTGTCTGAAAGACCTAATCTCCCCCTCCCCCCCTTCAATAGTCTCGGGTGAATGGGCCACCGCTCCGCCCCTATAATCAGCCGTGCGGTTAAACTGCATGATGCCACTAACAATGGCAGTGGAGTACATCAACGTATTGTGGCGCTATTAGTGGTGTGGGGTGGAACCATTCCTCAACCTTTCGGGGCAACAGTAGTCTATCCGTGACTTAGTGACAAGGGATCTTTCTAGACCGCCAAATTACACTCGTCCCGTGGTACAGTAGTCCCATGGCTTCTTTGGTGCTGAGTGACAGCTTATGGCTTTGAAAAGTTACCAGCTTATGGCTTTGAAAAGTTACCAGACGAAATTATGTATTCCTACGCCGAACCATATGATCTGCAAAAACATGTGTTTAGCAGCTGTCACTTCTAACAGTCAAAATTTAGGTATGTAACTAAATGTGAGCTGTCATTTAGCACCAAAGAAGCCATGGGGCTACTGTACTAAGAAGAGAAGGCTTGTACAGGTAGCCTCTCTTACCACTCTACCTGATTGACGTCATCTGGAAGACAACTCGATGCTTAGGGTTGAAAAAGTTAATTACATCGTACTATACTGTACCAGAAGTGTGTTTCTCCCTCTTCTTTTTTTTTTTAGCACCTTGCCTTACTACCCGTTAGAATTTTACGCCTATGCACTAATTACACTAAATGATATCAGTCAGGATATTGCATATTTCACACATACTTATTTAGATTGTGGTTTTAAGCTCGAAGTTACAATACAATCATTGGTGAAATGTGGAGTTTCCCTTTCACAGTGATGAACTAACGGCTCGGGGTCTAGGTGTTGTGTAAGGGCATTTGTATTTCCCTTCTCGCCTGTTTGTTTTACTGATGATGGAACGTTATAAACCCACTTGGTTGCTGGTGCTATACGACACCTCAAGGAGGGGATCTTCGCACAGTAAACTACAAAATTAAATAAGAACGAAATTACGTTAACGCATTGAAAGGCTAGGTTAAGTTAGGTTGGTTAGAAACCATAAGGGTATGTAGAAATTAACCAACTATACTTTTAATTCATTCTTTCAGGTGTCGTGAAGAAATTCAACCCTCCCCCTTCTTTCCGCCACCCCACTGCCAAAGTGAAGTAATTATATCCCTCCCTCCCCCAACACACCAAGTGGATGGAACTCGACCATAGAATTAAGTGAACTTTTATAGAAATGTGATTAAATCAGTTTCGTGGAGGAACTCGAACACGCCCATCTGAACTAAGTAGGCCTAGTTTGAAAGTCTATCACATTGATGGGGGTGGGGGAGAGATAGATTGCAATAGTCAAAGGGCCCCGTCGTCGAATCGCAACGACCTCGCAATCTTATTTACGTTGTGCTGGTGCGGTTATCTCTTTTTTTTTTTTTTAAAAAACTGTTCCCGAAGCGATATGGTCGCGTTTCACATCCCGCTGTTGCATGAAAGGGGTGTTTGGAAGACCCGGAGGATGTCCTTTATCGGCGATGTGGGTAATATTCAACTGGTGGCGAGCCGTTTAGGGTACACGATCGGAAAATATTAATAAGGGGCCGTCCTCAAAATTACGTAAGTATTTTTCTTTTTTTTTAAATTATTTACGATCACCCCTTTCCACACTTAAGGGATCGTAAGATTTTTCCGTCCTCGTTTATTTTACTTATTTGTTCAAGATTTTGTAAATTTGAATATTTTGATCGTTTAATTATATGGATTGGAAATAAAGTGTATGACATGAAATATTAGAATATAGTATGAATGCAATAAAATTAGATGAAACACATCATAAGTAAATGAAAAATAAGTGAAATTTGTTAGTAAAAATATATTTTCTGACAATTTTTTTTTAATTGTGTCTTAACCATAAACATTGATTAAAAAACCTTTCGTAAGAAGGATTTTGACCATCTTTCCTCTCCCTTGTAATAAAACGTAAGGAAATACTGAACCCAACCTCCCCAAAATAAACCTTAACGTAATTTAAGGACAGCCCCGAAGGGAAAGTAGGAAACCATTAAAGGTAAAAACTCAACTCAATACACCTTGTCGGGATTCGAAACCTGTCCTCCAGATTTAAAAAAAATACAAGACCGTCTGTGTGGCACTTTATTTTGAATTATATATTACTTTACTGCTAACCAGACTGTACATTTTAAGATTATGTTTGCAATGGTGTTTTTAATTTACAGCTAATTGAGTAAACTTGGCGATAAGAACTAGATTCACTGCACGCGTTTAACTGCTTTCAGCACATCATTTCCGTGTAAATAAAGCGTTTTCGAACAAAGGTTGTTAGAAGCGTGCAAAAATAAAGTGTACTGCAAGAACACTCAAACCAGAGCTGACCGCAACGGTTGCACTTTTCGTCACCACAATCATGAAAGTCCTCTTAGGTGTTTGATAAGAGGTTGACCACAATTAGAAAGGTCCTCTTCAGGTGTGTTGATAAAGGTTGACCACAATTTAGAAAGGCCTCTTCAGGTGTGTTGATAAAGGTTGACCACATTGAGAAAGGTCCTCTTCAGGTGTGTTGATAACAGGTTGACCACAATCAGAAAGGTCCTCTTAGGTGTGTTGATAAGCAGGTGACCACAATGAGAAAGGTCCTCTTCAGGTGTGTTGATAAAGGTTGACCACAATCAGAAAGGTCCTCTTCAGGGTGTTGATAAGCAGGGTGACCACAATCAGAAAGGTATCTTAGGTGTGTTGATAAAGGGTGACCACAATTAGAAAGATTCTCTTTGGGTAGGCCTAGTGTTTGTTCTTTCATTACTAATAGCTACTGTAAAGCGCCTAGTTCACATTGGACGATGATCGCTAGATATAAGCCACCCGCCGATGACTCCCATGTGTCTGGTTAGACGAAACATCGCCCGAATATCTGGCGGTGTAATACCAAAGAAAGTTGCCAATGTCTGATCTCCTATGGGGAAAAATCGCTCTGTACCAATCAAAGAATAGCTCCTAGAAATCCGATTTTATCGTCCCTATGAAAGTTGTAAATGAGCACCTGTCATCCAACAATAGCTCTGACAACGTTGATTTACCATAATGCCCCTCCCCCAATGCCACAGTCTTAAAAAAATCACTTCCCACAGTCTATAATAACAAAACAAAAACAGAAATTAACTTAACTAAATGGAACCTATGCTGTTGAACAATTTCCACTAATTTGTATATTTGTGTTTAAATGAGTGTATTACCTAATGCTATCGCATGTAGGAGTCGATTTCGCTGCCTCGATTTAATATTTATCACTGTGGAAAATTCTTTTCACATAAATAAGTAGAATCAAAGGCGGGCGGCAAATTTTGAATGGCAATGGTAAACACATAAGGATTATATGTACTATCCGTGCTTACCCTCCTCTCCATTTCCCCGGAAAATCGAGTCTACTGTATTTATATGCTTAAACGTTCATCGAATTCTTTCTTCCAAAACGTAAAATTTAAGATAATTGACCTCAATAATAAGCAAATAACATTTTGAATTAGTTTTTGGAGGCCCCCCCAAAAAAATCTTTTGCGGCCCCCGCGGCTACGAAGCCTTAGGTCCTAGGGTGCATGAAACCTTTGCACCGGCTCCGACTTTGTGTTTCGAGTATTAGAGTGCGAAGAGGTTGGCACCTCTGAGCCACTCACTGGCTAAGCAATTAAAAAAAAAAAAAGAATGAGAAGAATATACTCCCTGGGAGAAGACAGGTGATGTCCTTATTGATCCAACTATGGAAGGGGGCTAAGGGGAGAGGGGGACTCGTAGCGTCATCTCGGACACGGAAGTCAACAATGGAAGGACGGGATACGCGCGTAATGGGATTGAAATTAAACGTCTTTACCTGATCTTGTCAGGCCGGGTTCCAATACAAATTCTTCCACCCTCCCTGCGTCTTCAAGATGGGTTCCAATACAAATTCTTCCACCCTCCCTGCGTCTTCAAGATGGGTTCCAATACAAATTCTCCCACCCTCTACGCGTCTTCAAGATGGGTTCCAATACAAATTCTCCCACGCTCTCCGCGTCTTCAAGATGGGTTCCAATACAAATTCTTCCACCCTCTCCGCGTCTTCAAGATGGGTTCCAATACAAATTCTTCCACGCTCTCCGCGTCTTCAAGATGGGTTCCAATACAAATTCTCCCACCCTCTCCGCGTCTTCAAGAAGGGTTCCAATACAAATTCTCCCACTCTTTCCGCGTCTTCAAGATGGGTTCCAATACAAATTCTTCCACCCTCCCTGCGTCTTCAAGATGGGTTCCAATACAAATTCTTCCACCCTCCCTGCGTCTTCAAGATGGGTTCCAATACAAATTCTTCCACCCTCTCCGCGTCTTCAAGATGGGTTCCAATACAAATTCTTCCACGCTCTCCGCGTCTTCAAGATGGGTTCCAATACAAATTCTCCACCCTCTCCGCGTCTTCAAGATGGGTTCCAATACAAATTCTTCCACCCTCCCTGCGTCTTCAAGATGGGTTCCAATACAAATTCTCCCACCCTCTACGCGTCTTCAAGATGGGTTCCAATACAAATTCTCCCACCCTCTCCGCGTCTTCAAGATGGGTTCCAATACAAATTCTCCCACCCTCTCCGCGTCTTCAAGATGGGTTCCAATACAAATTCTTCCACGCTCTCCGCGTCTTCAAGATGGGTTCCAATACAAATTCTCCCACCCTCTCCGCGTCTTCAAGATTGGTTCCAATACAAATTCTCCCACCCTCTCCGCGTCTTCAAGATGGGTTCCAATACAATTCTCCCACCCTCTCCGCGTCTTCAAGATGGGTTCCAATACAAATTCTCCCACCCTCTCCGCGTCTTCAAGATGGGTTCCAATACAAATTCTTCCACCCTCTCCGCGTCTTCAAGATGGGTTCCAATACAAATTCTCCCACCCTCTACGCGTCTTCAAGATGGGTTCCAATACAAATTCTCCCACCCTCTCCGCGTCTTCAAGATGGGTTCCAATACAAATTCTCCCACCCTCTCCGCGTCTTCGAGATGGGTTCCAATACAAATTCTCCCACCCTCTCCGCGTCTTCAAGATGGGTTCCAATACAAATTCTCCCACCCTCTACGCGTCTTCAAGATGGGTTCCAATACAAATTCTCCCACCCTCTCCGCGTCTTCAAGATGGGTTCCAATACAAATTCTTCCACCCTCTCCGCGTCTTCAAGATGGGTTCCAATACAAATTCTTCCACCCTCCCGCGTCTTCATGCCAGGTTCCAATACAAATTCCCCACCCTCCCCGCGTAACCAAGCTTAATTCCAAAACAACTTTACCCCTGCTTCCACTGTCTTGAAGCTAGGTTCCAATAATTCCTCAAACCCTTCCCCCCCCCCCCCCCCACCTCATTTTATTAGCACGACCTTCCATGCACTTTATCATTTGAAGATTAGGTTGTTTTTTAAGGTTTGTTAGTATTTTAAACAAGCCTACAGGAGTAGTCAGTCAAGCGTTTGCTTTCGTCAACAATTATCCCCCCCCTCCCTTTTAGATTTTTCAGACACTCTTTAGAACATTTTGTCCCCGATCACGATCGTGAACACGGCTTGATCGAATTTCCCTCTCATCGTTGGCAACTGCGAGAAGCCGACCTCGGCTTCCTCAGTGGCGTCAAGTTTTGTGACCACACCCACGTGCGCTGTTGCCATGTCGACCGACCCCCTTCACCTCACCCATAATGGATCAATGTTGTGGAGCTACCGTGTTGGTTTTATATACATATATATTTTTTTTAAGCCCGACGTCAAATGATCACGAAACAAAAGCTCCTAAACACCCGACAATTATTTCATTCTGTACGCCGAGAAAGGTTTTTTTTTTTTTACTAAAGATTAAGTTTGGCAGCACAGCTCTTATTTTGAGGTATAAAGAAAGTAATAATTTGCTTCTACAAACATAAACAAAAATTACCCAAACAAGTGACTATTTCTTTGATAGTTTCATCGCAACAGAAGTGACTTTTAAAATTTGTCCTTTTAAAATGTCGTGTGATCTACCTACAGTTGTCACTTTTTTTTATTAGAGAGAATATAATACAGATATAATTATAACTATTGACGTAGGAAAATAATAACCAATGTTGAAACGAAAACAAATATTGTGTTTGTATTTTTCTAAAATCTGTCCTTCCTATCCTGTTCCTTATGTAGTGTAGATCACCCTACCTTTTTTTCAATATCGCGGACTTCCTGAAGCCAATGATGACTCACCGTGCCCCCCTCCCTCCTTCCCCCCCACCCAATCTCCCCCAACAAACGAGGGGAAATTAAAAACCTACGCACACTCCACGTAAACCATTTAATATAAATTAAAGGAAAAATAAATTTTTCGTTTAACAGTATTGGTGGTGGTGGGGGGGAACACATGTTCAAGCAAATTTTGAGTAACGAAAATTTGGTGTCTGATGTGAAAATATAGATAAAAAAACTTATATATATTTGTTATGTAGAGCCCCTTAGGACTCTTCACGGGCCCCACAGGTTGGGAACCTTTGCTATAGGTTAAAGAAGTCTGTAAAATTGTTGGTAGAGCACACGATTCAGGTGAAATTTAAAAGAAGGCTATACCGTCTTACAATACATATATATCTATATAAATTACCACCTCTGTGGTCTAGTGGACAGAGTTTCTGGCTACACATCCAGAGATTCCGGGTTCGATCCCTGGTGAACAGACTTTCAGTTGGTTTGGAACGAAGGTCCCAACTCAGCCTCGTGAGGACAAATGAGGAGCTATTAGTGGCTCCGGTTTAGAAAACTGAGATTAACGGAAGTAGGATTCGCTGTGCTGACCACATGACACCCTTTAATCGCAGAAGTTGGTACTATATTTGCCAACAGATGGTGGCCGTTCGGTTGGTATGGCTGTATTCTTGGCTGATGCCATGGAGTATCTATATGAGGTAAATATATGCACCGTATTTTTCTACCCATGTTTTGATATACAAATTTGCAAAATTACTTCCTTTAACCCTCTTTTCCTATACTCCAACCCTAACCACGCTTGGGGGGGAGGGGGGGAAGTATAGGGCCTATTTATAAGGGGTAAAAAAAATAACAGCGTTGAGAATACGGTCGAGAATATTCTTCTCATGTGAGATCCTACAATAGTCGCGTGAGAGGAACCCGTTGGAAGACGATCTCTTTTCGACTCCCCCCGTCCCCCCCTAGTCCCTTTCCTCCCATCATGGAATTGCCGTCTCTCCTCCACCTCCACCCTCGGGTTGTTTTAAGTCATTCAGCAGACGTAGGAGGCCACCCCAGTGCGACTGATCAGGACAACAGCCGACCGCAATAGACGACTTTTACTCGAGAAGTCGCTACTTTGATACACTTTGCTTTCGATATGCGCTCGATATATATAGTAGGAACACGGTAGAAAGACACTTTTTAAAATATACATTATTATGGTTTGGGTCAACATTACGTATATATTTTTATAAGCGTATATCATTACTGACCGGGAGGAATATAACACCCGGTTCTGTCGCCTGTATGTAGACTATTCGCAGCTCTGGCGACACAGAACGTTGCTCAGGGTACAACATAAGGGGGTTGTCTACACGTTACCCGCTATGATATGATGTGTTATAGTGGTTTGCTGAAGACGGAGAGATCGGGGCTCGAATCCCACCGGGTCTACTAAGGGTGTTTTTTCCCTTTAATGATTTTCCATTCTCCTTCCACCCAAATGCGGGTGAATTACCTCTAAAAGGCCTCCTCAACCTTACCCCATTAAAGTAATTATCATTTATGCATGTAATTGTAGAGGTAGTGAGATGCGGTGATTGAAACAAATGATTAAAGGCCTACATAGATAGTAAAAAAAAATGAAAATTTTGCCTGGAAAATCTGAAAAAGTCGAGGAATTTTTTAATAAGAAGTTGGTTTGGTTTTTTGGTTGGTCTGGTTTGTCCTTTTATTACTTTTAAAGATCTATAATCATTTACACACTATTTAGGCAAACCGTAAAAAAAACGCATTATTTAAATGTTATCCCACCGTTCATAAAATTGACTTGTTCAAACATGTGTGGTGTGTTGTAACAAGTGGTTCTTAGGACACAACAGACTATAACATATTTCGATTACTTATCTGGAACCGGTTCCTGTAATGAAGTAGCCATTATATTGTAAATATCAACTTCGAGAGTTATTTATGTTAGGCCTGAATATTACTTTTTAACGGGGGAATAAAGAGTATACCGATCAAAATCATGATTTATGTTAAAATGCCGAAAACATGAAACTTGTAGACAAACACGTAGCGGTCCAAAAATTATATGATTATTACATTTAATGAAGTGTTTTTTAACCGAATTCTGTGACCGTATGGTCTAAGGCGTCTCTCTCGCAGTAGACTAGATTGCCGATGACGGGGAGATCGAGGTTCGAATCTCGATCGGGTGTAATGAGGATGAGTTGAATCATTATAAAATTATTTTAAAGGTTGGCTTAAATATTTGCTAACAACTTTTTCCGCCCCCCCCCCCCCTACCCTCGCTCAATCATATCCCAACACTATATTTTATGTTTAAATGAAATATGCTCTTTGAGTTTTGCCTCTTTAAGGTGGAATTGTAGAGATAGCTGGTTAAAAGAAGTTTGTTTGCAGTTTTTTTTTTTAACAAAACGTTATTTTGTTCAAAATAAATAAAATATTGCTCCAGTAGAAAAATAAAGTTTAATTTTCTTCACATAGGGATATCAATAGTTGTTGAAGAGTGACCTGGTGGTCTAGGGGTAAGGTGTCGGATCTGTGTGTCCGGGGTTCATTCCTCGGTCCCGGCACTGATTTATCTGATTGCCAAACCCTTCCTTCACCTCTGACAAGACATCTTGTGAATGTGGGGAATGCCAGGCCTCCACCGTGGTTCGGATTCCCAGTTAAACTGTAGGTCCTTCATTTCATCTCCAATCACCCTACCATTACACGTTAGCGTAAGTGCGTATAACCCGAACGGGTAGTAAGACGCGGTGCATATATAATAATAATAATAATAATAAATAGTTGATGAATATTTGTCAAGGGTGTCCTGAAATTTAATGACAACTTTTCTCTCAATTTAAAAAGTTTTTCATTTAATGCCGCTATGTTCATGACAAATATTCAACCACTGTTGAATGTCATCATTTGAAGAAAATTAAACTCTATATTATGTTTCTAGAGAAATGTTTTACTTATTTAGACAAAAAAAAAGTTTGTTATAAAAACTGCAAAAATACTACCCTTAACTCTCCATACCTTCCACCCCACCTTCCCACCTTAAAAGTCTGGGTAAACCACTGGTCTAAGGTATTATTGTGTGTCGGCTGCAATGGGCTATTTTCGTAACCTGTGACATCACTAATCGTACGGCATATACTTAATTCAAATATAAATTAGTTTAAAAAAATACGAGTGAGTGCTCTGGCCTTTTCGATCCCTGAAGCCAAATTATTGTAATTGTCATGGGAAGGCCCATTAGGAAAAAATTATACTTTTTTACTGTCAGCAATGATAACATTTTACTAAATTGTTTTTATTGTATAGGTCTCTTGATATTTTACATAAAAAATTACTTATGAAAATTTTGTTTTAGTGACTTTTTGTAACCGTCATATAAAGTTTCTTCCTTTTGAACCGAACTGTATCTTAGATACGTCCTCGCTTGTAGTGTGTTCAACATGTTGTCGATGTGGTTGGAATGTAATTTTGTGCATGTAAAGGGCACAGATCAAACGCGTATGAAACTTTTTTTTTTTTTTTGTTCATGCTTTGAAGGCGACCCATGATTTACATTCATGAAGTGACCGTCTATATGCGGGATAACTCTGCATGTGTTGTGTTCTGTCTGGTTGCTGCCAACGTTTGCGCAACTAAAGTCACTAGTCGAGAGACGAAACTATACGCGTGCTTTTAGGAATACCGCGTCTTACTACCCGTTCTGATTATAAAGTACGCTAATGTACTGATTATACTAATGGTTACCCGCCTCGGTGGCGTAGTTGGCTAACGCGCTTGTCGTGTTGAGCTAGACTGCTGAGGACGGGGAGATCGAGGTTCGAATTTCGGTCAGGTGAACTGGGAGTGGTTTTTCTAAATGGTTTTCCACTCTCCCTCCACGCAAATGCGGGTTCACTTCATCTAATTAAACCTTCCCAATTCCTAATCCATTAGTGTAATTAGTACTTAAAGCGTATAACCCGAACGGGTAGTAAGACGCGGTGCTAAATATATAAAATATACTAATGGTTTTAGGAAGGATATATTTAGAGGAAGTTTACCCTTATTTTCTTGAAGAGAGAGTGGAAAACCTTTTTTGTAAAAACCACCCTCAATACACCCAACCGAGATTCGAACCTTGATCTCCCCATCATCGGCAACTATTCTACTGCGAGAGTAGCGCGTTAAACTATGCGGCCACCGATGTGGGTGAAGATTCAATTGTTAATGGATTGGGAAACTTATACTCTTTAATAGTGTAATCGTGTATTAATGTAAATTTAAAATATGCATCGACATATACTGGTGTAATAATCATGTCCAAAGCGATCGCTGCACCGCATTATTTTCCTTTATTTGAGGTATTAATTAGGCTAGGGTGCACTTTCCCAACCGACTTGATTATATCAGCACACGACTTATAAAACTAACTTAAATCTAGAACAGACACAACATCCAGCCCCCGGCCGTTATTTCATCACTTTGAAAGGGGAAACCAAATTTCATTGATACTAATTTTTTTGGTCGTGCCAGGAATCGAAAACTGGGACCCTCATCTCAATAGACAAGACTCGCTACCGACTGAGGTAAGGTGTCGGACTAGAACTTATCGGTAGTTAAATAATGAATATATGAAAGTGGTTCTTGTAACTTTATGCGACTGTCTTGATGAAACCTACCTAACATCGTATTTATTTCTCCAACCGGTTGAATAAATGAAATGTATAATTATCTTTAGAAACATATGTAATCAAGTATTTCAATCAAGAGCCCGGTTGTTTAACCAGGATATTACAGTTCAATTTTCATCCTAAGAATCTTTTGTTCTGACAGCTAGAAAAGTTACTAGACGTAATTTTGCGCACGCATACGTCAAATCGTGATTTGCAACTGTCACTTTTGATAAATATTACCAATACCTATAAATAACACTACAAATATAGAAAATATTATCCATTTTAGCTGCAATTTATTTTATACATTTCCAAATAACCCTTCTTATGAAACTTGACCTGATCAGTGGCGTCTCGTAGCTAAAATTAGTGGGGGTGCTGCTCTAGAAATTTTTACCTTTGTTTTAAAATTGTGTAAAAGGGGAAAAAAAACATGTATAAAAAGAAAATTATTCAGGAACTTGATAAAATCTTAACAAAAAATTTTTTTTACTTACTTTAACACATTGTTACAGTTCAAAGCTTGATCTATTCATTTAAAAATTAATTCCATTCTTCTTTTTTAATTTGTGCAAAAAGTTTATAATAATTTTCTCCTTGATCTCTGGATGACAATTGAGGAAATTTTTCTCCATTAAAAGTACAAGCGAATTTAGTCTTTCTGTTAAATAAAATAACAGAAAAAATGAATCAAATAGAATATCTGGAAGCAGAATAATAATTTAATTCTACACTTTTCTACAATTTATCACATTGAAAAATATGATACAGGTTTTTAAGCACAACATCACGCCAGAGCCGGCACTGCGAGAGCAACAGTGCTTTCTCTACCTGACAGTGCCTCCCCCTATCCCCTCCTATGTGCGCATACGCACAACAGTCAAACACCACGTCGTTGGCACTACGAAGCGCACAGTTCTATACAAAGATTTTTGGTATATTTTTCATAAACTGGGGGATGGCTACTGAAGTACTGACATTAAGCTTAAGGAATATATATTTTACTACAAAAATAAAGAAAGAATTAAAGAAAAAAGGACTTATTATATTAAATGTTATTGATAATATCAAGTGGAAATATGGGTTGCTGCAGTTCCGCAGTGCCTATACACGAGCCACCACTGCCAGATACAAACTAACGCTCGAAATAAATATCTCATCCAAGTGCTGTTTTCAATATTTTTCACTCGACAATAAAATTGGTAAAACAGTTTGTTTTATAAATATTTATTGTATTTAAACATTTTATTTTAACGGTTCCACTAGTCTAGTCTCTTTAGGGATAACTAAAGTACCTTTTGTTTACCAGTTAGTGCTGCGATCTTGCCTTTCATGGTTACACTGTGACGTAGCTTATAAATAATATAAGGATATGGGCCACTTTCATAGCCCTAAACCAGAATAGATTGGACCTGTTTTAATATGCCAAAATGGCGCAATACATTCTGGTTTAGGAAGGCGTCTGATTATGAAACTGTCCCTTCAATATAAAACTGCTACGTTTCAAGATAACTTGAGTTTACACATACAGAAAATAAATATAAAGCTGAAGAAAATAGCAATGTTATGAGGCGATAATTCACTCAAAGTTCACACCACACTTGGAAAACTTGGAAAAGTCATGATCTCCATTTCAATCAAGAGGGAATGTTATTATGTTAGTCGTAATCTCTCGCGAAATTACTAGATACGGAATATACAGCAGATTATTTATCGGCTGATAACTATAGGGAATTTCGCAACAAAAAAATGTAAATGCTATAACATTTGTGAATTCTGAATTTGTACCTCGCTAAGGAAAATAGAATTTAGAGGAAATGTTCCCGAATTCGCGTGAAGGTAGTGTACAAGGTTTCCATAACCAACTCGAAAAGTCAGAAAACTTGGTGTAATTGGTGAGAAAAATTCTCAGATATTTTAGCAAAACAATTTTCAGGATTATTTTATCAAAAATTTAATTTAAAAAAACAAGCAAAAAATTATTTTTTTTATACGCTTTCCATCTAAAGTAATTTTTGGCCTGGCAAATCTAGGAATAGGACAGTGAATTTCGTAATAAGGAAAAAGTGGCAATCCTGAATGAAATCAAACGAAATTTTGGATTTTTAACTTATCTTTGGAGGCGAAATTAAAACATAGGCGTACCTAATCTTTTCTTAAAAATGCTGGATGGAAAAAACTAATACTAAACAATTTAATTTGTTATAATCTGCCAAAGTTTGGGTAGAGACATATTTTTATTCCCATTTTAGATGGGTTTTTTCTTATCTTCCGTAATTCTTGCTCAGAAATTTAGGAAAATTATGTTTTTTAAGGTGCATCAGGTTGGCTACCTTGTAGGGGTGTTCCATGTGTGTGTGTGTGTGTGTGTGTCGGTTGTGGTCTTGGAACCCCCCTTTACCCCCACGCCCTTACACCTCTACTTGACGGGCGTTTTATTGGCAGTTAGCACGCTATTTTGGACGGCCGCAGCGTCGCTAGACGACTTCTATACCCGGAGAGCATGCAGAGAAGGAGTTGAGCTGAGTTGCTTCTGGCTGATAACGTTTGACCGACCGCCGGCCCTCTTAAATCGATACCAAACCGTAGAAACCACACTTTCTTGGCTGCACCTTTCTGAATATGGAGTGAAGACATGCACTTCAGTATGACCTTGGAATGTAAATTGGGGATACGAAAGAGTCAATAAAATAAAATTAAAAAAATCTCGACTTAATACTTGGTAACACGTACAATCATAGTCGAACAAAAGTAGGAACCTTCGAGTTTTGACACCGAAGGGAAGGGTAGAGACAGGGAATATATTTATATTTCCCAAAGTGGCCTTGAAATGTAGCGCTCATTTATTCGTAAACTCTCCAATATAATTTTTTTTATATAACTTTCGCCCTCATTTTCACACTTTCTTCAAACAGAATAGCTCCTAAAATCTTTGTTAAATAACCAAGTTTAAACTGCCAAGAAAATCAGTGGAAAGGGTCATTTGGCTATCCATGAAAGAGAAAGTCTTAATTCCATCTTGTTCAAACATTGTTTTTACTAAAGTTGTATATTTATTGAGTGCATTAAAAAATGTATAACATATTGAGTATTTTAATATTTTTTTATCTAAACATCTTTATAAATCCCAATAATTAATTTTTGGATCACATAAATTTATTTTTGAAATTTTGTGACCATCCGGTATTCGTGTTTTAGGTTGTGTGAAATGCAATTCGTCACTTTTGACAGTATTAATAAAAATACCTATAAAATAATAATAATTTAGTAGAATTTTATCAAATCTATTTAGACCGTAAAAGAAATGCTTGAATCTTCCGAAATGGCCTTCCTATCCTTATTGTAGTCTTACATACACACCCTGATGGTAATATTTCGTAAGTCCTTAATATTTTTCTTGATTTTAGACCCTGATAGTTTAATTAGTTTTTTCTGGTTTTTTAATTTTCTTGTTTTTTTAAAGAGAGATTCCGGTAGTCATTAAGTCTTAAAATAATAATAATAATTATTATTATTATTATTATTATTATTATTAGCACCGCGTCTTACTACCGTTAGGGTTATACGCACTTACGCTAATGTGTAATGGTAGGGTGATTGTGAGATGAAATGAAGGACCTACAGTTTAACGTGGAATCGAACCACGGTGGAGGCCTGGCATTCCTAAGTCTTAAAAGATCGGCGACACAATTTGTGTTTCTCTTGTTTAGTTTTGATTTAACATGCCTATAATGGGGGAGCCTTATTAAATATACACTACTAAAACATTTGTATTATAAAACAAACATTTAGTTTTATTAAAGGTAATTAACTAATATCAATCTCATTACCAAACCCTTCACCTCTGACAAGAAGTGTATTGATAACAACTTGTGAATGTGGGGAATGCCAGGCCTCCACCGTGGTTCGGATCCCACGTTAAACTCTAGGTCCTCAATTTCATCTCACAATCATCCTACCATTACACATTAGCGTAAGTGCGTATAACCCGAACGGGTAGTAAGACGCGGTGCTAATAATAATAATAATATTATTATTATTATTATCATCAATACAAATTTAAGGACTGAAGAGAAGATGTGTAGATAAAATTCAAACCGAAGCCCATTCTTATTCTGAATATCCAATATGTCTCGACTGGTATATTCTTGGTTGAGTTGGTTTTCTCGTGTTTTCATATTCGTTGTTTCTATAAGAATTGGAGGCCAGCAAGCGAGCAGTTATCTGATGTATCGTAAACAACTCCCCCCCCACTCAATAGCACCTCGCCCACAAACAAGTTTTGCATATATCTATCTGTGCCTTCGTCACATCAATATTGTTATTCGCTTACAATTATTGCTGGTGACCTGGCGGTCTAGGGGTAAGTTGTCGGACTTCTGTGCTGGCGGCCGGGGTTCAATCCCCGGTCCAGGCACAGATTTATCTGATTACCAAACCTTCCTTCACCTCTGACAAGACATCTTGTGAATGTGGGAATGCCAGCCTCCCGTGGTTCGGAACCCACGTTAAACTGTAGGTCCTCCATTTCATCTCACAATCACTCTACCATTACACATTAGCGTAAGTGCGTACAATCCGAACGGGTAGTAAGACGCGGTAGTATATAATAATAATAATAATAATATAATAATTGCTGTGTGTTCTTCCTAACAAGGTCCTTAATCTATTTTGTATTATTCCAAAGATGTATTTTTAATTTTCTGAATGAAACGCAAATTATTGAGGGGGGCCTGTCCCCCCCGCGCCCCTCTTCTAACGACGCCCTTGCGTAGTACACTTATGATTGAAATTAAATGAGATTGTGGTTTGTCGTGTGGGCTCTCATACTCAACACGTGGTGTGATGCGGATCCAGCGTTCGCCGCCATGAATCGTTGTTTAAGAGAGAGAGAGAGGAGTGCTAGGAATGTCGGGAGACTGCGCATGCGCAGTAAGCCCTCTCGCTGGCTGGTCCAGACGCACATAATCATCTTATCCCTTCCCCAGGACAGGAATCTTTAGGGAGATATGCTCTGCTCAACTCTGGCATTGCCAACCTTGATGTATTTCCCCAGTGAAACATTCAGCGCCAGCGTGGGAGTGTAGGTAACTGATAACATAAGCTACCAGATCTACTTTCTTGTATCTATTCGCCAAACTATTTGGTCTGCGAGACCGGTTTATGTGGCGTTGTTGGCACTTTTAGCAATCAAAACTTTCACAACAAACCATTTTTTTTTTAAATCATGTTTTTCTTTTAACCGTTTTTAATTGTTGAAACATGAACGTGTTTGGATTTATTTTTTTTGCATGGAAGCGGTGTTTGTAGTTCAAATAAAAATGCTTTTCAAACGCGAAGGCTTCTAAAAGGTTTGATGTCATACACACCTTGTTGGGATGTATTCATGCGTATGTGTTTACCAAACTAAAGTTATAAAAACAATTATTTCTTTTGGTGGAAAGTTATACGAAAATGCAAGTGTGAATATAATACTTTTTAATTTATTATTCCATTACGTTCTATAATATAGCTTGTTGCCACAATCAAAGAAACTATAGTTTTATTAACATATTTTGTTCTTTCAATTAGTTACGAACACGCCTATTATAAAGTCATCCTTAGAGAAGTTATTATTAGACTTGTTTGCTCGCACGTATTACTAAGAACACAATAATTATTTCCGAACAGGTATATATTAACGACTTTCAACAATGTTTGCAATAAAGAACCTTCTGCTAGCTGTCGGATACCACCGTTTCCTGCTGTGGGTGCTCTAAAGCTTTGCTCAAACAAAATAGAGCAATTTCCTAGCAAGTGTGACAACAACAAAATTCCAAGACAATGACGTTTGTTTGAGTGATTTTTGGAGCTTCAAAACTCTGCCATTATCCATAGAAGAGATACAGACAGCAGGGTGAGAATATCTCTCTTTGAGTAGGCGGTACCATTAAGAATACTACTTTTTTTTTTAAAATACAGTTAATCAAGAATAAATGTGTTTTGTATGAACTTGTATTGCAGGGGATACAGAGAGCATTTGACACGCTAAACCAAAGGATCCAGCTTCATTTCCGTGCACAAGTGTCATTTTTCATCATATTTAAATAACTTTACAAATGCTTCAATTTCACTTTCTGGTATAGTCGAGAAAATGTTCTACCGCGAGATTATGGTCAATCTTTGTGCCCCCTCCCCTCCTCCCACTCCATGAACCCCAAAAAGTGTATTTTATAATTTTGGCTGCTTGTCCCTAGGCTTAGATCCGAAACGGTAGGTTGGATTTTGTTCAAACTTAATAATTATTTAGATGTTATAGAGACAGTTTTATGATTTTGACCCTAGCCCTAAAATTAAGGGTGCTTTGCTGAAATGATTTTCTTATTAAATATGACATTTTTTGAATAAGGGTCTTTAATATTTAGTTTCAAAATGGGTGTATGGCAATTGTTTTTTCATGAGAAATAAGAATATATTTATAATTTGAGGGTTGTTTGAAAATAACCGATTTTTGAAAATTTGATTTTTTAATAAAAAAGGGTTTGAACAATTTTGTTTTTATAATATGAAGTGTATTGATCATGATTAACAAGATAATAGGTTTGTTTTTCCGAGGGAAACTTAATTAATTACTTAGTTTACATGAGAATTTACTTTTTTATAAATTTGTTCTCAGCTGTATATGAGAAATACTTGTAACTTCGTGTTGTACCATTTTTTAAATAAAATACACCACACATAATTAATTACTAATACTTTTACTTCTAAGATCCATCACTTCATATTAAGGTTTTTTGTACATAAAACCTCTATTTCACAAGATGTTACTTTCATTTAGAGGAGAAAAACACATGTTTTCCTGCTAAAAGAGGAACCTGCACACCTTAAACTATGTGTTCTACTATTTTTCAATCTCTCTGGCGAGCTGTATTTCTCCATGTTTGCCCAAGACACAAATACATTATTTTTATGGAGGGAAAGTTTGAAACGTGTTAATGGAGTCGAAATGCTGGACTTGCGTAATACCTGGCCTGAATGCTGATTTAACTGGAATGAGACCGGTTTTCTATTTTGTACCATTCATCTTTCCGGTATAAAATGTTATTTTTAGATTCTCGCGAAGTATACTCACAAGTATGTAAAACAACAACCAAAAGGTCGCAATTCTCGCCGCGTTCTTACGTATTAATTCTAACTAAAAGCAAGTGGAAATATTATGTTGGGAGTAGAGGAAAAGAAAAAGTGTTTTTTTGCAGTTTTTATATCAAACTTTTTTTTTTTGCTAAAATAAATTAAATAATTCTCTAATACAAACATAATTTAATTTTCTTCACATGGTGATATCAACAGTTGTTGTATATCTGTTATGAACATAGCGGCATTAGATAAGAAACTAATCAAAATATGTTTTCAGGATGAACGAAGGATTGAAAGGCATGTCCTTAAGGCCCTGCCTACCCATAAATGCACGGTTCTAAACAAAAGAATTTAGAACAAAATATATTTAATAATTCAACCTTGTTGTTTTTTATTTATTTTAGTAACATATCTGGGCATCTTTCATAATTCTTATGGAATTTTCAAACCATGCTAAAAATAGTTATTGAAATAATTTCATTAAAATGTTTCCATTTCAATGCATTTTAAATGGGATAACAAAAATTATTAATGGATTTATTTATTTTCTTTGTACAATTAAGCTAGAGTGTTTGTTTATAACATACTATTTAATGAATAATTTCTTTTTCTTTTTAGACATATTTTTTAATTTGGGTTAGCTTCAATAATCACGACGATATTGAGCTCTAACGACTCCCAAGTCGATTCTCTAGTCAAAATACATGGTTTTAAATACAACTTTTCCTTCTGCAACTAGTTGTCTTAGCTGATAATAGGTGCCGTTAGTATGATTATTACCCATTTACAAGCTAGTATCATTTTGCAAGCGTTGGCTAACCTGCTGTATCGGAATGCAGGCGGCAATGGAGGGTTAAACTAATCTCTGTGACCTTCTTGAGTCAAAGAAACATTAATACCATGTACGTTAGGATAAGAAGGGCCAATGTCCAATTATTAAAATTTGCGTAATTAAATATAAACAATTAAACATCTTAATATATTCAGTAACTAAAATACTCACAAAGTCTTCCTGCTGTGTGAATAAATATACTTGGTCCCTACTTACTTCAATGAGAGTATTACTCTAGTGATACATTATTTTCAAAGAAAAAACCACACGCTTCTCCATATTCAAAGTTTTATGACATTAGCCCTTATTTAATTGAGGCAGTAAAACATGTAAAATTCTTCACTCTTATCTTATATTATTTCTTGAGTTTTCTCATTCTTTAGCACTACACGTTGTAATAATAAGTGTTGATATTTAAAGTAAATGAAAACTACTGTAAATTGAATTTTTAATCCACTATTATAATAAATGAAAATAAACATTCCTGCTCATAACAAACATAGTTATTTTAAATAAAGTTTGGTCTAAATGTAATTTGGAGACGTTCTCAGTATAATTTTATATACTAGTTTTTATTTTACTGTCTAGGATTTGACTCTCATTGGACTTTGGAATAAGTTATTTTTCAAAAAGTTAATGAACGAAGTTTTTGGTAGTCAAGATGTGAAAATGTTAATTTTATTTTATTAGCGTGTTAAATGTGATTACTTTTAATTTGAACCTGTTGCATTCTCGCAGTTTGTGCGCTCGTTTTGGAAGAAATGTATCGAATCCCGAACAATAAGTACCCACGGTGATTACTTTTTATATAATTAACAATATGTGACCTTTTTGCTTTCGAACAAAATCCAATGGATTGTATAAATTTTGAGGTGGAGAAGTATTTACAAAATATTATTTTATATCCTTGTGAATAACAAGTTTGTTAAGAAAGGGCGCACAAAGAAAATCAAAGATATAATTGATTATTTAACTTCTTGTAGTAAAGGGAAAGTTTTTTTTAATGGTATGCATATTACTGGCGCTTAGGCTATCTGTATCTACTAATTTAAGTACAATGGATGAGCAGCGATACTATTTTATTCACTGTAGAAATAATATCAAAATTAAGATACAAATAAATACTTCTATATAACAATGCAGCGATTATTCTGATATTTCAAGTACTTTTTTTTTTAAGAAAAGCTTTTAGCTGAAAGTAAATGTTACTAACACTCTGTAACGCACTTATTGTATGTTCAAAATCTCTTGTGCCTTGGCCGAGTTCGTATCACGCTAGTACTAAGTAATTTCAACCTAACAGGGAATCGAATTAGTCAAGTTATTGAGCTGATTAATTTACGCACTCAGTGCTCAGTCATAGCACTTTAGCAATATTGACCACGACATGAAGCCGATGATAAGTAAATATATATTTAAAACCATTAAAATTAATGAACTTTTGTGTTCTCTATGCCATAAAGTAAGTAAGTAAGTAAGTAAGTAAGTATTTGATACCCGACCGCCTCTGTTGTATATTGGTCAGATTTACTGGCTTCAGATACTGAAGTCCCAAGTTCGATCCCCAGTGCCCCTAATTCTGTCTGTGAAGCAGTGGGTCTGAAACAGAACCAAAATCAACCTCGTGAGGACAAATGAGGAGATAATTGAATGAATAAGTAGCGCTTCAGTCTAGAAAACTGAGATAGAAGTCTGGAGGGCTCGTTGTGCTAACCACATGGCACCCTCAGCTTGAAAATGTTGGCCCTATCTTTGCCAACATACGGCAGCCTCTCGATTGGTATAGCCTGCTTGCAGGCTGACACCATGGAGATATTACTCAAGTTAAACTCTACCAATAGGATAAAAAATTATTCCCAAAAATATTTATTTCTGGAAAATTGTGTAAATCCTATAGATGTTTGAAAACTGTAAACACCGTATTAAATAACAGATACCCACTTCAGTGGCTGAGTGGTCTAAGGTGTCACTAGTGTTAAATGGGCCTGCTGATAGCGGAGCACTTGGGGTGCAAATCCTGGTCGAGTCTATTGAGGGTAGTTTTTCCTAAATTGTTTCCCCATCTTCCAAAATAAAAATGCTGGTAGATAACCTCTCAAATGCTTCTTTCCTCATTACCACCCAATTAGATTATCATATATGCGTATAACATGAACAGGTAGTATGATGTGGTGATATCAGTAATAAAAATAACAGATATATTTATTGTCAAAATTGTTATAGTCTTCGAAATGAAACTGCTTTTAAAATATGTTATTGCCTCCTTAGCCTTTAAATTTTAAAAATTAGCCAAAGCACAGTGGCCAAATTTAGCACATTAAATTTTAGTTATTTTTTATTTTACCTGTTTACTAATAAACTCAAATAAATGGTACGACAAAATCGTAGGCTACATACTCAATCGTATAGATTATTTATTATAGTTAGTGACAAAATCTTCAAAAATAAGTTCTCTAATTTTACCTTAAATAAATTTTTCTCTGATAAATAAGTGTACATTATTATTTATCACTACCCTCACCAGATATTTATTTAAAAAATTTCAATAGTGGTACAACAGCATTAACCTGGAGTCACGTGACACTTTGATATGCTAATTACTCAAAATGGGTACGGGTACAAAACGGTACAGAACTAGTACAAAACTTTGGCATGAAAAAATTCAAAAGTGGTACAACAGCATTAATCTGGAGACACCACTTTGATATGCTAATTACTCAAAATGGGTACGGGTACAAAACTTATTTGTGTTACAAAACGGTACAAAACTAGTACAAAACTTTGGCATCAAAAAATTCAAAAGTGGTACAACAGAATTAACCTAGAGTCACCACTTTGATATGCTAATTACTGAAAATGAGTACGGGTACAAAACTTATTTGTGTTACAAAACGGTACAAAACTATTACAAAACTTTGGCATCAAAAAAAGTTCAAAATCAAAAGGGGTACAACCGCATTTACCTGGAGTACGTGGAGTACTCACTTTGATATGCTAATTACTCAAAACGGGTACGGGTACAATACTTTTTCTTTCTGGTACAAAACGGTACAAAACTAGTACAAAACTTTGGCATCAAAAAAAGTTCAAAATTAAAAAGTAGTAAAACAGCATTAACCTTGAGTCACCACTTTTATATGCTAATTACTCAAAATGGGTACGGATACAAAACTTTGGCATCAAAAAAAGTTCAAAATTCAAAAGTGGTACAACTGCATTAACCTAGAGTCACCACTTTGATATGCTAATTACTCAAAACGGGTACGGGTACAAAATGGTACAAAACTAGTACTAAACTTTGGCATCAAAAGGTTCTAAATTCAAAAGTGGTACTACAGGTTAATGGACGTCTAGCTGACTGGAATGAATAAGCTAATTTTTCTGCTCGAGAGTGTGATTGTATCTTGACGTTATGTCTCCCCACGTTTAGTCAAACTTGGTCGCCTACACACTTTACGGTCCGGCACTACACTTCTTATCTCTCTCAATTCTTGGAAAAAAGTTTGCTTGCTGCCTTTACTGATTACCGGTCGTGGTCGCCGGTCTCCCAATTGTTTAAACAAACCAGTAGTTCTGCCAACCTGATGGCTGGAATCCACCAGTTTGTATAACGTTAGCAACGCCATCTATTTTAGAGCTGAAAGCTCAATACGCCGCCAGGGAGGGTAGGCAGGGCCTTAAGTGATTGGCACAGGCAGTGTGTTGACTTTTCTCACCGGGCCAGTCAGAATTATTTCTGTTCATTTGAACGAACGTAGCATTCGCGCGTTCTTGGATCCAACATACCTTCTTAAGGCTTGATTCACACTCTCACTGGGAATTGATAACATAATCTGCTCTAGAATGTCGTAGTAATTCACACGCTAGCAGAAATGTATGTTGACCCATAATACTTTGCAATACAAACTTAATATATTTGATTTTCTAGTGGCTCAACATATCTTTTAAGATTATATTGCCACGATGAAAGTTTTCTAATTATTGTGTCGTGTATGACGAGAATCATACACACGATTTTTATTTACCAATTTATCAACAGAAGACATATATATACTTGAATCTCGATTTGTAGGCGCACGCGCTTATTGAGTCTGCTTGTTTTGTTTTTTTAATTTTATTGGCTTTTCCACGCAGAGTTTATGAAGAAGTGCGGACAAAGCTTAGATTGTTTCTACCAGTGCAGAGCGACTTACGCAATTCGCGTTGATTTCTTGTGATTTGGTTTATAGAATTCTTCACATGATCATTTTTCGTTTCTCAGTTAGGCACGGGTATCTTTTACCGTGGGAACTTCTTCAGACTATTCGTCACATTTTGGTTGAGTGTCAAAAGTAAACATGGATCGAGAGTTTAACTATGACAAGATTAATGTTTTTATCTGATGAGTGTTTAAGGGTTTTGTTTACGTGTTTTTTAAGTTTTATCATTCAGGTGTGTGTCAATTTTTTAACCTCCTGTGAATGTTTTAAATATGGTACGTTTATTTGACACAGTTATGGTCTTTGGTTTTGATTACCGTTTTATATGTTGATGATTTTTCTTTCATATGTCTTATATTGTTTTAATTAGTTGCTAATAACAATAACGCTAATGTTTCTTCTAAAAACCCTTCATAATAGTTATTCAATGAATCAGTATATTAGAGGGTATTGACCATTTCAAAAGTTCTACAAACTCACCAAATTTGAAGATTTGGTTCTTTTTTGTGATACAAGTTTAGGTTATCTCGTTCGTTCGTGAAATGTAGTATAAATCGAATATAACATCCCATAAATATTTCCAATTAAAATTATTTTTTCATTTAAATTTATAATAAAATGGCATTCAAAGCCAGTGAAATTAACACAATTTTGGTTTAGAATGAGAAAAAATCTTTAATTATTAAATATTTATAACATGGCTAAAATCCGTTAAATACTTTAAACTCACGTTCATCCTTTTTAATATACTATTTTAAGGATGGTTTCTTCATTTATGTTGATAGTGGAGATAGTCATGGGTTCATTATTCTGTGAATACCTCCCCTCCAGTCTTGTACTTCAATATTCTGTGAATACCTCCCCTCCAGTCTTGTACTTCAATATTCTGTGAATACCCCCTCCAGTCTTGTACTTCAATATTCTGTGAATACCTCCCCTCCAGTCTTGTACTTCAATATTCTGTGAATACCTCCCCTCCAGTCTTGTACTTCAATATTCCGTGAATACCTCCCCTCCAGTATTGTACTTCAATATTCCGTGAATACCTCCCCTCCAGTCTTGTACTTCAATATTCCGTGAATACCTCCCCTCCAGTCTTGTACTTCAATATTCCGTGAATACCTCCCCTCCAGTATTGTACTTCAATATTCCGTGAATACCTCCCCTCCAGTCTTGTACTTCAATATTCCGTGAATACCTCCCCTCCAGTATTGTACTTCAATATTCCGTGAATACCTCCCCTCCAGTCTTGTACTTCAATATTCCGTGAATACCTCCCTCCAGTATTGTACTTCAATATTCCGTGAATACCTCCCCTCCAGTATTGTACTTCAATATTCCGTGAATACCTCCCCTCCAGTCTTGTACTTCAATATTCCGTGAATACCTCCCCTCCAGTCTTGTACTTCAATATTCCGTGAATACCTCCCCTCCAGTATTGTACTTCAATATTCCGTGAATACCTCCCCTCCAGTCTTGTACTTCAATATTCCGTGAATACCTCCCCTCCAGTCTTGTACTTCAATATTCCGTGAATACCTCCCCTCCAGTATTGTACTTCAATATTCTGTGAATACCTCCCCTCCAGTATTGTACTTCAATATTCCGTGAATACCTCCCCTCCAGTCTTGTACTTCAATATTCCGTGAATACCTCCACTCCAATCTTGTACTTCAATATTCTGTGAATACCTCCACCTCAGTCTAATAGTGCCTCTAGGTTGGTAACCAGTATGGTGATTGCTGGGTAGTAAACTACCCAAGTAGACAAGTCAGGGAAAGAGGAGGCGAACTGTTGATCAGTTGCCAAGGCAACAGTTACTCTTGTCCCCCTCCCATAATGTTGCGACATCACAGCGAGACACAGCGACACAAGGGTGTCTGGGATCCTATCAGATACTGCTGAACGAAGGGGTGTGGGGGTGTTCGACCCAATCACTGGGGCTGCCCCGCCACTGGAGAGCTGTTAACATTGGTTGGGAGTCACCAGTGATAATCTCGCATCAGTGGTAATGAGATATAACGCATTAAGTGATCAATTAATTAGTACTTATATTCAGACTTTTATCTTTCAACAAGAAGAGGTTACTGATGACCAGCAAGTTGAGTTTGAACTGAGGAAGACGCTGATGAAATGATACATTTGGAGCAAAAAAAATTAACTCTTAGGAAGGTGAAAAAATATACTTGGAGAGCTTTGAAATGTGATGTCTTGAGAAGACTTGAGAAGATCATTTGGACAGACAGGGTGACAAATGAAGAAGTACTACGAAAAATGGGTGAGAAGAGATCCATTTAGGATGTGATTCTTTGGCGCGAAGCAAACTTGATCGGGCACATCCTTAGGAGGAACTGTCTTCTGCAAGACGTCATAGAAATAAAGGTTGAGGTAAAGAGGAGCTTAGGAAGGAGGATTCAAATATTGGATGACATGAATTAAGGCAATAAAACTCTGGGAGTTGAAGGGGGAGGCAGGGGACAGGGTGCATTGGCGGCTTAAGTTCACTGATAAAAGGAACGAACTTATCGTAAGACAGAACACCTAATAATAATAGTAATAATGATCTTCTATAACTGACCACCAAAACAAAGGGTTTTTATAGCTTAGAGAACTAACATTACAAAATATTTTTTAAACAGATAAGCGTAAACATAACCGAAGACGCTTTTTGTAAGGTCATCAGCGGCTTTTGTTTCGTGAAGTTCTTTATTTTAATTTAAGAATAGAACGCAATCTTTTAGGAGCTCTTTTTTGTTAAACATTTTTAAGTGAACCACGGACACCAGGTAGCTCTGGTAACGTTCTCTAGCTGTCACCATCACTTCAATGGCAAATGGATTCTGGTTTGACGAGAGGTGTACATTTATAAAATTTAAATGGACCCGCGACCTTTCGAGACAAGAATTATTGAGAATCTACTGTACCTTAGTAAAATTATATCAATTTTGGCCACACAAAAAAAAAATTTAAAGTTAAATTTTTATAGGATAACCCTTTTATAAAATACAAACTTTTTTTTTGCGGCCAAAATTGATAACATTTTACTAAGTGTTATTCTATCAGCTGTATAGTTAGTGTATATCAAAAGTGACAGCTGAAGATCACATGACTTGACGTATGAAAACGTGAAAGTAGATCTAGTAGCTTTTCTAGCTGGAATACAAAAGACCCTCCCTATGAAAATTGTACTGCCTTATGGAAATGAGGGGAATTTCAAAGTTATTAATTAGTCGCAATCCTTACTAAACCTCTATTTTTGTTTTGTTGCAGAACCTATAGCTGGCTGATAGATGTGGATATACCGTGTCACTGTTGGAAGCGCTGACCTTCAAGGTAAGGTGTGTGTGTATATTTTATTTTAATTTATTGTAATTTATGTCAAATATATCCTAATTTTGTCCACTGCTAGGGTCAAGGTCAACATTTTTGGCCAAAATAAACCTATTTTTTCTTAGTGCCCATCCAGGTTATACATCAAATATGTAGATATGGTTACGCAAATTTTTTATGATGCGGATTTGATTTAGAGTAAATGAACCCGCATTTGCGTGAAGGGAGAGTTGAAAACAACTTAGGGGAAAATAAAAATAATGTTCAAATGCCCATTTACTCGTGACAAATATTCATAAACTGTTAAGATTGCTTGGCTATGTGTTTAAAATTAAACTAGACTAACGTTCTCACTTTTTTCCATCCTACCTTAAAAAATATGACTCAAAATTAAATAGACCCGAACTAGTCTGAAGAATGGGGGTTAGAGGGGGGATAAACAATACATAACATTTAAATAATATTATAGTTTAATTAAGGAGATATAATATTATAATAATCAAGGAAGAAACATATATTATACTAAGCAGTGACTTGATAATTAAGGAAATAAATCTTACGTTAAAAAAATTGTATTAAATTGTTATGAAATAAACTAAACAATACAAGTATATCAAAACCTTAACAGCTAAAAATTAATTATAATTTAAGAAAAATTATTAGTTATGCTTAAATTGGTATTTTAAATTACTCACTGAATTGTTATTTTTTATTGTATATTGTTGTATGTACTAATTCCAATCAAATCTCATTAATTTTAATCTAAGTACTTTCTATTCAACTCTTACATACTTGTCTATAATAAGCTTACCTTCTTTTCAATTATTTATCAGTTTTAACATGTCATGGCTAACTTTAATTAACATGTACTCAATTATGTTCTGACATGTTCTTATATCATCACTAAAGAATATCTAATACCAATTTAAGCATAACTAATGTGTGTTAAATTATCATTCATTTTTAACCGTTAAGGTTTTGATATACTTGTATTGTTTAGTTTATTTCATAACAATTTAATACACTTTTTTTTACGTAAACTTATTTTCTTAAATGTCACTTCTTAGTATATAATATGTTTCTTCCTTGATTATTATAATAATATGTAATATGCCCTACCACCCACACCCCTTAGTTGGGTCGGTGTCAAAAACCACATCTGGGTACAGTGAACCCTGCCCTTTTCGGGTGGTTTACCCCCCCCCCCCCCCCCGCCTCCTCTTTCCTTCCTAACCACTTGAGGGGAGATGAGACTTGGTGCCATTGTACGAGCTCACAAAGATGGAATGAAGGGAGACTGACTATCTTACGAGCGAGCTATTTTTACAGTGGTTCATCTTGAACACAATCCAACAAGTCGCCGCAATGCGACCTGGTCAAATGGGGCTTATCAAGCTCTCGGGAATAGAGGCAAACTATAGTCCCGAATTGGTCTAAGATAGGTGCTACTAAGGTCGGAATTACACTGTTGTGACATTTCTTTAATTTGATAAAGTAAAATAAGGAGAAAACTTTGACGGTCCATCAAAGATAATATATTTTGCAAATATGTTATTAAATATTTACATTAATGAACATGCTCTAGGGCAGGGGGTCGACAACCTTTTTGGGGCCCCCAATCAACTTACCTATTTTATGATAGGTCCCGTGATCAATCCTTCGTTTCTCTAATCTACTTTTTCTTTTTTTTTTCGATGCATCTTGTATTTATTCCTTAGATTCAATATTTCCTTTCCCTATACTTATGTCCCTGCCATTAGAGAGAGAAAAAATGTACACTCCGTTTATCCTGAAAGTAGCAGTCTTCCTTGATGATTACACTATGGCCCTATCTTATAAGCTGTATCATAGTGAAAAAAAACCCCTTTAAATTCGAATATTAGTGAAAAAACCTTTTAATTTGAATATATATGCCAAGAACGTCAAAGTTTACTAGAATATGGGATGTTGACTCACCCTCCGTCGCTTCTGTGTGGGGAGAATGTAATCACGTGACGCCCAGCGTTTTTGCGTGTCCTCGACGATTTTAATTCTGCGATTTGTGCATGCTAATTTTTACCAGTTTCTTATATTTTGTGTTTAAATTTTTCTTGTTTTTTCTGTATGTAGCTATATATTGTGTATGTGTGTTTTAAAGAGCATATATAACATGTCTTTGCTTATTATTAGCATCGCGTCTTATTACCTGTTCGGGTTATACGCCTTACGCTAATGTGTAATGGTAGGGTGATTGTGAGATGAAATGGAGGACCTACAGTTTAACGTGGGATCCGAACCACGGTGGAGGCCTGGCATTCCACAAAATTCACAAGATGTCTTGTCAGAGGTGAAGGAAGGGTTTGGTAATCAGATAAATCTGTGCCGGGACCGAGGATTGATCCCCGGACCCCCAGCACAGTATCTGACATCTTACCCCTAGACCGCCAGCTCACCCCTTTCCTTATTATGTAACATATTGAGGCTTTTGATTTTGATGTGTGCCATTTGTGTAGCTTAAAAAAAGTTATTTTGAAAAAAAATTAATATTCCTTGTGGTTAGAACAAAGAAAGTTATGATAATGTAGTTCATTTGGTCACATGGTCTTGCTCGTGTCGGTCAATTGGTTCACGTCGTTTTTGGGTGTCTAGTCTACGACTTTGTCCTCGCGTGTCGGTTACTTTTGTTATCAATCAATTTGGCTGCAGCCTATAGATTAGTCATGGTAATATATTTTTAATACTTAATACTGCCATATCAATTTTTATTTATTTCTCACAACAAATTTCATTTATTTTGCTGACAATATTTTCTAATTTAAATAACATATTTTGCATTTGGCTTTAACATCTAATTTTGTAAAGAAAAATGATAATGTCGAAATACTGAAAGAAAGAAAAAAGTGTATATGTTAGGACCTCCCGATTTTTTTTGTACAGCCCATGGGACTCCCGCAAATATAGACGGCCTTGGATAGGAAAATTTAAAAGTTTTGCATTTGCCAAGGAGGCCAACGTCACCCACATATGTTCGGATCAGAAACGACTGCTGTGCAACGGACGGACGCCCATTGTTGTTGTAAGATGAAGTGACCTTGAAGCTGTAAAGAATGGGCGTCTATGAGCGGTGGAACACGTGTGACAATTGTGTATACATTTTACACAGTGTTGCCATAACCTTTTTTTCTGTAGACATCTATTTTTAGGGGGGGGGAATATCCAAGCATACGCTCTTCCCCTTTTTGTTATCACTCCTCCGTGCCTTCATCGTCTTCCTTCACCGTAATATATTTAATAAACTACCCTTTTTTTTCCACTCTTGTCGTTCCCCTTCATCGCTTTCTTTCACCACAACCCAGGGCACCAGATAAATGTAAGGATTTCTAGGTGTCCAGAAAAAAAACCATAGGAATTTCACCACAAAAACAACTAATGTCTAGAATTTCGCCACAAAAACTATTGCCTAGAATTTCGCCACAAAACTATTGTCTAGAATTTCGCCAAAAAACAACTAATGTCTAGAATTTCGCCATAAAAACAACTCATGTGTAGAATTTCACACACAAAAACAACTAATGTCTAGAATTTCGCCACAAAAACAACTAATGTCTAGAATTTCGCCACAAAAACAACTATTGCCTAAAATTTCGCCACAAAACTATTGTCTAGAATTTCGAAAAACACTTAATGTTAAGAATTCGCCATGAAAAACACTCAAATGTGTAGAATTTCACAGCCAAACAACAATCTAATTCTAGGAATTATCCACAAAACCTAACTCTGTGCCTAGATTTCACCGATATAAATACCTATTGTCCTCAGTTTTCACCACAAAACCAGTAAATTAATTCTAGATTTCGCCAGAAAAAAAACCAAGCTAGAATTTCACCACAAAAACAACTTAATGTCTAGAATTTCACCCCCTCTCCTGACCCTTCCTGAAATATTGGGTTGCTTACTAGTACATATAGGCCTATATCTCCCTCTCTTGGTCTAATCATTCGGTTCTAAACACTAAAAAAATTACATTACTTCACACTAGTGTCTTTTATGATTAATTAAATTTCATTCCACTTTTTCAGCCGGTTTGCCGCAAGAGTTTTAAAGGAAGGTTCAAAAATAATTGAAGAATTAGGCCTAATTAATTTTTCTTTAATCTATGCTCATAATTTTTTTTAGTCACACAATGATTATAATTTAGGTTATTAATTTTTAAACAACAATCTTGATACTAGTTTTATTAATGATGAAATTTCTCTTTAAAAAAAAAGTTAATCACACCTTAGTGGACCAACGTATGTAATGTGATCTTAGGGGTGATCTATAAACCACGTAACTTTTTTTTTATAACATCCCTCCCCCCTCCAATTTGTGTTACGTAACTTTTCACATCAAGGGTGAGTGTAATTTAATAGGGAACCCTTTTGTGATACAAAATGAGGGAATAAAAAACCATTTTAAATCCTGAATATACAGTAGATGATTTTAAATTATTTTTTTAACATTACTTCATTGTTTTTATTTATGAATAATAACATAATTTTTTCAGCATTGAAATTAAATATAAGATGTGTGTTGTAACATCATGTAGACATTAGATCACCCCCTTCTACCCTCGCTATATTGGCGTCACGTGGTTTATGATGGCCTTGGGGCTCCGTCATAGATAACTCGGGCGCCTGAAGGCAATTTTAGAATATTCTTGAGATTTGTTTTTCACAATATAAAATAGCATCAGTAATTATTAGGATTGCCAATTTTTGAAATCTAAATAAAGAATAATTTCCACCCGACCCACAAATAAATATATATACCGATTTCAATTTTGCATTTTGCATGTGGAACTTTTTGCACAACCAGATGTGAAATGTATTTTTTCTTTGAATATATCTATTCAATACTTAGAGGTTTTTATTTAGCTTGTAAAATTACTCTCGTTATTGAATGTTATAATTAGTGTCTTTTTTTTATAATTAGCTCCACCGTGAATTTTTTTTCTGGTGTAAGGTTCTTCGGTTTGGTAGCTCCATCCTATTTTATTTTTGTAAGTTTGGCAACACTGATTTGACAAGAGAGTGTCAGACGGCAGCAACGTATATCTCTAACTGTTTAAAGCAAACATAGCTGTGTCGTGTTCGTCAGGGCAGTAGTAATGTTGTGATCACTTGTTGCCAATTGCCTTTTTTTTTTTTTTTTTCACCGCCGCTAATATATAGTCAAATTCTCATAGAAAGAGCCTTTCAGAAAATACTTTTTTTCTTGCGGCTGACATTGATACCATATTTATTTATAAGAGTAAATAAGAAATGCGGACGATATACATCCGCCGCTCCTACCTATTTCAGTCGTGTTCTAATCGAATAATGACGCGTGGCAATCTGGGCTGTGTGTGGCCGGCCATGGCACATCCGTTTCGTCGCCGCGCTACAACAGACCCGACGTTAGTGCTACATTCAACCACCAAGCGCTGTAGTCGATACGTGAGTTTGAGAAGAGCACTGCAATCGCTATGACATATTGCTTTATTTGTAACGTGGTTGATAATATTCCTGGTTTCTAACGTCCTTTGGAAGGAAATAACACCTGAGGCTACATCGGTTGCATTTGTTCCGTTTAAGGCACTTGGCCCTGTCGAGTTTAAGTCTAAAACATTTTGTGGGAGGGTGAAAGGTGTGGCGTGGCTTCACACCCGACCAAAGTATCCTTCCGCGCCATCAAGAACAGATGGATCACGGAAACCATAGATGGCGCTAGATACCGGACAGGTCTTGCGGAAAAATCATACGTTTGGAAATATCAGGTTGTTTTTTTTCGAGAACGAGTGAAATTTTTATGTTAATATTGTCAACGCCTTTTCTAAGATAATGTATCAATGTTTATTAGGTGTTACATTTTCCTCTTTCTTTTATGCAGCCAGAAGTTTTCTATTGAAAAGTGTCAAAATTGTTGATATTTGATCATTTTTAAAATTATAGAGTAGGTGTGTATAAAAAGTATAATTTAATCAACATTTCTATTCTTGAACAGACCGTTTCCGAAAAGAAAATTGCAAAACAATAACAATTCTTGAAGCTAACCATTTGTTCCCATGGCTTTGCATCTCCACGCCAAATGAAAAGGGCCAATCACCTTAAGAGCGGTCATCATAGCAAACCCAACTCAGCTCCCGTTCAGTCCATTCGTATTTGAATGATTGCAGTGACTTTAGGGAGCAAAGCGACAAACGTCCTTTTAATAACTACAGAATATACCTATTATGACATAATAAAGATTTGTGGACAGTGCTCATCTGTGAATCCATGCTAAAATGGTCAAAAATGGCCTTTTCAATCTATTAACTCTTTATCTCCATTAATGTTTAATCGAAAATGATCCACGTGCAATAATGTTCGTGTAAATTTATGATTTCGAGCCAACTGGGTTACAGAATTGATGGGCATTTGATGCACGTTCTCAAATATCTGAAAACTAAGGCAAAATCTTCCAAGATCGCAGATCTAACTGGCTTTGGGGGGTGGGGGGTGGGGATTTACGAGAGAACTCGTTGACAAAAGCTGAACAAACACATTCCTGTCGTATAACCGTAACATCTAGAAAGAACGGGATCAATATATCTGGTGTATTTTTACCCCCTCAGCTCGTGGGATAACATAACAAGTGAATGTTAGGGGAAACGCCCTCATTGATAACAATATTATATATATATATATATATATATATATATATATATATATATATATATATATATAACATTTTGTTTGACTTTTCTGTTATTATTATGGTTGGCTATCTATCTTCCAAAGGAAAAGTGTTTGCTGTTTTAAGATTGGACGATATTGACTGACGCGTCCACTGAGTGTTCAAAGAGTTTGATTGTATTAGGGCGTTTTCTGGTTTCATTGGTTCAGTTGATATTGGAAGACTACAGCTCTGAAGGACTAGAATTCAAGCCACTCTCATAAAAGGGCCTCTTGATTAGGGAGATCTGGGTTTGAATAGCAGTTGGGTTTTTATAGTCTCCCATTCTCTCCAGGAAAATGTGAGCACGTTACGTCTAAATTCGACCTTCCTAATCTTTAAATCGTTGTAAAATTTGAATGTGGATGTCCCGCATGGGTAGCATTTCACCATTTTGTCAGTATTATTTTATAGATATTGCTAATATCTATAAAAAGGAATATTTGCACATAACTTGACAGATATATACGTAAAATTGGAGCTATTAACCGTTCTAGCAGTCTTAAAAGGGAATTATTATGTTAACTGGACTGTGTATGTGTATGGCTGGCTCACTATTTGTTGGTGTATATAATTAATATAATATGCCATACGAAATAGTAGTCCAGATTCCGCAATCAAATATACTCTTTGAAATTTTATAATGTATTATGTACGGATTCAAACATTCTCTGAATTGATTGATAAGAATCGTGTCGTAGTGATTATTTCTTCTTCGTGCTCTTTTTGACTGTTATAATACAAAAAAAAAACTATCTCCCTTCTTATAAGTTGGTCAGCTCTTTCAAAAATTTATATATATTTTTTTTTTATGTTAGTATGTTAAGCAACACAATCTACGTTGTTCCCATGTCGAAGTATCCTGGTTTGAGAAAGTGAAAAAGGGAATAGCCGTTTGTATCTTTTACGTTACGTAAAGGTTTCCATGTTTCTAAATGGAAGCCATAAACGTTCCAGGGTAGAACGTTCACGTTACGTGAAAGTTAAGGGAAGGGTACCACGTGTTATTGCTATAGTATACCCTATATCACCGCTGAGGCATCAGTAAGTCCTATTGGGGAAACGCTCTTAGTTCTATCGCTCTCGGTTAGCTGTTGCCAAATCTCCTCTCGTTCATTTATATCTGAAGGTGTTGGGCCGGGGGTTAAGGGGGAGCTACTGACATTGACGAACCAGCGTCTTATAGTTGAGGGAAAATTGACTACACAAAAACAAGATAACGACAATGGTTTTTCCCCCCAAGAATAGCCATGCAGTTCCTCCAGAGATGATATTATCCAGAATCCAGTGTAGTCACTCGTGTTGGAGCAACGTCAACAGGGATATTGAAGAGTTTCTGATTACGGGTCCCTACGTTGTGCGCCAATTGAAGTGTTATTGAAATATTCGTCCCGCGTGATGGGCGCCAATTGAAGAATTATTGTTGATTTAAATCTTGTATAATTAATACACACTTTTTATGTTGACATGTTTTTTGTTTATAAATCTCAGTTTATTTCAGGAGAAAATAGATCATGTCGAAATATATACACGGCCTATAGTATGAGCGCGGACAGAAGTTGCAGTCCGAGTAGTTCAAGGACGGGACTCCTAGTGAGTAGTGAGCAGTACTTTTCTTTGCCTTACATTGCACCATCCTTCGTATGCATCCATTGCTCATGGAAGCTTCGAGAAGGTCGTGTTATAAAAAATTAAAATACAAGACGGAAACTGACTCAAGTTACATTTTAAAATCTCTATTCGAACTTTCCAAAAGAGGAAGTATTATTTAAAAATCTTATATTGTCAACTTGACTTTACTAATGTCACGTGCGTGACGTCACTGATCAGTGGCTTTTGCCTTCTTAGAAGAAGAAGTGCTTTAAGCGCCAATTAATATACTATATAATTTAAATAAAATTAAATACGTTTATAAAATTAGGACGATATTATTGTCAATGCTTTCACATACTTTTCAGGGGCAAGTCAGTTACATTACAATATTTATTACTTTATGTTATGCAAACTACTTCTCCGGTATAATCCGTCTCGTGAACTCTCTAAGGCCGTATTCCACTTGACGTTTTCCCACTTTGGAAAGATGCACGAGGTAAGCAGCTAAGGAAAATGTCCCTAAACTGACGTTCAGATTGGTGAGATTCAATCCCATTTTAACACCATTTCGCCCATCAGTATGTTGCATACTGTTTGAGATGGACAATAGCCTGTGTTGGCCTGCGATCTGAGATTTTTTTTATCTAGTGAAACTAAAAAAAAAAATCGCGAGTGAAAAATATGCGCAGGAGACCAAAGTTTTGGATGAAAAATTTGGCTGAAAGAACGTGAATAATGTTCACATTTAAAACTGTTTCCAGTGTTTGAGCGTGATGATTTCAAGCATTATCATCCAAGAATGGATGAAGATACATATCAGCACTTGAAAAACAGGTCACTTGTATGTGAAGGTACGAAGGAGGAAGTTTCAATCTGACAAGCTAAGCAATGTGCGTATGCGCCTCTCGGCAAAACGTCTAGGGAATATGGGTGTCACACTATTCCACACGTCTGTCACAGTAAACTGAGGGGGGGGGGGGGGGGGGGAATTCATGGTATAATCGGTCCTGACCAATTTACTCGGGGATCCCCACTCTGACGTAACCTTGGGGGAAACTCAGTTCATTGCAAGTCTACATTAGCTTCTCCACCCTTTACGCATGAACGAAGAAGCTACGAAGGAAATCGTCTAGTGGAATACAGCCTTAAAATGTCCTGGACTATTTTTATTACTATCATCATCATCCTCATCCTACCCTTTCGGATACACGCACTTACGCTAATGTTTTAATGGTAGGGTGATTGTGAGATGAAATGGAGGACCTACAGTTTAACGTGGGATCCGAACCACGGTGTAGGCCTAGTATTCCACACATTCACAAGTTGTGATTAATACAAGTCTTGTCAGAGGTGAAGGAAGGGTTTGGCAGTCAGATAAATCTGTGCTGGGATCTAGGATTGAACCCCGGACCTCCAACACAGAAGTCTTTGAGCTCGATTGCCGAGGACGGGGAGATATAGGTTCGAATCTCGATCGGGTGAACTGGCGGTGGTTTTTCCCTAAATGGTTTTCCACACTCTACGCAAATGCTGGTTCACTTCCTCTAAATTTAACCTTCCATTTCCTAACCCAGTATCATAATTAATACTTAAGCGTACAACCCGAACAGGTAGTAAGATGCTGTGCTAAATAAAAAAACTTTAGTGAAAAATTTGTTTTCAAACAGTCCATTGTCATTGTGTGAATTTGTTTGCGTTTTTATATAAGTGTTACGTTAAGTAAATTCTGATCACACACACTTTATTCACGTTAGGGGGAACGTTACATTAATTTGACGTAAAGGGGAATATACATCGGAACATTTTTGGGAGGGAAATTTTTCTCTACAAACCTGGTTCTAATTGTTTTTCGACGTTAATGTTTAACCACAAATGATCCACTGCGTGGCAGCTGGGGCGGCCACTTAGGGGGTTTATCGTGTACTATGGCTGGGGTAGTGCGCGGGCGCCACTTGGGGGTATAATGGCGGGTGTACGCGGCACTTGGGGGTATGAGATCGGCCAGGTGTGCCGTTGGCACTTGGGTAGGATTAGCCCGTGAGATCGGCCAGGTGTGCCGTGGCACTTGGGGGTACCGTGAGGATTCCGGCCGGGGAGTGTACCGCGGCACTTGGGTAGTAGTGAGATCGGCCGGGTGTACCGCGGCACTTGGGGTAGTGGTGAGTCGGCCAGGTGTGCCGCGAGATATTCAGGGGATGAAATGTGAAAAGAATATATTCCCATAAAATATGAAAATAAAGAAGTTGTCTGTGTTTCTCTGAATTGCACGTTTCATAGACACGACGTGAGACAATTATTGTTTCCCTTTTGATGACGTCATAATATTCTCACATTATGGTTGGTTAGTGTGCTAGTTGATTGAGTTCCAAAGCTATTTTACTCTTTGACTGTATTCATTTATTTCATTCAGAGATTTGTTATTTATATCTTTCAATTAACTCAGTAAGGAAATAAGCAAAAATATATTTTTTATTTTAAATAGTTACAGAATTTAAACACTGTAAATTGTTTAATATGCTACCCTGATTATACTTTGGATGATTTTTTTTTTAAACAAATTTCTTACCAATTTTTTTTAGAAGGTACCGCGAGATTCTAATCCCCTTCACAAGTGTGCCGCGAGATTTTAATCCCCTTCACAAGGGTGCCGCAAGATTCTAATCCCCTTCACAAGGGTGCCGCGAGATTTTAACCCCCCCCCTTCACAAGTGTGCCGCGAGATTCTAATCCCCCTTCACATGTGTGCCGCGAGATTCTAACCCCCTTCACAAGTGTGCCGCGAGATTCTAATTCCTTTCACAAGGGTGAGATTCTAACCCTTCACAAGTGTGCCGCGAGATTCTAACCATTTACAAGTGTGCCGTTAGATTCTATCTCACCTTCACAAGGTGCCGCGAGATTCTAACCCCACTTCACAAGTGTGCCGCGAGATTTTAATCCCCTTCACAAGTGTGCCGCGAGTCTATAAAGGTTAAGAATCACTTATCAATTCGGCCCATGACCAATTTATAGCGTGCATGATTTCCCCTTAAGTTGACCGTGATGCCGGCATTTTGGAGCCATTTCCTCCCTTCCACAATCGTGGGAGATATATATTTGTTATATAATCTAACGGCGTTATCAGAAACCTTGTCAGTACCGAACGTCTTTATTTGTAGATGAAACTCTTATCAGCACAATTTCGAGTATTTTTTCACTAACAATTTTTTTTTTTTAATGACAAACAAAAATAATTCTTGACAGTCTCGAGTGTTTCTTATCTTGACCCTAGGGCTATATTTGAAATGCTGAATTCTATTGTTTGTGCATTAGTACGAATAGCATGAAAATACAAACAAATTTTGCTGTCGGGTTATACGCACTTACGCTAATGTGTAATGAATGGTAGGGTGATTGTGAGATGAAATGAGGACCTACAGTTTAACGTGGGATCCGAACCACGGTGGAGCCCTAACATTCCACACATTCACAAGTTGTGATTAATATACGTCTTGTCAGAGGTGAAGGAAGGGTTTGTCAATCAGATAAATCTGTGCCGGGACCGAGGATTGAATCCCGACCCCCAGCACAGAAGTCTGACACCTTACCCCTAGACCACCAGGTCACCATTTTATAGTTCAATCCCTCGTATAGTTCCAGATGGGGTTCCAAGTACCAGATGGATTCAGAGTACACATCTTGTAACATAGCAGCGATTAGAATATTAATTATAGAACATTTTCTAGATGTCAGATTAAGGTTTATTCATGAAAATTGGACTATATTTCTTCGTAAATAGCTTCTTTTTTAATTCTTTTTTTTTCTCTCTTCTATCCAAGCTCCACGTCTTACTACCCGTCCGGGCTATCTTCTTATTTACATTAATGGTATAGGAGAGGTGGACTATCCCTGTGGGCTGCCGCAACTACTTTAAAATAAAATAAATTGATTCACTTTACAATTATCATTTGTGAACATACTTGATGGCAGTAAAACCATGCCGTCGTTTCTTGGTATGGTTTGTAAACAAAGGTAAAATCATCTGTGTAGGGATCTACACAAATAGTTAGTGGAGGATCACTTTACAAACTTAAATATATCAATAAAGACGCCTAGCTATTGTCTAATCATTTTGAAGTATTTTTGCTCGTGTTATTAGAAATTAGAAACTCGTCATCATCATCAAATTATTGTTTCCAGCTTGTGGTCAGCTCAGTTTAGTAAAATACCTCCATCTTCCTCTCACTTGAACACTGTTATCTGCTCCTCCTATCTCTTTCTTGACTTCCCTTGCGGTCATTTTCCTACATACTTCATTACCAACATTTTCTTCGGCATTCTCCCTTTTTCCATCCTCATTTCATTAAATGCCCATATCACCTCAGTATTGCTTCCTCTACTATCTCACGTATCCCAGCATCCTGATTAAATTCCCATATCACCTCAGTATTGCTTCCTCTGCTATCTCATGTATCCCAGCATCCTGATTAAATTCCCATATCACCTCAGTATTGCTTCCTCTGCTATCTCACGTATCCCAGCATCCTGATTAAATTCCCATATCACCTCAGTATTGCTTCCTCTGCTATCTCACGTATCCCAGCATCCTGATTAAATTCCCATATCACCTCAGTATTGCTTCCTCTGCTATCTCATGTATCCCAGCATCCTGATTAAATGTCCATATCACCTCAGTATTGCTTCCTCTACTATCTCATGTATCCCAGCATCCTGATTAAATTCCCATATCACCTCAGTATTGCTTCCTCTACTATCTCATGTATCCCAGCATCCTGATTAAATTCCCATATCACCTCAGTATTGCTTCCTCTACTATCTCATGTATCCCAGCATCCTGATTAAATGCCCATATCACCTCAGTATTGCTTCCTCTACTATCTCATGTATCCCAGCATCCTGATTAAATTCCCATATCACCTCAGTATTGCTTCCTCTACTATCTCATGTATCCCAGCATCCTGATTAAATTCCCATATCACCTCAGTCTTGCTTCCTCTACTATCTCATGTATCCCAGCATCCTGATTAAATGCCCATATCACCTCATTATTGCTTCCTCTACTATCTCATGTATCCCAGCATCCTGATTAAATTCCCATATCACCTCAGTATTGCTTCCTCTACTATCTCATGTATCCCAGCATCCTGATTAAATTCCCATATCACCTCAGTCTTGCTTCCTCTACTATCTCATGTATCCCAGCATCCTGATTAAATGCCCATATCACCTCATTATTGCTTCCTCTACTATCTCATGTATCCCAGCATCCTGATTAAATTCCCATATCACCTCATTATTGCTTCCTCTACTATCTCACGTACTCCTTGTACCTCCACTCCTCTCCGGATAACTTTCCTAATCTTGTTTTTAATTAGAAACTGATCATTGATAATGTATCTGAAATGGTCTCGAAATTAAATTAACTAATAATAAACACTCCAACTAACCACTTAGTGGTGGATATTATTATATACTGAGGGCCACCCTGTGAGATAGGTATGCATGAACAGGATAACATTTAGATGAAATGTACCCTTATTTGCTTGGAGAGTGAGTTAGAAACCATTTGGAGGGAGGAGGGGAGGGGGGGCCTTCAGTACGCCGAACCGTGATTCAAAACCTGAGATCCAGACTTGAGGAAACTGACGCCTTTGCCCCACTTTGGGGTTAGGGATCATATCAGTGTTGATGTCCCGCTGCTATCGGTTTGGTCAGTAATGTATCATTCAGATCACGTGGGCCCGTACTCGCTATTTATTGTCCACCTTGTGGTTTGCTATCAAAGGCTTTTATCTCCAAACGCGCCATTCATTGGTCACGAGCTTGCCACTTGTCAAACGTTCATAAAATTTAAACAAATCAAGGAGAGTTTGTGATTACATTTTTTTTCTTTTATTAGACTTTAATATAGCTTGGTATCCGCATGGTCTAAGGAGCTTACTCTCGCAGTAGACTAGACCGCCGATGACAGAGAGATCGAGGTTCGAATCTCGGTCGGGTGCAGCAAGACGCGGTGCTAAAATATATATTTTTTCTAAAATAACCTGCCTTTGAAAATCGGACGTCCCTGCGTTCTTTTCTTTACTCGACACATCTCGATACGAACAGTGCCATTATAGAGAGAGGTAAGTTCCGCTCCGCAGTGTTGGCAGCAGTTGACAGTAGCGCCCCTTGCAGGCAGGCCCCGCATCTCGCGTGTTTAGCTAGCCATTACCTCCCCGAGTCTTGGCCCCTAGACTTGGAAGGGGGCGGGGGGTAATGAAATGTTGTTTTAATTCCGGGTGGGGTAGCCCGGCTGACTACACGGGGGCTCCAAAAGTTATCACGGTACCATTTGAATAACTTATCGGGAAGTGGTTTATTTCCCCCTCCCACCGCTTCTTATTACCATTTGTTAGGTATGGGAAAGTTTGGACTAAGAGGAATTGTACACGCACTTGCGGAAAGGAGAGTTAAAAATCATTGAAAAAGTCTTCAGTGCACCTTACTTGGGTTAGAACCCCGACCTCTGCGTCATCGGTAGTCCAGTCTATTTTAAAGGTGAGTGAAATTGTTCATTATTATTATTATTATTTGTGGTATTCAACGTGCACTTTCTAAACCAATAATTGATTATATCAACGCATGACTTGTAAACTAAACTTAAATCTAGAACAGACACAAAACCGTGACCCGTTTCGGTGGTCGCATGGTCTAAGGTGTGACTCTCGCATTAGACTATAGAGTGCTGATGATGGGGAGATTGGGGTTCGAACCCGTTCGGGTGTACTGAGGCTGATTTTTTCAATGATGGTTTCTCACCACACGCAAATGCGGGTACACGTCTTAAATTCAAACCACACGTCTTAAATTCAAACCCTCCACATCCCTACCTAACCCATAATAGTGCATAAGCCTATAGCTCTAATGGTTAGTAAGACGCGATGAAAGGAGCAACACAAATCGTCAATAAAGATAAATTTTTCGGTCATGTCGGGAATCGATCTCGGGTGTTTTAGCCCAAAAGGCAGACACGCCACCGACTGAGCTAAGAAAAAATGTGTGTTTTTTACGTATATTTTGATGGGGTAAAATTAACTTAATTTATTCTATCCCTTTCCCCCCACCCTCACACAGGGTTTATGAGTTTTACTACTCGTTCTAATTATCCGCATATTTACACTAATGGGAGGGGGGTTTATGAAGTAAGAATTTTAAGAGAAAGTTCACTCATATTCACACGTATGGGAGGTTGAACTATTTGGGAAAATTCACCTCAGTAGGCTACACTGAGCCAGGATTCGAACCGTGATCTCTCCTCCATCACAGGAAGTCCGGTCTATCACGAGACTAACTTCCAATATCGTGAGTCTAGGAGTCAAAAAACACTTTTAAAAATAATAAAAACACATTTTTTATCTGTAGTTGTATACACATAAATGACTAATTTAATATTATTATTTGTAAGGTTTCTTTTTGGTGCCCCGGCATAGATTGATGCGTGCCCTTGTGACGTTGTTGCCCGGGACGCAGCGTGGTCCTTGTTTGCTGCATTGTTGTGTATATTACCATAAAACGTGTAAAGAGGCTCTGTAATTTTCGTCCCAGCTCTTCATTATTGTGCGTGGCGTCGCACTCTAAACAATAATTGACATATGCGTGACCCGCCCCTCTCATTCCGGAAAGTGCAACAGTGTGAAGTTTCGCCCTTCACTCTACAATAGCGGAGTGTGCCCTAATGAAGTTCCGTCCTCCACCACACATTGGGAAGTGCGCCTTAATGAAGTTTCGTCCTCCAGCATACAATGGTGAAGTGTGCCCTAATGAAGTTTCGTCCTCCAGCATACAATGGTGGAGTGTGCCCTAATGAAATTTCGTCCTCCAGCATACAATGGTGGAGTGTGCCCTAATGAAGTTCCGTCCTCCATACAATGGCGGAGTGTGCCCTAATGATGTTTCGTCCTCCAACATACAATGGTGAAGTGTGCCCTAATGAAATTTCGTCCTCCATCATACATTAGGGAAGTGTGCCTTAAAGAAGTTTTGTTTACCACCATACAATGGCGGAGTGTGCCCTAATGAAGTTTCGTCCTCCACCATACATTGGGGAAGTTTGCCTTAATGAAGTTTCGTCCACCATACAATGGCGGAGTATGCCCTAATGAAGTTTCGTCCTCCAGCATACATTGGGAAGTGTGCCTTAATGAAGTTTCGTCCCCATACAATGGTGGAGTGTACCCTAATGAAGTTTCGTCCTCCACCATACACTGGGAAGTGTGCCTTAATGAAGTTTCGTCCACCATACAATGGGGGAGTGTGCCTAATGAAGTTTCGTCCTCCACCATACACTGGGAAGTGTGCCTTAATGAAGTTTCGTCCACCATATTATGGCGGAGTGTGCCCTAATGAAGTTTCGTCCACCATACAATGGCGGAGTGTGCCCTAATGAATTTTCGTCCTCCACCATACATTAGGGAAGTGTGCCTTAGTGAAGTTTCATCTCCCATACATTAGGGAAGTGTGCCTTAATGAAGTTTCGTTTCCCACCATACATTAGGGAAGTGTGCCCTAATGAAGTTTCGTCCTCTGCCATACATTGGGGAAGTGTGCCTTAATGAAGTTTCGTTTCTCACCATACAATGGTGAAGTGTGCCCTAGTGATGTTTCAGTCCTGGACCCTAAGCCGATGAAGAGGTGTGTCTCATTTATTTGTTAGCTCGGCAGTAAACGGCAGATAAGGAAGGCAGAGAGAGAGAGAGAACTGTTCCTACCACTGAGAGAAACGAGGCTGGTATGCGGGCGATTGGCTCACTGCCATACCATCCTCTTTACACTGTTGTACACAGTGAGACTAGGCCGGTTTGATTGCCAACTCTCAACAAAAGAATCCTACACTCGGATTAATATCGTTTCCTTTTAGTGGGATTCATCACGTACAGTAGTTTAGCAAAGTGTTAAGGTGGGGATGTAGGGGAGGCGAGTTAAGGGCACGTTAGTATTATTTAAGAATTTATGGTTTTTGTTTCAACGTTATACTACTTATATCTTTAAAACTCGCCGAGTAAAACCTAAATTGAGTAACATGGGATATCCTATCATGACTGGCCGTGACGTCACAGGTAAGGCAACGTCCTTAAAAGTCTATCTTTGATTCTTCTAAACTCGTTGATATATAACGTTGCTCGGTCGTAATCGGTAATGTTAAGAAAATTAAATAGTGTAACATGAAATATACCTGCTTTGGTGGTTGCATGGTCTAAGACGCTACTCTCTCAATAGACTAGACTGCCAATGACGGGGAGATCGTAGTTAGATACCGGTCGGATGTACAAAGGTTTTCCTCACTCTCGTTCCACGCAGTCGCTGGTACACTTCCTCTAAATTCAACTTTCCTCGTCCCTAACACATTAGCGTAATTGGTACATACGCGTATAACCTGAACGGGTAGTAAGATGCAGTGATAACAAAAAATCAGGTGACCTGGTGGTCTAGGGGTAAGGTGTCAGACTTCTGTGCTGGCGGCTGGGGTTCAATCCTCGGTCCCGGCACAGATTTATCTGATTACCAAACCCTTCCTTCACCTCTGACAAGACATCTTGTGAATGTGGGGAATGCCAGGCCTCAACCGTGGTTCGGATTCCACGTTAAACTGTAGGTCCTCCATTTCATCTCACAATCACCCTACCATTACACATTAGCGTAAGTGCGTATAACCCGAATGGGTAGTAAGACGCGGTGCTAATAATAATAACAAAAAATCGACACGGCCGGGATTCTAACTCAGTATCACAAGATGGCGAGCTTCCGACCGTCTTGCAATCTGACTCGATAACAGTCCTGGGTTCATCAGAACGGTATTGTATTATATAATATAATCGGGCGAGTCGCCGGACCTGTCTTGAGCTCTAACGCCCATCCAGGGGAACGTGGGAGCTATTTTAGTAAACCTCGCGCCCAAATGTCCGCCCACGTCTCGAGGGGAGCTATGGCCCTGAATTGACCCAGGGATGACCTCGAACCGGCCCTCGTGGTTCTAACGTCCGTTCGCAAATATCTGCTGAGGACGGGGAGATCGAGGTTCGAATCTCGGTTGGGTGAACTGGGGGTGGTTTTTCCTAAATGGTTTTCCACTCTCCCTTCACGCAAATGCGAGTTTACTTCCTCTAATTCATCCTTCACGATTCCTAATCCATTAGCGTGATTAGTACTTAAAGCTTATGACCCTAACGGGTAGTAAGACGCTGCTAATTATTATTATTATTCGCGAATATCGCGTCCTGTTTTAGGGCGGTATCAAGCTGCATTGTCATTTATTTTATAAAAGTTGTATGATGTAACGTTGACGATCCGTCAAAGATCTTTTTTCAGGGAAACACTGAAAACTGTGGACTATGCTTGACTTTTGACGTCTGTCGGGAACTGTGTATGTGAGTTACGGCCTAATCTTGAAATCGTGTACGAATTGAGGCTCGGCTTTTTGAGAGCCATGTACGAATTGCGGCCCACTCGAGAGGTATGAGTTGCGTCCACTTAATTAGCAGTGTGTTTTCTATCATATCGGCATACCTCGTAATATCCACACTTCCTCAGTTCTTGTCGTTCAATGGTTTTGTCAAAAATTTGAAAGGTTTGGTTAGTTTAGTTAGTTTAGTTTAGGTCAAAAGCCCGAGCCGCAATTCGTATGGTGCTCTTAACTACAGCCGTGGGCAAACTGCGACCTGCGACTTTCATTTCTTCGGCCCACACACAAATTTAAACTTTCGTGATTTTATTAATATGCTAGCTCAGTGGTAGAGCATTGTCGCGCTAACACAAAGGTCCAGGTTAGATTCTCCTGTCCAGGTGTCATTCTTCTACTAATATAATTTAATCGAATTCTGAGCTCCACATGGACATTCCCGTAATTTTAATTATTTGCAATCTGTCTGTTTGTTATTATTATTATTATTATTAGTAGTAGTAGTAGTAGTAGTAGTACTGCGTCTTACTACCCGTTCGGGTTATACGCACTTACGCTAATGTGTAATGTTAGGGTGATTATGATATGAAATGGAGGACCTACAGTTTAACGTGGAATCCGAACCACGGTGGAGGCCTGGCATTCCACACATTCACAAGTTGTGGTTAATACGCGTCTTGTCAGAGGTGAAAGAAGGGTTTGACAGTCAGATAAATCTGTGCCGGGATCGAAGATTGAACCTCGGACCGCCAGGTCACCCCTGTCTATTGATAATAGCCTTTGAAATTTCGCTCCGGTTACAATCTTACCCTCTCAAGCCGTGTATGGCTGTGGTATTTGATAGCTCGCGATATCATTTGGTCGCTCATATGTAGCTGACAATTTCACACGTCCATCACAGACTCAACCTTAAAACTATAAGTGAAGAATGACCCTGAGAACAGACGACTCGGCTCAGTGGTTAGAGCAATTGGCGTACTAAACCAGGTCCTGGGCTCGATTCCTATGTCCAGGTGTTAATTTTCAACTAATATAAATTTATTTATTTCATAAAATAAATATGACTAAAATTCCGCCCTTACTTAGAGAACATTGTCATGTGTTCTAACGTGCACTTTCTAAACGCAGGCTTATATTTTGTTGTGTCCACCCGGACGTGATATACAAAGATTTACGGATGGTTGACGGGAGAATTTAGAGGGGAAATTGTGACAACCGTTTAGGACAAAAACGCCGTTGGTACGACCCTCCTGGGACTCGAACCCCCTGACCTTTCACGTGGTTGACAAATCAGAAGAGTTGGTATTGATGTCTTTGATATTTCAATGTCATATTATCAGCCAGGGTAAACGTGTGTGCCGCGTTTTTTCCCCCTAGGGAAGTTCGAAAAAGAACCTGAGAAAACTTGAATAAGAATAACAACTATTACTTATTTTACTTTCACATTCCATATTTTGTTGGGCTGAGTGGGGTGGGAGATAGTTACCGTAATGGTTTCTCAAAGTGAAGGGTAAGTGTTTTGTAAAATTATTGAGACAAAACTTGACATATTTTACTTAAACAAATCCTTCCAGACAGGACATTATCTTAACATTTTGCAATAGAAAGGGATAATGCTGTTGTATTTAGGGTTAGGGAGATGTTTGAACTGGTGATTCATTGAATGGCTATTTGTACTATGACACCATACTCACCATACTCACCATGTTTCGAGGTGGAAGTGTGGACTTAATCTACATTAGTCATCACCTATATAAGACCCGAGTCATCTCATGGAACTCCATGAATGATGTATGGTATACATATATCAGTTTCAATCTATTCGCATGACTCATTTAAGTGCCGCGTTTTAAGGTTGTAGTGTAGTTAACTCGAGAAAAGGGCAGTATTTTCTATTTTTTATAGTAAAACTTTTTTTTGTTGCAATAAATCAAATATTGCTCAGTTGGAAACATAACTTGTTTTTGTAACAATCTTTATTTTATTTATAACAATTACAAAAAACTGATTGTATACATTTAGAAACTATTAAGCTCGCTAATTTAAACATTGATATCAAAGTAATTTTTTATTATTTAGTCCCAACAAAGTGTTATAAAACCTAAAAAAATACTTTATACCATAAGTCACGTTCCCTTTATTTAAATTTGTTTTTCTTCTCAAATAACAAATTTTGTACGACCTTCAAAATTAGTTGCTTCCCCTTCCGATTGTAGATATTTGTTTCGTAAAAGCTTGGAACATATCGAGAAAAAGAATACTAAGGAGCACTAAAGACGTGTCAAGTACACGGACTCAATTTTACGACTTAATTTGAACTTCAAACGGTAGACTCTACCACTGTACTCATTTAGCGACGTTGGCTACGTGGGTGTTTCGAAGCAAGGACGTAGCCAGCCAATGATTTCAGGTTTTTTTTATGGGCACATCCCTCAATTTCTGGAAGCTAGAAAAAAAAAGTATAAATGGTAAACAATTCTAAAAGCTCTCTGAAGTGTTTTTAATGACAACATAACCCCATAACTGCCAGAGGCTAGGAAAAATTCTAAATATTAAACCCCTCTAAAAGCTCTCTGAAGTGTTGTTTGTGGCAACATAACCCCCTAATTACCAGAAGCTGGGAAAGATTCTAAATATTAAACACCTCTAGAAGCTATTTGAAGTGTTTTTTTTAATGGTAACACAGCCCCCTAATTTATACTTGTATCTTAATTTTGATATTGTTTGAACCATAAATAAAGCAAATATATAAATTTTGTTCATAAAATTTCGGAGGGGGGGAGTTGAACCCCCCCCCCCCTGGCTACGGCCTTGTTTCGAAGCTATTTTGCAAAGCATCTTAACTTGACGCGCCTAAGCAGTCTAATCACTATCGCACTAAGACGCTAAGGTACGAAATAGAAAGAGAGGGAAGAAAATAAATTCACCCTAAGAGGCCTTTTTTCTGTTCTGATAACCCTTTCCCTCTTCCTCTGACGAGTTTACACAGTCACTTTAATATTTGCTCCTTGAAAACATTGACTTGCTTTTTAATTTTAACTTTTTTATTGTTTCCTTTTCTCTGTTAACAATATGCTACCACGGGTTTTTGGCAGGAAGACTCCTACACGCCATTTTCGTGACCAAATCTATTAACCTAAGTTGTAGATGATTTATATAAAATACGTTTACAAAAAAAAAACTACTTAAGAATCTATGGTTTTTGTTTCAACGTTATATCTTTTAAACTCGCTGAGTAAAACTTAAATTTACAAACATGGGGGTGACCTGGTGTCTAGGGCAAGTGTCAGACTTCTGTGCTGTGGCCGGGTTCAATCCCCGGTCCAGGCACAGATTTATCTGATACCAAACCCTTCCTTCACCTCTGACAAGACATCTGTGAATTGGAATGCCTGGCCTCCACCGTGGTTCGGATTCACGTTAAACTTAGGTCCTTCATTTCATCTCACAATCACCCTACCATTACACATTAGCGTAAGTGCGTAATAACCCGAACGGGTAGTAAGACGCGTGCTAATAATAATAATAACAAACATGGGAAATCCTCTCTTGACCGACAGTGACGTCACAGGTAGGCAACGTCCTTAAGGTATCCCTAAAATTCTAAATCGGCAAAAATATATAAATATATATATATTTAAATAAACTAACCCTTCTTCCATCCGATCTTTCGAGCTTTGTCACACTGCTAATTATGATCACGTGACTGTTAATTGAAGTACTCCCAGACAGACACGAAGGATGAACTATATCTACTACATTCAAAATGAAACCATGTGTCGTATTGTAACACAACTAGAAATAAATTGTGCTCTTATCATACTTGTCATCATAATCGGTCGTAATAATTGGTAAGCTCTTGCGTTTCACTCTCAGTTAAGTTAAGGGGGTTTAAGCATTGGTGTTTCACTCTCAGTTAAGGTAAGGGGTTTAAGATCTTGGCGTTTCACTCTCAGTTAAGTTAAGGGTTTTTTAAGTTCTTGGCGTTTCACTCTCATTTAAGAGGGGTTAAACTCTTGATGGCTCACTCTCAGTTAAGAAATAGGGATAAAGTTATTGGCGTTTCACTCTCAGTTAAGGTAAGGGGTTTAAGTCATTGGCGTTTCACTCTCAGTTAAGTTAAGGGAGTTAAAGTCATTGGCGTTTCACTCTCATTTAAGAAGGGCTAAACTATTGATGGCTCACTCTCAGTTAAGTTAAGGGGTTAAAGTTCTGGGCGTTTCACTCTCAGTTAAGGTAAGGGGGTTTAAGGCATTGGCGTTTCACTCTCAGTTAAGGTAAGGGGGTTTAAGATCTTGGCGTTTCACTCTCAGTTAAGAAATGGGGTTTAAGATCTTGGCGTTTCACTCTCAGTTAAGAAATGGGGTTTAAGTTCTTGGCGTTTCACTCTCAGTTGAATGGGTTTAAGCTCTGGCTGTTCAGCCCCAATTTAAGAGTGTATGAGGTATTTCGTGTTCCATACCCATTTTTAAGGATGTTTGCTCTCTCGAACACTTTGTATCCACTTTGACTACAATGGGTTTTAAAAGACAGCGTGCCCACGTGCAACTGATTATCCAACTAAAAGTTTGACCAACCAAACAGTTTGTGTTTTTGGCACAAACTAATCGATTGTGCAACCGATTTGTGTCATACTTGTTTGAACAGATATGAGCACATTTTGCAACAACAGTTGTATCTGAAAGTTTTTCTGCTGGAGGGATGGCTTTCCTCCATTAAGTATCTTTGTAAGTGATGTAAGGCCTCATAAGGTCAAGAAGTTCAGCATAGGTGGCAACACTCGTGCGATAGTAACTAAGAAAAATTCCCCGGGTGGGCTCGTAAAATCCATATAAATGTTATGAAATTGTCCTTTCAGCAAACGTTGGGTAGTGATTGTATGCGCCCAATAGCACCTATCCATGTTAAACTGAGCAAATATTAGTTGCACTGTTTGATGTTGCGGATGTATGCACGGTTTACTCATTGACGGATCAAACTTTTGTGCAACTATTGCACAACTGATGATAGTTGCATATGTGTCCCCCCTGTCTAACATTAGCGCTTAAAGACTGGAATCGAACGTAATTCCAGTAAAATACAAATCGCACACATATTACCATGACACATTAAACGAATCAAGAGTTTGTCAACAAGATAATATTGTAAACCATAAAATACTACCTAATAGTCTTAGAATAATTGTTTTGTTAGTAAAAAAAATGATTGGTTGAATTCTGGTTAAAGTAGAAAATATTAAATCAAAATGGCGATGTCGTTTGTCATATCACGTGACGAGCCTGTGATTTTTACCCGTACAATCCACATTTGTTTAATTTTAAAGGCTAGATTAAATCTGTATCGAATTTTTTTCGGCCAATTATGTTTTAAACGTGTTTTAGGTATTGTTGAAAAGGTAACGAATTAAACCCGAGGTGAGAAGAAAAGTTTTCAAAACTTATAATTTCCAAGAATTGTTTCAATGTCGAAACTTTACATTCCCTCGGTGTTCTATCTAATCTTTAGGGCCTACACCAAAACTAGTTCGATATATTCGGTTTAGATGTATCGTCTCATTGGTCTGACGAGTGTTATCAACAAATACACACACATCGACGGCCCACCCTGGTTGGTATTGGCTCCGTTCGTGCCTAAATACATCAAATCAGGGAGATATCACATTAAAGATTTTTAATAGCTATATATTTGGATTCATATAGTATCCCTCGAGATAAAATTGATACAGTATTTTTAACGCATCAAAAAATACTTTAAAATTGGTTATTAATAATTTTTTGTTATGTATACATAACTTTAAACATTATTTGAACATTTAAGGTGCTAGAATAATCGAACAGAAATTCATAAACACCAGAAACAAAATGGGTTTATAACGTTACTGGGTGGAGTTGTCTGGCATTAGGAGAACAAAAAGGGGAGGAAGAAAATGTAAATGACAATACAATTTGTGTTGTGATTACCCCCTTATTAAATATTACACCATCTGACTCACAAAATTACTCATTCAACGCGTCTCGGATATAGGGTTTAGTAAACAACATAAATATGTGGGTTACTTTTAGGTCTTTTCAGAGTGAAAAAATTCAACTTTTAATCTGTGTTTACAAGTATATACATACTGTATATATGTAAAGGACATATATATATATATATATATATTATATATATAATTATATTTATATATATATATATATACCTATTATAGCTTTAGTTAAATAGTGCCTTGAATCGAACCCGTGTCTTTGTTGGCACTAACATATTTTGTAGCTTAACTCACAAAAGAAAATTAGATAAGAACTAAATAACACTTATCTCCTAAAGACTTGAGAGGTTTTGACTTTGGCCTTCGTCCCCTCGGTGACTTCCCCCACCCCTATTCTTCCCCGCCAATGGGAGCGTCACCCAGTTTATCGTGATAGGGGAAGTGTCGAGGGGAGACCGGCGCGTCTTCTTCGTTGGTAGCGCTCCCTATTAACCAACTCAGTATTTTTCTACGACCCGTGCCCGTTAGTTCAATTTCAAGTTTAATTTCGTACTATTCCGTGTGAGGATTTGTTTGGTTAAAAAAGGTTTGTGTTTTAATTGTTAAGTTACTCGTGCATTGTTAGACGTCCATTGTTATTAGGAACGCAGAAGCATTTTGTAGACCTCTTTGTAATTTAATTGTTGGTACTTAAAATATAATATATCCATAGGCCTAGTTGTCGCCACGTGTATCGTAACCTGCTAGAACCAAAATGGTGTAAAAGCTAATGATTTATGAATATCCTTAGAAAATATATTCGGGTTTTAAATCTTCATCAATCGTCCTAAAGTTTCGTTTGTGTTCTTATATTTAAACTCTTACAACAATGTTCAATCACGTTCTCCTAGTTTTATTTCATTATTTCAGCGAACTCAAGTATTGAAGTAAATTGGTGTGAAAAAGTCAATGTATACTAACTCTCATAAAGTTTTGGAATTTAGAATGTCTATTAGTAGGCGGTTTTTAATTTATGAACCCACGAATTATTTCAAAGGTGCTTATTTAAGTTTTCATTGAAATAAAATGAAATAATATACTTTAATCTTATAAAGTTGAAAACAGACCAATTTACACATCCCATCTTATACGAGCTATAGGTAAAGTAAATATTTCGATAGCTTTGTTGCATATTATACGTAAATACGTCGGCCAACATTTATTATTTAAAACCAAAAGACTACTCTGAAAGTGAAATTAAAAACAGCCGCCCTTCCCTAGCAATAATATTTTCCACAAGCAAAAATAATTAATGACTATTTATGAGCAGATTGATACAAGTCAGTGAAGTAATTTTTTGTTTATTATTATTCACGTCTAAACATTTGTAGGGTTGTAATGTTGACGCCTCAAAGTATTCGAAAACTTAAAGCTTTATAAATAAGGCTGAATTAATGCATCTCTTTAATGAAAGATGCCATCCAACAAGATAAACCTCAATTAGGTAATTGTCGGTTGTAATAATTAGTGTAATTAGTTTTAATGCCCTAGTTTATAGTGCACATATCAGTTAAGATTGCGAGATTAAAACTTGGTTAATTTGTTTGTTTTTTGTCACAGAATAATTATTTTCCTGTAGTACAAATAATTAGGTCTGCTTTGGAGGCCTAGCTCGCTGATATTAATTTTCAAAAGCATGTTTTCCTTGTAACACAACAATCCGAAAAAAAATCCTTGTTGAAATAATTTGTATAGCCGACGTCATTAAAAGTCAATGAGTTTTGTCTTGACGCATGTGAAATATATTTTAAATTCGTTTGAATGACAATAATTACTACGCAGAAAGAAAATTGTTACTTGTTGCAAAAATTTATTAGGACACAATTTAGGCCAAATTATTAATTTGCAATTTTGTTTTAGTTGAAGTTGACATTGTTGCATTCTTTAAAGATAAGTATTAATATTATTAATATTAAAACTTCCAATTTCACATTATTTTAATTGTTTTTGAAAATTAATTTTGGACTTGTTAGTTAATTTGAAGATTAAATCTCTATGCTTTGCATTTTGTCATTTACAACTTTTAAGGGGCGTAAAAAACCCCTTTCAACGTTCTATTTTAAATAAACTTATTTCCAAGAATATTCACTTTATTAAATTTGAAAAACAACACGTTGAGGCACTGATTACGTCTGAAATATAAATAATTAAAATATGATTGATAATGGGTGTAGTAATGGACATTTCCACTCAGAATTTTTAAGTGCCGGCCGGGCTAGTTTAGACAAACTCTAATTGTTTTACAACAAAGAAAACATTTTAGTCCAAAGTGTTCGACCATGGGAATTGACGTGACCCATAAGAACGACGATCTTTTTTGCTGATATCAGAAAAATCGGGAGTGGCGCCTGCGTTTGGACATCGTATTGAGAGTCTCTGTTCACATCTTACCGGGCAGCATTAGATTCATGTACGAAGCTCTAATACTGTCAGGTAAAGATGTCAGTCTGGACTCATGATCGTCAAGTTTCGTCTGCCAAGATTTATCAGACAAAACCATCCACAAACAAGACTGGAGTCACGACGGAAGGTACAATGAATACAAGTTTTGTTCTTTGGTGAACAATTATATCCCCCCCCCCCCCCCCCATTATGTTTCTGCAAGTAGGTCAAGTATAAAATTAGTTTTATTTGTGCTTGTACACAAAAATGTAAATCTTGACCATCCTTTACTAAGATGTATAAACCCACGTAACCAAGCTGAGAAACTTTAATATATTTGAAATTCAGCTGAAATCGTTTGATAAAAGGAGGGGGAGGGGAATTTACAGTTCGAATTTTAACAAAAAGAAACCTTTAAGAAAATAAACTTTAATTTTCTGCCAACATTAATAACATTTCAATATATTATTAGTGTTTTTATATATGTATTGATAATTTCTATCAAAAGAAACAGCTGATCACATAACTTGACGACTGAATGAATACATGAAATTATTATTATTATTATTATTAGCATCGCGTCTTACTACCCGTTCGGTTTATACGCACTTACGCTAATGTGTAATGGTAGGGTGATTGTGAGATGAAATGAAGGACCTACAGTTTAACGTGAGATCCGAACCACGGTGGAGGCCTGACTGACATTCCACACATTCACAAGTTGTGATTAATACACGTCTTATCAGAGTTGAAGGAAGGGTTTGACTATCAGATAAATCTGTGCCGGGACCGATGATTGAACCCCGGACCCCAGCACAGAAGCCCGTGCATGAAAGTAGATCTAGTACTTTCACGTATCCCTACGTAAAGTTATGTGACCTGAAGCTGTCACTTTTGTTAATATCAATACCTATAAAATAACACTATTAAAATATCAATTTTGGCTGGCTGCAAAAAAGTTTCTATTCTAAAATACCGTTCCCGTGTAAATATGACTACACTAACTCTGAATACGTGTTTACCAAAATATATATAATTAACGAGAAGATCGTGGTTCGATCCCGGGCAAGTGTACCGAGGTTTTTTTTCCTAAACAATTTCCCCACCCTTTACACGCAAATGCGGGTACACTCCCTATAATTGAATTTTTCTCATCCTTAACCCATAAGTGTAAAACCCAAAAATATGTATTAAGACACTATGCTTTAAAATATATATTATAGTTTTCATGTTGACAAACTATTTGCAACAGAGTGTACTCGGTGAGACAGGACAGCCCAGTGCAGCCAACCTGCTCTTAGAGACAGACCTTTTAACTTAATTAGCGGGTTTATAAACTCCGCTGCAACCTGTTCATAAGGAAGCCTTATCGAGGCCGCAGGACTACCAATTTAACAAACAATCCATGCTGTGAAATCCGTTGGAACTCGCAACATGACAAAAACTAATATAAACTCTGATTATTTTTATTTAGAAAGCTCACTTTCAACCACCAGCATTTCATCTGAAAATGTATCAAAAGCTTCAAATAATACTTATGGATTAATGTATAGTATTTTCAGATTCATTCATTAACTAAACGGACTAAGAATAAAAATATTTTTATTCCCACCATTGTGGCAAAATAAGTTTCCTGTTTTAAAATAATCGTCCTCGGACTATAAAATTGCCAAATCGGCTAATACATTTTTTTATTTGGTTTTTAATTTTAAGCATTTAACAATGAACATATTTTTGAACCAAGATTATTTAGTTAGTAACTTGCAAACTGTTTAAACAATGTTCTATATATATTTTAACATAAATACTGATGCACGTTTTTCCCCGATTAATTGGTTAAGGTGGGAGTGTGGGATAAGAAAAATCTAATGTTTTTGTAATTTTTATAGCCATGGCCAAAAATAAATAAAATACAATATTTCTCCAGTACAAACATGAGTTCACATTGTGATATCAACAATTGTTGAATATCTGTCATGAGCCTCACCGTGTGAAGAAAATTAAACTCGACGTATGTTTCTGCTGGAGCAATATTTGATTTATTTTGTCTAAAAAAAAAGTTGGCTATAAAAACTGCCCTTTTCTCACCCACCCACCTTAAAGATTCTAAGTAGTATATTTTTCAATTCCCATTCTTAACGTCATAGCTTTATTGTATGTGGGGGGAGGTTATTATTAATGAATGTTTGATACATGAGGTGGGCTTTCCTTTAGTGTTTTCCCAATCTACTTCCACGCAAATGTGGGTATATTTCCTTCTAAATTTCATCCTTCCTCAGCCCTATCCCATTAGAGTAATTATGTATGTTTTAGCCTGAGCAGGTAGTAAGACGCGGTGATAAAAAAATATTACTCACCTTATGTAATATTGAGCATAACATTAACATAAAATAACTCTAAAATTATAATACCGGCCATGAGATGAAATTTGTAGGGTATAAATAAATAAAACAAGGTAGCTATGTAATTAATGTCCACTAAGGCTGAAGAAAATAGGAAATATGTCTGGTCGTTTTGAGGAATAAATATGAAGATAAATAGAGAGGATGACGATTGGGTTTGGTAAAAATTAAAATATTCTGACAGTGGAATGGACATATTTCAGTTCCTCGCGAGCAGCGGTTCCCAAACTGTGGTAAGCGTACGCCCAGGGGCAAGTGACGTACTACTAACTTTTATAAACAATAACACGTGTTTGATAGTAGTAAGTCTGATAAACAAACTAACTCAGATTTACGACGTGGCGTCATGGATTTATATAAGCTATTTATTATTCCTGTCACGGTTTTATTTAGCTTACCTAGCAAAGGAGCTTTATTAAATTTTGAGTTGTTGACTGTTTATTTATTAGGTCTACTTCAATTTCTTGATGACCTCGGTGTTATTGGGTGGTATTGCTCACCTCAGCACCCCACCTCTGTTCAAAACTTGACCGGTGTCCACGGACTCTTCTTGAGCGATCATAAAATTCCTTAGCTTAAAATTTTTCTGAGAGGAAGTGTCGATTGTGACATGTAAAAAGAACCTTGGAAGCTATGTGAGAATACCTTTCCCTGCAAAATTGGTAGGTCTCTTCGTTCTCGCGCATAGAAATTCTCGTGTGATATAATCAGTCGGTTCAGAAAGTCCACGTTAAATATCTCAAATAAGTAAAAAATAAAATAATTACTCATCTCTCATGGTTTTATTAAAATGTGGAACGACCGTTTATTTAGGCCTACTTCAATTTCCTTACAAATATCCTTATCTGAAAACTAGGACAAACTATCAGAACTATTATGGGCCGTATTCAGCGGTTGTCATAATTTTTGACAGTTAAAACTGTCACAAACTGTCTTGTTTTTAATTATTATTTTTCTTTTAAGCGTTTTTACATGATTGAAACATGAAATTATGAAAATAACTTTTTGGATGTCATTTTTTTTCTTCTTCTGGAAACTGCGTTTGTAATTGACTTAAAAATTATTTACAAATGAGAGCTTCTAAAAGGGTGCCTTCATTTCATAAACAAATATGGCGAACCGGACGATTGAAGGTGATTGATGACGTCATGTATTCATGTGCATGTGTTTACGAAAGAAAAACTTTCTAAACTAATATTTTGTGTGAATCTTTCCCTTGAAGTTCAATATTTTTTAAATGTATTTTTTTAATTTTATGGTAACCAGTTATAATGTGTAAATATATATTATTTTTTAATTATTATTTTATGCGATATAATATTTCTTGTCGCCACAACCGCGAAGCAAAAACCTTTGAGACTGTTATTAATATATTTTGTTATTTCAATTAGTCATGAAAAAGGCCAATTATACAGTAGTCCTTAAGGAAACACTTTAATTAGTTTTTAAGTCTTTTTTATTAACTAAATAATTTTACGAAGCAAACACAAAATATTTCTACAAGGGTTGACATTAATGAATTTCATTAATGAATTTCAATCATTATTGGCAATGAAAAATAATTTTTTTAAGTGCTCATTGATTGGGTAGCAACAAAAATGATACATATCTAAAGCGCACGTGGTTGGTTTTGTTCAAGTATCGCAAGTGGACCTGACTTGACCTAACATAACTTTATTACAAGAGCTCCCAAAGGCTTGGTGCACTTATAAACTAAAAAAAAAAGAGTGCGCTAACGATATATATTTTAGGGTTCACTTTAGTGCGCTTTTGATTGAAAAAAAAGTTACGATATAAGCTTTCTATGATTAAACAATGGAAATAGATTCCCAACGAAGTAGAGCCAACGTATGATTGGCCAAATGAGGATAGGTTAGGTGATACATCACAGACACAGTTTTAACAAGCTCTGCTTACACTGGCTACACTTCACGTTACAATGCAAAAAAACTACTATATTTATTTAAGTTGTACTTGTTTATTGCTGAAACCTCAACAAACACTTTAAAGTTAATTTTATAGCAATTAAACTTTTATGTTAGGTCCCTGACAAAAGTTTATTTTAGAACCAAAGTTTTTTAACCAATAAAGTACAAAATGGTTTTCTCAACAAACAAAAATGAAATGCAATACAATACAAATTGAAACTATCTTCATAACCCTCGAGGTATCGCTAAATACAAATTGAAATTATCTTCATAACCCTCGAGGTATCGCTAAATACAAATTGAAACTATCTTCATAACCCTCGAGGTATCGCTAAATACAAATTGAAACTATCTTCATAACCCTCGAGGTATCGCTAAATACAAATTGAAACTATCTTCATAACCCTCGAGGTATCGCTAAATACAAATTGAAACTATCTTCATAACCCTCGAGGTATCGCTAAATACAAATTGAAACTATCTTCATAACCCTCGAGGTATCGCTAAATACAAATTGAAACTATCTTCATAACCTCGAGGTATCGTTAAATACAAATTGAAATTATCTTCATAACCCTCGAGGTATCGCTAAATACAAATTGAAACTATCTTCATCACCCTCGAAGAGTTGTTCCGGAGCATCGAATACCGGGCAGGCAGGCGTGCTTTCTTCAGCCCACGCGTCCAGTTTTACATTTTTCTCGGAGCAACATAAAAATATCCCACCGCAGCCACCAGTTAGAAAATCGGGGAGCACCTCAAGAAATTCTCTACGCACCTCCCTCTCTCTTCACACTCGACTTGACACCGTTAATCTGCTTTTACAGTTCTGCCAACACTCGGGAAAGTTGGAAAAATACAGGGGGGGGGGGGTTTGTCTCTGAAGAAAATAACAAGGCAAAAACAGTAAATTTCATAAAAATCTAATTTTAAAAGTAACTTGGATATTTAGCTTATCTGACAGAAAATCTACAACATGTCCTTTCATGTATTTAAACGTCAAGCCATGTAATCTGCTGCTGTCACTTTTGATAGATATTATCAATACCTATAAAATAATAAGATGCTATAGATTTGGGTGCGTTTTTCTTGTTTTTTTCTAAAAAGGAAATTTTGATGAGATTTGGACTGTTCTTGAAACCATCTCTAATGTAAATATCTTTTTAAGGCACTTGGTCTTACTAGATTCGTTCGTATAATCCGATCATTTACATATATGAGAGAAGGGAAGAAGAAGGTAATTATTCGCGCAAAACTTTAATAAACCCTAGAACATACACATATTCCAGTTCCTGCTTCTTTAATTCTTCACTTTAAAAAGGAGAAGACGCCAATTTAATGGACGATAAATATCTCGGTCATACCGGGGTTCCAACCCGGGAACTCTTAGCTCAGTAAAGACCGAACTAACGCATCGTGCCTGTTTAGTCGGAAAACCTGTTCCGTATCATGCTGAGTGTCACCCAACAATTCCACTTTCCTAGTTCTATCTAAAAGGAACGAGGTCCTGCTGATTTAAGGACTTTTTTTAAAAAAAAATACGACAGTTGGACTTGGTGTTTGCCAGTAACCGGTCTTTTAAAACCTCGCCAGAAGTAGCCCGTTTCTAGTCCTGATCACTTTTGTGTGTACACTCCAATTTATATAAGAAGAACCTTTTAGGAGCTGTATCGAGTTACGTCCCAAACCACATCCTTTGATCGAGTTGCTTCCGAAAGAGTGAAAAGATGCATTTTACTCCCACCCGAACTGCATCGAAGGAGTGAACAGATGCATTTTACTGCCACCTGAGTTGCAACCGAAAGAGTGAACAGATGCATTTTACTCCCACCCGAACTGCATCCGAAGGAGTGAACAGATGCATTTTACTCCCACCCGAACTGCATCCGAAAGAGTGAAAAGATGCATTTACTGCTACCAGACTGCATCCGAAGAGTGAACAGATGCATTTTACTGCCACCTGAGTTGCATCCGAAAAAGTGAACAGATGCATTTTACTGCCACCTGAGTTGCAACCGAAAGAGTGAACAGATGCATTTTATTGCCACCTGAGTTGCAACCGAAAGAGTGAACAGATGCATTTTACTGCTACCAGAGCTGCATCCGAAAGAGTGAACAGATGCATTTTACTCCCACCCGAACTGCATCCGAAGGAGTGAACAGATGCATTTTACTGCTACCAGAGCTGCATCCGAAAGAGTGAACAGATGCATTTTACTCCCACCCGAACTGCATCCGAAGGAGTGAACAGATGCATTTTACTCCCACCCGAACTGCATCCGAAGGAGTGAACAGATGCATTTTACTGCTACCAGAGTTGCATCCGAAGGAGTGAACAGATGCATTTTACTGCTACCAGAGCTGCATCCGAAAGAGTGAACAGATGCATTTTACTCCCACCCGAACTGCATCCGAAGGAGTGAACAGATGCATTTTACTGCCACCCGAGTTGCATCCGAAAGAGTGAACAGATGCATTTTACTGCCACCTGAGTTGCAACCGAAAGAGTGAACAGATGCATTTTACTCCCACCCGAACTGCATCCGAAGGAGTGAACAGATGCATTTTACTCCCACCCGAACTGCATCCGAAAGAGTGAACAGATGCATTTTACTGCCACCTGAGTTGCATCCGAAAGAGTGAACAGATGCATTTTACTCCCACCCGAACTGTATCCGAAGGAGTGAACAGATGCATTTTACTGCCACCAGAGCTGCATCCGAAAGAGTGAAGTAAAGCTGGATGATCACATGACCTGACGTATGTGAAAGCATTATTAGTATTATTACTATTAGCACCGCGTCTTACTACCCGTTCGGGCTATACGCACTTACGATAATGTGTAATAATAGGGTGATTGTGAGATGAAATGAAGGACCTACAGTTTAACGTGGATCCGAACCACGGTGGAGGCCTGGCATTCCCCACATGCACAAGTTGTGATTAACACACGTCTTGTCAGAGGTGAAGGAAGGGTTCGGTAATCAGATAAATCTGTGTCGGGACCGAGGATTGAACCCCGGACCCCCAGCACAGAAGTCTTGACATCTTACTCCTAGACCGCCAGGTTACCTATATGTGAAAGCAGATCTAGTATCTTTTCCAGTGGTCAGATAAGGCCCTTTTTTATGAAAATTGGGCTCTGTGTATCCTCTCGATTTGAACACATGCCAAAGTTAAAAGCTTGTTTTGTTTTGTTTTGTTTATTTAAATCTTTAGTTTGAAAAAAGTCAAATCAGTTAATTTCAACAGTTGAGTTTGGTTTTTTTTCGTCTTTCTCAGCTCTGCTTGTGTTTGTTTATAGTAAGAGGCTGCCCGTTGAGAATATTGTACCAAGGGCGTGCCTTCTAAAAAGTTGTAGGTACTCAAAAGAATCTGAACGACCTTGCTCGTTAATGGACTCGTTGAGAACGTTTACTCTTCGTTTAAAAAGTTTCTGTTCCAATGCCAATATGCCTATGACAAGTATTAGAGATCTGTTGAGATTACTTAATGCAGAAAATTAAAAAATATATCTACTGAAACAAAATTGTTATATATATTAAGATATTTGAAAACTAGCAGCGAGCTTTCCTCTTTGCCTTGAGATATAAAATGTCTTGTAGTTTTCTTTCACCTCTTTCTTACTGACATGAGTTGTTGTAGGTGAAGGGTGAAAGTCGAAAGGAAGTATAAGCTTGGACAGAATAGAGAAGTAGTTCCAGAAAACGGTCCAATGCGTAGTATAGAACATATACTTGAAGTCTAATGCTGAAAAATTAATGGATTCTGAGTATTATTATTATTAGCTCCATGTCTTACTACCCGTTCGGGTTATACGCACTTAAGCTAATGTGTAATGGTAGGGTGATTGTGAGATGAAAATGGAGGACCTACAATTTAACGTGGGATCCGAACCACGGTGGAGGCCTGGCATTCCCTACATTCACAAGTTGTGGTTAATACACGTCTTGTCAGAGGTGAAGGAAGGGTTCGGTAATCAGATAAATCTGTGCCGGGACCGAGGATTGAACCCCGGACTCCCAGCACAGTCTGACACCTTACCCTTAGACCACCAGGTATTAAAATAATAGTTCATCTTTCAGTGTCACAAAAGTTTCTTTATTTTCTTGATGTGAAAATGTACTTGACGCAGGTTGAAGGAGAGGGGAGGGGGGTCAGACTAAATGTATAATTGGTGTTAAAAGAGGCAGGGGGGGGGGAGAAGTATCCTAACCAGTAGGAAACAATTGTTACCTAGTTGTTGGAGGACCGCTGAGAAAAAAAGAAACTTCACTCCTCTATGCAACTCTCCAAATGTCTTCTAAAAACAATGAGAACTTCTTTTAGAAAACACAGGGAATTTTGTATTAATAAAATAGTGACAGGTGACCTGGTGGTCTAGGGGTAAGGTGTCGGACTTCTATGCTGGCGGCCGGGGTTCAAACCTCGGTCCCGGCACAGATTTATCTGATTTCCAAACCCTTCCTACACCTCTGACAAGACATCTTGTGAATGTGTGGAATGCCAGGCCGCCACCGTGGTTCGGATTCCACGTTAAACTGTAGGTCCTCCATTTCATCTCACAATCACCCTACCATTACACATTAGCGTAAGTGCGTATAACCCGAACGGGTAATAAGACGCGGTGCTAATAATAATAATAATAATAAAATAGTGGCAGCCCTGAATATTAAAACGTAATGAATGGCAAGTCCAATTAAAGTGTAATTGTGTCATATTTTTCGCCTGACCACCCATAACCGCAGTATAGTTATGATCCTTGTTGATCGGGTTGTTAGAAAGCGCCTCCCGCCAAAGAGCGTCAGAGTCAGTTTTTGGTTCTTGGCCAAAAAGTTTTGACTGTAAGGAAGAAGCGCCGCCCCGTGAAATTGAACTTGGAAACAGTCCGAGGAACACATTTAATTAGAACTAATTAAGAACTTTTATACAACCCCACACCGATGGACACGCAAACAGACACCGATGGGAAGGTCGAGGTTCGAACCCTGTCTACAGACACTCGGGTGTTTTTTCTAAAATGTTTATCACTCTTTCAAATCAAGTAACCCGCTTTGGTGACCGCGTGCTCTAACGCGCTACCCTCGCAGTAGATTATACTGCGGATGACGGAGGAGATTGAGGTTCGAATCTCGGTCGGGTGACTGACTGATGGTGGTTGTTTCAAAATGATTTTCCACTATCCCTCTACGTAAATTCGGGTAAACTTCCTAATCTCTAAAAACATTAGCGTAATTAATACATAAGCGTATAAACCGAATGGGTAGTAATATGCTCACCTGACTCGGATATAAATCCCGACTGGTCCGGGTTACCCGCAAACCAGATTAAATGATTTCGACGTTTAATTCTCGCGATCGCCGGCGTGGTTTTTCCTACAGCTCATCTAAGTATATTGGACATAAACAGCCTCCATGTACTTTATTACTATTCCCCCTCTAAGTACAGTTATATTTTAAGTGGTGACCTGGTGGTCTAGAGTGAGGTGTCCGAATTCTGTGCTTGGAGTCCGGGTTAAATTCTCGGTCCCGGCACAGATTTATCAGATTACCAAACTCTTCCTTCACCTCTGACAAGACGTGTATTAATCACAACTTGTGAATGTGTGGAATGCCAGGCCTCCACTGTGGTTCGGATTCCACCTTAAACTGTAGGTCCTCCATTTCATCTCACAATCACCCTACCATTACACATTAGCGTAAGAGCGTTTAACCCGAACGGGTAGTAAGACGCGGTGCTAATAATAATATATTTTAAGTAGAGTTTTTTCTTTTCTTTCTGACTAAAATCAGTTTAGTTTGTGTCGTTTCTCAACCCCTCAAAAGTTCCCGACACATATTTAACGCAAGATGCGGTGGTCGATAGATCTTGTTTTTAGACCTTTGAAGCTGTTGACTCAATTTAATGGCGAAAGAAAATAACAAACACGAATGATTTCTAAAGGGAGGAGGGGGGGGGAGCCATTACTCGTCACTCTATGACTGCCTTGGCCTCAAGATTTGCCCTTACTACCCCCCACGCATGTGCCAGCACTAGAGCCTTAGTAACGAACTCTCTGGTCTTCAGGTGGGAATGAAGAGAACACGAGAATAGGTCAGTGTTTTTTGCAGTTTTTATATCAAACTTTTTTTTTTATCAAAAATAAAATAAAATATTGCTCCAGTAGAAAAAGAGAGTTTAATTTTCTTCACATGGTGATATCAACAGTTGTTGAATATGTAAAGAGGGTCCTTGAATTTAATGACAACTTTTTCTCTTCATTTAAAAAGTTTATCATCTAATGCTGCTATTTTCATGAAGGATATTCAACAACTGTTGATATCACCGTGTTAATAAAATTAAATTCTTAATGTTTTTACTGGAGCCATATTTGATTTATTTTGGCACCCAAAAAATGTTTACTGATAAACCGCATAGGTACTGATCTTTTCTCGCGATACGTAACCTGCATCCCAACGTAAGGAACTCAAAAGTTCAAGGCCGCCAGAAACGTAAACTAAAACTATTTTAAAGATTGGATGTTTATGTCTGGAACCCGCACTTTGGGGATTACATAAATTCCAAGGTAAGGGCCTTCCAAGGCCCGCTCAACCTTCACCTTTCCAAGCCCATGGACACATTACATTTATTTGTTTTCCTGTAAGCAAAACCACATAGATAAACGATCCCTCGGTATTGTAAATTTGTAATAGTATTTATATAACTTTCGGTGACCTGGGGTCTAGGGGTAAGGTGTCGGACTTCTGTATTGGGGGTCCGGGGTTCAATCCTTGGTCCCACCACAGATTTATCTGATTTCCAAACCCTTCCTTCACCTCTGACAAGAATCTTGTGAATGTGGGGAATGCTAGGCCTCCACCGTGGTTCGGATTCCACGTTAAACTGTAGGTCCTCCATTTCATCTCACAATCACCTTACCATTACACATTAGCGTAAGTGCGTATAACCCGAACGGGTAGTAAGACGCGGTGCTAATAATAATAATAATAATAATATCTAACTTTCCCCGTGTGCAGGAGATGAGGCCGTCCTAGATCAAGCCACTCCTAGGGCTGACGCATGGGCGGTACAGTCGTCCAAAGTTTAGTCAGTGATGTTGTTTAGTTATTTATTAGTTCCTATTCTTTGCAGCTGCTACAGAGTTATGTATGACCTATAATCCGCCACCTTCAGGAGTCTCGGGTATTAGAGCGAGCTTATAATTGTGTCAGAGATTCAAGAAGAGAGGGACAGGATAGAATAGATGGAGGATCATATCCCAACAACAGCTGGTTAGTGTTGCTAGCACCATCTGGTAAACATACCGTGTACTAGGGGAGTTTAGAAACTGTGGTGGCTCCCAGTTGCCCTCCACACTGAATTTCTATGAGCTAGCGCGAAAGGACCTATCAATTTTGTCGGATATCTCGGCCTAGAGCTGATCGGACTAAAATTTGATAGCTATCTAGGGTGCCCATAACGTTCCCCAGAAGATTTTTTTAAATTAGATATCCAACCCTAAAATGAGGGTAGCCATTTTATTTGTAATTTGTATAAATACGAGTTTTAATCAAAATAATTAGAACCGATTTCTAGAACATTTCTTTTTTTCTCTCTTTTTGACCTCAAGTAAATTACTATTAATTATATAGGGTTGTATGGATAATTTTCAAAAATTCTTTTGGGGAACCATAAGATGAAAACCATAGGTACAAAGTTTTTAACCGATCGGGTAAAACGGTTACGGCTCTAGGTCTAGATACAAACGAACGGATATCACGAAAACTACTTTTTGGAGTTCAGAGACTCACGAAACGTCGACATCCATCAAAATATAAACACACAGGGAATTTCTTGATAAGAAAATAATGGTAACCCTGATTTTAGATGGGGACTTACCATTACTTGTTTTATTTTAGCACCCCGTCTTATTACCCGTTTGGGTTGAACACTTATGTAATAATTACACTAATGTGCTAATGATTAGGAAGATTTAATATAGATAAAGTGTACCTGCATTTGCGTGTAGGAAGAGTGGAAAACCCTTTTTTTTAACTACCTTCAGTGCACCCGGTCGGGATCGAGCCTCAAATCTTCGGCAGGCTAGTTTACTGTGAGAGTAGCGCCTTAGACATGCGGCCACCGAAGCGGGTTTTATACTTATTACGAGATCTTTTATAGATCGTCTTTGTTCAATGACCCCGGTACATAAACTCAAGGCTCGGGCTGAGAGCACTTTATTCTGCATCCAGTCTAAATAAACTCTGTTTCTAGTGACGTCCACTATTTCACAAATTACATGTTTAGAACCTCAATGGTCGCTATTTATTGCTTGATTCTTAAAGTTATAGTCCTCGTTACCGAGCTCTGCGGTACAGTCTGATCTCAAAAACTATTCAAATAATTTCAGAATTTACCTCCACCTGACTTTTGAGGTTATTGTGCTGTGTTGTTTTTTTGTCAACATCGGTGGTTTTGGTGTAAAGTCCTCGTCTCATAACCCGATGTTCATGGGTTTAAGCCCACCTGGGTCAATAGATTTTTCTTGAGCGATGAAAATTCGTAGCACAAATTCCTTCATAAGGCAAGTAAAGTTGTCGGTCCTCCATGTTGACTGTGGCGTGTAAAAGAACCTTGGAAGGTGTGTGAACATAACTTTCCGGTAAAAATTGGTAGGCTCTTACACTCTCGCTCATAGTAATTATCTGGTGCTGATATACTGTTTGTTTAAAAAGCGCACGTTAAATACCTACCTCAAATAAATTTAAAAAAAATTGTTTTTTTTTTTTTTCCTCAATCGTGTCTTACAAGCCCGTCCGGTCATTGTATCTTTTAATTACTCTAGTAAGGATTCGGCCAGACTGACAAGCGAGCTTGTGATTACCAGATAGCTCTCGTTAGTTGTTGACAAGGAGGCAAAGGTTCGAATCTTGACTCAGTGAACTGAGGGTGGTTTTCGACAAGTGATGTATTGTTGTGGTTTTCTCATCCTCTCTCCGCTCTAATGGTGATTCTTATTTGCAAAGGTCCACTTTGATTATAATATTGGAAGTATTCTAGCATATCAATTTTACACACACATATACATACATATATGATATATGGTATTACCAATTAAATTAAGCCGTTGGTAGCAAGTGTGCTAAACCTATCGATAATTATAAAAAAAGTCAATATAATTTCAAATTGAGTAGTTTTCCTGGTACTCAATGAACCAACACATAATAATATTGCCTAGCGCCTGTGAACTAGACTGTTCCGGCTCGAGTGCGCGCGCTCCAGTCTGGCCACCTCTCATTACAACCATTGTGGTATATTTTGTTTTTTAGTCGCTCGCTCGGTTTGTCCATACCCTATTGTAGGGATAAGAACGGTAGAATTTATTATTTGGATGAAATATATCAGCATTTGCATTAAGGAAGAATTTGAAACCATTTTGGAAAAAAACACCCTCAGTACATTTACACTAGGATTTAACCTCTGACATTTAGTCTGCGTGTTTAAAAGTTATTGATTTTTTTATTATTTTTTTTAACTTGCACTTTCTGAACCAAATGATTATATCAGCACACGGCTAATAAACTAACTTAAATCTAAAACAGACACAACACCCGACCCCGACCGTTAATTCATCACTGTGAAGGGTAAAACACAATATTTTACCGACAATACCTTTTCCTCCCATGTCGAGAATCGAACCCGGAACATATGAAAACCTTATCTGACACCAAGGAAAAGTTAATATATCTACTTTCACGTATTCATACGTCAAGTCCTGTGATATGAAACTTTCACACTTGATAGATGTTATCGATAACACTAATGAAATAGTGAAATTATATCAATTCTTGGCGCGGAGTACACATATAAAGTGCTGCGAGTCAGACACCTTAGACCGTGTGACCATTAATACAGATATCTCGTCAAGCGTAAAATAAAAAAGTCATGTTATTTCAATGTTGTCTTTATATCAAAAAAGAAATAAAGAAGAAATATAGTCCTTATAAAGAATACTGCGCTAGTTGACGTTATATGATGTTACGTCACGAACTACTTGATTTTTTTTTAAAATATATGACCGAAAATATGCAAAAGTCAGGAAATTTCGCTGACTACAAGAAAAAAATATTGATTATTTAATTTAAAAATTATAACACAAATTGTATAACATTCGTTGCATGTTTTAGAGGAATTGTATCGCAAACAGTTTAGTAAACAATCAATAATAATATCATATCTTGTTTCGTTGGTTAAATAATTATCTTTTTAAAACCTGACTTCGGTTGTCGAATGGTCTAACGCGTCACTCTCGTGTTCGACTGGTTTGCTTGTGACGGAGAGATTGGGGTTCGAATCACTGTCGCATGTACTGAAGATGTGTTTCCTCAAATTGTTTTCCCATGATCCCTCCATGCCAATACGGGTACACTTCATCTAAATTGAACCTTTCTCATCCCTAACGTTTTTTTTTAGCACCGCGTCTTAATACCCGTCCTAGTTATACGCTTATGTAATAATTATGCTTATGGTTTTAGGGATTAGGAAGGTTGCACATAAAGGAAGTGTACTCGCATTTGCGTAGAGGAAGAGTGGAAAACAATTTTGGAAGAAAACCTCACATTCGACCTAGATTTGAACCTAGAACTTCCTGTCACCTGCAGTCTAATATATTGCGAGAGTAGCGCCTTAGACCATGCGACCAACTGAAGTGGGTTCTAATATAACTTAAGAACATATGCGTATAACTCGAAAGGGTAGTAATACGCGGTTCTAAAACAGGGCTGCTACGCACCTGGAGGACCGGCAAAACAGGGAATTTTTGCAAAATCTCAAAACTACTGTAATATTTGTTAATTTGGAATCTTAAAATAGGTCTTTGGATGGGCTAAAAAGTGAAATGAAGAATTAAGCACGTTGATTCAAATAGGGCCGCCTTTAGCAAACTAGGCCCTGGGAAAACTTAATTTGCCGGGCCGACATTTATTTGCCTTACCCCTCACCCCTCCAATAAAATATTACTTTTATTTTATTTAGCACCTCGTCTTACTACCTGTTCGGGTTATACGCTTTAAGTACTAATTAAATTACACTAATGGTTTAGGAATTGGGAAGGTTGAATTAGAGGAAGTGAACCCGCATTTGCGTGGAGGTAGAGTGGAAAACCACTTAGGAAAAACCACCCCCAGTTCACCCGACCGAGATTCGAACCTCGATCTCCCCGTCCTCAGCAGTAGCGCTCAACACGACTAGCGCGTTAGCCAACTACGCCACCGAGGCGGGTCAATAAAATATAATAATTTTTGTGTTAGTATTATTACAGTTTGCACCGTTAAACCAAAAGTTTTCGGCTGTATAAGGTAAATAGATGTCATCATTAGTGCCAAAAATCATGTTTTTATATATTGAAGGGTTGATTTCTCCCCCAATCCTTCGTTCGATTTACTTCCCCAACGAACTTGATCTGCACTGTAAGAAATAATCATAAATTTTCCATACAACAATATTGTATTTCTCCCATACTTTTTAATATACCATACGGACATCGGAATTTTCCCATGTGTCTATCGAACATTTCCAATGCACCCAAAAGTATCCATACATTTATATAGGAAAATTTCAACTTGAATGGGAAACACCGATTCGTAGCTCAGTGCGCATGCGCTGTAATAGAAAGAGAGAGAAAGAGACACGTTTGTCTTCAAGTTCAGAAGAATTTCGCCATATTTGTTTAGAGAAGAACATAGTGTAAATAAAAAAGTTATCGAATTATTAATTTTTTTGTTAAAAAATATATTTGATGCTGTATTTTCTTACCAGTTAGTGAAGAACAAGTTAATTATTTATGAATATAATTCATGATGTGAAAAATGGAGGAATTTCGCTTGTTTAACCTAACTTTTTAATAAGAACAAAACACCACGTGGCAGTTGTTTATTTTGTGATTCAAATTGTTTTCATCTTGTATAGAGATTGAGCTATCATTTTCCTACATGTGACTAAAGCTTAGTAAAATAGGTGTATCATTTGTAATATCGAAAAAGATTAGGTATCCTACCAAACTATTTTATTAATTTAAAATATAAGCTGTTGCTGAATAGTAGCGCACTTTTACCCTAGTGCACTTTATTTATTTAAAGGGCGTAATTCCTTTTTGATGTTGTCTGAATTCTTTTAAAGTGATGTGATGTGCTCCTTATGTGCACTTATAGGTAACATTTTTTTAAAGTGCCTTAATAAGTGTTATTTGTATGATATGGGAAAAATAGCAATCAAGTATATAAAAATCACAATCTTAATGGCGGTCAAATATTATTTTTTCCATACACAGGTATGGGAAAAATACCAACGAAGTATAAGAAAAATACAATCAACATAAAGGAGAAATTGTATTTTTTCCATATCCAAACATGGGAAAAATACCGACCCAGTGCATGAAAATTACTACCGATGTGTGGCACTTTTCCCATGACTGTGTATGGGAAAACTTCAATACTTGTATGGGTTAATTACTTCCAATACATGTAAGGAAATTTTACCACCGATTTTTCTTACAGTGTGTATAAAGGTACAAAGAACAACTGTATGGAGTTTGAATTAAATCGGTTAATGTGTTCAAAAGTTATAGAGAGACATTATCCACCACAGAGAGACAAATGCAAATCGATGGAGTTAAAACGAACTAGCTTCACTCGTTCGATAAACCAAACCACGTGGTTATGTTTTTATTTGTAGCTTATTCAGACAATATTTGCTAGATCGCCTTTACAAGCGCTCAAACAAAAATTGTACCACTACAACTTGTTTTATGCCTTTGTCACCTTAAGCAATCGTGGGGTCCGCCCCCCCCAAATCACGGGGCCGTTTGCACCCATAGAGGTAGCCTTGGATTGAAACATGTCTGGATTACCCCTTAAACAAGGGTTGTGAAGAGAGAGATGTCTTTCCCCATCAATCTTAAGTCATCAGACTGTTTTAAACGTAAATTACATGACTTCACACTTAATCAGTTCTATGAAAAATGAAAATTTTACCACTCTTTTGTTCAATCCAAGTTGCCTGGGAAAATGGGAATTCGTTTTGGAAAATCTGGAAAACACAGGAAATCTGTTAGTGATAAAATAATGAGTGACAAACCGTTTAACGACTTTGTCTACTCGGTGATTTATAAGCTATTTTGAGACGCGGGTTGCATCTTAACTTGTCACTTATGCACTAACACACTTAGACACTCATGACCCGTGTAATGAATAGAACGAGAAGGAAGACAATTAATAGAACCCTGTGAGGCCTCATATTTATCTGCTAATAACCCTTCCCCTCGTCATCTGACGAGTTTGCATACCCACTCTATTATTTGAACTTGAACAGCATTGATTATTTTTATATCTACATCCTGGCAGGGAGATTCCTACAGGACATTTTCATGATTAAACTAATTAGTCTGAGTTGTAGACGATTTATTAAAAAAAAAAGTTTACAAAAAAAAACTACTTCAATATCAAAAATATCAGGTTGTCACTGTTAAGACTATTTTTGGGGATTATTTGAGAATGGATATTTTTTGTTTCGATGTTATCTTTAAAACACGCCAAATAGAACGTAAATAAATTTACATGGTAAATCCTATCTTGATTTGTCGTGACTTCGCAGTTAGGCACCGTCCATTATATATATATATATATATATTATAATATAATATATATATATTATATATATATATATATATATATATATATATATATATATATCTCTTCCTTCACCTCTGACAAGACGTGTATTAATCACAACTTGTGAATGTGGGGAATGCCAGGCCTCCACCGTGGTTCGGATCCCACGTTAAACTGTAGGTCCTCCATTTCATCTCACAATCACCCTACCATTACAGATTAACGTAAGTGCGTATAACTCGAACGGTTAGTAAGACGTGGTGCTAATAAATATATATATATATACTCAAACAACGACCATGTGAATGCACGTCAAATTTGTTACGTATTATTCATTTCACTGATTATTTCGTGACAGTTGCCATCATCATTCGGATATAAGTTTCTATAGCGAATTAAGTACAGGAATATCACCTCCTCCTTCGTGTGTATGACGGGGCATTTACGAGCCCAGTTGTTCTATTATTCCAAGTACATATGTGACGAGTCATCAGTTCATTTCCTGTGAGACACTTGTCAATCTTCTAGGGAGAGCTTGAACGCAACAAGGGACTAAGTCTCGGCGGATGGGACAATACCAATCGACTTTGGGGGGCGGGGTGTGATAGAGAGAGGACACACATGTTTTATGTTTGTTAATGACGCGAGTAAAAATATACCACTCGCGTTCGTAGAGGAGTTATAATGACACTCGCCAGCTATTTCTTCAGTATTACCAACCTCAAGTAAGATTCAGGCAGGAAGAAAAGTTTTGTGACGGTTATAGCGCCTCCAAATTTGAAGATGGCACCAATTGCGAAATAAAAATTTTCATTTTTTTTTTCTTTCTCTAATAAAGAAAAAGTATTGTAATCGTGAAAATGTTCTACCTCGAGATAATGATGAGTTGTTTTTTTCTGTGTGTCCTAACCCCCTTCTCCCCTTTCCCCCCAAAAGTGGATTCAGCCATTTTGTTTCTCTGGCGACAGATTTGAAACGGTTCGATGGATTTTGTTCAAACTTGATATTTAGATGTTATAAGGACAAGTTTATGATTTTGACCCTAGCCCTCAAATTTAGGGGTAGTTTATTGATGAGTTATTTTTTTAAATTCCAAATTTTTCTAGAATGGCTCAAACGATCTTCTTTCAAATTGATATACAGTACAAAAAAACACTGTTTACTTGTATTTTTGTTAAAAATTCATTAAATTGTTGTTTACTGAGGATTCATTTTCAAAAATTGGAAATATTTTGAAATTCGCTATACAATGATTTTGTTTAAAATTTATATTGGGAGAATGTTTGACATGGCAAATAAATTTGCTTGCTTGTTTTTAGGATGGAAATTATTTTAAGGGTAGTTTATTGATGAATAATTTTTCGAATACATTCATATTTTAAGACATGGTTCTAGCGATTTTGTTCAAAATGGGTATCTGTTAAGTTATTTAACATTATAAAGAATTGCATATATTTATTTTTCTTTAAAAAATGATAAAATATTAGTTTCTAATTACGGAATTTTTGAAAATAAATTTGGTTCAAAATTGGTAATTGGAGATTATTTTATATGATAATAAATAATGTTTGTTGGTTTTCCTGGATTAAAAAATAATTTAAAGGTAGTTAACTTATGATACATTTTAGAACATTTGAAACATTTTGAAAAGAACCTTTAAGATTGATCTAAAAACGGGTATTTGTAAATAGTATTTCATGTTAAATAGGAATATATTTTTTATTCTTAAAGTACGGTTATTATAAATCATTTAAAGTTTTTTTTATATAATCTTTTTTCTCTGGCTTTAATACACTTTATGAGAAATTGTGTACGGTTGTGTCGTACGATTTCTTGAGACAACCTTCGAGAGAGTTTGGCGTTATTTTGAAACTTGACAAAACAATCCCAAGGTCAAATAGCAGAAGCTTGTTATGTGCTTAGAGATGGCCTCTCTCCCACAACTGACGTCTGGGTGGCGAGACGCGCTCACACTTTCCATCTTTAGCAACCGTTCGGGCTATACGCTTATGTACTAATTACTCTGATGGTTTTAGGGATCAGGAAGGTTATATTTAGAGGAAGGATACAACATTTCTGTGGTGGGAGAGTGGAAAACCATTTAAGAAAACCACCTGACCGAGATTCGAACCTCGATCTCCCTGTCATCAGCAGTCTAGTGTACTTTGAGAGTAGCGCGTTAGACCACGTGACCACCGAGGCGGATAATGTGATCTTTATTAAATTTTTCAATTCAGAATCAACACTAATTCTTTTTGTAGAGAGAAATTTATAAAAAAAAGTGACTTTAGTGTGAGATCAAGGGGCCATATCCCTTCCAATAAGATATTTAAACTCTCTTTGCTCGTTGGGGGCTCCGTCCCCAAACCTCCAATGGGTCTTCTTTGCAAGTGGATATAAAATAATATAATTCCAGAGCCGTTTTTTGATAGGTCTTACAGTTTAGCCACAAGGACCTCCAAAGAAAGGTCAGCACCGACTTTAAAGTTGCTCCGACATTTTGAATTTTTTTCGGGGATTAAAATTTAATTTTTTGAAATTTTTCCCGTCAGTTACAGACTAGAAGCTATAAGTTTACCAAATTTCAAGTTTCTAGCTCATCTAGAAGTGGATAAACATTAATATCAGTGAGTGAGTGAGTCAGCCGTGTGGCTTTATAGTATATAAAATAATGTAAAACCCTCGGTACAGTAAAATAAACAGTGAATGATTTCACTTAACGTAATGTTGGGATCACGAACTACTTTTCTCATAACGTTCACTTTATGTTCAAGTAACGTGGGATAATAAGGACCTATAGTGTTTAAAAAAAAAATTGAAACCATCACAATGCGGTTAACTTAACGTTCACTTAAGCCGGGATCACGTTAAACTTAACGTTCCCTTAACGTAACGTTGTATTCACTCAACATAACATCTTGAGCAAAACATCAATAGTTGGAACTGTTTGAAAATAAATGGTTCATTAAAATGAAACTAAATAATTTAGGATTGATTAGGCTGCGAGTACTTGCAATAGAATCTTTACTGGCATACAAAAAAAAAAGTATAGCAAGAGGCTACGTACGACGTTTTAGATTTTTCGAGACGTAGACAAAATATACCGAAGATGTTTGCATTCTATAAACAAACAAAATGAAGTAATACTAAATAGCCTTGTTGACTTGGCTCCAAAATGGTTTGCTGATGAGAACACATGGCAGCCTTCACTTAACGTGCACGTAACAGCGTATAACGTTACGTGAAAGTTCTCTTCTGGACAGCTCTTAAGTTAAGTGAACGTTAAGTTAACTGCATCTTGATGACATTCATTTAAAAACACGAAGAGAGTCATTACGTTACGTTGTCCTTTGGAGACCTTTCACGTTAAGTGAACGTTAAGTGGAGGTACCACGTGTTCTATCCAGCCAATCATTTTTCGAGGTGTAGCAACAGGGCTATTTAGTTCTTCATTTGTTTGTTTATGGACTGTAGAAGACAATCTTCGGTATAGTTTGTCCGTGTCTCGCGAACTTTAAAATGTCTTAGCCGCTTGTTACACTTTTATTTGTACCCCAGCAAAGCTTTTATTGCAAGGACTTGCAGACTAATCAGCTCTAAATTTTTAGGTTTCATTTTAGTGGACAATTTGTATTCAAACAGTTCAAATTCTTTTGTCTGTGTTTTGCTTGAGTTTTTACGCTACGTGAATCCTGATTACACACTGTGTTTATTTATGTTACGTGGACGTTAATTTGAGCTTGATCACCGACATTAATGTAACGTAGATAACTAAAAAAACATATTTTTACCTCTTTGCAGAATGTGCCTATATTTGTGTCGTTACTGTCCGCATAAATGAAGAAAAGTCATTACGTGGCTGTTAAGAGCATACATTACAAGTGTGAAATAAATGAAAACCTTCAACTAAGTAAGCTATTTAAGTAAATCAAATCATTTAAATTATGTATTGAAGGGGACTTTATCTTGAAGCACAAATATTGAGGTTGTAGGAAGGGGTATACCTCCGAACCCCACCCCTCCATCGGGGCAAGGCCTGTAAATGGATCTTATGTTTGTACAGGTGGTGAAATTATAGAAGAGGAAATCAAGGGTGTAGAAAACTCATTTTTCCATGAGGGAGGGAAATTTGACGTAATATATCGATATAATTTGTATAAAACAATAAATGTATGGGAAGCGGGACGAAAAGGGGCAAAGTGTGTACTCAACTATAGTTTTGCAGTTAATAAAAGAAAAAATTGACTTCTTTTATAAGACCCATTATAATAGTTATCATCACTGAGGAAGGAAACTCCATGTTTACTAATTGGGAAACAGCGTTGTCATTCTCTTGTTGTCACGTGGTTAGTCTTCCCTTAAACATAAGACCAATTTTGCAACGCTGTTTCTACGATGTTGCCAGTAGCTCCTAACTCACTGTACACCACCTTACGAGGGATTTGATAACAGTTAACTGAGTGAGAACGAATGAAGATAAAGCTTTTCTTCATAAGACCTGCAGTTCCCTCAGCGATCCATTATTGTTTACAACCTGTGGCCTGGGTAATTTTTTTTATTCAAGCCACATATTTTCCACTACCGGTTTGCTAGCCTTTCGTAGCTTCATATGCCTTATAATCTACCTTAAGACTAGGACAATCCAACATCAAGTCCCGGCCGTTAATTTATCAATGTGAAAAGGGTAAACCCATATTTTATCTGATCAATTTTTGGCATGCCAGGAATTGAACCTGGAACCCTTAGCTCAGTAGGCATAAAAAAAAAATTTCAATACGAATATGTAAACCCCTTTTCATGGAGGGGGGGGGGCATATCGAATTACAGGGGGACCCGGAGCCCGACCCCCTTTCTAAGCCCATGCAGATAATACAGTTGGCAAAGCTAAGAGGTCATCCATAAACCACATAATGCCTTTTTTTTTTACCCTTTCTCCCGCCCTTAGTAACATCAAGTAAACATATAGCCTGACCCCCTGCCCCCTTCAATCTGTGTTACGTAACTGCTCACACTAAGAGTGATTTAATAAGAATCATAATAGGAAGTCATATATATATATATTTGCAACATTATAATTTAAGTACAACATATGTGTTACGTAACATTGTGACGTACCCACCTTACCCTCATGTAACACAATGTGAACATCAGAGCCCCCATCTCAACAGCGTTACGTGGTTTATGGATGAACCCTAAAAAAAAGTCTCACAATGTATCGTCACACGTGGCGTGTGAAACATATTGATACCCCGCCCTGTCTTCTATAAAAAAAAATTATTTAACTAGTTTTTAAAGGTTTTATTGTATTATCGCCGCCAGACCTAATATAAACACTGTCAGAACGCCTGTGACCCGAAAGAGAAACTTATATGAGGAAACCACAATTAGGTTTCACTTGGAGGGAGGGGTGTAGAGAATTGCGTTGATTGTATATGCATCTTTATTGTATATATGTTAACGGCCATATGTGTAAACCTATATAATTCCTAAGTGGTTTTTAGAAAAGTATGGAATGAATTAGTTTTGCTGTTGTATTTCATACTTTTCGTAGGAAATTTATAGAATAACCAGTCATTATATATTACCGAGAACAATACCTAACCTAACCTTACCTAACTACCCTATTCTAAAATAACCTAACCTAACCAACTTAAATCCTAGGAATTAGGTGAACCTGCAAGAAAACGGTGCAAGACTGCATAGAACTGGATAAAAGAATTGATAACTTCAAAAAGACAAAAGTACTTGTAAATAAGTATGAGATACAACAGCAAAACTCTTTTGTTCCATTCTTTGCCAACACTACTCTGGCATTATATAGAAAGCCTAGGCATTTTATAGAACGTCTGTATTTCACACATTGCCGGTGACATATATATATATAACACAGAAGGATTTGGATAGTTCGAAAAATTGGATAATTTGAATCCACCATGATTCCTCATAAGATTTATATTTAAATCAATGTTAAAATATAACATTTATTTCAAATTTTAAAAGGGCATATTTAGAAAACTTGAAGCCTATTCTTTGTTTATTATTATTATTATTTTTATTATTATTATTATTATTAATATTTAGCATCGTGTCTTCCTACCGTTTGGGTTATACGCTTTAAGTACTAATTACCTAATGGGTCAGGAATGGGGAAGGTTAAATTAGAGGAAGTGAACTCGCATTTGCGTGGAGGGAGAGTGGAAAGCCATTTAGGAAAAACCACCCCCAATTCACCCGACCGAGATTCGAACCTGATCTCCCGTCCTCAGCAGTCGGGCTCAACATGACTAGCGCGTTAGCTAACTACGCCACCGAGGCGGGTTTATACATTGATAACTTTTTAACGTTTGTACTCATTTCAAACCTAGCTTAACGAGCTTTATTAATTGATAAAATGTGGGTTTGCCCTTTTACAGTGATGAATTAACGGTCGGGGACTGGATGTTGTGCCTGTCCTAGTCTTGAGATAGATTATAAGGCATATAAAGCTACGACAGGCCTAGCAAGCCGGTAGTTGAAAACATATCACTTGAATAAAAAACTGCCACAGGGTGGAAACAATAATGGATGTAAAATATATATATTCCTATCTAAATCGGACTGTACCGCCTTTTTTTTTTTTTTTTTTTTTAGGGCCGCATTATATCATTAAGGAGGCATTGCGGTCCGCACATAGGATTTGTATTTATTATATTATACATTTTAAATGTTTATACAGAATAAAAAAAACTTTTTCCCCCCTCGACAAATTTCATTCTTAAAGTACATTGTTTTCCTAAAAACAGATTGTCTTTTAATATGGACGCAAAAGGCAAATAAAATAAAATATTAACTGTCAATTTACAATAATAAAAACAATTGATAGAATAAAAAATAAATAGCTATGACAAAGACAGTAGGCCAAATAATAAACTTAGTTCAAAATTCAAATAATTTCCGTTTGAAAAAAAAAATGTCAGGATAATACTTTATCACATCTACTGTTTACTGGAGATCTGGCGTCGCTTCCCACTTATTAAACATTAAAATCTGGAGAAATTTTTTGACTTGAAACAGTCCTCATTGTGCTTTGTAAATAAATGTTCATCTGTAAGCTGACTTCTTAACTTGGATTTATTCAATTTTAAAAGGGAGAAAAGCTGTTAACAAATGTATTTACTTCTGAACATTTATAATATTTTAGCTGCGTTCATTTTGATTGTGGGATATTTATCACCCAAATATTTCGATTAAAACTCTGGCAGGGCTGGTTTAAACGCACCCGCGGGCAATATGTTTGATGCCCTGAACTAGAGTGATGTTTTCAGGGCTGTTGTCACTCTTTGAGCCCCCTTCCCCCTTCCTCTCCAAAGATCACTCGTACAAGTATCTGTATATAGACTAATGTTTTCAGGACTGTTGCCACTCGTTGAACTCCTCCCTACCCCCTCGTCAAAGATTTCCCTCCTAAGTATCGTTATAACTAGACTAATGTTTTTAGAACCGTTGCTATGAAGTGGCGCCCCCCGTCTCTCCTCCCGTCCCTAAGACCACCTGTCATCATAAAGTTTAGAAACCCGGCAAGTAGGGGGGAATGCCTGCCATGCCTTGGGACTGACTCTGATCTCTGTTTGGAGTTTTTTGGACCCCCGCCCGTTTGGTAAACTTTTGGTTGTCTGCTCCGTTCTGTTCCAAGAGCTTTGTCTTGGATCTTCAAGATTTGTAAAGTGGCGGGGGTGGGGGATTCACCCTTTTAGTCATGGTTTCGCGTGTGTGTGTTATGAACGGTAAATTTTGAAAAAAAAAAAAAAAAGAAAAAAAAAACCTGTTCCATTTGTCAACAATGATCAAAATGTGGCTGGCCTTTCGAAGCAATCAATTAAAATCTGCTCAAGGAAAACAGATATTTTGTTTGTTAACTTATAGATTACTTTGTAACATTGATATTAAGATTTTGAATGGTAAAATATTGTATGTAATAAATTTCAAACTTCACATTAAAAAATATATGAAAAAAAAAATGGCGTGTCTAAGCTACATCTTTCTGTAGCTCATTTTGTGAAAAGATTAACCAGTACTAATGTACAATTGCCCAGGGGACGCCCGAATGTACTAATCGTACATACTTTACGTGGAGCCTCGTCACATGTTCTGATGAGATGATAGTGAATATGACGGGGTGAAGCCAATGGGGATCTTAACCTAAATTAAGCCCTATCAACCAAACAAACCCTGGTGGTCATGGGAATTATTCCTCTTTAGAGAAAAATCTCCGAATACCAACCGGGAATCGAACCCGAGCACTCATAGGTCAGCAGCCACTATACTACGAGGCCGCTTTATTTCTTGGTTTTTTTTCTTTCAGAAATGGAATACGGACAAATACAACGAGGAGCGTTTCCAAAACAAACAAAAAAATAGGCGGGTGGGGGAGGTTAGGTGTTGTAGACAAACCTCCAACCCGCTGAAATCCTAAATCCACTTTGAAATATTAAAATTAAACTCATATTATATTATATTTAACTACGTTGCCTACTTTGAGATTTCAAAGATATTTTTCGAAGCTGGTTGCATCTTAGCTTAACGCATCTAAGCAGTCTACACTTAGACGCCAATGTACGATATAGAAAGGGAGGGAAGAAAATGAGTAGTTCACCCTGCGAGAGCTCTTGTCTATGTGTTGATAACCCTTTCCCTCTTCCTCTGACGAGTTTAGTCACTTTTAATATTTGCGCCTTTGAAAACAATGACATGCTTTTTGAAATTACCTTTTTGTTTCTTATTCTAGATAGATATATTCTACCATGGACCTTTTTTTAATCTATATCCTGGCAGGAAGATTTCTACAGGACGTTTTTGTGACCAAGACAAATAGCCTAACTTGTAGATGATTTATAAAAAGTGCGTTTGCAAAAAAAAAACTACTTCAAGATAAAATTAATAATTTTGTGACACTGTAGGACTATTTTTAGATATTTTTTAAAAAGAATTAATGGTTTTCGTTTTAACGTTATATCTTTAAAATTCGTTGAATAAAACGTAAATTCAATAACATGGGAAATCGTATCTTGACCGGCCGTGACGTCACAGGTAGGCAACGCACTTAAAGTAAAAGCATTGAAAGTAGCACCTTCAGTGAAAAAAAAGGGGTTAAATATATAAAATAATATGCTAAATTCAGAACTTAAATAATATTTTCAATATTACAGTAGCCCCATGACTTCTTTAGTGCTGACTGACAGCTAAAAGCTTTGAAAAGCTACCAGACCAAATTATGTATCCCTACGCCGAACCATATGATCTGCAAAAACATGTGTTTAGCAGCTGTCAGTCAGCACCGAAGAAGCCATGGGATACCGTAGTTTGAAACATGCCCTAGTAAAGATATTTCTGTTCTGTTCAACAGAACACAAGATGCACTAAAAACTCTATTCACGATAGGAATTTCTCTCTGAAAGGTCTTTTTTCCTACCAACATCCTACTATATAATAGATTTCTGGTAGGGAAAAAGGCCTTTCAGAAAACAATTCCTACGCTGAACAGACTTTAAGTACAAACCAAGAATATTTCTAGCCGTTTACTTCATAAAGTTCATTGTGACATGATATTGAATGCTGAAGCATTTTCGATGAAAAGGTTAACTGTTGTGCTCCTTTGTAATGTCAGCATTGATAAAAAAAATGTCTTTGCTTAATTATAAAAATTGAAGAAAGTAACGCTTTACAAATAAATATATTTGAGAGACGAGGCTCAGGGGATGAATTATGATAATTACAGAGATCAGCCGTAAATAATTCACATTCGAATAAAGTGAAAAATTACACCTGGACACGGGAATCGAATCCGGGGCTTAACTAGGGATCGTACCGTGTTCATATTTTAAGGCAGATTCTGTGATGGACGTGTGTATATAATCGGTTACTAAGAGCTATAATTGATACCGATGACTCGGTTGTGGCTTTTTTTCCCGGGTTCGATTCCCTTGTCCATGTGTCATTTTTCAATTCATTCGAATAGCTATGAAAACTTGAAAGTCCTTATTTATATACCCTGTATTTAGTAAGAAGGCCGTAATTCGTACCAGAATCCCACTGTATAGTAATAATTTATTAGGATAATAGGCCTTAAAAATGATAGTAGGAATAAGTCCGTTCTGAAACGATTATTATTATTACTATTAGCACCACGTCTTACTACCCGTTCGGGTTATACGCACTTATGCTAATGTGTAATGAATGGTAGGGTGATTGTGAGATGAAATGGAGGACCTACAGTTTAACGTGGGATCCGAACCACGGTGGAGGCCTGGCATTCCACACATTCACAAGTTGTAATTGATACACGTCTTGTCAGAGGTGAAGTGAAGGAAGGATTGATTTGGCAATCAGATAAATCTGTGCCGGGACCGAGGATTGAACCGTAGACCCTCACTCAGCACAGAAGTATGAAACCAATAGTTTCCTAGATATAAGTAAATATATATATATTTTAATGAAGTTCTAGGAAATGATGTCCCTCTTTTCTCAATATTTTTCTGTTACAATATATTATTTCATTCATGCTCTTTGATGGAATCTGATGCTCTTTTCTCCATTATGTTTCTGCAACACTGTATATGATTTCGTTAAAAATAAAATCACATTTGCTTAAAGTAAATTTCTCAATTTTTATGTCAAAACAAGCGGTGCACCGTACTATTTATTTTATTGGTAAAAGAAAATATTCATTCCTAAGATTAGGGAAATTTATCCGATTAAATCTGGCAACTCTGACTTTCTTTTTTTTTTTTGGCAACGCCCCATTGCTAGACAGTTATTCCTTCCTTTCCTGAAAACATTATCTCGTCATCTTATTTTTTTTCACTTTGAGATCTGTGGAAGATGGTAGAAAGAGAGAGAGAGAGAGAAATCTTTGTCACTATCGTCATCAGCCGTTTTAGTGTGGCCGTCTTCTTTATCTTGTCACACACACACACATACACACACACATCCTCCAGAGCATGTGTCGTCGCTGAAGATGAGGTGGGGGAGAGAGAACCCAATTAGTATTTCACCAATCCAATCTTCTCACTAAGGATATGAGCTCTAAGATTCTGTTTTTAACTTTGTACGAGGTGTTTCATTTGATAATTTTGTTGGAGGAGAGTGTAAATCAACGAGACGTTTTTCTTAAAAAAAAAAAAAAAGTTTGTCAGTATGTTAGATATTTCTCTTTCAACTAGGGCTGGGTAGGGCCGCCCAAATGAGAGAGCAGATGGGGAAGGTTTCCCCGACCACCGAAATATCTGGAAAAGTACTCCTAAAATTAATAATTGCGAAAAAGTACAGAAATCTATTGTTTGAAAGTTCACTTACAATATTTAAATAAATCACTGCCTTTAGCTACCATAAAACAAACTAAATATAACTTATATAGAGCTTTAATAGTTTTTGGCTTCTCGTGGTTGGAGGGCTGTATGTCCCGACCCCCCAATACACCCTTTCTCTAACCCAAAATGGTATTCTTGCTATATACAGCCTTTAATAAAATGTCTCTCCCAAAGGATTCAATATTTTCTTAAAACGGGGTCGGGGGTAGGTCCAAGATCAATATTACTCAAGGTTTTTGTATAAATGTTGGTGACCTGGCCGTCTAGGGGTAAAGTGTCAGACTTCTATGCTGGCGTCCGGGGTTCAATCCTCGGTCCCGGCACAGATTTATCTGATTACCAAACCCTTCCTTCACCTCTGACAAGACGTGTATTAATCACAACTTGTGAATGTGTGGAATACCAGGCTTCCGCCGTGGTTCGGATTCCACGTTAAACTGTAGGTCCTCCATTTCATCTCACAATCATCCTACCATTGCACATTAGCGTAAGTGCGTATAACCCGAACGGGTAGTAAGACGCGGTGCTAATAATAATAATAATAAAATGTTCGTATCAATGTTTATGGTATGACAAAATCTAGAAGAGGAAAAAAATAATTGTCAGAGAATAAATACTGTATATTTATAATAATGAAAGTCTAATGGTGTTTGTATATATGTATACATATCTGTCGAGAGAAATTTTAGTAATTCTCAATACGATAGAAGCCTACAATTTGGTGAAATTTTAGATGAACTACTCAAGAGACGCACAAATTTTTCAAACTTGTAAACTGATAAAAAAAATATATAAAAAAGGTAATTTATTTAATCATTTTAACTCGCCAAAACATGTTATTTGTATTTCAAAAGCAAGAAGAACCTATAATATAAATTCCAATCTTGAATCTAAAAGAGAAATTGCAGATAATAATAAGTTACAGTAGCCTGTTTTTATGGTTTGGTTGATTTGTATTTATATTAGATAGCAAAAAAGGTTTCTTTGGTCAATAAAAACTGTACAGATAACGTTAAACATATTTATTTAATTTGAGCTTAAATATACATAGCCTAGATGTGTAGGCTATTCACACAAACCTATTACTATTCTAATTAAAAGAAAACTAACACTACAGAGTAGCAAAACATAACCTTATAATAATTAAAAATAATGTCCGAGTATTGGTTTCATGGTGGCTACAGACAGGGAAATCTGGAAAAGTCAGGGAATTTTTGGATGACAGGGAAAACAGGGAAATGTCAAGGAATTTAACTAAAAATAAGGAAAAGTCAGGGAATTAAAAAATATGTCTAAAATATCCCACTAATTTCGCAACTAAACACTAAAACAAAAGTTGATAATACCTAAATAAAATAACATATTAATTTCTTAAATAACTGATAAAACCGGTTTTTTTTCTGAAAATTGAAAAATGACACCTGGACACGAGAATCGAACCTGGGACCTTTGGCTTAGTTAGATTCCCGTGTCTAGGTGTCAATTTTCAGAATATGATGTCTAGATGGAGAATTCCTCACTAAAAAGCATAAATAATAGCTTCGGCTATTTGATTCTTAAAACCGTTTATTTTTAGTAGATACAAACTTTTTTTTAATATGTGATCAATAATAACAAAAGACATCATCCACCATTAAAACTGGAAAAATTAAGTCAGGGAATTATGTAAAATATGTTTTGTAGCTACCCTGGGTTTGTTAGTGCATATGACGTATTATCACTAGAACTAAAAAAAACTAAACAGGAGATATTTAATTTTTTTTATTTTCTAAGTACCCCGCTTTACCACCCGATCGGATTACTATCTAATAATTTACGCTAATGTTTTAGGGATGAGGAAGGTTACATTTTAGAGGGAGTGTACTCCCATTTGCATGGAGGGAGAGTTAAAAACCATCTAGGAAAAACCCTCAGTATCCTGTTGGTTAGGTTTTATGTAGAGTTAAACTATCAATAAATAGTATAATAATTTTAAAATAAATTCAAACTTTGATGTTTTGGCTTTTTTAATCCTCGAATTGTATTTAGAATTTGAGGATATTTTAAGAGACTATGGATCCGTCAGAATATTCACGGGGGTTTGTGGCAGTAAAATTGCAAGGCTCCCTTAAATATTTTTATGTATATATAGCCTATATATAAATAGATTACCTCTAAAAGTCTTCCGTCTTCATCCCTACCCCATTATAGTAATAATTATATATGTGGATAACCTGAACAGGTAGTAAGACGCGGTGATTAAAAAAACAGAACCGAAAAAAGAAAGAAAACATTTTTTACCAATAAACCTCCTAAGTTTAAAATGTTTTCTAAGGTTCGGATTTGAAATCCGTAGCTAAAATGAAGATTTAGGATTTAAAATAATAATAATCATATTAGCCTCGATCCATTATTTTTAGTCTCGTATTGTCTGGTATTTATATAGCTTGGAGGTCAGGGTTCAAATCCCGGTTAGATATTTTTAGGTTCTTTTGTTTATAAATGGTTTTTCCATTCTCCCCCTCCACACAAATCTAGGTACTTTTAAATTAATGTCAACCTTTTCTTATCCCTAAAACACATTAGTGTAATTTGTTCATATTTGTATTACTCTAACGCAGGGGTCGGCAACAATTTTTTGGGCTTCAATCGACTTTTAAATTTATCAAAGGTCCCGTGATCAACCTTCATTTCTCCACTTTACTTTTAAATATGGTTTTTCTATACATATTGTATTTATTCCTTAGATTCAATATTTCCTCCAATACTTTTGTCCCTGCCTTTATAGAAAAAATAAATGTACACTCCGTTTATCCTTAAAGGTAGCAGTCTTACCTTGACAGATTACACTATGGCCCTATCTTCTAAGCTGTACCATAGTGTAATAATGCAAGGTAAGTTTGCCTTTTACGTGACGATAAATCTTTCTTACGCGATCGACTGAAAATTGCTGCGAGATCGACCTTTTGCCGACCCCTGCCTTAATTGGTAGTAAGACGCGACGCTAAAAGAAACCGTGAAAAATATGGTTCCAAACGAGCTCTCAAGTATGGTTGGTACGATCAAACTTGAAACAGGTAAAGTCAATCCATCTAATGAGTCGAAACATGTGTTCTTTTCAGACAAGCTGGCGTCGACAGCAGCTGTGCTAATATTACGAGATAAGTGTGTGTGTGTGTGTGTGTGTGATGACTTATGTATGTGTGTAACGGAAGAGATGAGAATAAAAAGTGACTTGTGCGAAATTGACTCTCCTCTGCTAAACGATCTTGCAAAGATCTCCAACTTTTTTTTTCTTTTTTTACAAACCTTCTGCAACTTCTTTTTCAACATTTAAACTAATAACTTCCTGTATTTATTCAGACATGTGGAATGTGGAATGCTTCTCCTGGCAAGTGAATAAAATCATTCAAAAGCTTCGGCGCAAACTTGTTTTTAATTATTATTTTTTGTGCATCCAATTCGCCGTTTCTTTCTTTATTTTTTTAATTTGTATAATTTTACAACTAATGGTGTTGGGATCAGTATGGTAGAATTTAGTGTGAATTTACTAACATTTTTGTGAAGGGAGGGTGGAAAATAATTTAGGAAAATAAACAACACCTGACCGGAAATTCATCTCGTCATCGGCAGTTTAGTCTATTAGTTACCGAAACGGCTTTAACATATTCTTACGTCAAGTCATATGATATGCTGCTGTCAGTTTTGATGGATATTATCAAAACCTATTAAATAGTACTCATAATGTAGTAAAATGTTATTTATGTTGGCCGGTAGTAGATATATATGTAGTTCGTATTGAATGATTCCAATAACTGGACTGGCCGAACTAAGGGACAGTTCCATAATCAAACTTGGTACTCCTCAAGTGCGGTGCTATACTAAATACAAGACGACACCTACCTAGACCAGAATGGAATGGTCCAGTTCCATAATCAGACTTAGTACTCCTCAAGTGCGGTGCTATACTAAATACAAGACGACACCTACCTAGACCAGAATGGAATGGTCCAGTTCCATAGTCAGACTTAGTACTCCTCAAGTGCGGTGCTATACTAAATACAAGAACACACCTACCTAGAGCAGAATGGAATGGACCAGTTTCCACTTTCATATGCGAGATTAGCCCATTCTGGTCTAGGTAGGTGTCTTCTTGTATTTACTATAGCACTGCACTAGAGACATACTAAGTCTGACTATGGAACTGGCCCATTCCATTCTGGTCTAGGTAGGTATCGTCCTGCATTTAATGTAGCACTTTAGACGTACTAAGTCAGATTATGGAACTGGCCCTTAAGTGATCCAGTTCCAAATGAACTATGAGGTGACGTGACATTAAACAATTATTTTTATTCTTCAGCCGATCTCAGACACAGAAACAAATTTAGCAAAAGTAAAAAAAAGCAAAGATCACCCAATATTGAGTTTCTATGTCAGACTTGTGTGGGTGGAAGGGGAGTTTATTGTTTGACATTTCCATTGTTTAGAAAAGCTATTGTTGCCATATATATATATATTATTATGTAATCCTTGTCTTGACCGTCTCTATGGTCTAGTGGTCAAAGTTCCTGGGTACAGATCCAAAGGTCCCGGGTTCGATCCATGGCAGTTTCAGATTCTCTGTGAAGCAGTGGGTCTGTAACAGAGTCAAACTCAGCCTTGTGATGACAAATGAGGAGCTACTTGAATAAAGAAGTAGCGGCTCCAGTCTAGAAAACTGTTCTGAACATACTCTGATATCTTGAATAGTTAAACGCCTTTTGACACTCAAACATAGACGTCGGTAGGCCTTAATTATTGGGGGTGTGAGGGGGGAATTATTATATAAGTCATATGAAATAAAGTTACCTAAATATTTATTGTTCCAAAAGTTTATTGCAATCTTTCGAATACAACAATTCACACTTTCTTTGGCAAACTTTGGTGCGCCAACGATGCCAGTGCACTTAAAAGAGTATGTCTTAAAAAAAACTACTATTTTTTTATCATACATCAAGGCATATGGAATAACAGGTTCGCGGTTACTTTGACCTTTTAAAATTACTTAAAACTGTTAACGAACATTCATCCGCCAGGCAAATATCTCGTGCACCTTTGAAAAGTGTAGTAAATTTACACCACTTGTCAAAGCGACAAAACATGTCTGCGAGGTGAATGAGTTTTACGGAATCGTTTTAAGGATTTCCCCCCTCCCCCCCTCATCGATGGATGTGAAAACTAGTTTGGTTTGCTGGAGACGGGTAGGTTGAGGTTCAAATACTGGTTGTGGGTACCTCCCCACAAATTGTTTCCCACTCTCCCTTCACGCAAATGCTGGTATATTTCATCTAGATTCTAAAGTCTTCATCTCTATCGTTACAAAGTAATTAAAAATGCGAATGGTTAAGACGGAAAGTAAGACGATAGTTGTAATTTTCAACTGTCATAAAAAATGGTTAAACTTAACGTGAACGAATCGTATCAACAAAATATTGAAATGGCGCTAAAAGAAAACTTGTGCATATTTTTATTTCCCGAACAAGATTGTCGACTTTCCTCCTCGTCTACTCCAATTCCTTCGAAGCAACACGCCAATGGGTATCGTGACCAACTAAAACGGTTGAACATGCAACTGCCTCGTAATATCTTCCCCCTCCCCCCCTCAAAAAAAAAAGACCCCACCTTCCCACATATTCGATATTCGTCATACACTCTTCATATGTAAGGCTGCCTTGATCCAGTGAAATACGAGAGAATTTACATAGAGGCAAAATTTGAAATGTTTTTATATTACAGAAATTAGCTCACAGATGCCTCAAGAGATGGCAGCAATAACCTGCCCTAGTTGTCACGGTTCGTCTATAAAGTTAAAGTCATTACAACCATTATAGTTCTAGTATTGAACTGTAACCTTCATATATTTAAAAAAAATAGATCTGTGTTTATAATGTTATCAAAATTCCATAGACAAAACAAACATTTAATAAAAAAAAATATCATTGTCAAATCTTTCTTCAAAAGTATTAATGATAATGGCCTCCACTACAGTGTCATAAAGCTATGTAAGGGAGGGGGTAGAAATAATAATAATAATAATAATAATAATGATCTCGAAAACATGAGAGTGCAAGCAGTAATATTAAACATGAAGTACAGCAAAGAAGTACAAAATTTATACAAAAATCCTACGTCGCGTGTCATAACCTTATTTATTTAGGTAAATATTCATGTGCTCGTGTCCTCGGGATTTTTATACTATGCAACCACTTATAATGGTTAAGATAAATACCCGCAACAAGTTATACCAGCGCTAGTGCGGGTTAAAATTCCGGCCAGGTTCACTGGAGTACACCGTGATTTCTCTTTTTCTTTTTAGGTGAATTGCGATAAGTGGTTTTTCATTTTTTTACGTTTTACCACCCGATTGCATTATACGCCTATGTACTAATCAGTATAATGTGTTAGGGATTAGGAAGGTTGAATTCAGAGGAAATATAACTGCATTTTCGTGTAGGGAGAGTAGAAAACCCATTTAGGAAAAAAACCACCCCCAGTTCACTCGACCTGCATCGAAGTCTGGTCTCCTTGTAATCGGCAGTCTAGTCTATTGCGGAAATGACATTTTTAGATCATGCACTCACTGGAGTGGTTACCTTTCTTATTATTAACGCCTCCAGATAAGGTCGATCTATCAGTCTCTTCCAAAGAAAATTTAACTGTACGCCTATATCAGATCATGTTGGCCATTTTGATTGATGGTTAAATTCCATCTTTTATTTTCCATATGACCCGCCTCGGTGGCGTAGTTGGCTAACGCGCTTGTCGTGTTGAGCTCGACTGCTGAGGGCGGGGAGATCGAGGTTCGAATCTCGGTCGGGTGAACTGGGGGTGGTTTTTCCTAAATGGTTTTCCACTCTACCTCCACGCAAATGCGGATTCACTTCCTCTAATTAAACCTTCCTAATCCATTAGCATAATTAGTACTTAAAGCGTATAACCCGAACGGGTAGTAAGACGCGGTGCTAAATATTATTATTATTATTATTATTATATTATTTTCCATATGATGTTGTCCAAAATTCATCCCTCAGAGGCTCGCTTTAATTTCTTTAGGCCAACTGTCAAACTTAATGTATCCGATATATTCAGATGAGCTGTCAAAACCAATTCTGTTTCGTTACATGTCCATCACCCACCTCACGTGTTGCAATAGACGAGCATTGAAATTAATGAAAATGTCGGTTTGAAAACAGGCTGACCGATTATGTCACATGTGAATTTTAAATGCGAGTTAGCATGTGAAACCTCAATGGTGACTTGTAAAATGTGACACTGTTCAAAGTAATGAATTCCTCAGGTGACTTACACTGACTTCTAGAGGTCACAGGAAGTGTGACCTTTGAAAGGGTGACCATTAGGATTATTTACATACGGCGTCATGATTTATTGTTTGACTGGCTTGGCACAACGCTGTTATTTTTGTATCGGTCGGTCACTTTAGGAAACTTTGCAAAACACTTGTAGAAACTTAGGCCTTTTCACCCTCCGGATAGCTCTTAACTTAGGTAGATAATAGGTACAGCTCGAACCAGACGTTTCAATAGCCCTTTTCACCCTCCGGATAGCTCTTAACTTAGGTAGATAATAGGTACAGCTCGAACCAGACGTATTAATAGCCCTTTTCACCCTTCGGATGGCTCTTAACTTAGGTAGATAATAGGTACAGCTCGAACCAGACGTCTCAATAGCCCTTTTCACCCTCCGGATAGCTCTTAACTTAGGTAGATAATAGGTACAGCTTGAACCAGACGTCTTAATAGCCCTTTTCACCCTCCGGATAGCTCTTAACTTAGGTAGATAATAGGTACAGCTCGAACCAGACGTATTAATAGACCTTTTCACCCTCCAGATAGCTCTTAACTTAGGTAGATATAAGTACAGCTCGAACCATACGTATTAATAGCCCTTTTCACCCTCCGGATAGCTCTTAACTTAGGTAGATAATAGGTACAGCTTGAACCAGACGTCTTAATAGCCCTTTTCACCCTCCGGATAGCTCTTAACTTAGGTATATAATAGGTACAGCTTGAACCAGACGTCTCAATAGCCCTTTTCACCCTCCGGATAGCTCTTAACTTAGGTATATAATAGGTACAACTCGAACCAGACGTATTAATAGCCCTTTTCACCCTCCAGATAGCTCTTAACTTAGGTAGATATAAGTACAGCTCGAACCATACGTATTAATAGCCCTTTTCACCCTCCAGATAGCTCTTAACTTAGGTATATAATAGGTACAGCTTGAACCAGACGTCTTAATAGCCCTTTTCACCCTCCAGATAGCTCTTAACTTAGGTAGATAATAGGCACAGCTCGAACCAGACGTATTAATAGCCCTTTTCACCCTCCGAATAGCTCTTAACTTAGGTAGATAATAGGTACAGCTCGAACCAGACGTCTAAATAGCCCTTTTCACCCTCCGGATAGCTCTTAACTTAGGTAGATAATAGGTACAGCTCGAACCAGACGTCTAAATAGCTCTTTTCACCCTCCAGATAGCTCTTAACTTAGGTATATAATAGGTACAGCTTGAACCAGACGTCTTAATAGCCCTTTTCACCCTCCAGATAGCTCTTAACTTAGGTAGATAATAGGTACAGCTCGAACCAGACGTATTAATAGCCCTTTTCACCCTCCGGATAGCTCTTAACTTAGGTAGATAATAGGTACAGCTCGAACCAGACGTCTAAATAGCCCTCTTCACCCTCCAGATAGCTCTTAACTTAGGTATATAATAGGTACAGCTTGAACCAGACGTCTTAATAGCCCTTTTCACCCTCCGAATAGCTCTTAACTTAGGTAGATAATAGGTACAGCTCGAACCAGACGTCTAAATAGCTCTTTTCACCCTCCAGATAGCTCTTAACTTAGGTAGATAATAGGCACAGCTCGAACCAGACGTATTAATAGCCCTTTTCACCCTCCGGATAGCTCTTAACTTAGGTATATAATAGGTACAGCTCGAACCAGACGTCTAAATAGCCCTCTTCACCCTCCAGATAGCTCTTAACTTAGGTAGATAATAGGCACAGCTCGAACCAGACGTATTAATAGCCCTTTTCACCCTCCGAATAGCTCTTAACTTAGGTAGATAATAGGTACAGCTCGAACCAGACGTATTAATAGCCCTTTTCACCCTCCGGATAGCTCTTAACTTAGGTAGATAATAGGCACAGCTCGAACCAGACGTATTAATAGCCCTTTTCACCCTCCGAATAGCTCTTAACTTAGGTAGATAATAGGTACAGCTCGAACCAGACGTATTAATAGCCCTTTTCACCCTCCGGATAGCTCTTAACTTAGGTAGATAATAGGTACAGCTCGAACCAGACGTCTAAATAGCCCTCTTCACCCTCCAGATAGCTCTTAACTTAGGTAGATAATAGGCACAGCTCGAACCAGACGTATTAATAGCCCTTTTCACCCTCCGGATAGCTCTTAACTTAGGTAGATAATAGGTACAGCTCGAACCAGACGTCTAAATAGCCCTCTTCACCCTCCAGATAGCTCTTAACTTAGGTAGATAATAGGCACAGCTCGAACCAGACGTATTAATAGCCCTTTTCACCCTCCGAATAGCTCTTAACTTAGGTAGATAATAGGTACAGCTCGAACCAGACGTCTAAATAGCCCTTTTCACCCTCCGGATAGCTCTTAACTTAGGTAGATAATAGGTACAGCTCGAACCAGACGTCTAAATAGCTCTTTTCACCCTCCAGATAGCTCTTAACTTAGGTATATAATAGGTACAGCTTGAACCAGACGTCTTAATAGCCCTTTTCACCCTCCAGATAGCTCTTAACTTAGGTAGATAATAGGTACAGCTCGAACCAGACGTCTTAATAGCCCTTTTCACCCTCCAGATAGCTCTTAACTTAGGTAGATAATAGGTACAGCTCGAACCAGACGTATTAATAGCCCTTTTCACCCTCCGGATAGCTCTTAACTTAGGTAGATAATAGGTACAGCTCGAACCAGACGTCTAAATAGCCCTCTTCACCCTCCAGATAGCTCTTAACTTAGGTATATAATAGGTACAACTCGAACCAGACGTATTAATAGCCCTTTTCACCCTCCAGATAGCTCTTAACTTAGGTAGATATAAGTACAGCTCGAACCATACGTATTAATAGCCCTTTTCACCCTCCAGATAGCTCTTAACTTAGGTATATAATAGGTACAGCTTGAACCAGACGTCTTAATAGCCCTTTTCACCCTCCAGATAGCTCTTAACTTAGGTAGATAATAGGCACAGCTCGAACCAGACGTATTAATAGCCCTTTTCACCCTCCGAATAGCTCTTAACTTAGGTAGATAATAGGTACAGCTCGAACCAGACGTCTAAATAGCCCTTTTCACCCTCCGGATAGCTCTTAACTTAGGTAGATAATAGGTACAGCTCGAACCAGACGTCTAAATAGCTCTTTTCACCCTCCAGATAGCTCTTAACTTAGGTATATAATAGGTACAGCTTGAACCAGACGTCTTAATAGCCCTTTTCACCCTCCAGATAGCTCTTAACTTAGGTAGATAATAGGTACAGCTCGAACCAGACGTATTAATAGCCCTTTTCACCCTCCGGATAGCTCTTAACTTAGGTAGATAATAGGTACAGCTCGAACCAGACGTCTAAATAGCCCTCTTCACCCTCCAGATAGCTCTTAACTTAGGTATATAATAGGTACAGCTTGAACCAGACGTCTTAATAGCCCTTTTCACCCTCCGAATAGCTCTTAACTTAGGTAGATAATAGGTACAGCTCGAACCAGACGTCTAAATAGCTCTTTTCACCCTCCAGATAGCTCTTAACTTAGGTATATAATAGGTACAGCTTGAACCAGACGTCTTAATAGCCCTTTTCACCCTCCAGATAGCTCTTAACTTAGGTAGATAATAGGTACAGCTCGAACCAGACGTATTAATAGCCCTTTTCACCCTCCGGATAGCTCTTAACTTAGGTAGATAATAGGTACAGCTCGAACCAGACGTCTAAATAGCCCTCTTCACCCTCCAGATAGCTCTTAACTTAGGTAGATAATAGGCACAGCTCGAACCAGACGTATTAATAGCCCTTTTCACCCACCGAATAGCTCTTAACTTAGGTAGATAATAGGTACAGCTCGAACCAGACGTCTAAATAGCCCTTTTCACCCTCCGGATAGCTCTTAACTTAGGTAGATAATAGGTACAGCTCGAACCAGACGTCTAAATAGCTCTTTTCACCCTCCAGATAGCTCTTAACTTAGGTATATAATAGGTACAGCTTGAACCAGACGTCTTAATAGCCCTTTTCACCCTCCAGATAGCTCTTAACTTAGGTAGATAATAGGTACAGCTCGAACCAGACGTCTTAATAGCCCTTTTCACCCTCCAGATAGCTTTTAACTTAGGTAGATAATAGGTACAGCTCGAACCAGACGTATTAATAGCCCTTTTCACCCTCCGGATAGCTCTTAACTTAGGTAGATAATAGGTACAGCTCGAACCAGACGTCTAAATAGCCCTCTTCACCCTCCAGATAGCTCTTAACTTAGGTATATAATAGGTACAGCTTGAACCAGACGTCTTAATAGCCCTTTTCACCCTCCAGATAGCTCTTAACTTAGGTAGATAATAGGTACAGCTTGAACCAGACGTCTTAATAGCCCTTTTCACCCTCCGGATAGCTCTTAACTTAGGTAGATAATAGGCACAGCTCGAACCAGACGTATTAATAGCCCTTTTCACCCTCCGGATAGCTCTTAACTTAGGTATATAATAGGTACAGCTCGAACCAGAAGTCTAAATAGCCCTTTTCACCCTCCGGATAGCTCTTAACTTAGGTAGATAATAGTTACAGCTTGAACCAGACGTATTAATTAGTCCTTTTCACCCTCCGGATACCTCTTAACTTAGGTATATAATAGGTACAGCTCGAACAAGACGTCTCAATAGGTGTGGCGAATGAGCAGTGCAATTCGCTACACCATGTAAAAAATTGATTAATTAGGTTGTCAATCGAACATTTAAAATCTCACACAATTTTTAAACAAGTTTATTCTAAATATGTACATTTTGATTTACTAAATTTCAGCTTCAGACGCAAATTATGAAAATAGTTCTAATTGAAAATCTAATACAATTTAATGCGAAATTTGACAATCATTTTGTCTGACAAGTTGCAGAAACATTGGCTTAATATCAGAAAGCGGAATGCTTTCAGGGAATGTCGAGCTGCTATCGATCAGCGCACGACGTCAGGTAAAAGCTTATTTTACTATGAGAGCCTGCAAACTCAAACTCATCTCCCTTTCGTGGTCAATTCTCCACGCGTGGGGGTGATTGGCGAGACGGCTCTAGACCTTTTGGATATCGGAGCAGGGTCACAAAGTTGTTATTTAACGGCTTAATCTAGGGGGTAGGGACTAGGAGGGTTATTCGAAGGAATTGCACTTGCATCAGCTTGGATGGGCTAGGAAAATAACACGTGTGGAACTAGCCCCAAATAACCCGATTGATATCTGAGCCCCAGTCTCCCCACTATCAGCAGTCCAGTATATGATGAGTTCTACGCCTTACACCGTGTGACCACTCATGCGGGTTATAATTGACTGCTTCTTTACAAAGGGAATTAATTTAATTGTTCAAAATCATATCGTTTAACAATTTCGCTGTAGGTACTATTCACTTAAGGCTGTTGCCTTACCTGTGACGTCACGGCCGGTCAATACAGGATCTCCCATGTTAATGAATTTACGTTTTTCTCAGCGCGTTTATAAACGTACCTTTTTTTTTTTGTAAATCCTCTACAGCTTAGACTATTTGTCTTGATCACAAAAATGTCCTTTAGGAATCTTCCTGCCAGGATGTAGATTAAAAAAAAGTCCATGGAAGCTCATTTCTATCTAAAATAAGAAACAAGAAAAAGGTACAATTAAAAAGCAAATCAATATTTTAAAGGAGTAAATATTAAAGTGACTGTGTAAATTCGTCATAGGAAGAGGGAAAAGGGTTATCAGCACATAGACAAGAGCCCTCTCAAGGTGAACTTCTGATTTTCTTCCCTCTATCTCTATTTTGTACATTAGCGTCCAAGTATGATAGTGATTAGGTGCATCACCCCGCTTCGAAATCTCCAAGTAGGTATCGTCGTTAACATTTTGTTGGTAGCTCGCTTCGGTGGTCGAATGGTTTAAGGCGTCACTTGGGGTTCGAATCTCAGTCAGGTACAAGGGTACATTTTCTCTAAAATGCTTCCTTCCTCATCCCTAGCACGTTAGCGTAAATAGTGTATAAACGTATAACCCGAACATGTAGTAAGACCCTGTGCTAATATATATATATATATAAATGGTAAAAAAAATCTCAAATAGGAGTAAATATTTTCAGTAAAAAAAAAAAAGTTATTGCACTATTGGTTGATTGTTGATAGAGGTCAAACTACAAAACCTACCAAAATTTCAACATTTTAGGTAATTTAAAATTACAAGATGATTTTAAAAGAATTGAGCTTATCTTTAAAAAAAAAAAAAAAGTGTAATTTTGGCACATTTCTCAATAGTGTCTAAATTTTGGATATTTTTATTTTTAATTCTTAAGACTGAAATCTACATTTTGTAATTTTATATTATTATAAAATAAAATAGGTCAAAACATTATTTTAATGTATATTCATAACAGTGGCGGCTCGTAGCTAAAATTAGTGGGGTTGCTGCTAACACGGGAAGAAAAACGGTGCATTTTTTACTTCACAGCCGCAAAGCCAACTTTTCCGTTGGTAACATTCAGAATTAAAGTTACGAATATATTTCTTGTTGTTGCTTTTGCCTGGCTGAGATATTAGAATATCAGGTGTTGAACGACCTATTTTCTTAGCTGTAACTTTCTCATGGAGAGATTACTGTGAAAACTTAAGCTGTTGAAGTTCACTTATAGTCACAGAACTTATTTCTTGGGGATGCAAGGCCATGGTTAAAGTTTTCTGTTAATTAAAGAACCGAAAAAATGAATCAAATAGAATAGCTGGAAGCAGAATAATAATCTAATTCTACACTCTTCTACACTTTATCATATTCAAGAATATGGTACACGGTTTTTAAGCACAACACACGCTGAGTAAAAAAATACTTCCTTCTTCATCACGCCAGAGCCGGCACTGCGAGAGCAACAGTGCTCTCTCTACCTGAAAGTCCCACCTTCCTCCACCCCCCCTCCTATGTGCGCATGCGCACAACAGTCAAACATTACGTCGCTGACACTGTGAAGCGCACAGTTCCATACAAAGATTTTTGTATCTTTTTCATAAACTGGGGGATGGCTACTGAAGTACTGACATTAAGCTTAAGGAATATATATTGTACTACAAAAATAAATAAATAATTAAAGAAAAAAGGACTCATTATATTAAATGTTATCGATAATACCAAGTGGAAATAGGAGGGGCTGCAGTTCCGCAGTGCCTATACATGAGCCGCCACTGATTCATAAACTATTCATATCAAACTAAATAATTTGACGAATCTTTTTAACTTAATGCCGTAGATGGTGAGATATTTTCTGAATATATATTTTTTTGTTTGCTTTCTATTAAACAATTTTCTTTGTTCTTTATTCGATGTAAAATAATACAAAAAAAAAACGTGTCCACCCCTTTTGAATAATTCAGAATGAGACATTGCCCGTTTCCATTCATTCATCTAACCTTGGGTGACTGCATTAAAATACACTTAACATTCGATGCGACTACCTGCACTTAAAGTGACAACCACCACTTGCTCGCTTAGTCACGTGGCTGTTCGATACAAGTGGAACAATTTGATTTCTTTTCCGATGTAAGAATTGGATGTGCATTTTTGGTAAACACGAATTGGAAAGAGATATAACCTTGATAATTTAATTTTAATTCTTATGTTTAACACAATATACAGGGTGTATTCGTGTCAAATATTTTAGAGGCATATTCCCATCAACCAAACACTAAGAAAAGTCCATATAAACATATGTTTAGAAAAACTTAGTTTTAGAGTTACTAAAGGTTTTCCCCCCAAAAAAATGGATTGACTGTGGGGGATCCCTTGATTGGCTTGATCGCTCAATAGATTTGAATCTAACGAATGTTCATCTTTGGGGATATTTGAAATCCATTGTTTTCGAAACTCCTGTGCCTGGTGTTGAGGTTTCAAGAGAGCGTATCGTAAATGGTTGTGAGCAAATACGTAACATTATTATCATTATTAGCACCGCGTCTTACTACCCGTTCGGGTTAAACGCACTTACGCTAATGTGTAATGGTAGGGTGATTGTGAGATGAAATGGAGGACCTACAATTTTACGTGGGATCCGAACCACGGGGGAGGCCTGGCATTCCTCACATTCACAAGTTGTGATTAATACACGTCTTGTCAGAGGTAAAGGAAGGGTTTGGTAATCAGATAAATCTGTGCCGGGACCAAAGATTACGTAACATTCCACGTGTATTCAACATAGTACAACAAAGCACGGGACGCAGGCTCAGAGGATGTATCGAAGCAGGACATCATTTGTATTTTTGTTTGTTTCTGTTAAAACTTGTCTTGTTTCATTGCATTGGGGCCCTACTTATACTATTGGATTGTTTATTAATTGAACAGTAAAATCCCTCCTACCTCAGAAACTAAGCATTTCTAGAACCATATTTATATGAACTTTTCTAAATGTTTCATGGATGGAAAATACGAGCCTAGAATATTTGACACCAATTTAAAATACACCCTGTATATTAACTTAACAGGCATACCCGGTACTTGAGACAAGTTAGGGGTTTCAGACCATTGACGTAACTCGAAAATCGTCGCAACTCAAACCAATGCATTATATATTTTTTCCATTTATCGATACATTCACTTAAACTGGAAATGTAGAAAACGAGAGAAAAGGTGTTTTTACAGTTCTTATAGCAAATACTTTTTCTTGCCGAATTAAACAAAATTGCTCCATTAGAGTTTAATTTTCTTCACGTGGTGATATCAACATTTTTTGAATATCTGTCATGAGCATAGCGGAATTAGACTAAAAACTTTTTAAATTAAAAGAAAAAGATGTAACTAATTTCGGAACATCCTTGACGAATATTCAACAACTTTTGATATTACCGTGTGAATAAAATTAAACTCTATGTTTCTATTGGGGAAATGTTTTATTTATTTTGATTAAACAAGTTTTGATATTAAAAATAATACAAAAACACTGGTATTTTCTCGCGTTTATGACATCCCAACCTTGCTTGAATTTGATTCAGCTATCAGGACTGATTCTATGAATAACCGTAACTTATCAGTTTGCGATACACATTAATTAATACTACTAAAACTAATTTTATGTAGTCATACGTCAAGTCTCTTGATCTTTAACATTATATTTATAGAAAGTTACCAATATACATAGAATAAAACTAATACATAGTAAAATGTTGTCAATACTGACCACAAAAAAAAGTCTTTTTTTTTCCAACCAAAATTATACTGTAGGCCTACTCATTAAATCCGTTCCCCGCATCTTGTCACTATTGGGGGTTGAGAGGATTAACTTAGATTTCTAAAGAAAATGTACCATTTCCGTTGAGGTAGGAGTAGAAAATGATTTAGGTGGGGGGGAAGGGGGGGGGGGTAAATTCCTGGTGAGGATTCGAACCCGTGAACAGAACTTGAACAGAAAATATTTTCCATCTGCTGTTGTGTAATGGCCTTTAATTGCTTTTATCTTATTCTCGCATTCTCATTGCCAGATATGTCTCAATCCCAAGGGTCGTATATGCTCCAGTCCATGGATAATACATAAGAAGTTAAATCAACTTTATGCGTTATGCGTTAATTATTCACTATGTATAAATTATGAGCGCCATTGTTGAAAATAATTTGTTTCGACTTATTACGCACTATATACAGTGCATTATTCACTATTAGCTATGCGTTAAGCATGAGTTTAATCCAAGTCCTAGACTAAGTTTTAAAATAGAAAAACGTGGTAACTTGACGCTAGTCATGATATATCTAACCAGAAGCGATTATTTCGTTTGAAAAACCAAGTGACGCAAAGGAAACTATCCAAAACACCCATTCTTATTATCAGACAAAAAATAAGTTGTTCGTTATATATTTTGCGGCTCAAACTACATTGTTTGTGAACAATGTTATTCGTTGTGCACGTTTTATTGCACAGCGGAAAGACAACCTGTTATCAAATGATACAACAATAAACGTGCTGTTTAGTCCAATAGCTTCATTTCGGTAAGCGTGAAATTTGCCACACAGACGTTCAGCTATCAATTCTACGCTGTGTTATTTCAAAATATAGTTCACGGTAAAATAATAATAATATTTAGCACCGCTAAACCCGTTCGGGTTATACGCTTTAAGTACTAATTACGTTAATGGATTAGGATTTGGGAAGGTTGAATTAGAGGAAGTGAACCCACATTTGCGTGGAGGGAGAGTGGAAAACCATTTAGGAAAAACCACCCCCCAGTTCACCCGACCGAGATTCGAACCTCGATCTCCCCGTCCTCAGCATTCGGGCTCAACGCGACAAGCGCGTTAGCTAACTACGCCACCGAGGCGAGTCACGGTAAAATAAAGTAGAAAGATTCAAACGGGGCTATTTTTTCTTAATAACACCATATTTTAGTTTCATTAATTTAAAAAAAAAAAGTGAAAATGTGACTTTAGCTCATTGTTGACGACTTTTTAAGCATATTTGTAGAGCTATGAGACAAGGCTTGATAAAAAAGGCCCTTAGATTTATACTTTCTGTAATAAATATAGTATATTTTATAGGTACATAACAGAAAATTTTAAGATATTTGAGAACTAGCAGCGAGCTTTCCTCTTTACCTTGAGATAAGAAGTTTAGTAGTTTTCTTTCTCCTCTACCTGATTGACATGACAAAGTGTGGTTGTAGGTGAAGGATTAAATAGACTATAAGCTTATACATAATAAAGAGGTAGTTCCAGAAGACGACTCAGGCCATTGTATTTTATGCCGTATGGCCTGACAGCGATTTATACTTTTTTTCGCTGACTGAGGCTACTTACTTACTGGCTTAAGGTGGGATTGAAGCGAGATTTTTTTATAGCAGAAAATATTTTTTGGCCAAAATAAATAAAATATTGCTCCATTAGATACTGTAATTTAATTTTGGGCACATTTGTTATACACCTTATCTCAGTCGGTAGCGTGTCTGCCTTCTGAGCTAGGGTCCCGGGTTCGATGACTGGCATAGCTAAAAATTGGTCTTTAACATTTTAGACTGATGAATTAACGATTGAGGAGCTGGGAGTGGTTCACGTTCTAGATTTTAAGTTAATTTGTAAGTCGTGTGCTGGTATGATTAGTTGGTTTAGAAAGTGCACTTTTAATGCATTATATTTTTCATACATATTAATGTAAACAGTTCTTGAATATATTTGTCATTGAGATTGCGGAATTTGATCAGGACTTTTTTAAATTATGAGCAAAATTAATCGTCAAATTCCAATATATTAATGACTGAACGATTAAGCTAACCATAAGAAGAAAATTAAACTGAACTAATCTTTTAAACTGAAAAAGGAAAAAAAATTATATATATATACTGGCTTTATCTATTATTCTCCTCCAGCCATCTTAAGGTGATCATCTACTGGAGCACATATACTCACCCGCGTCCACCCTGAAGGGCCTCGGCCTATTTAAGGCCACGAAATGTTTTGGGTAGGATTGAAATGCATGTACAGTCAACTCTCGATTCTACGACCTTTCACGGTTCCCTGGAAAAGGGTCGTTATTTCGAAGGGTTCATTATTTCGAAGGGGTCGTTATTGGAATTTTAACAGATTTTGTTCCACCCCTGACCTTCATACGAAAGAATTGCATTTTTTAGACAACAAATAGCGGTGGTCATCAAAAATCGTTCACAAAATCCAACCAAAAACGTACCGGTAACCAAATCAAAATAACAATGTTAAACAATAGCATGGGTCGTCAAAAATTGTTCACAAAACCAAACCAAAATAGTAACCAAATCGAGAATCGAAATAACAATGGCAAAAGCAAGTCTGGCACGTGATGTAGCGGCAGTCGCGCGCGGGGAAACATTGTCTTGCTTGTGGGAGGGGTGGACAGAGTCAAGTGCTATTGGCTGGCATTGATGAGGTGGTGTCTATTTTTATACCTGACCCACCCCAGTTACTAGTAATACAGCGCTCACAAAGATAATTGCAACGCAGCGACCTAAATAAATGCAACAAACACATTTTACAGCCGATTTCCTTAAACTTTTCAACCTTTTTTCCCACATTTTTCACGGTTCCCCAAAAAAGGGTCGTTACTTCGAGAGGGACGCTATTCCCGGGGTCGTAGAATCGAGAGTTGACTGTAGATTTTTTTTTTTATTAATATATGAAAATTTTAAAGTAATTTAAATTATTTTAGGAAGGTGCAAAATTCAAACAGAAATTAAATAGATTTTTGTTTAAATGTTTAAATAACTACTGCATAGGTTATTTTTGTTCGTCTTTTTCCGGCAGTATGCTTGCTGACTTAGTTTACTGAGGGAGTCACGTGTTTTAAGAAGAGCGGCGCTGTACAGTCCTATGTTTATATAAAAGATCTTATCTGACATCTAGAAAAGTTACTCCATTTAGTTTCATGTATTTATGGGAACCCGTAAATGGATGATTAGGGCGCTCCAGTCCCACCTATCACTCTTCAATAGTTACTCTTTTTGTTGTTGTTAATTTTTATGAAAAAATAAAATTGTGTACAGATTAACAAATTTGAATCATCAATATCTGAGTTAACAGATTTTTTTTTATAAAATATAGATTTCCTTCCATTCCCTCCTCAACAGTTTTCTCTTATTTTGTTTCGTTCGATAAATTTGTGAAAATATAATATTTCTTTTTAATAATTTCAGCTACAACTAAATTTTATTTTTTCTTAATCTTTTCAGAAACTTATTTCCTTTACTAACATTGGCTCTTGAAACTAATTTAATTAGCTCAGAATTATGTTCAGATGTTATAAAATTCCCTCCCACAAAGTTAAATTCATGAAATTCTTTCTCGAGGAGGGGATAGGGAAGGGTGCCACACCTCCGGCAGATCCGCCCCCTCATTTGTAAAACCCACATGGGCGCCCTTGTATGTATTCATACGTAAAGTCAAGTGATCTAAAGCTGTCACATTTGATATATATTATCAATAGGCCTACTTATAAAATAACACAAATAATATAGAAAATATTATCAATGAACAGAAAAAAAAAGTTTGTAATTTCTAAATAGCTCTTCCTATGAAAATTGGACTGTAGACAAAACTTCCAAAATACCCGCAAGACTCGTTTATTCTTTTTTTTTTTTTTTTTTTTTTTTTCGAGATCTTAGTCGCGTTCATATAGTAAATCATAATGTAGGTTATGGCTAATTTGACATTGGTTGATTGGAAAAATTGGAAAATTTGAACCCACCAAGTTTCCCTATGAAGTTACTATTTAAATCAATAGCAAAAAATAATATTTAATTCGAATTTCAGAAAGAAAATGTTTGGATGATTCGAAGCCAACTATTGTTAATTTTATCGAGTACGTTCTTATTTCAAACCTAACTTAACGGTTTTAATTAAATCACACATTATGCCAATAATATCAACTAGAGTAATAATTACTGACGCGTAATAAAAGAGAAGATTCAATGAATCCAAACTAGACGCAAAATACATTTGTAACAAATACAATCAGTGAACTTGAAGAGTTTGTTTATTGCGTCATGGTAAGTAAATTACAACAAACTTAGATAATTAATTATTTCAACGTAATGTCATTTTAGTGCAAAAACTAATTTAAGTTTGCAACTTTCTTATGTAAATTTTTACAAGTTTGTATAATTTGTGTTTAAATTTTTCTTGTTTTTTCATGTACGTATATATTATAAAATAAATAAAATATTGCTCCAGTACAAACATAGAGTTTAATTTTCTTCACATGGTGATACCAACAGTTCCTTAATATATGTCATGAGCAGTGGCGGCTCGTAGCTAAAATTAGTGGGGGTGCTGCTTCAGAAAATGTTTAGCCTTTGTTTTAAAATTGTGTAAAAGGAAAAAAACATGTGTAAAAAGAAAATTTATTTAGGAACGTGATAAAATCTTAACAAAAAAAAACATTTTTTACTTACTTTAACTTACATTGTTACAGTTAAAGTTTGATATATTCATTTAAAAATTAAATCCATTCTTCTTGTTTTAATTTGCGCAAAAAGTTCCATAATTTTCTCCTTGATCTCTGGATGACAATTAAGGAAATTTTTCTCCATTGAAAGTACTGCAAGCGCATTTAGTCTTTCCGTTAAATAAAAGAACTGAAAAAAATGAATCAAATAGAATAGCTGAAAGCAGAATAATAATCTAATTCTACACTTTATCACATTCAAGAATATGGTACACGGTTTTTAAGCACAACACACGCTGAGTAAAAAAAAAATCCTTTCACCATCATGCCAGAGCCGGCACTGCGAGAGCAACAGTGCTCTCTCTCTCTATCTGGCAGTCCCACCTTCCTCCCCACCTCCCTCCTATGTGCGCATGCGCACAATAGTCAAACACCACGTGGCTGGCACTGTGAAGCGCACAGTTCCATACAAAGATTTTTGTATCTTTTCCATAAACTGGGGGATGGCTACTGAAGTACTGACATTAAGCTTAAGAAATATATATTGTACTACAAAAATAAATAATGAGTTAAAGAAAAAAGGACTCATTATAATAAATGTTATCGATAATATCAAGTGGAAATAGGGGGTGCTGCAGTTCCGCAGTGTCTATACACGAGCCGCCACTGGTCATGAACCTAGTAGCATTAGATTATTAACTTTTTTAATGTAGACAAAAAGTTGTCATTAAATTCCAGGACATCCTTGACAGATATTCAAGGAATGTTGATATCACCACGTGAAGAAAATTAAATTCTATGTTTGTAGTGGAGCAATATTTGATTTAATTTGGCACAAAAACTGCAAAAACACAAACCTTTTCTCGCGTTCCCTTCCATCCAAACTTAAATACTAGCTAAGCGCATTATTTTTGTTGAAAAAACAACTCTGGTGCTTTGATCAACACAAAGTTCATTTGGTATTTCTATCTTTCGCTGAGAAATCGGAAGACCTTGAACAACAAAGCTTAGCTCTGCTTTCTGATGGTTCGTTGCCAACACTGAAGGACAGAGGCGGGTTGTTTTATCATGTTCAGAAAAGACAAACATTTATACAGACAAATTTTCATAGGAATGGCCTTATCCGACAGCCATAAAAGCTATCATATATATTATGTATTCATACGTCAAACCGTTTTATCCGTAACTATCCCTTTTGATAGATATTATCAATACCTAAAAAATAACACTAATATTATTGTAAAACGTAAATAATGTGAACAGTAAAAACATATGTTTATATTTTGTTTTAAAAAATTCTACTAGAATCAAACCACAGACTCTCCAACAACCGGAATGGAACCGAAGAATTGGGAGTGTTTGTGGGGGGGGGGGGGCAGGGGGGGTTCTCCATTATTCGTGGTGAGTAGTATAGTCTCTGTGTCTCGTGGATTGTATGGTTCCGATAGCGGGCGAGGCAGTGTATCTCCAGCCTGGCGCGTGTCAGGGATGATCTGTTGGTTCAAAGGGGGAGGGTGTAGCGGTCCATCAGCTGTGGCGAGCAATGTATCTCTAGCTGGCTCGTGGATCTGTTGGTTCGAAGGGGGAGGGTGTAGGGGTCCATCAGCCGTGGCGAGCAGTGTATCTCTAGCTGGCTCGTGGATCTGTTGGTTCGAAGGGGGAGGGTGCAGTTGTCCATCATCTGTGGCGAGCAGTGTATCTCCAGCTGGCTCGTAGATCTGTTGGTTCAAAGGGGGAGGGTGTAGTGGTCCATCAGCCGTGGCGAGCAGTGTATCTCTAACTGGCTCGTGGATCTGTTGGTTCAAAGGGGGAGGGTGTAGCGGTCCATCAGCCGTGGCGAGCAGTGTATCTCTAACTGGCTCGTGGATCTGTTGGTTCAAAGGGGGAGGGTGTAGCGGTCCATCAGCCGTGGCGAGCAGTGTATCTCTAACTGGCTCGTGGATCTGTTGGTTCAAAGGGGGAGGGTGTAGCGGTCCATCAGCCGTGGCGAGCAGTGTATCTCTAACTGGCTCGTGGATCTGTTGGTTCAAAGGGGGAGGGTGTAGCGGTCCATCAGCCGTGGCAAGCAGTGTATCTCTAACTGGCTCGTGGATCTGTTGGTTCGAAGGGGGAGGGTTGTAGCGGTCCATCAGCCGTGGCGAGCAGTGTATCTCTAACTGGCTCGTGGATCTGTTGGTTCAAAGGGGGAGGGTGTAGCGGTCCATCAGCCGTGGCGAGCAGTGTATCTCTAGCTGGCTCGTGGATCTGTTGGTTCGAAGGGGGAGGGTGTAGCGGTCCATCAGCCGTGGTGAGCAGTGTATCTCTAACTGGCTCGTGGATCTGTTGGTTCAAAGGGGGAGGGTGTAGCGGTCCATCAGCCGTGGCGAGCAGTGTATCTCTAACTGGCTCGTGGATCTGTTGGTTCGAAGGGGGAGGGTGTAGCGGTCCATCAGCCGTGGCGAGCAGTGTATCTCTAACTGGCTCGTGGATCTGTTGGTTCGAAGGGGGAGGGTGTAGCGGTCCATCAGCCGTGGCGAGCAGTGTATCTCTAACTGGCTCGTGGATCTGTTGGTTCAAAGGGGGAGGGTGTAGCGGTCCATCAGCCGTGGCGAGCAGTGTATCTCTAACTGGCTCGTGGATCTGTTGGTTCGAAGGGGGAGGGTGTAGCGGTCCATCAGCCGTGGCGAGCAGTGTATCTCTAACTGGCTCGTGGATCTGTTGGTTCAAAGGGGGAGGGTGTAGCGGTCCATCAGCCGTGGCGAGCAGTGTATCTCTAGCTGGCTCGTGGATCTGTTGGTTCGAAGGGGGAGGGTTGTAGCGGTCCATCAGCCGTGGTGAGCAGTGTATCTCTAACTGGCTCGTGGATCTGTTGGTTCAAAGGGGGAGGGTTGTAGCGGTCCATCAGCCGTGGCGAGCAGTGTATCTCTAACTGGCTCGTGGATCTGTTGGTTCGAAGGGGGAGGGTGTAGCGGTCCATCAGCCGTGGCGAGCAGTGTATCTCTAACTGGCTCGTGGATCTGTTGGTTCGAAGGGGGAGGGTTTAGCGGTCCATCAGCCGTGGTGAGCAGTGTATCTCTAACTGGCTCGTGTCGCTGCTATTATAGGGCAGATCCTAAGAAACGTGTCGTGCGTGTGACAAAGACTGGGTGTAATTGTTTGAGCTGGCCGCTGGTGGACCATGATTCGATTAATAGACAGGTTGTCTACCCGATGACGAATCACCTTTTTTTCTTATAACTTCCGAGGATGGATATTAGATGGAGTTGAATCGCCCTCTCTAGGGAACGTTTCATCTTAACTTTTCATCACTCCGTTCATTTACTATTCCAGTTATTCCTTCCTCTTCTTCGTGTCAATCACTTAATTAAGCTAACTATAACTGTAGGAGACCTTTGTTCGAGTCAAAGTTGTGCTCAAAGAGAGATTTTTTTTTGTATAAGTTAGTCCTATAATCGGATCGCCATGATAAGAAAATTACTCGTCAGTGCGCGATTTACTAAATCTGCATGCCTTCGTGTGTATGTTTTTTTTTATGAAATCATACAATTATATGCTCTGTGGCTGTCAATGTTGATAAATAGTGTCAATGTTGATAAACTGTGTCAGTGTAGATTAGCTGTGGCAATGTTGACAGATGGTATTAGTTGGTGTCAATATTGATAGATGGTGTTTTTTTTATTTGAGTTATTTAACGTGCACTTTCTGAACTAACTAATAATAATAATATTTAGCACCACATCTTACTACCCGTTCGGTGTATACGCTTTAAGTACTAATTACGCTAATGGATTAGGAATTGGGAAGGTTGAATTAGAGGAAGTGAACCCGCATTTGCGTGGAGGGAGAGTGGAAAACCATTTATGAAAAACCACCCCAGTTCACCCGACCGAGATTCGAACCTCGATCTCCCCGTCCTCAGCAGTCGAGCTCAACACGACAAGCGCGTTAGCCAACTACACCACCCAGGCGGGTCTGAACTAACTGATTCTATCAGCACATGTGAATTTCTATGAGCGAAAGTGTCCGGGGTTCAATCCATGGTCCCGTTACAAATTTATCTGATTACCAAAACCCTTCCTTCACTTCTGACAAGACGTGTATTAATCACAACTTGTGAATGTGGGTAATGCCGGGCCTCCACCGTGGTTCGGATCCCACGTTAAATTGTAGGTCCTCCATTTCATCACACAATAAACCTACCATTACACGTTAGCGTAAGTGCGTATAACCCGAACGGGTAGTAAGACGCGGTGATAATAATAATAATAATAATAATAATAATATATGAGCGAGAGCTAAAAGGACCTACCAAGTTTGCCGATAAAGGTGTTTTCATACACCTTCCAGGGTTCTTTTACAAGCCACAATCGACATGGGACCGACAGATTTTCTTCCCCTCCGAAGTAAGTTGTGCTACGGATTTGTATACCTCAAGAAAAATCCGTTGACCCCAGCTGGGTTTGAACCCACAAACATCGGGTCATGAGTCGAGCACTTTACCCCAAGACCACAGAGGTCATCGACAGATGGTGTCAATTCTGAGATAGGGTATGATGAGCCTATCGTTTAGTCTGCATGCCCACCGATGCGGGTAAGACGTATATAGTAAGACTGTGTTTTTTATTCCCACTGTCTCTTATTACCCGTCCAGGCTATAACAGTTTTAGTTACGCTATTGAGGTTATAGGGATTAGGAAGTTTATATTCATAGGAAGTGCACAAGCATTTGCATAGATAGAGTGTAGGAAACTATCTGAGGGGAGGGGGTGACTTTATTACAGCCGTCATCGGCAAACAGGAATGGATGAGCCTGGCATTTATTCCGCGTGACCATTGGTGCGGGTGAGTCTGGCTCAAAATGGCCCACACAGGTGGTCACACGAGCTAAGACGTTAAACTCGCAAGTTCATTGGTGGGAGAGGGTGGAGTTCCCCATAATTTATCCACGCTAATGCCTCTGCATTTACTCCAAAAAGAGCCTTTTTCCTTTGGTTTTACTAAATAATAATATTATCATTACTCGTAATAATTTTAAACTCTTGCTACAAAATGTTCAAGGCCAACAGAGCTTAGCGCCTTTCTATGATATTTATCTTAGCCAGATGGAGGCAAAGCGAATAGAATAACATTACATTCCAAACATGTCTGGCGATGACGTCATCTGCAAGAGGAAACGAATCATTCTATTCGATAGGATTAAATAGCTTCACTTTGATGCCATATGTAAATAACAGATTCCTAGGTGTGAGTAAGAACTGTCAGAGGTCCATCTTTAGCGATTTATTATTGTCGCAAATATGGCCAAACCGTCATCCACATGTTAAGAAGAGACGCTCTAGTATATTCTATAGGCTCTCTATCAATCGTATCCTGAAAGGGAAGAAGTGTTCTGCCGGATCGGGTTATTTAGATTTCAAATCCGGTTTATGACGTCATATACAAGCTAAGAGTAGATGTACCATAGTTTATTTCTTCTCCATCCTCCCCAGATATAATGAAATGTCCAGCAAGATCAGGTTATTTATATTTCAAGCCCTGTTTATGATGTCATATACAAGCTAAGAGGAGGCGTACTATAGTTTATTTCCTCTCCATCCACCCCAGAGGAATGAAATGTCCAGCAAGATCAGGCTATTTAGATTTCAAGCCCTGTTTATGATGTCATATACAAGCTAAGAGGAGGCGTACTATAGTTTATTTCCTCTCCATCCACCCCAGAGGAATGAAATGTCCAGCAAGATCAGGCTATTTAGATTTCAAGCCCTGTTTATGACGTCATATACAAGCTAAGAGGAGGCGTACTATAGTTTATTTCCTCTCCATCCACCCCAGAGGAATGAAATGTCCAGCAAGATCAATCAGGTTATTTATATTTCAAGCCCTGTTTATGACGTCATATACAAGCTAAGAGGAGGCGTACTATAGTTTATTTCTTCTCCATCCTCCCCAGATGGAATGAAATGTCCAGCCAGGTCAGGCTGTATAGATTTCAAGCCCTGTTTATGACGTCATATACAAGCTAAGAGGAGGCGGACTATAGTTTATTTCCTCTCCATCCACCCCAGAGGAATGAAATGTCCAGCAAGATCAATCAGGTTATTTATATTTCAAGCCCTGTTTATGACGTCATATACAAGCTAAGAGGAGGCGTACTATAGTTTATTTCCTCTCCATCCACCCCAGAGGAATGAAATGTCCAGCAAGATCAGGCTATTTAGATTTCAAGCCCTGTTTATGACGTCATATACAAGCTAAGAGGAGGCGTACTATAGTTTATTTCCTCTCCATCCACCCCAGAGGAATGAAATGTCCAGCAAGATCAATCAGGTTATATATATTTCAAGCCCTGTTTATGACGTCATATACAAGCTAAGAGGAGGCGTACTATAGTTTATTTCCTCTCCATCCACCCCAGAGGAATGAAATGTCCAGCAAGATCAGGCTATTTATATTTCAAGCCCTGTTTATGACGTCATATACAAGCTAAGAGGAGGCGTACTATAGTTTATTTCCTCTCCATCCACCCCAGAGGAATGAAATGTCCAGCAAGATCAGGCTATTTAGATTTCAAGCCCTATTTATGACGTCATATACAAGCTAAGAGGAGGCGTACTATAGTTTATTTCCTCTCCATCCACCCCAGAGGAATGAAATGTCCAGCAAGATCAGCTTATTTATATTTCAAACCCTGTTTATGACGTCATATACAAGCTAAGAGTAGATGCACTATAGTTTATTTCTTCTCCATCCTCCTCAGATGGAATGAAATGTCAAGCCAGATCAGGCTATTTAGATTTCAAGCCCTGTTTATGACGTCATATACAAGCTAAGAGTAGATGTACTATAGTTTATTTCTTCTCCATCCTCCTCAGATGGAATGAAATGTCCAGCCAGATCAGGTTATGCAGGTTGCAGGCCCACTCGTGACGTCACGCGCCAAGTGAAGCCGTACAAGGCGAGGCCGGGTAACAAGTGGAGAAGGACTGGTTCCAAGTTCCCCGATTGGTCGTCTTGTTCCACGGGGTCACCTCGCTGGTTGGGGTAGGGGGAAGGGGGGGGGGGGTACCTCTCTATGATATTGGGAGCTCTACATACCTCAAAGTCCCGATTCTCCCAGGTCAACTCAGTCACGTGGGAATAACCCTAAACCCTGATTTTTACAAGAAGCCTGCTTTCGACCACCAACATTGGTTGAGAATAACTAACATTTGACCAGGGCCACCCTTAGAAAAGATGTAGGGGGACCTGGGACCTGGCGCTCCCAGTTGTCTGCTTCAACCCTCCCCCCTCCTCCTCCCAAAAAAATCAAAAACTTAGATTTAAAAGAAGTGTTGTTACAGTAGTATTAACTTATATACCCATGTTCAGCTGTATACTGTATCAGGGAATGTTCTAGAAGTTAAATACTTAGCCTACAACCCTAAATCCAATTATTATTAGGCCCTATTATTATTATTATTATTAGCATCGCGTCTTACTACCCGTTCGGGTATAAATGCAATTAATATTGCTAAAAGCCCTTTTTATATACAGGATGGAGCGGAAACAATTAGATGATCTAGGCTGAGGAGAGTGATGGACAACGTGCAGAGGTTTGTCTGACGTCCGGTGGAGTTCACCTGAGAGACATTATCTTCAAACAGTGGAAAAGTGTATTATGTAGCTTATACTTTTATTTAGCTAGTAAATATTTTACTTTTAAATTAAAGAGTTAATTTTCAAATTATTAATTGTCTAATTATTTCGGCCTTACCTTACATAAGGATTGATTTCTTTCCAATACTTCCTTCAATTTACTTCCCCAACGAATGTTATCTGTATAAAGGTACAAAAAAACAACCGTGTTGAGTTTTTGAATTAAATCGATTAATGCGTTCAAAAGTTATCGTGAGATATTTACTATCCACCATAGATGCAAATCGATGGAGTTAAAACGTATAACCCGTATTTTTGTCGAAGGAGAGCGGGAAACCATCTAGTAAAAAAATAAATAAAAAAAAAACAGTAGACCCTACCAGGATTTGAACCCCGGTCTCACCGTCTTCATCAGGCCAGTGTTACACAAGAGTGACGCCGTAGACCGCTCGGTCAATGAAGCTGGTCTACCTTCGTGAACCCTGTCTCCATCGTCCAAGGCGGACATGCCAAACTTGCGAACTAAAACTTGTTTCATACCTTCGTCTAAAATAGAAAGCAGACTCTGCTTGAGTGGCCCAGCAATTCACAAGTTGTCTGTTGACCCATGGTGCATTGCAACGCTAGCTTAAAACAGCTTATTATCAACATATTTTATTTTCTAGTGGATAAACATATATTTTAGATTATTGTCCCGATGGTTGCTTAACGCTGTGTCGAGGCACAATGCAATACATCGATACATACGCTTTACATTAATGGGTTATTTTCAATCTCCTCACAACGGCTAGTGAAGCTGTCTGCTTGCTTCTAGCTCCACAGCGCATGCGCTGTCATAACCAATGCGCTGTCATAACCACATGCGCACTAGTTGGTTCTGACATTTGATTGGTTCCCCCTGCGCAGAAGATCTCAGGCATAGCGGACAATGTAGAGATGAGTTGAACTCAAATGGAACAGCTCACAGCTTAGTGCGTGTCACGTGACCACGTTTCTGTTCCGCGCTAGTTTTTCGGTGAACGTGTGAATTCATAGTTATCCATGGTTTTGTGCAGCCCATGGACCTTTTTGTGGATCATTAAACAATTTGACCTTTAATCTTAATCTTATAAACCTTTAAGAATGTGATATTTGGTAATTTGGCATAATTTGGAAAAATCTGAGGTTGGTTTAACAGATTTTTACTCTTATCTTCGATATGTGAAAGATGTAAGGGACGCAGGCGGTGTTTTTTTTTTTTTTTCAGTTTTTATAGCTTAAATAATTAAAATATTGCTCCAATAGAAACATAAGAGTATAAATTTCTTCACATGGTGATATCAACAGTTGTTGAATATCTGACAAGGGTGTCATATAATTTAATGCCAACTTTTTTTCCCCCTTCATTTAAAAACTTTTCGTCTAATGCCGCTTAGCTTATGACTATTCAACAATATATTGTTGAGATTACTCCGTGTCTACAGAAGCAATATTTTATTTATTTAAGATGGAAATGTTGTTTGCTATGAAAACTGAAAAATAACTCGCGTTCCCTTACCCCCGCCACCCCTCAACTATCAGCCAAGGCCCCTCGATACCCTTTCCCCTTCACACACACCCAAAGCCTTGATCTGTTACAGAAGGATGTAAGGATGTGGTATTGAAATAAAAGTTTCATACTGTACTAATTAAAAGTATCGGAAGAAAAATATCGATACCGTGCAAGTATCGAAAACAGTAGGTATTGATATAGAAATTTTAATCTGGAATGTTTTTTTTTAATTCAGTAATAATAATTTCAAATTTTGCATCATAATAATTGTATTTTCATATTTATTTAAACACTGAAAATTATAATTAGTTAACCATATTATAGTATACTTAGGTCTTTCACGTCTATCTTATGTTTTGAAACTTGGAAGCTATCATGAATATTATAAATGGTTTTACCATACCAGCTATGAAAATGTATCTGACAGAAAGCTATTGAATAGCTAAATATGATTAATAATATATTTTTTCAATCTATTTTGTACCCTTCTTTAACCATTTTAAACATTTAATCCCAACATAAGTGAAGATAACAAAAAAAGGTGTTTCTTTCGATATCAATCCGATACCGGAGGGCAAGTACTAATATCAGTAAAAATATATTAAAAAAAAGTATTGAGTAAAATAATACTAGTATCGAAAGTAAAATATCGATTTTAGTAAAGTATCGATTTTTTTTTTTTACATCCCTACCCAAATACCCATTACCTACCTTTATATATCATAAAAGCCTACTTTACGACACTCATTCAATGGATAGGCTCATGTGCAGCATTATAAGTACCAAAAAAAAATTTAGCACTCCGTCTTACTACCCGTTCGGTTTATACGCCTATTACTAGATTACGCTACTGGTTTTAGGGATTAGGAAAACTATAGTTAGAGGAAGTGTATCCGCATTTACGTGTAGAAAGAGTGGACAACTATTTTAGATAAACCGCTATAAGTACACCCGACCGAGATTCGAACCTTGACCTTAGAACTGAGATGATGTATATTGATTAAGGAAAACTAAACCCACTTCGGTGGCCACATTATCTAAGGCTCTACTCTCGCAGTATACTAGACTGCCGATGACGGGGAGATTGAGGTTCGAATCTCGGTCGGGTGTACTGAGGGGGGTTTTTCCAAAGTGGTTTTCCGCTCTCCCTCCACGAAAATGCGGCTACACTTCCTCTAAATATAACCTTTTAAATTCCTTAAACTATTATAGTAATCAGTACATAAGCGTATAACCGAAGGTGTTATATAAGATACGAGCTAAAAAACAAAAAAACTAGTGTTGGAAAAATTGATAATATCTTTTCATAAAACATTGATTGATTCATAAATAATAGTAAATATTTAACTATTGTATAATTTCGGTAGGAAGAACAGTAGAAGTTAGCTAACTAAAGTTACTAAACTAATTTTTATACATTCATACATCAAGTCATGTTAACTGCGTCTGTCACTTTTGATAGATGTTATCGACGCCCACAGAATAACACAAATAATATAGTGAAATGTTATCAATGTTGGCCGTAAAGAAATATATTTGAATTTTCTCTGCCGTTCTTCCAACCAAAATCAGCAGGGTATAACAATACCTGCTGTGACCCCTAGAAACTTTGTTTTAAACGACTGTATAAGCTGACTACAGGCTGTTGCGTTTATTTTCCAGCTTGGAAGAAAGCGTTCGAGTCCCAAGATTTATTTTCGGGAATGCCTGAGAGAGAGAGAGAGAGAGAGAGAGAGAGAGAGAGAGAGAGAGAGAGAGAGAGAAGGTTTGTCTTCGAGCAAGTAAACATTGAGTGTAGTTTTAGAAAGTGGTCGGTTATTCTCGACGGAAAAATGGATATCCAAACGGCCTCAAAATACCATTGAATTACAGAGACACACCAAAATATCGCGAGGCGTGTTTTTAAAAACTATACTAGCACATTAAAAGTGTATATCAAAATATTTTTAAAAGTTCATTTTAGCATTTAAAAAAAAATGTATTTTACGCACGTGAAAATAAAACTAATTTGATCTTTACACGAAATTAAATACTTGGCCTTTTATATGCGAATAATGGTCAATCGTGTAGTTTTTAGTGAGAATAAACTTTTTTTTAATTATACATATTTTTACTAAGCGATAAATGGCATCGTTCTTTGTCTTCTTTTTTTGCCTGTAATTGTTATAAAAAAAGTATCAACTGCACTATTACAAAAATAAAACTCAATACATAGGAATATATTATTCATACGAATTTTAAATCACAGTTGAATGGGTATAATCAAATTTTCTTGTTTTGAACTGATGTACTCGTATAACACGTAATATATACTGTAATTATTTTTAGTTACAGGAAAACAGCTTGCGTTGATTACAACATGTAAATATTAATCATTTATAATCAGATATTTCTGTTTATTACAATTCTGTCTTAACCTTGAGCTTTTTAACCAAAAAATGTATACCAATATTTTATTTGACTTGAATTTTTCACCGGTTTTCCGAAAAATGTGTTCAGATTATCTGAAATTTCGGACTACCGGGGTTTTACTGTATTCTTGTAAATAATCAAAATTCCCATTTTATAAAATGTACTTCTCTCAAACAAAGACTATTGGTAAAGAAGTAACGTATGGGTTTGATGTAGTTATTATGATTAAGACACACAGACAGACGGCATTGCGAATACCACTTTTTAGGTTTCGGGGGGTCATGAGACGTTGACATCCATCAACATTTCAGGTTAGATTTTTTTTATGGTCGCAATACTTTACCTTTAGTGTTCGAAAAGTTAAAAAATATATATATTTGCGTATAGCTTGAAAGTTATTGGTTTCATAAAAATATGTTTCGATTAAAATAGGTGTATAGATCTACATATTTGTATTGATAATTAATTTCATTTCTCAAATAAGTGGGGAGATATGATACAAAATGAGAATTTACGCATCAGTAAACTAATCTTAATTTTAGGGTTAGATATCTAATTCCAAAAACCCCTTGGGGCAACCCCATGAAAACCCTAGTACAAAGTTTTAGCCCGATCGGTAAAATAGTTTAGGCTCTAGTTGGAGGTACAGACAGACGGAAATTCAAAATCCAATTTTTTGGATTCGGGGTGTCACGAAACGTCTAAATTCATCAAAATCTCAAGTTCGATTTTTTTTTACGATCACAATACTTGCTTTACCTGTAAGATAACGAGAAAGAAAAGCTAGAATAAAAATATACCAAAAATTCCAAGCAAGGGCATAGAAAACGGAGTAAGGGGGTCCGCATCCCCCTGGAGTTTGATGTACCCCCTAAGGAAGGTCCAAATATACCTACAAAAGCTTTTATTAGTGAAAGGTATATACAGTATTTTTTGTAGTCTTTATTGCAAAACTTATTTTGGTCAAAATAAATCTAATATTTCTTCATTAGAAACATAGAGTTTAATTTTCTTCTCCTGGTGATATCAACAATTGTTGAATATCTGTCACGAGCATAGCAGCATTAGAAGAGAAACTTTTTAAATGAAAAAAAAAGTTTCCATTAAATTCCAGGAAACCCTCGACAGATATTCAACAACTGTTGATATTAGTATGTGAAGAAAATTAAACTTTATGTTTTTACTGAAGAAATATTTGATTGATTTTGAACGAAAAAAAAATTGTTGATATAAAAACTGAAAAAAAAAACCCACTGACCTTTTCTCGCACCCTATACACTTCCCACCTTAAAATAACGATTTCAAAGACTCGTACAGACGATCTTCTATTCAGAAAGTAAAAAAACAAACAAAAAAAACAGGTTATCAAACAATTTTCCATAATCATCTAAGGTCACCAAATAAAGGATGACATATTATTGTAACATTAAACAGTTTATTTTTTAAATTTAAAAAATAAATAAAACACGTATGTTTCCTTATCGTCATTTACACTTGGCATCCGTTCGATTTAAAAAACCATCTTCTTATAGATCTGTAAACGAGTAGAGAGGATAAAAATAAAACTACTTGGTGTGAAAATGTATGCAGCAGTTTGAACGCCGTACTAAAAAAGAAATAATACGTGGAATAATATTTGAGACAGTTGAATTTATCACCCAGCTCGATCTTAACTCATAAATTAACTTTACTGCATCGGTCTGTGATATTTATAGCACCGCGATGTGTTACTGGTTTAGATCGGAGGGTCGCATTGTTGCCAACTTGGGAGATTCCTCACTAATTAAGTAAGTAAATTATTTATCTTTTAGCACCGCGTCTTACTACCCGTTCGGGCTATACACTTATGTATTAATTACGCTAATAGTTTTAGGGATTAGGAAGGTTATATATTTAAAGAAGTGTACCCGCATTTGCGTAGAGGGAGAGTAGAATACCACTTTGAAAAAACTCAGGTCACCCGACCGAGATTCGAACCTCGATCTCCCCTTCATCGGCAGTATAGCCTACTGCGAGAGTGACGCCTTAGACCATATGGCCACTGATGCGGGTTAGAGGGGTTTAATTTGACATCGGTGGAGTGAATGGACTGAGGTTTCAATATTATATGGTCTGATTTTTGCCGGCGATATAGAGGGTGTATTTTGATTGGTTTCCCACAATTATTCCATGAGAATTCGGCTACATTTCCTCTTAAAATATACATTCTTCATATTCGCTTCAGTGATCGAATGGGCTAAGGCATTTGCTTCCTAAACCTTTTAGAACCACTACCAATTTTTAGAACGACCAACTTTTGTGACATAGGGGAGGATGGTGAATTATTAATATGTTAACTATTTAAAAATACATATAATTTTTGGAAACCTATATATTTCTCAAAATAAGGCATGTGTATTGGGCGCGCATCTTTCTGTTGTTTACTAAATTTTCATATTTCAAAAACTTTTCCCGAGCCACCAAATTTCGGCTAACGAACCACTGTTTGTGAACCACTGGGCTAAGATACCACTCTTAACAATAGACTGGATTGCTGACGGTGGGATGATCGGGGTTCAAATCCCGGTTGGGTGTACTGAGGGTGTTTTTTTTCCCCTCTAAAGGGGTTTTCCACTCTCCTTCCGCGCAAATGTGGATGCACTTCCTCGTCCCAAACGTAATAGTGTAAATGAGTATAGCCTACATACGTACAACCCAAACGAGTAATGAGACACACGGTGACAAAAAAAAAAAAAAATCCCTTCAAGGGTGCTACATGGGAGATCATCAAAAAGTGTCGCAGACGTTTAGAAATCCCGGTTTATTTATGAAGTGTTTCTGATATTTAAAAAATATTGTTTTCCCTAAAATGTAGGCCGAAAGTTTTGACCAGTTAGAAAGTTAAAATTTCTAGCTTAAATTGTTTAAAAAAAAAATTGCGATAACTTACATAATACCTTTACCTCTGACAAGACATCTTGTGAATGTGGGGAATGCCAGGCCTCCACCGTGGTTCGGATTCCACGTTAAACTGTAGGTCCTTCATTTCATCTCACAATCACTCTACCATTACACATTAGCGTAAGTGCGTATAACCCGAACGGGTAGTAAGACGCGGTGCTAATAATAATAATAATATTAATAAAACAATAAAACAATCCCACATTATCTTAAAACTGTATGTTGTGATCCTATCAAAACATGACTTTATTTGATGGAGGACGGCTAGACATAGGTTTTTTACCGCTTGTTTGGATCTCAGAAGTACACATTTTTACATAAATAGTCGTTGAATTTTTTTTTTAAACGTTAAACTCAAAATTTAAACTTTTTTAATTGGTCAAAAACTTGTTGATAATTTTCGCCTATATTTGGTTGAAAATTATATTTAAAAATATTAAACAGCTTCTTAAATAATGGATGATTTCTAAACGTCTGCAATGCGTCTTCACACTAAGTCCTTGACCCCTTTTTTTTTACTATAAACTATGCGTAGAGCCCGTATTTGTAGTAAAACGGGGTGTACGTAATTTGTAATAACGCAACAAACATGTATTAATAATCCAAGGAAAATGTAAACAACGTCTTGCTATTGTTTAGTCATTTCTTCTGTACGAACAATACAATAATAAATTATACTTCCATGTAATAATATATTTGTTTTTTTTTTAGTGTAACTTTTTTTTTTTTTAAGTTATACAACTTTTATGAAACTACTGCGTGCTTGTGTATCAGCAATGAGGACCAAGTGGTCTTAGGCGTTATAGTCGATTCGTTCTCGATCACAGTAGTTCAGGGTTAGAATACCAACCAGGTGTATTTGGGAAAAGTTTTCTAAAATGATGTGATTTTCATTGTTAATGCTGATCTATCCACTCTCAGTTATCCTCATCATCCTTATCGATTATATTAAAAAGTTAGATGTTATAATGAACGTACTAATTTATATGTCCGTATGTTTTCCATGCATCTTTATTTTTACTTTCTCTCAACCATTCGGAGAGAGATTTTTTTGTTATTTTTTTGTTTTTAATACTGCGTCTTACTACCCAATTGGGTGATATGCCTATGTACTAATTACACTAACGGGTAAGGAATTATTAAAGCTTAATTTAGAAGAAATACATCCGCATTTGCGTGGAGGGAGTGTGGGGAAACCATTAAGGATAAACCACCCTCAGTGAACCTGATCGGGATTGAACCCTTATCTCCCCGTCTTCGACAGTCTAGTCCAACACGATAGTAGCGCGTTAGACCCTCGGACACCGAAGCAGAGTTATTGTGATTGGATTTGGGTCGAATTGAATATTTTACAAATCCTTATCTACAATTTATCTTTGAATCTCGAATAAGAATCTTGGAATAATTTATTAACATAATTGTTAACATTCTTTCTTAAAATCCATTCATTACAACATTCATACATTCAGTTAAGTGTTAAGTTACTGTTCTGAGGCCTGGTTGTTGCGTTCATCCTGTAATCATAATTGATTCTGAACCACCAATAAGCAGTTTTAGACCTCCAAAACAAATTTCACTTGAAGAATTGAAATAAGAAATATTTTTTTAAAGGATTTTAAGTCTCTAATCCAAATTTTTTTTCGAATCTCTGAATATCCTTATCCTTTTGCAATGGCGTCTGTCTGTCTGCCTAGATCCTGAACCATTTTACCGATTGGGTTAAAACTTGGTATCTAGGTTTATTATATGATCTTCCCGAGGGTTTTCTGGAATTAGATATCTAACCCTAAAAATCAAGGGCAGTTAAATGAAGAACAAAAAGAGATAAAAATCGATTTGTTCAAAATCCACTCAAATGATTTTTTTTGGATTTCGTATTTAGACACTATTCACTACAAACAAAATGGTAATTCTCATTTTCACATACAATTTATTTTGAGGGATATTTACATAAGCGAAAACTTCCAATAAAGATCATTATCTTCGCAAATATTTAAGATACGAAAGAAATTATCATTTTAAAGTTGTAGTACTCTTAAAATAAAAATTGTTTTATTTTAAATATATTTTTATAAAACCAATAGTTGTCAATCTATAATTGATTGTACTTTTAGAGTGAGTTGATTGTACTATTTGGTAGACAGAGATGTTCTTCTTTTCTAAATGTTTCATGTATATTATTCTAAGTCTTTGTGAACTTTGAAATTTCGAATCTAAAATTCGAATCTTGCTAAGATTCGGATTCGATTTGAGCTTTTGAGTCTTATTATTAGAGAGATTCATGGTAAATTCAAAATTTCGAATCTAAGTAAATTTCAGATTCGGATTCGATTGGTTTAGTTCTAAATTCGAATCTTTTAATACTTAAGAATAATTTCAACTTTCTATCTTCTTATAAAGCAAACAATTATATAAAAAAATAGTTATTTATTTAGTTTATAACCTTTCATAAATTAGTCACGAGAATTTGTTTATTTGTTTAACTTAAGATTAAGTTTAAAATATTTTCAAAGACTCCTAAGCATATGTTATTTGATTTGGATTTGAAACATTTTCAAAATAAAAATATTCAATTCGGATTCGATTCGAAATTTTATTTTCAGTATTATATTCGATTTGGATTCGATTCGAAAAAAAAATAAATCTGAGCATGATATTCGATTCGGAATCGATTCGATCTGGTTTGCCAAGATTCGGATTCAACTCGAAATGGAAAATCATGGATTCGTACAGATTTTATTATTTCATTTATGCTCTTTGGTGGAACGCGATGTTCTCTATTCCTCCGTCATGTTTCAGCAACAATGAATAAATATTTTCGTTTCACAAATCTTACGAGTTTTAGGTAGAATGTTTCAATTTTTAGATAAAGGAGAGATAAACTGCAATACAGAAAACCTCGCTTAATACTTTTACTGGTTCGAGCGTAGTCTTCTATCTTAAGCTCACGATTAAATCTAGCATAAAACTGGCTTTTAATACTTTCTTGTCCTGAAGCGGTGTTCACTCAGTGCATTGAAAGTCGAGTGCCTGTCGCCCACGGTAATATTAAAGATTTAGAGATAAAACAGTTTAAAAGATACAAATTTTGTTTTTGGTTAACAATGATAACATTTTATTATACTTATAGTGTTATTTAATAGTTTTTTAGCACCGCATCTTACTACCCTTTCGGGTTATACGCTTATGTACAAATTAGGGGGCGTTCAAGTATTACGTGAGCACATTTTTGGCCATTTTAACCCCCCTCTCCCCCTTTTAAGCAAAATATAAACAAATGCCTGACCCCACCCTCTCTTGATTACGTAAGATTGTAACATATGTTCATTTGTTCACGGGAATAACCATTCTTTTTTTCATGCAATTTTGCTTATAGCCTGAACAGGTAAAAAACGATAAAAAAAAGAAAATTAAAAATTCATTCATTTGATAAATTGCTGATAGTTATTAACATAGGTATGCAATGAATTTAAATTTATTGAACAGGTAAAATTAAAATAAGCTATAGCATTTTAAAATTGTAATATACTTTTAATTGAAGTTATATAAAAAAAGTATTATTAATGTATACATGAATATAATATTTATAAAAAAACACCCTAAACTCAATTTAATCCGATGACCAAGGTCCTTGAATCTACGTCTTAACATTTTCAATTATTATGGTGGAGGGGGGAGGGGGTACTAGGTCATTCAAGTTTTGGCTTACTTCTACAGAAGAATCAAATAGCCGAAGCTATCATTTATGATTTTTATTGAGGAATTATCCATCAAGATATCATATTCCGAAAATTTAAAAATGACACCTGGACACGGATGGGACTCAAACCCGGGACCTTTAGCTTAGTACGCCAATGCTCTAACCACTGAGCTATCCAGGAATCGTCCCGTACCCAGGGTCATTCTTCACTCATATTTTTAAGGCAGAGAGTATAGGTTTAACCACTTCTTCCACGTTTAGGGTGGGAAACCCGTTTTGGAGAAAAAAACTGCCCTCCGTACACCCGATCGAGATTCGAACCACTATATCCTCGTCATCGGCAGTCTAGTCTACTGCGAGAGTAGCGCGTTAAGACCAGGTGGCCACCGAAGCGGGTATTATTTTATAATTATTGATACTCCATGGTGTAGGCCCACAATTAGAATAATCTAGAGGCACGCACACACAGGTTTTTAATAAAGGTTTTTCCACTCTCTTTCTCCACGCAGATACGGGTGCATTTCCTCTTTATTAAAACTTGCTTATCTCTAATAATATATTAACTGTGGAGGCTTATATTCGTGTTCAATCGAAATTTGTGCCAAGACGCGGTGCTGAAAATATATTTTTTTTAATAGAAAAATATTAACATTGTTGGCAGCAATTTTTTTTATATATTTGTATTTTTTCTAAAAGGCTTTTCCTATAAAAATTGGATTGTACTAAAATGCGAGCTAAAGATAAAGAAGATACACAAAAAATCAAAAAACGAAACTACGTTGTGGTTGGGTAGGACAACTCATTCACCAAATAAAATGACATAAGTAGCCCTCCCTTTCTGTCTGTCTATCTGTCTATCTGCCCTCTAATGTTGCGTTCCTTCTGTGAGAGACACAGTTATTAACTTATTGAAAGAGGTCGTGGAAATTGCTAACCCGTGATTTAAAACCTAAACGGCCGACCTTCAAAGGGAAGCTACTGGTTACAATGGTCACGTCCGAACCTCCAAGGCATTGTTGCCACATCTCCGAGGAGAAGAGGGGGGTTGGAGGCATATTTTTATAAGGCTTTTTTTTGTCCCCCCTGAAGAACTATGAAAGTACTATTTTGTATTCTCGCGTGTCTGTTGTTTTTTTTAGAAAGATATTAAGGATACGATTGATTCATCGATTGAATTAGCATAGTTGTATTTTTATTATTTTTTTTGTGTTTACTATTAACAAAAGAGTTATTAACGTGACTTAATTTAAGTGGTATAACCCGTATCGCAAACGTTAACCTCATCTGGTTGGGTGATTAAAGAGAGTTTGGGGTTCGAATCCCGGTCGAGTGTGCTCTAAATCCGGGTCTATTTTCTCTAAACTCTAGCTTCATCACGCCTCGCCCTCTATTAGTGAAAACGTGCAAATAGCGGGAGGGATACACTGGAAAGGGGGTGGCGGGTGCAGAGGGAGGCATAATTAAGATTATTTAAATGTAGAATAGTGATTAAATGATAAGATAATTAATTTAAATAATACACACTTCCTCTTTTGATTGTAAGACTTAAATTATACGGGTCATATATCTCGTATTGTGATTTACGGACAAAAAAGGGAAAGGAGAGGACTGTATATGTATTTCAGAGCCATAGTTATAAAAGGAACTGCTCTGGTGATCGCATGGTCTAAGGCGTCATTCTCGTGCTAGATGACAGGAAGATCAGGGTTGAATCCAGGTCGGGTGTACTGAGGTTTTTTTATGAAGTGGCTTTCCACTCTCCCTCCAAGCAAATGCGGGTACACTTCCTCTAAATTCAAACTTCATCATCCCTAACTCATTAACGTAATTGTACATAAGCATATAACTTGAACAGGTAGTAAGAATCTGTGCTTAAAAAAGTAACGGGGAAATTGAGGGGGGAGGGGGGGGTTGTTAAAATAATGTTTTGGTTTCATAAACATGTAACTCATTAGTGATTAGAGAAGTATCGCTTGTTAATTAACTGGGATTGTCTTTATAAAAGAAACAAAACTCTGTTATTAATATCTGTAATTTCGACGAAAATTTGTGTAGGGCCTATGAAATTTTTTAATCCGTCAAATTCTTAACCAATACAATCGAATAAGTTATTCTTCAAAGCTTAAACAAAAGTTCATATTTTTATGTACCGTTGGGTAAAGCGTCCACTAGTCCGCATCGTATGAATTGGATTTTTGAATTCTTTACATTATTTTTTGAATGAGATTGCGTCCACTGATACGCATCGTACCATCTGGCATCGGCAATACCTATGGAATTCCGTGAGGCAGATTAAAATCCGATGCGTGCGATGCGGACCAGCGGACGTTTATCTTACAATTCTAACACTAATTTGTGTTGGCCAAAACGGACAGTTTGAATAAATTTAAACTATTACTAGCCAACTCTAATTTAAAAAATTAACGGGACCGAGATATAACAAAACCTATATCCATCCGAATCTTCGTGAATGGGTTATTTGGTTCTTTATCCATCCATAAGTGAACTTTTATTTTTAACTTTCAATTTTAGGTACGTGTGAATTACTGAGTTCCGAAGAGTCGCATTTGAACTTTGCAGTCTGATAAACATCATTAACTATTTGTTCAGATAAACCTTTAGATTGTTCATTTGTGATGGGATGGAAGATTAAATTTACTATTAAATCGGTTTATCCGTGCAACTACTCTTTTTTCATCGCCGAGTAGTAATCATGAAGCAAAGTATAAATCCTTGAATTTTAAATTAATTAATGTTTTTACCTGAAGCCTGAAGGATATATTCGGTTCTTCCGTTGCGCCTCAATTTCTGTCAGTTTCTAACCATGAAATCCTACCCATTAAAAAGAAGAAAAAAAGTTTTTTTTTTTAAAAAAGACAAATATTATTAAGTAAGAAAGTATCGATAAAAAATTATTTCAAATGGGTGTTTAAAAGTGCTCAAGTGTTATATTTAACAATGGCCGCTTTCATGATTAATGTTCTTGACGTTGATAACTTTAGAACCGTGTAAAAGGGGTAGTTTACACTTCCAAGCAAAAATGACATAATTCGAGTGTTTGTTTTTTTTTTGCATGGTGGTTTTATTATGACCATCATTTTGAGGAGTGAACAAAACTATCACTATCTTATTTAATCAGGGGTACACAATATATATATATATATATATAAACTATATTAAAAGATGAAAAAAATTATGTTTATTAAAGATTTAAAAGTCAAATATTTTGTTTAGTAGCTATTTCAATAAAGTGTTTTTAAGAACTATTTAATAAAGATTATAAAACATGTAAAAGTGAAACTAATAGTTCCGGGTTCGATTAACGTATTTGGTTGGATTTTTTTTTCATTAAAACTATATATACAAGGGCATAAACCACTTATTGATTTCTTCAGACAAGAAATCGTTTAAAAATTATTTTTTTTAGTAACATACCGGTATATAAAATATATTAACGACTTTGCCTACGCAGTTAATTCGAAGATATTTTGTATAAAGCGGGTTGCATCTTAAATTGATGCACCTATGCACTTTTTAAGCCCTATTACACTCTTGTACCAAATAAAAATAGGGGGGAAGGGGAGGAAATCAGCAGTTCACTCTGCGAGGCGGCTTGTTTGCCTGCTGATAACACGTCTACTATTCCGCTGACGAGTATAAACACTTACTCTATTATTTACCGCTGGACTTGCATTTCAAAATTAGCTTTTTCTTGTTTACTATTTTAGATATAGATATATGGTGCCAGGAACTTTTTCAATCCTCATCCTGGCGGGAAGATTCCTACAAACCATTTTCGTTAACAAACCCAAGTAGCCTGAGTTATAGACGATTTAAAAGTAAAGTTTATAAAAAAAAAACTACTTCAAGGAAAAAAAAAATTGACAATGTAACAATATTTTTATAACTATTTAGAAATTTATGAGTTCTGTTTCACAGATAGGTAACGTCATTTTTTTTTTTAACGGGGTGAAATTATCGCTAGTTTTGTACAATTCTATTTTAGTGACTGATAATTCCTTTTTCCACTAAAGCCTGTTTAACATCTATGTAAGTTTGAACAGCACCCATAAAACCGTTTCAGATCTATGGCCTGGACAGATGGACAAGGGGGGACGGACAATTGTAAAATCCACTTCTTTGGATTTGGACATACATAAAACGTATCTATTAATCTTAATTTCGGAGTCAAAAATGTTCTGTATTACAGGATAGGCAAAAAAATTGTGCGAAAACCTCAAAAAAACAACTCCTTACTTAATCCATCCTCCCTAACTTTCTCCACACTTCCTTATCCTTGTATACTACCTAGCTTCAACAATATCCATAGCTAGCTAACGCGCTAGTTACGTGTTGAGCTAGACTGCTGAGGAGGGGAAAATCGAGGTTCGAATCTCGGTCGGGTAGACTGGGAGTGTTTTTTTCCTAAATGGTTTTCCACTCCTCTCTTCTCTCTCTTACGCAAATGTGGGTTCACGTCTTCTAAATTCAACCTTCCAATTCCTAGCCCATTAGCGTGATTAGTACTTAAGCGTATAGCCCGAACGGTTAGTAGGACGTGGTGCTAATAATAATAATAAAAAGCTTTTATACGTATATATAGCGCCCAGAGGGGTGCATTAAATTCTAGGTGTGAGGGGGCCCGGACCCCCCTCCAATCACGCTTTCTACGGTTTTGTTCGGTAGCCCATGGGGTGGTTCATAATAGTTGTTGAGCCAAACGAATTTAAGAGATAAGAATAAAATTATATTCGTCGGCGCGCGTACAACCCAAGGTACAAAATCGGAAATAAATTTCAAATCGATATAGTTTGTATATTACTCAACGAGAGTTACTAAATAAAATCGTCATAAACCTTTTTTTTTTAATTTTATCTTTCTCGTCGAGATACACCCTACTAACATCCACTTCTCCAATTCCTTTTTCTCTTTTACAACGACGAGAATGTCTACCCCGCCTTCGTTGAATGCCAACCGCCAACTATTTAAAACACCATTATGAACGTCTTGCTATAAAATGTTTATTGTAATTAATCTTTGACGAACTTCTTACAAAGTCTCGGTAATAGTAGCGACGCGTACCGATACGCAGCATTGCTTTTTGCCCTTTATTTACAAGGTTTACCTAATGAAGGTCTTGTCACCATTTTCACTCTCAGATTATTAAATGAGATAATCTTAAAAAAAAAATGTTGTTGGATGAAATCAGAGAAGGGAACAGTTGTTTTTTTTCAATATTTATTTTACATTTACAAACAAGAGAACTAAGAAGAATGAACTCTGTCCTATTTTCATCCTCTTCTAAACCTCATATTACACTCACTGCCAAAAAAACGATATAGCCCCCACCAAGTATATTACTTGACTCTCAAAAGCCATTCGCTTCTTTTGGCATCGAGTTTAACCGACATAACACACTTCACACACCCGATTCGAGAGGTTAAAAGGGGGTAGCGACCCCCCTCCCCTCCCACAAATAGCAACCAACTGCAGAGACGGGCTAGTACAGGTGTTAAGCTGCAGTTAAAATAACAACTTAAACTCTGTTTGGAAGGCCCTCCCTTAACCCCCTAATATAAAACTAACCGTTAATAGTAATAAGAAAAAATAGTCCCGACAAACGATCGGTAGCAGGATAGCAGGTTTGAGAAAGTTACGGGAGTATGATAGAAGGACAGGTTAGTTCAACGACTCTTCTAGTCCCCGACAAAAAAAAAACCGGTCCCCCCTTCCCCATCATCATCTTCCACCTTTATTGGTCACCCTACACACGTGTTGTTCAAGGGTTAGGAAAGGAGGGGGAGGGGGGGGCCTTAAAGAACGTCCTTAGATGCAAGTGCTTCCAAATACAAGGTCACTGTCGGGTCGTGAGCCCATTCCCCCTTCTTTCACCGGTATAGTACAAGGTGACCCTAATGACCCTTATAAGGTGACCCCCCCCCCATTCAACGCGCGCGCGCGCGCCACCTTTTTATAGACCGTATGAGGGGGGGAGGCGAAGGGGGAACATCGTTAAATGCATGTGTCAGTTCTAATTTATTTGAAATACAATTTTACTCATAAGAGATTATAAAAAATTGGCTGTAGAGACCAGTGTTGCCAGACGTCCCAATTATATCAAATTTCCCAATTTTTGGGGGGGAGAGTTTTTACTTGAACGCATATGGTATCCATATAAACACAAGCATATTTGTTTTATCACGCTGCAAATAGTTGGAAGGGACGAAGCATGAACACAGACGGGAGCGCTGGTTGTAGTGTGTCGTGTGTTCGTAGTCTGCCTGTTTCAATTTTATTCATCCTGTGATAAGCTCGTTTGAAATTTTAATGAAAGAAGTACAATCTAATGAGTTGGTTATCACAGAAATGCACACCGGATTATGCCTGTTTCGAACGAGTTTGATATCAAGTCTTAAAATAAACTCCTGCGGAGGTGACCTGGTGGTCTAGGGGTAAGGTAGTGTGACTTCTGTAATGGGGGTCCGGAGTTCAATCCTCGATCCCGGCACAAATTTATCTGATTACCAAACCCTTCCTTCATCTCTGACAAGACGTGTGTTAATCATAACTTATGAATGTGGGAATGCCAGGCCTCACCGTGGTTCGGATTCCACGTTAAACTGTAGGTCTTCCATTTCATCTCACAATCACCTTACCACTACACATTAACGTAAGTGCGTATAGCTCGAACGGGTAGTAAGACGCAGTGCTAATAATAATTTCAATTCAATTTTAATTTCCTTTATTATAGTGCCTGCCAACAGTCGTAAGACCTAAAAACAGGCCAGCACTGAAAAGTACACAAGTACCATTACAAATATATATATTTACACACGAAAAAATGATAGACAAAAAATTGCTAAATAATGTTATATACTGATGAATAGTTATGAGATAAAAAAAAGTAGTTAATAATAGTAAGAATAAAAAGTAACATTAAAAACAAATAACTAAATAGTAAGCAGTAACATTATGCAAAAAATAGATCAGATTATTGTAAGTTTAAATAATATAGGCAGAACCTCTACATATAAATTATTGATATGGGATAACTTTAAATAACTCTCTGAGTTTACTTTTCCTTTTATGATAAAAGTCGAACTCGACAAATATAGAATTGGCGCTATGGATACAACGACCTATAGGGCTCATCTTATAAGAGCTATCGAGAAAAAATAATTTTGGATTACGAGAAGCCCGAGAAGGAATATGAATGCCTACATGATCAAGGGCAAATTTGCAAGAAATTTTGTTATTGAAAATATTAAAAACAAAAAGGGCATCACAATAAATTCCACGCGAGAAGAGAGTTTGAAGCCCTAATAGGTTTCGAATTCTGTCATAATCATAATAAAGCCGGTTACTAAGGTATTTATCATAACATGCAGCAACAAATTTTCTTTGAACGTTTTCTAACCTAAGAGAGTCAGTTAAGGTAATGGAATTCCAAGCAACAGTAGCATATTCTAACTTAGATCTAACCAGGGCATAGTACAAACACAAAAAACAGTCAACTTTCTTAATTGATGAAGTAATAAATTTAATAAGCCCAAGTAATTTCAATGACTGGGAAATGACATGGTCAACATGATAGTGTAAATAAAGTTTGTTATCCAGGAGGACACCAAGATCATTAATACAAAGTGTACGAACTATGTTATCACTGCCCAATTTATAAGTAAAAAAGAAAGGATTAGTTTTCTTAATAAAAGATATAGATTTGGTCTTAGATTTATTGATAGAATAATAATAATAATAAACTTCTGTGGATTTAAAGCAAAGTAACTTACAAATAAACTGTAAGAATCACAAATAAAAATGAAACCATGGTTGATTTAAAATCTCTCTATGAAAATTGTTTAAAATACTTAGAAGATCGTTTGATCATTTGGAAGCTTGTTTAATAAACTAGATTTTGTGAACATGATATAAACAGTATCCTACTAAGGCTTCGAAAATACTTTGATTCTTTTGAATATGACTGAAGTAATATCGATGAATCAATTATTATTTGAAGAATTTAACTTAATAAAATCATCTATATGGAAGTCATTATACGAAATATATCAAACATTTGGCCGCAAAAATAAGTGGAAACAGTTATTCCATTCATTTCCGAAAAGGGCGTAAAAATATTTTAAAATTAGTTTAATATATTTTGAGAATACCGACATCCAACTAATTTATAGAGAGTATTTTCTCAAATGAATCTGAACTGGTCTGAAATGAAAAACAAGTGTTCTATTTAACTTATAAAATCGGAGTAACTTGTATACAATCTAATTTTAACATGTGTTGTAACGAGTTTTACAAACACATAAAATAAGAGAACATATATGTCCCGCTTTTCTTGACAAAAACCCGCCTTTTTATTAGCGTTCATCACTCTGTCCCCTTACGAGGTAAGCAAGAAACTGTGCATATAGTAAAAAAAACTCCGTACTTATCCATCGTCACTAGCTTTCTCCACACTTCCCTATCCTTGCATTCTCCTTTCGCTTCAACAACATCCGTACACCGAGTCATACATCCTCTTTTATTCTTAAAACTCTTATTTTTCTCTTGTTCACACATTCGTCTACAACATTTAGTCACGTCTTACATGGCCTACCACTTCCTTTCTATCCACACACTCTACCTTCATATATTTGCTTCATCACTCAATCCACATTGATCCTCTCAACATGCCCAAACCAACACTTCTTTCACATTGACCTGTTGGATTTTCTTTCAAACCACACTCCTTCAGCAGCCATTCATTAATAACTCTGTTCATACGAGTTTTTCCACATACATCTCTTAGATATCTCGTTCCAACCACATTCACCTTGCTCTTGGTTTTCTCCTGACAAATCACACTTCACATCAATAAAACAATGTTTGCGTTAACACACTTTTATACACTGCCATCTTTGCCTTTTCAATACTACTCCAGTCTTTGCAGAAGTCCACACACGCACATCTTAATCCCGATTTACGAAAAAGTTTGGCAAAATGTAGGCTAAATTGCATTGGTTTATATTTGCATGTAAAAGCTGTGCGTTTATTAACCTCGAATCTTAATATTATTGTAATAGAAACCACAGCCATCCGAGTATTGTTAATTCACCACAAAACCAAAAGAAATAAAACAATTTTTTTATGGAAAATATGTTCACACTAGCCGGAAATATACCCCGGAGTTGTTAGATAAATTAACATAATCGTTTTCTTTCTGTTTTTTTAGCACTACATCTTACTACCCGTTCGGGTAAAACGCTTATGTATTTCGCTAATGTGGATGAGAAAGGTTTAATTCATAGGAAGTGTACTCGAATTTGTGTGGAGAGAGAAAGTAAAAAAAAAACATTTCAAGAAAGAAGAAAAAAACTCTTTATACCCGACCAAGGTTCTAGACCTGATCTCCCGGATCATCGGCAGCTCAGTTTATTGCGATAATGACGCCTTAAACCTTACGACCACCGAAGCGAGTGTGACTTACATAAGAAGATATGTCTAGGAGGGTGAATTTAAGCTCTCGTTCAACCATAGCAGTAATTGTTTGTAATTTATGAGTGAGTCTTTACCTCCGGAAAGTTTGAAACCATGACCTGTGCCTTCACGCCCTGCAGATTGCTATCAAGGGGTATATGATGACCAACAGAGGGGGGGGGGGATATTGATGAAACGAGGGGAGGGGGGCCCGGCGCTGAGTCAGTCAACTTCACGCACATGTCTATCTATCTATCCTCTAGTCCCGCCATGGTTCATGTCAGTCAGACCTTAGCATGTCTGGGTGGGACGGGTTGGCGGGGAGAGAGGGGGGCAGGAAAAGGGGGGGGGGGACGCAGCGAATATGCTAATGAATGGGGAGGAGGCATAACCCCGCACTTTGAGCGGCTCTAAGGTCCCCGAACGACAGCCGGTTATACGACACTTAGGACAGGTTTGAGCCTCAAGTGTGGCGTTACGTTAAATACAAGACGATACCTACCTACCAGTTCTAGGTAGGTGTCGTCGTGTATTTAATAAAACACCGCTCTTAAGGTGTATTCAAGCTGACTATGAAACTTGCCTTATTTTTTTTACGTTTAGATTTTTTAAAGTCACATTTCATTACAGGGATATCTGTGTTTGAGTCTCTGTCGTGTCTACCGAGGGCGGCTTTTCCTAAATGGTTTTCCACTCTATTTCCACGCAAATGTGGGTGGAATTCTTCTAAAATGCTTCTTTCCTCATCATTATCATATATATGAGTACAACATTAGCAGGTAGTAGGATGCAGGAATTAAAAAAATCAAAAACTAGAAAGGAACATATTTTGTTTGACAGTAAAAAAAAACTTATCTTTCTATGCCGACTGATTGTTTTTTTCACAAAACAATTTTGGTGGATAAATATATAAATTATATACGTATTTATACCTAGACTAAAATTTATACAGTCTAATTTTCAAAGAATGGGTCTTTAAGAAAACACAATTTTTTTTTTCGGTCAAATATTTTATTATATTATTTCTATTATTTCATTGATAAAATCTAGCAAAAATTATAGCTGCACATCAAGTGACTTGACTTATGAATACTGGAAAGTAATACTAGTAACTTTTCTATCAGATAAGGTTCTTCGTATGAAAATTGGACTGTACATACACGCACACATGATTTAGCAATTTAATATTGTATTTTTCTCTGACAAGACATCTTGTGAATGTGAGGAATGCTAGGCCTCCACCGTGGTTCGGATTCCACGTTAAACTGTAGGTCCTTCATTTCATCTCACAATCACCCTACCATTACACATTAGCGTAAATGCGTATAACCCGAACGGGTAGTAAGACGCGGTGCTAATAATAATAATAATAATAATAATAATAATAATAATAATAATAAATAATAATATTGTATTTTTGAACCAACTGATTATACCAGCACACTACTTACAAACTACCTAAACTCTGGAAGACACAATACCCAGTCCCCCAGCCATCAATTTATCACAAAGAAAAAAAAGAAACCACGAATTACATCAATAATGTATTTTTCTTCTACTCTAGGAGTTTAAACCGAGACTTAACCGTGGGAGCTAGTCAGTTAGAGGGAGAGGCTGCTAAAGTTTGTTGCATTCTCAAAACGTCCACCACAGCTACGTTACCAAACAGATTGCAGCCTACACAATCATTGTAATAACTCTACAGCCTCAAGATATATTGCGAGTACAGTACTATTGGATAACGCCCACCAGACACCACAGAAACGATACCAAACAGACTACACAATCATTGTAAAAACTTTACACCCTCAAGATAAATTGCGAGTACAGTACTTTAGATAACGCCCACCAGGCACCACAGCTACGTTACCAAACAGATTGCAGCCTACACAATCATTGTAAAAACTCTACACCTCAAGATAAATTGCGAGTACAGTACTTTTAGATAACGCCCACCAGGCACCACAGCTACGTTACCAAACAGATTGCAGCCTACACAATCATTGTAAAAACTCTACACCCTCAAGATAAATTGCGAGTACAGTACTTTTAGATAACGCCCACCACATTATAATATCGAATTACCTGGCCTCATAATGTTATCAGATGAACCTTATAGTAACATAGGTCATAAACAAACGTCCACGACGCTTCCTGTAACTTCAAAAATGCTTCACAAGTATCTTTATTTATTTTTTAAATACAGGCGTGTTGATCACATTGTTATTTTTATCGAGGTGAATATTGATGTTTAGTAGTTTAATGTGGAAATTGGAAGCACATTTAGTGAAATATAATTACCTGTTTCGTAATGAACTGTCAGGCCATTGCCGCAACATATGCTCAGTATATATATATATATATATAATTGCCGCCCTTATATATTGTGTTGTAAGTCTAGTAAGTGGTTTCCAACTGGCGGCCCGTGGGCCAAATGTGTCCCTTACATAAAATAAAATAAAAATTAAAGGATAACCCTCGATGGCAGATGTGGATAGATAATGATTCAAATAAAAATATTAATTTAAAAAAGTAGATGATTTCATTTTATTACGCGTTTATTTCATTAGTAACAATATGTATATAAATATGTATTTATTTATGAAAGTGTATTTATTATAGGCATGCAAATTTCAACATATATTTTTGGGAGAGATAGATACACTTTTTTTTTGCAAGTAAAATTTAAAAAAATCTTCCAAACAAAATTACAATGTATATGTGTGTGTATATATATATATAAGTATTGAAAGTTATTGTTTATTAAGTGTTGTTTGTAGGCTTATACAGGGTGGCCCATTGAAAAGTAGCCCGCCTCCTATATCCAGAAGGCGCCTCACTCTGAATTGGAGGAGGTCAATCTCCTTCCACCCATATTGTGACATGAAGAAAGAGTCACTAAAGCTTTAGACAAGCAGTTCACTTGCTCATTGTTCATGTCACAATATGGGTGGAAGGGGATTAACCTCCTCCAATTGAGAGTGAGGCGCCTGCTGGATATAGGAGGCGGGCTACTTTTCAATGGGTCACCCTGTATTAAGTTTATGTGACGGTACAAATCGATAGTCAGATTTTGCTCTTGAGATCAAAAACGTTGTACCAACCTGATGTAGTTGAGTACGGACAAATGGTTTGATACCATTCGTTATGCTTGCGGCCCACCCATGTTGTTTGTTACATTATGTCCCACGAGTAGGGCTGCCAACTGTTTCTGATAGGATTCCGGGACACTCGATACGAAGCTAGAATAGGGAGGGCTGTGATAAACGTGCGCAGAGGGTGTCACAGATAACTGTATACTTCTGATAGCTCCGTTATTTATAAAGCAAACATTCCAAAATATTCTAATAGATCTTATTTATACATGGCATGAGTTTTTTTTTTTAACTTTGGTGCTGTCAAATAAAAGGGCTTGCTTTATTCCCCCCACCCCCCACTCATATTTATTTATAAATTACTCAAAATGTTCTATATAAACTCGAGACAAATGATGTTCTAAAAAGAGTGGGTGAGAAGAGAACCATTTTGGATGTGATTCTTCGGTATAAAGCCATTTGGATTGGACTCATCATTAGGAGGAACTTCTTCTTCATGCGTCAGAGAAGAAAAGGTTGAGGGAAAGAGGAGCTTAGGAAGGAGGACGATTCAAATATAAGATCACTTGAAGGTAAGAAGAAAATTCTGGGAGCTGAAGGAGGCAGAGGACAGGACGTATTGGCGGTCTATTTTCACTGACAAAAGGAATGGATCTGTCGTAAGACAGAACACATAATAATAAACTTATTGATAACATTGCAGTGTATATTAGCGTAGAATGGCGCAGAAAGAAGTGTTTTGATTTCCGGGACATTTTGTGTGAGTTAAATCCCGGGACTGTCCCGGACAATCCAGGTTGGTTGGCAAACCCTACCCGCGAGCTATGGAAGGTTGGACCTCACTGGTGTAGATAGTCGGTTGTTGTTGCAGAGTGAACATAGAAAACAGCCGCCTCGGGACAAGGATCGAGACGAGACCAGGCAACAAGCAGTCACCGATAAGCGCTCCTGCCAGCAGTAGCCAGTCAACGCCCTTCGGCCCCCAGGGATTAGAACCCTCGACCTGTTGGACAGCGAGCTCGCTGTTGGCAATAGCGCTAAGTGATTAAAGTTCACTGAAATGAGCAGTTCAATTGTCTAGTTCCATGGTCGAATCGTTCGTGAACTAGAGCTTGTAGTAATACGTTAGTTCGAGAACTACAGCACGTAGTTTAATCATCCGCAAACTACAACTTGTAGTACTGTCGCTCTCCAATAACAACTTGTAGTACTGTCGCTCTCCAATAACATCTTATAGTACTGTCACTCTCCAATAACAGCTTGTAATACTGTCGCTCTCAATAACAGCTTGTAGTACTGTCGTTCTCCAATAACAACTTGTAGTACTGTCACTCTCCAATAACAGATTGTAATACTGTCGTTCATCAATAACAGCTTTAGTACTGTTGCTCTCAATAACAGCTTATAGTACTGTCACTCACCAATAACAGATTGTAATACTGTCGCTACCAATAACAGCTTGTAATACTGTCGCTCCATAACAGCTTATAGTACTGTTGCTCTCATAAGCTTATAGTACTGTTGCTCTCAATAACAGCTTATAGTACTGTTGCTCTCAATAACAGCTTTAGTACTGTCCTCTCCAATGACAGCTTGTAGTACTGTCGCTCTCCAATAACATCTTATAGTACATTCATTCACCAGGACATGACCTACACAGCTACACTCATGTCAGTGATATTATGTTGGGACAATGATGCTTCTTGAGTTGAGCTGTGTAGAGGGGCTAGATATCTTTTTAGAACAATGGAAAAATCAAACAATGTTCTTCCTTTCAAACCAAATAAGCCTGACCCAGTAACTCGCGGGAAAAGCTCGTTTTGTTTTTTGTCACTTTGTTTCTGTGACAGAGTTTGGCTGAAAATCACAATTATTGCTTTTCTGTCGCGTTGCCTCGAACTTTTCTATTGGGATATCGCATCGGTGGCCACATGGTTTAAGTCATCACCCTCGGAATAGACTAGACTGCGGATGACATTGAGATCTGGGTTCTAATCCCAGTTGAGGGTAGTTTTTCCTTAATGTTTTTCTCCACTCTCCCTTACGCAAATGCGGGTACACAAGACGAAGGTTGTTTGCAGGTGAAGGGCGAAAGAGAGCATTAGCTTAGGCAGAATAGAGAAGTAGTTCCAGAAAACGACACAGACCATTGCATTTTAAGCCGCGTGTGTGGCCCGACAGCGATTGATTCTTTCTGCCGCTTAACCTTAGAGTTACCGGTAACCGCTTCGGTGGCCGCGTGGTCTAACGCGCTACTCTCATGTTGGATTAGACTGCTGAAAACTGAAATATTGGGGTTCGATCTGGGCCGAATGCTCTGAGGGTGGTTTTTTCTAGATGGTTTTCCACTTTCCTTCCACGCAAATGCAGATGAATTTCTTCTAAATTGGGCCCTTTCCAATCTCTAACCCATTAGTGTAATTAGTACATAGGCGTATCACCCGAATGGTTAGTAAGACGCGATTCTAAAAAAAACCTTAGAGTTTCTAACACTATAATAAGTAAGTAAATATATTTGTCGCTTTTAATAAAGTACCGGGGGTAATTAATGTCAATAACTATGACCTAAGGACATATTATTTGACGCATAAGTACACGATTGTAGATGCAGTAGCTCAGAACTATCTGCGAAGGGTCAGCCAATGTCAGGTTGAATCCAGATAGTAGAAGTCACGTGTTCTTGTCCCGTGTAGTCGACGCAGCAGAGCCAAAGAGAGGCTTCGTTACTTTTGTAGGCTCGTGATATTTCAGGGTCGAAGGTCGTCCCCCTCCCCCCAAAAAAAGGCAGGGGCGTAGGGTCGACCAGATAAGAGGGATCTCTATAAACCACGCGGGGAATTATCTGGGATTAAAGGTCGGACTAGGGGTGCACAAAAGCCGGGAATTGAACCAAATTCAAGTTACAGCCGATTATATTAAAAAGAACCTTTTAAAAATCTACATATTTAATATCCATGAGATGTGTCTGTAGAGATGTGATCGAACCCCGATCTCTCCATCTTTAGCATTCTAGTCCAACACGAGAGTAGCGCGTTAGACCACGCGGCCACCGAACCGGGTACTGGTAACTCTAAGGTTAAGGCGGCCGCCTCGGTCAGAAAGAAAGAATCAATCGCTGTCGGGCCACACACGCGGCTTAAAATGCAATATATTTCTTCCATAATTATTTCTATGGATTAATTTCAACTAATTAAATGAATAACAATAATAATATAATATAATATTAAGTGGTAGTGATAGTAGTAGTAATAGTAGTAATAATAGTAAGAAACACCTGCTCGGTGTCCGTACGGTCCAACACGCAATAGACTAAACTGTCGATGACAAGGAGATAGGGGTTCGATCAGGTGCACTGAGGTAGGTTTTCCTAAATTATTTTCCACGCACTCTCCACACAAATGAGGGTGCAATTCGTGTAAATTCAACTTTTCTTATCCCTAACACATTAGCGTAATTAGTACATAGGCGTATAACCCGAACGGTTAGTAAGACGCGATGCTATAAAAAAAATTAGTAAAGAAACAAATGAATGCGAGCCTTTGTCAACCTGCTATCTTCATATATCATACTTCAATTTTTTTTTATCATAGGTTAATTAAAATAATTGTAAGATTGTCGCAACATTTGTCTCCCCCCCCCTCTTTATTATCCGTGCTCCTATCTACCCCTCCACCAGTCGCATTCCCCCTCCCCTTTTTATAACCCACTCGTCTCTTAACACACTATATTTTGAAGTATAATAGACTAGCTACAATTTAACCCCTCCACTGCAAGCCGTCACTGCGGAAAATTTTCATCTCTAGGTGTCTCTTGACTCTATGGAGCACACCATCTTTATGAGAAAAATTTGAAACTTGAAAATTCCAAGATGGTGTATCCAATATGGCGGACGTAACGTACAAATTTAGTCCTAGAGAGATCAAATTTGGTATTGACTCGACATAGGGCATGCCATCTTTATGTGAAGAATCTGAAACTTGACAAATCCAGGATGGTGGATTCAATATGGGGACGTAACGCACAAATTGTATCCTAGAGAGATTAAATATTGGTATAGGGTCTATGTAGCACGTCAGCTTTATGTAGAAAAGACGAAACTTGAAAAATCCAAGATGGTGTATCTAATGTGGTGGATGTAACTTACAAATTGAGGCCTAGAGAGATTAAATTAGGCATGAACTCTATGGAGCACACCATCTTTATGAGAAAAATTTGAAAATTGAAAATTTCAAGATGGTGTATCCAATATGGCGAACGTAACGTACAAATTTAGTCCTAGAGAGATCAAATTTGGCATCGACTTTATGGAGCATGCCATATTTAGGTCTATTAGAAAAAATTTGAAAATTAACCAAGCCAAGATGGTGGATTCAATATGGCCTATGTAAAAACAAATTAAGTCATATAGGTAAAAAAAAAAATTAGCACCTGTTCTAATAGACATTCGGATTAGGTATACGCTTATGTACTGATCATGCTAATGGTTTTAGGGATAAAGAAGGTTATATTTAAAGGAAATATACCCGGGAGAAGGAGAGTGGAAAACCATTTGGTAAAAACAACCCTCAGGCCTCAGTACACCCGACTGAGATTCGAACCTCGATCACCCCGTCTTCAACAGTCTAGTTTACTGCGAGAATAGCGCGTTATACCACGCGGCCACCGAAGAGGGTTTTATGCAATTAAAAGGTTATCTATTTCTGGTAAAAAAATATATATAATATCACAGTTAATCTTAAAATTTTAGATAATTTAATTTTCTTTTTACTTTCTCGTGACCCCTTGGGTATATATAGTTTTGTGATCGTCAAAAATATCGAGTTCCAGATCTTGATGAGTATTAACGTCTCACATGACTCATTAGGTGTCTTTTTGTGGTTGACCTGGTATCGATGTTAACGAAATGTTTATGACCAAGACAATACCAGAGCTCAGTCTGGTAACGCTTTACTTGATCCGACTAAGCAGTATGGTTACGAACAATGAGCCGAGGATTTGTGCGCCAATTTCAAAAGAACATCCCTTTTTATGTTATATTTAAACAAGTATAACTTATTAGTCAATGGATTTTAAATTTGTGTAGATTAAAATAGACAGCAATTACTAGCTAGAATGGTTTTCCACTCTCCCTCCACGCAAATGTGGGTTCACTTCCTCTATTCGCCTACCCAATTGCTAATCCATTAGCGTAATTAGTACTTAAAGCGTATAACCGAACGGGTAGTAAGACGCGGTGCTAAATAATAATAATACTATTAGCTAGAAAATAGAATACATGACTACTTAAAAACTCGTCTAGTTACGGATAAACCATAGAGACTATTACTATATTGCTTAAGTATATTTATTCTTACACACGTGCATAATATTTTCTTAAGGATATTTTTGGGAAGCTATGTTTAGCTTGTTATGTTATGTTTGTGTAAATACTAATCAAAATAAGCACCAATCTAACTAAGAATACAATTTTTGGTTTATTTTCAGTCGTTTTTTTTTCAGTACATACGTAACTTACATAAATTAACCTAACAGCTGTTATATCTATTCTACTCCAACCGCCATTTTTGTTTATGAAAAACCACTCAAAGTCATTTTCGCGCTCCACCTTGGTCAGAAACCACTTGGTCGAAAACACTCGATACCAAGACGTAACCAAGTCAATCACGAAAACTCGTATACAACCCGAAAATGTGGTGTTTTTTTTCGATGCTGTCTGTCTATATTTCGGGCCTAGATCCGAAACCATTTTACCGATCTGACTAAAACTTGAAACGGGTCAATCAATGTATGTTGAATGTGTCCATACTTTACTAGGAACTCTTGTTTCCGGTCTGGTGTTTTATCTGCCCTTGATACGATGTGTGTGGGGGGGGGGGGGCAGGCTGAACACAGCCAGCAGATAAACTTCTTCCTCCCCTGACTGGCATCAAGCTCACTGCTGGCGAATACTTGCCAGAACACACAATCCATCGAAAAGAAGATTTATGGTCGGAATAAACGAAAAAAAAAAGAAAACTTTTTTTGTAGCCAACATTGATAACATTATATATATTTATTATTCCTATATATATAACATCACGGACAGTGATCATCATAATCATCATTATAATCAACGTTTTCCTGGTATAACGCGCTACTCTCATGTTGGACTAGACTGCTGAAGATGAGATCGGGGTTCGATCCCGGTCGGGTGCACTGAGAGTGGTTTTCCCCAAATGATTTTCCCACTCTCCTGCCACGTAAATGTGGGCGCACTTCCTCTCAATTAAACCTTCTTGATCCCTAAACCATTAATGTAATTAGTACATAAGCGATCCGAACGGGTAGTAAGATGGTGTCCTTAAAATAATCGACTGTTTCAGTATGTGGCCAAGTCAGTTTAGTAAAATGCCTCTATCTTCCTTATCTTTGTACATAAATACATAATTAATAATTTTACGTCACAGACAATGCTAATGCGTTCATCAAATTATGTCCAAGATGGCTTGGTTGTGGAAACCTTTTTTTTAGGTCATTCTCTGGTCAATTTTTTTTATTGTTTTGCTTAATCTTTGAGTAATTTTTAAGCAAATATTCAATCAATATCAGATAAACTTCGCTGTGCTGATCACATGACACCCTCTATACGCAAATGTTGGCGCTATCTTCGCCAACATGCGTCGTCAGCTCACTTGCGGGCTAACGCAACGGGGAAATTTTTAAAAAATAAATAATCAAATATACATTTTTTAATCACACACTTGTCTGAATTAGAAGATAATCAAGGAAATTAACTTTGTATACTCTTTGCTTGTTTAGTTGTAAGATACATATTCCTGGTGAAATTGCAACTAAGTGGCAAGGCCGTAACCAGTCGATAATTTCAGGGGGTGGGGGGGGGGGGTTGTTGGTGGACATATCCCCCAATTGCTGGAAGCTAGAAGAAATTATAAATAATAAACAGTTCTAAAAGCTTTCTGAAGTGGGTTTTTTTCATGGTAAAATAACCCCCATGCTGCCAAAGGCTAGGAAAATTTATAAATATTAAATACTTTTTGAAGCTCTGTGAAGTGTTTTTTAATGATAAAATAACCCCCAAAATACAGAAGAATAGGAAAATTCCTAAATATTTAACACCTCTAGAAGCGCTCTGAATTACTTTTTATAGTAACACAGCCCCCTAATTTGTATTTGTATCTTAATTTTGATATTGTTTTAACCATATATAAATCTATATATATTTTGTTCATAAAATTTCGCGGGGGGTTTGAACCCCCCCCCCCCCCCCCCCCCCCTGGCTACGGCGTTGTAAGTTTGAGAGGGTTGTTTTGGGAGGAAGATATTTTAAAATAACGTTATATTTAGCAGAATGTAAGAGTTTAGTTACTAAAAGCTTCTATCAGTAACTTGGCTGACCTACTAAGCTAACGACCCTGAGTTTGATTCCCAATATAGCAAACAAAAAAAAAATGTAACTTTGGTGAAATACAGATTTCCCCTTTCACAGTGATAAGTAAACGGACGGGGTTCTGTGTGTTGTGTCTGTGCTAGGTTTAAGATGACTAGAAGGGGGATATTGGAAGCCGCACGTGAATCTACTGTCACGTGTTGCGGTTGAAGATCACAGGACTTGACGTATGAATACGTGAAAGTATCTCTATTAACTTTTCTAGCACCTGCTTCGGTGGCCGCATGGTTTAACGTGCAACTCTCGCGGTAGAGCTAGACTGCCAATGACGGGAGAGTTGAGGTTCGAATCTCGGTCGGGTGTTCTGAGAGTTTTTTTTTTTCAAAATGGTTTATTTCTTTCCCTCCACGAAAATGTGGGTACACTGCCTCTAAATATAACCTTTTCCTATTTACTACATTTGTACACAAACGTATAACCCGAACGGGTAGTAAGACTCCGTGCTAAAAAATTTTTTGCCAGCTGTTAGATAAGGTTCTTCCTATGAAAATTGGACAGTATAGTGAGGAGCTAAAAAACAAATAAAACTACTTTAATACATTCATACTTCAAGCAATGTGATCTTGAGCTGTCAATTTGAATCCTAATTGTACACTCCGTTTCTTCTGAAAGGTAGCAGTATTTCCTTGACGGATTATACGATGGTATGGCCCTATCTTATAATCCACAACATAGTAGAAACGTTCAAGGTAAACTTATATGACAACTGACAACTGAATGCTAGTTGTTTTGTCAAGTTGTACGTCTTTGACTACAGATTTTAAAGGCGAGAAGAGTTTTTTTTTTTTTTACAGTTTTATATTTTGTACAACCCTGTGTGTGAAAAACTTAAAACATTTCTTTGACTTATCTAGAAACTTTAGGTAGCTGACACCCCCTCCAACCACCAACCCACACTGATCGGTTTGTGCATGTGCACGTGACTACTTACTAACTGTATGAAAAACATCCGCCTCTCACGCAAGGGGAACACGTGATTTTGGTTCTCGACAGGGTTTGTCGCCCCTGACTCATTCCCTTTCCCTTTGGCCCTTTCTAACTCTCTTCTTATCAACCCTTCTTCCTCAATCATAAGCCTAAGGGCTAAGATGGCTCCTTTAAAAGTAGTCCATTTTCAACCGGTACTATAGATGAATTATTTTCGTCCAGTGGTGACTTGTAGCCTATTAAGTACATTCCATCCAGTTTAGGGGTGATGGTGACAGATGGTAAAAGTTACCATATCTACTCTCATGTATCCATCGCCAAATCATATGATCTTTTTTTTTTACATGCATTACTGTTTCCAGCCTGTGGCCTATGTCAGTTTTTTTTTTATTCAAGCCAAATGTTTTCCTCTATCGGCTGGCTAGGCTTGTCCTAGCTTCATATACCTTATAATCTAACTTCCACCAGTTACGATGATATGATTTTTGGTCATGCCGGGAATTGAACCCGGGACCCTTAACTCAGTAGGCAGACATGCTATACCGACTGAGTCAAGGTTGTCGGATCAAACCTTATAATCTGCAACTTGCAAGAACATATGTTGAGTTGTTGTCACGTTTGGCAGTCAAAACTCTCACAACAAACAGGTTGTTTTTATTGTTTGTTCTTTCTTTTAAGCGTTTTTACATTATTGAAACGTAAACTTATGAAAAATAACCTTTTGAATATTTATTTATTGTGGAAGCGGCGTTTGTGATTCACTTTAGAAGGCTGCCTGCCGCCTTCTCTTGATACTTAAAAAGATGTCGAACCGCACAAAATGGGTGTGGTTGATGACGTTATACAAACAGTAATTCGGATATGTTCATACGCATATGATTGCGAAATTAAAAAACGTTTTGTCTTGAAACTAATATTTTGTACGGCTCTTTCTATAATTTATAAATAAAAAAATATATTTAGGTGGCTATTTATAAGAAGTAACAAGTGTGAATATAATAATTCTTAATTTATTATTTAATGCCTTCTCATATCTCTTATTGCCACAACCTCAAAACAAAACAAAAATTAATTTATTTCTTTAAATTAATTACGAAAAAGCAATCGAATAATAATCCTATTGTGTTGACTAAAACATTAAAAAAAATCAGATATAATTTTTTCTTACAATTCTCTTTGAACTTTGAGCTTTCTGCCATAAATTGACTTTATTTTTTTTTACTCGTTTTCCGAAAAGTGTGTTAGGATAAGGTTACGAAACAACTTGCTTCTACTAGCACTCGTAAGAGCTAATAGCTTGTTGAAGCTTTTGCGCTTGTTCTCGCTTGTAGAATGGTTATGAAATCGAGCGAGTTCTCAGCTGCTCAGTATCACACGACTTTTTTTTTTTTCGAAAACGCGCGAATGAGTGAAAAGATAAATTGTATATGAAAATAGTTATTTTAAATCTAAATACCTACAACGACAAAGGCGTTCAGTGCATCCAATTTATGAAAAGCGACGTGAACTGGGAGAATTTCACCATTCGCATAAAATGCTCAAAGAAAACGAAAAAAAAAGAAGAGATATTTTGATTATTATAGGATTATGCCAGCTACATTTTATTATATCTTGAATAAGATAATTAATTTCTCACAATCCATCTTCACTACCCTGCTGACAATCTTCAAGCCTTCAACTAGCGCGAGCAAATAGATGAGAACTATTTACTCGCTGGTATGGAAAAGTGTACGTGCCAGTTGGCGCGTGTAAAAATTAGAAACTCTTCCACACAAATTTAAAACGGTAGAAATCGAGACAGTGCTAGTGCTAGTGTAGTTCCGTAACCGCAGCTTTATCCGTAATTTCGAACTATTGGGGTTCTGTCTAGCGGGGTTTTTACTGTATTTGATAGTTTTATGTATATGTTGTATTAGGCACAGACCCAGCCCCACCACCTACTTAGTAGGGCCTCAAGCCGCCACTGCAGACAGTTTACTAGAATTCTAGGAAAAGTTCATCCGTTTCAGTGTGCGACAGGTTTATATACCCCTGTCTCGGACTTAAATCCTCCCCTAAACTTTCCATCGAGATAGTAAAGTAGGATCTGTTACTCATTCCTCAGCCTATCATCAACAACCACCATTCTGTCTTGACCCAAAGTTTATCTGCTAACCTAGTCACCTTCTCCTCCAAAGATAGTCTTTGACCCCCGATGATAAATATTGTCTTGTTGTTCAACTTGTTTATGAGATAAATCTGGGGATTGGAAATCAACAGACGTTGCTTAATGGGTTGCATAGGAAAGATGGTTCGAGATTCGTCTGAAAGACAGATGAAACTTTGAAAAAAAAAAAAAAAAAAAGGAATAAGGAAAGGTGGTTGGAGGGGTTGCCATTAATAAGTTCGTTCGAATAATATCTCCCCACCAAAAGACTAGGAGATTACGCTCGAATCAGAAATATCAAAAGATGTTTGATTTTCTGTATTCTTTCACTTGAAACTGGTACGAACTTAATTCCAACAACCTCTCTCATTCTATAACTAACTACAGTAGCCCCATGGCTTCTTTGGTGCTGACTGACAGCTGACGGCTTTGAAAATTTACCAGACCAAATTATGTATCCTACGCCGAGCCATATGAACTGCAAAACATGTGTTTAGCAGCTGTCATTTCTGACAGTCAACATTTAGGTATATACCTAAATGTTGATTGTCAGAAGTAAGCTGTGAGCTGTCAGTCGGCACCAAAGAAACCGTGGGGCTACTGTAGCTCACACGATTAAGTCCTGTTTTAAGGTGCGGATGTAGGGGACGCGAGAAAAGGTCAGTGTTGTTGCAGTTTTCATATCAAAACTTTTTTTTGTACCGAAATAAATACAATATTGCTCCAGTAGGAGCAAACAGTTTAATTTTTTCACATCGTGATATCAACAGTTGTTGAATATCTGTCATGAACATAGTGACATTAGATGAGAAACTTTTTAAATGAAGATAAAAAGTTGTCATTTAATTCCAGAATATCCTCGACAGATATTCAACAATATTGTTGATATCCATATGTAAAGAAAATTAAACTCTCTATTTGAATAGAAACAATATTTTAATCATTTAGACCAAAAATTTTTGATATAAAAACTGCAAAAACACAAGACTTTACTCGCGTCTCCTATATGCGGCAGAAGGGAGCCCAAGTAGTTTTACAGTTTTAATAGCGTTATACATTTTTTTTTTTGCCAAAATAAATCAAATATTTCTCCAGTAGCAACATAGTGTTTAGTTTTCTGCACATTCTAATATCAACAGTTCTTGAATATCTGTTAAGTGTCCTGGAATTTTGTCAAAAAATTTTCTCTTTATTTAAAAAGTTTTGACAAAATTCCAGGACACCTTGACAGATATTCAAGATCTGTTGATATTAGAAGGTGCAGAAACCTAAACTCTATGTTACTACTGGAGAAATATTTGATTTATTTTTGTAAAAAAAATATATATTCTATAAAAACTGTAAAAATACTTGCACTCCCTTCTGCCGCATCTTAACAGAGAAATTGTGATCAATAAATAAAAAAAAAATTGTTGTATCTTTACTACTTTCTCATATAGATAAAGTATTGTAGCCATTGACATTTTTTTACCTATAGATTATGATGAATCCTTAAAGTTTTATGTACCCTCGAGGCTCGAACCTCCAAAAAGAGAGGGCTTAAAAATTTGGTCTTTTTCCCATGTCTGTCTGCTGTCACTCCGTTTTTCCATCCGACTGTCCCTTGATGCTACAGCCAGAATGGTTTGATTGATTTTGTTTGTGACTTAATAATATATATATATATATACATAAATATAAATATATATTAAGGTCATACCTCAAAGCATGTTTTTAATGTTGATTCCAGCCCTCAAATTAATGGTAGCTTACTGATGATTTATTGTATTTTCTTATAGAGTTGAAATTTTTAGATAAATGGCTCTAACGATTTTGTTTAAAATTGATAATGGAGGATTATTTGACATGAAAAACAACACTGTACAAGCGTACAACCCGAATGGGTAGTAAGAAGGGGTTCTTAAAAAAAACCGCTCTATATTTGTTTTATGGGGGAATTTGTTCAAGGTTAGTTTATGAATACTATTCCGAACTACTAAGACGCGGTGAAAAAACACAACACATTGACGATACATTTTGATTGTATTCGTTATAATTTGGCAACACTGTCTCAGTTATCTCGTCATACCAAAGTGTCAGACGTATGTTCTGGACTATTTATTGACCACGCGAAAAAAAAAAAAAAAAAAAAGTTTGGGGGCGCCTACATGCATTCGTTCTTTTTTTTTAAAAAAAATATTGTTGCATCATATATTTATTCCCTTTGGTTTGGAATTATTCTGTCCTGTTTCATGGGCTGTCTTCACTCACTCCAGCATTCCACATCCAGACCCTGGCATATCCATTTCGTGGCAACGTCCCATATGGTTACTGGTTACTTCTAGTGTTGTTATGGAGCTATAAGTGTTTCACGCTCGCTAAAAACATTGCCCTTTTACAGTGAGACATGTTATACTTATAACAATAGTGATTGCTATGGAGTGATGTTACACCCTAGCTGAAAACATTGTCCTCTCACAGTAAACTAACGTAGAATCGGCCCATATGGTTACATGAAGTTATCCAAGCTGAAAACATTGTCCTCTCACTGTAAACTAACGTAGAATCGGCCCATATGGTTACATGAAGTGACCCAACTGAAAACATTGTCCTCTCACTGTAAACTAACGTAGAATCGGCCCATATGGTTACATGAAGTGATCCCAAGCTGAAAACATTGTCCTCTCACTGTAAACTAACGTAGAATCGGCCCATATGGTTACATGAAGTGACCCAAACTGAAAACATTGTCCTCTCACTGTAAACTAACGTAGAATCGGCCCATATGGTTACATGAAGTGATCCAAACTGAAAACATTGTCCTCTCACTGTAAACTAACGTAGAATCGGCCCATATGTTAATCTAATCGCTATGAAGTTAAGTTACACCCTTGCTGAAAACATTGCTTTTTACATATATAAATATTTGAACTATAATAGTAACGCTACATTAATAACTATTGCGATGATAGACAAATTAAATACAGAGAGAGCCATTCCATTCACGAAATGTCACTATATATGTTCAATTTGTCAAGATTCGCGCTAATGTTCTAAGGCACCGCAGTAGACTAGACAGCCGATGACGGAGATATCTAGGTTCGAATCTCGGTCGGGTGTACTGAGGGTGGTTTTCATAAATTGTTTTACACTCTCTCTTTAATAAAATGCGGTTACACTACCTCTAAATTCAACCTTCCTCATTCCTAACACATCAACGGTGCGTAATAATTTGACTGGATAGTTTTTAGACGTGGCGTTAAGAAAATATATATTTCTGTTCACGTACGTTATCGAACCATGGTCACCTAGATTTGTCATTGGCTCCACGAGCCTCTTAGCCATAGCAACAAGTAATTACGCGAGTGATATATCACGTGACATACTCGAGGTCAAGGCAGAGAGTTCACAGGTCTAGAGGTCCTGGATTGATTCCATATTATGCCAGAGTGATGTCACTACACTACTATTTAGAAATAAAGGAACTTTTAGAAAATAAAAACACGAAATTTACAATCAAGAGGGATAATATTTTAACATTTTATATTTTATTAATTTATTTATTATTATTATTATTATCACCACATCTTTCTACCCGTTTGGGTTATACGCACTTACACTAATGTGTAATGGTAGGGTGATTGTGAGATGAAATGGAGGACCCACAGTTTAACGTGTGATCCGAACCACGATGGAGGCCTGGCATTCAACACATTCACAAGATGTCTTGTCAGAGGTGAAGGAAGGGTTTGGCAATCAGATAAATCTGTGCCGGGACCGAGGAATTGAACCCCGGCCGCCAGCACAGAAGTCTGACACCTTACCCCTGGACCACCAGGCCAACCTTATTAATGTTATTTTATAGGTATTGATAACATTAGCTGATGTATGAATAAGTGAAAATAGATCTAGTACCTTTTCTATTTGTAATGAAAGGCTCGTCATATGAAAATTGGACTTAGCCACAATGGTGGTTTAATTTTTACTTTTTCTCGACACCTCGGATATAAAGTATTGTGAGCGTCAAAAAAAATTGAACATGAGATTTTGATAAATGTCGACGTTTCATGACTCCCTGAAATAAAAAAAATAAAAAGTTGTTTTCGCAATGCAGTCTGTCTGTCTGTGCCTTTTGCCTAAAGCCGAAACTATGAGACCGATTGAGTTAAAACTTGGTATCTGGGGTTTTCATAAGGTCCCCCCGAGGGGTTTTTGGAATTAGACATCCAACCCTTATTTTAAGGGTGGTTTACTGAAGTGCAAAAAGAGAACATATCAATTTTCTCCAAATCTACTCTGATGATTTTGATCAAATTTTTCCAGGCACGTCTTAGCATTACAAACAAAATGGTAGGTTCTCTTTATCCCATCAAAATTACTTTAAGGGTATTCATATTAGCGGATATTTTCAATTTTGATTATATCTTTGCAAGTATTTGGAATAAAATAACTAATCTTTGTAAAGTTGTATTATTATAAGCTGATTTTTTTTTTTTAATAAAACCAATCGTTTCGGAGCTATAAGCAAATTTATATGTATTTTATGGAGCTCTTTGATAATTTGAAATGGATTACTATGTTCTTTGGTTGACAAAGATGTTCCTCTTTTCGCAATGATTCTTTAAAAATATTTATTATTTATTTTATGTTCTTTGATGTAGGGTTTCTGCAACAATGTATATGATTCGTTTAGTAAATCTTACTAGTTTTTAGTAAATATCTTTATATTAAGAATTTAAGATAAAAGAAAATTTCAGTGCGATGCATCGCACAATTTTGTTTTTAATCTACACCCTCTCATGGATACGATTTTGTATTTTATAAACCAGAAAATGTAAATAATATAATTCTAACTCACGTGAACCAGTAACAGTAAAATAACCATGCAATTTTAGGTCTCCCGGAAGAAAATATTCCCAAATATAAGTGTTGTTTTTCGTTGTTGTTCAAACTGCTGGTGATATTTTTATTTTTAAATAAAAAAAAGTCTGATAAATAACAAGAAACCCGCTGATACGAAGCTTGGTAACAAATAGTCTGCTCAGTCTAATCAGAAACAAGTCCTGTACATCAAAATGATAGCACATATCACTATAACGGTAGTTTGAAATGTCAACTTTTGTTGTTGTTGACAGGTAACCTAGTTTTTTTTAACGATTTGATTTCAGTTGGTAGTGTTGTCTAAGCCTCTAAGCTATCACAATAGACTGTACTATCATTTATTAATTATTATTATTATTATTATTAGCACTGCGTCTTACTACCCATTCGGGTTATACGCACTTACGCTAATGTGTAATGGTAGGGTGATTGTAAGATGAAATGAAGGACCTACAGTTTAACGTGGAATCCGAACCACGGTGGAGGCCTGGCATTCCACACATTCACAAGATGTCTGTCAGAGGTGAAGGAAGGGTTTGGTAATCAGATAAATCTGTGCCGGGACCAGGATCGAACCCCGGCCGCCAGCACAGAAGTCTGACACCTTACCCCTAGACCCCAGGTCACCTCGACTGTACTATCAATGACGGATAGAGAGGGAGTCGAATCCCAGTCGGGTGTACTGAGCATGTTTTTCTCTAAATGGTTTTACACACTCCCTCCACCAAATTTGTTTTAATAAAGATACATTTATGTGATGCTCATGACAAATATTCAAGAGCTATTGGGATTATTATGTGTGGAAAATTAAGCTATACGTGTCTTTTTTTTTTAACACCGCGTCTTACTACCCGTTCGGGTTATATGCACTTACGATAATGTGTAACACCAGGGTGATTGGGAGATGAAATGGAAAACTTACAGTTTAACGTGGGATCCGAACCACGGTGGAGGCCTGGCATTCCACACATTACTTTCGTATTAAATTTTCAGAGCAAACATGGCGCCATTGTATTTGTTTTATGAGGAAACTGACTCTACTATGTTTGCTTTTGAGTGTTTGATTTAGGGTTATGTATTGTTACTGTTATGTACGCCTCTTTCCCCTTAATCATGGTCATTCATTTGTTAAAAGGGGCGAAGGTTATGTCTGGTCCCTCCTTAAACATGTTTATAATGGAGTAAGATTGACTCAAAATTATTTCTGGCTTCCCTAAACATGTTTATTCATGGGTAAAACAAACTCAATATTTTGTCTGGCCTCCATAAACATGTTTATTCATGAGTAAAGCAAACTCAATATTTTGTTTGGCTCCACAAACATCTTTATTCATGAGTAAAGCAAACTCAATATTTTGTCTGGCCTCCATAAACATCTTTATTCATGAATAAAGGCAACTCAATATTTTGTTTGGCCTCCTAAACATCTTTATTCATGGTAAAGCAAGCTCAATATTTTGTTTGCCTCCATAAACATGTTTATTCATGATAAAGGAAGCTCAATATTTAGTTTGGCCTCCTAAACATCTTTATTCATGATAAAGCAAGCTCAATATTTTGTTTGGCCTCCATAAACATGTTTATTCATGAGTAAAGCAAACTCCATATTTTGTTTGGCCTCCATAAACATCTTTATTCATGGATAAAGCAGGCTCAATATTTTGTTTGGCCTCCATAAACATGTTTATTCATGAGTAAGGGAACAACATTATGTATGGCCTACCTAAACATCTTTCTTTATTCATAGGTAAAGGGAACAACATTATGTATGACCTACCTAAACATGTTTATTCATGAATAAAGGGAACAACATTATGAATGGCCTACCTAAACACTATTTCTGTGCATGACTATGGGCATCAGGGGGACACACGCCCCCCTCTTAACTATTTTAATATATGTTTATCAATAGCTTTATAAAAAAATGTTATTATGTGTCTAAATTAATGATGATAACTAGTACATTCTGTCTTTGAGCCCCCTACCCCCTCCCCCTGTTCCTTCTACCCTCAGATAACACTCAGGGCGAGAAGTTTAAGCCTCCCTCTTACCCCCAGATACAGATTTCTGGGTACGCCCTTCATGATTGGTATTTTGGACCACAGGAACATTGATACCGTTCCATTCAAAAAGAGGACTACGGAACTAACAAATGGTCAAAATTCACGAAATCTATTTAAAAAAAATATGTCCATTCTATTCATAAATTGTGTTCTTATTACAATCCTACTTTCTCATTAATATAGGCCTGGTAGGTTTTGTGTAGGAAGGAGCTTTTAGAAAATACAAACATATATTTTGTGGTTTGCAGTGATAACCTTTGAAAGGTACAGAGGGAAAACGGGAGAGTTCAATACTAAATAGAATTGGGCTAGTGCTGCCATCTGTTAGACAATCACGAGACCTTTCTAAAGCACTTTAGATTATGGTTAAAAGAGGTCTCTGTCATGTTTAAATTACTTTTAAAATAAGCGTATACTGTGCTGCTATTTGTTTGACAATCAAGATACCTTTATAATACACTTTAGATTATGGTTAAAAGAGGTCTCTGTCATGTTTAAATTATATAAAATATATATTTGCTGAGGTCTTTATGGGGTTTGAGATATAAAAGTTGTTGTTTCGGAAAATATGTGTGATGTGACTTTCCCCTTTCCCTTCATTTTACTCTTTTGGTGGTATTGTTTTATAATAATAAAATATATCAAAAGATGACAGCTTTATCACCTGACTTGGGGCATTAAAACGTGAAAGTAGGGCTAGTAATCTTTTTACTGTCTGATAAGGTTCTTGCTAAGAAAATTGAACTCTTAGTATGGTAATAAACATTTAGCATGCACTCTAGGTTTATGCGAAGGCTTACAGTCTTAACTTGATGGTTTCCACTATGGCCTTATCTTATTAGCTGCACCATAGTGGAAACAATCAAGGTAAGCCTTTTTTTTAGGTTACCATTTTAGTGTAAACGAAGTGTCCGTTTAGATTGGCAAGATGTGAGAAATTAAAATTAAGTTTCAAAGAAGAATTATCCGAGCCTCTACCCCCCCCTCCACGAGAGAAAATTTCAAGAATTTTAATTTGTGGAAGGGAATTTTAGAACATCTGAACATAATTCTGAGCTAATTAATTACTGTATATAAGTTTCAAGAACCAAATTTCGCAAAATAAAGAATTTCTGAAAAATTAACAACAACAAAAAATTCTAGTTGTAGCTGAGCCTATTAAAAAAAACACATTTTTCTTAAGTCTATTGAACAGAATAACATGAAAATAAATCTAATGAAAAAGGAATGGGGGGAAATGTACATTGTATAATTTTTTATCTCTGTTAACTCGGATGTTAAATGATTCAAAGGTGTTAATAGCAAGTTACAGATAAATCCCAAATTTTATTTTTTCATAAAAATTGAAAAAAAAAAGAAGTAAATATTGCAGAGTGATAAGGGAAGCTGAAGACCGCTTATCATCCATTTATGGGCAACACCCATGGTTTCATACCAGAAGGAAAAACTGTGTGAACTGCACAATTTTTTCAGATAATAAAGCAGGACTTAGAACTGAGCATTTGGATGTCCTTTCCCACGGACATCTGCGCAGTTCCCTCTGGGAATCCCACAGTTCCTTCAGTTATCTACCATTACACCACAATGGCAACATCTTAAATGACTCAATCAACTTTTCAAAAGAGAGGTTACCCTAGCTTTTATTGAAGCTTGTCTGAACTTTGGGACATTGAAAATTGGAATTACAGCAAGAGTCAGAAAGTCAGCAGCTTATGACAAACTTGTTGAGAAACTGAGAGTACTGGAGTCAGATGCTTCTAGAGCAGGGATTCCCAACCTTTTTAACTCCAGGGCACACTTAGTCCAAGACAATATTTTCACTGCACACTTCTGTAGAGGCTCTAATATAATAAAAAAATTATTCAATTTTAATATAAATTAAAATGATGAGTATCGAGATGCATTTGACAATATATGTATTATTCTATTGGTTCCCTCATCTACTTGCAGATCAAAAGGTCGATGTTCGAATATCGACTGGGTGAACTGTATTTTTTAGTGTCGAATCACTCGGATTTATCCATCCCCTCTTTTTGAGCGAATGGCGATACAATTGTTTTAAAAATACCCCTTGGATTAAATCCAGACACTTATCTGGAGTAAATATTCGAGATAATATTTTTTATCGGTGGGTGGTTAAAAATTTGTTAGTTTAACGTGCCCTTTTTTTGAATGCAATATTCGTCAGCGTGTGTTTGATTCTTACTCGGTTCAATTCCCGGCTGGTTGCCTTTGACAATGAGTTCAAGGTTCAAATTCATTTTATGGTCGGGGTGCCAACATTTTATGTCCACCATTTTGAAATATGTCATTTTGGAACTTTTTTTTTTTTAAGTTCACCATCTCCGCAACCCAATCGCAAGGACTTTTTCTAATTGTAGCATATGTCATTGTTGACCGCATGTATGATTTCAGTTGAAAATGTATCCTATCCCTCGTTTCCCCATTTGGCAAAATATTGGGGGGGGGGGGGGGTCCGAATTTGTGTCGGCCGTGATGCCGGTGTCGATAAGAGTACGTGGCCACCCCTGGAAACACAGGAAGACCTTGACGACATTAAACAACTCTCTAAGAACAATAGGTGAGCCCTATGACCTTCCCGCTATACATAACACACGCTTTAATTTCACAACCGCCCTCCCATTTCCTTCCCTATAACTAAAACCGTATGTTAACCGACGGCTACGCTGGCTCGCTCGCTCACTGGCACCGAGAGGCTTCCTCAACAATGGCCCAAAACAACCATTCGAAGGATCGAGGAGATTGACTCGTTCGGCAACTTATTGTCTGTCGTATCCTCGTTTGGATTAATCCGGCAAGTGAAAGTTAATTCTTGGGTCCGGTTACAAAGTATGATATTTTATTCATCTTATTGGATCATTAATAATAAAAGATAATATTTACACATACTCAAACAAAACATTCACTTACAAATCAGATGAGTAAATACTAAATTTTGTAACCCACTAATATACCAAAACCAAATAAATAATATATATTGTAAGCATTAATTTTATAGTTGTTAATAAAGTGCGTTTTTTTTTTACCTAATCATGCATTTCCCTTACAGGATAGGCAAGAAACTGTGCATATAGCTATAAAAACATCTCCGTACTTAAGGCGATTGGTCCTTTTCATTCGGCGTGTAGTAAATGCAGAGCGGTGGAAACAAATGGGTTATCTTCAAGCATTTTTGTTTTGCGATTTTCTTTTCTGAAAGGGTTTGTTCAAGAATATAAGCATGTTGATTATGTTATACTTTTTATACACACACCTCCTCTATAATTTTAACAGTGATCAAATATAAAGAATTTTGACATTTTTCAATAGAAAACTACCGGCTGCATAACAAAAAATAAGAAAATGTAACACCTAATAAACATTGATACATTATTTTAGAAGATGTGTTGAAAATATTACTATAAAAATTTCACTCGTTCTCGAGAAAACTGATATTTCTAAACGTTTGATTTTTTCGCAAGATTTGTCCGGTAGCTAGTGCCATCTACGTTTGCCGTGATCCATCTGTTCTTTTTGGCGCGGAAGGATACTTTGGTCGGTTGTTAAGACACACCTTCACCCTTTCGCCTACCATCCTACAAATTTGGTTTTAGGTTTGCACTTGACAGGGTCAAGGGCCTTAAATAAGGGGATGGATCACCATGGAGAATGAGCGCGACCGGTTTCTAAGGCGATTTCTCTGTACCCGATTACTAAGAAAACTACTATACACATTTGAATCAAATTTTTACTACTGTAAAGATCAATTCATTTACGTGGTTTATGTTTTATTCATATCCACCATCCAATTCAAATTTAAGTTTCAAAAATTAATTTAAAGAACACCACATAACACAAACAAACATTGACACCTCAAATCACGTGAATACCGGTGCGGTTTCCCCAACAAAGTATTGAGGACCACGTCATTGGCACTGAGTCGCATTATGACGCCAACAGCCATTAAAGGAATGTCCGCGTGTTCACTCTGACGTTGCGACTCTATTGGTACACTCCAGGAGTCGTCGCAATGCGGCCGTAACTCGACCCGGAGGCGTGGAGATGTAGACGCAACGACCAATGGCATTCCTAATATCTGTATGTATTGATCCCTTTCTGAATACAGCATCCCTCTTTGGTCCATCAACATTTCACCCCTCTTCTCTCATTATATTATGAGACAGCTTCCCTCTTCGGACCATCAACACTTCACCCCTTTTACCTCATTATATTATGAGACAGCATCCCTCTTCGGTCCATCAACACTTCACCCCTTTTACCTCATTATATTATGAGACAGCATCCCTCTTTGGTCCATAAACACTTCACCCCTTTTACCTCATTATACTATGAGACAGCATCCCTCCATCTGGATTACATCCGCTTTATACCCCTTGCTTCGTTTGCCACGTGTTCGCAGTCTTACCACATTAAAATCAACGACAGAATAACTGTTTGATAACTTGGGGAATTCAGTCTTACCCAAACTCTCTCGAATTCACCACTGGGGTGTGCAGTTTTCTTAACAAAAATTATAGACCCAAATGGTTTAACACGCTACTCTTGCAGTAGACTAGACTGTCGATAACAGGAAGATCAAGGTTCGAATCTCGGTCGGCCATACCGAGGGTGAATTTTCCACCCTCCCTTCACACAAATGAAGGTACACCTCAACAGGTAGTAAGACAAGGCGCCAACATTAAAAAAAATTGGCCAGTGTACTTCTTTATTCGCACACTCGTTAGGGGTAATTGTTTAGGCGTAACAAACACTTGAAGCAGCGATGTTTTCTAATACCATGTAGCAGCGCGGCATGATCAGCACCTCATTTGGTCTACCATAAATTAGTATTTATTTATCACGTCGTCTTACTACCCGTTCAGGTTATACACTTAAGTACTAATTATGCTGCTAATGTATTAGGAATTGGGAAGGTTGATTTCAGAGGAAGTGAACCTGAATTCGCGTGGAGGGAGAGTGAAAAAAAACCATTTAGGAAAAACCACCCCCAGTACACCCGAGCAAGATTGGAACCTCGATCTCCCCACCCTCGGCAGTATAGCTCAATACTAAAATAGCGCATTAGCTAACTACGCTACCTCAAGATAGAGTTGTCGAAGCGCTAGTGTGATGTCACTGTGTGGTCCTAAACTCACCATTTGGAGTTGGGGAAGGAAACATGATCTCAGGTCAGTAATATAACGGTCCATTTTACAAAAAATAAAAAATCTGTTAGCCAAAATAAAATATTGATTCCAGTACAAAAATAGATTTTTTGTTTTTCTTCATATGGTGACTTCTACATTTCTTGAATCTCGGTCAAGGGTGTTCTGGAAATTTATGACAACTTTTTCTCTTTAATTAAAGTTTATTAGATGATATTCAACAACTGTTGATATCACCACGAGAAGAAAATTAAATTTTTTTTCTACTAGAGAAATATTTAATTTATTTTGATCATAAAAAGTTTTGCCATAAAAAACAAACCAAAAAACATCATGTTCCCTTCCATCCCACCTTAAGGCTACCTACTGCCTTCTCTTACACTAAACCAAAAGATTATGGTACAATTAAATAGCTAAATAATTGATACACATTAAAACATAAGGCAGAAAAACTACAAATATATTACATAACATAGAAAGAAACACAGTAAAAATATTGCTAATTGCTTTGTGAAAAAGAGTCATATTGAGCTTAAGTCTAAAGTTAAGCAAGCACATATTAACAATCGCACAACAAAAATTATCATACAAGCCTCACACATTTCTTACCATCCATACACACACACAACAAAAGCAAAATTCCAATAATAGCGAAATTTAGATTGTAAAGATTATTTTTGAAAGCTTAAAACATATTTTAGTGGATATAGTTCAGGATAGCAAAAATATTCAAGATCACGTTTATATTTTTATTTACAACATAGATACATATTACATATATTTAAAATCAGTCATGTATTCTGATTACTTATTCAAATAGAATAGTATAAAAAAAATCAACATAACATATCAATGACACATACATATAAGGCTCAATGGCCAGAATGAGGCAAAATAAATATGGGAAAGTTTAGGGATTAAAACAATTCTTTAGAATTAAGATATTTAAATTAGGAATAGCGAGTCTAATCACACTTTTTAAATCTGAATCCGAATCTTACACAACATAATAAACAAAAAGAAGTTAACTTTCTTACAATGCACTGAATTTTCCCCCCATTCAGTTCCGATTATGTTCAAATTAGTTTTTAGTTGCTTTGGAAATAAAAAATTATAATTGCTTAACATTTTTTTGTTATAGTGTGAATTAGCTTTCGGTAAAATAATACATTAATGGTTGGGGGTCTGGTTGTTAGAAATTGTTCTATACATTTTTTGGGCTAAGCTACTAGCAAGTTTTTTTTTTAATTCCTAAAATATAAAAAAATTCAGATTCATAATTTAAATACATACATATTTTCTCAAATCTGACGGTTTTTTAGAATCCACTAATCAACCGTTTTCAGCCCGTGGCCGGGCCAGTTTGATAAAATGCCTCCATCTTCCACTATCCTCCCACCATTCTTCTCTTCTCATTTGAACACTTTCTGTTATCTGCTCCTCCCATCTCTTTCTTGGCCTCCCTTGCAGTCTTTTTACCACATATTTCATTTCAAACACTTTCTCTGGCATCCTCATTACATGCCCAAACCATCTCAGTCTTGCTTCCTCTACTATCTCATTAACTATATGTACCCCAAATCTTTCCCAAACAACTTCATTCCAAATCTTATTTCTCCTCGTGACAGCATATATGTTCCTCACAAACTCCATTCCCATGACCTCCACTTTCCTAGTCTCTCTTATTTCATTGCCCATGTTTCTACTGTATATGTGACAATAGGTACAAAGAACGCCCTGTACAAAAACAACTAAAAAAAAAAAAAAAATTAAACTTTGATTCAGCTTCAAGAATATTTTAAATATTCAAGTCCAGTTCACTTCAAATTTAAAAAGTGGACTTTGCACACCCCTAGGAGTAATGTATACAATAAATTGTAATCATAGCACAAAAATACAAATTTAGATGGGTTTCATTTGTCATGGCAGCTTGGAAACTAACTTTCTTGAGACTTTAAAAAAAATTTTAAATGTAAAATTTACTTTATTGCTTAAACAAAGAGATTTGTAGATTTGGGTGTGTGAATACTGTGGGATTACAAAATATGATACAAAAGATACAGTGGATATTTTTAATATTAAATCATTTGTGAATTTAAATCAAAATGTGTCTATAGACAAAGGGAATTTAAAAATAATGGTTTTTTTATAGTTAAGTTTACCCCCTTTTTTTATTATATTAATTTTAATGAAGGAGTATTTAGTTTTCAAAGAGATTCAGATTCCCTTTTTCAACTTGCCAAATAATGACATTCGATTGAAACAGAAACTTGAATGGTTTTGGTAATTACGTATTAATATTTAATGAATACGTATTTATTTCCAAACATTTTTCTAATACATATATTTAATGAGTTAGATCTTACTTCCTTTTATGTCTAACAACTCATTAATAGGCACCAATGTTTATTTAGGACAGTCAGATAACTAAGTGTCGTCGCACTTATTATACACTCCTAAATTTGTGTATATTTTTACTTTAGGGTGAATAAAATATGCCCATTATTTATAAAGGTGTGCTATTACTCAAAACTTCCAATCGAGTTCTAATAGTTGTTAGAGCGTTTATGTTTTTGTTCAAACTTGATTCGAAGTGAAAAGTGACAACTCATACATCTTTAATAATTTATTTGATCATGTTTCTCTTTCCTGTAACTTTTTCACAACATTTTGTACCTTAGAGATTGAAAACAAATCTTTCTTAGTAGAAAAAAAAAATATAAAAAAATTGTGCAGTGTTTGTTAATGTGCTGTTTAAATTATAACGAATCTCAAATACTACATGGGTGGTCGCTCTCGTGTCAAGACTAGATTGCTGCTGATGGGGAGACAGAGGTTTGAATCTCAGTCGGCTGTACTTGGGGTATTCCCCCCCCCCCCTCCCAGATGGTGTCTCACTCTTCTTCCACATGAATAAAGGTACATTTCCTCCAAATTTTATCTTACTCAAACCTATTCCACTAGCGTAATTAATGTATGTGTAAAACCCAAAGAGGTTACTGACACAGTGGGTTGAGAGGGGGGGAGGGGGGTAGAAAAAGAGAGAGCTTTATATGAGGAATATATAGGTTAACAATGAAATAGTAAAACAACTTATTTATAGTAAACTAGGAAATAAATAATATTACAACTAATTATGGATGAATTTTTAATTTAGGTGGAATTTAACTATACATTTTTCAATGAAATTTTTTAAATTTCACCATAGAGAAAAATATTTTCCATAGATTCAATTTTTTTTAGAAATAAGTTGGGTATTTAATATTCTGGTATCTAGTTAAATTTATCTTATAATTAGGTTATGCTAAACCACCAATAAGCAGAATTAAAGCTATAGGTTAATTCCAATTGCAAATTTTAAATTATTCTTTTTTTTTAATTTTAAATCCTTGGATATCAAAATATCCTCAAGGCTTCAAAGGATTCTAGAATGCAAAGTTCCCATCCTTGGTTTAGTTTTTTTTAAATAGAAACACTTTCACATAAGCAACACATTCTATAGTTCCTACCAGAGCCGTGAGGTCTGAGTTGGGGATGGTAAAAATGTACCTAATCCGACTTGGGTTTAAAATAAAATGTATAATATTATAACAATATAAATTGTAATTAATTTTACACGTTTTTTAATTTTTTAAAAGCAATATTTGGAATTTTGAATGACAAATTTATTCAAATATACATTCACATTGGCAAAGAAGCCTCACGTGAAGGAATCTATATTGGAGAATTTTACTGCAGTAAATTCATTATTAATAATTAAAATATGTTATCAATTTATGAAGGAGTCGAAGCATAGGCAGTAGAAAAATAGAGGAATCGGAGTTGTAATGCTTGCCGTACCGACTCCGCAGCCCTGGTTCATAAATGATAAAAGTTAAACCAATAACAGGTACAAAGAAAATTGGTCAAAGCTAGACTTAAATTCGTCTAATTGGCCAAGTTTTGTCTTTGACATATTCTCAGTTTGATTTCCCTCGCTGAAGACAATGTGTTCAATGGGCCAGGCAGTGTGGTGTTAATGCGCTCAAACAACCCCTTCATTCCAAGTGAGGTAGTCCTCCCTGGTTGCCGCCTGGTACTCGTCCACCAGTTCCTGGACGACCTCCCGCGAGTTGTCCAACTCCTCCAGATTGTCTCGGAACATGGCTTCCTTCCGGAACTGTTCCAGGAAAGCTTCTCTCTTGCGCAGTTTGTCGTACTGCTGCAGTGCTCGATCAAATAACTGAAATCAACAACGCATGGTGTCATAATCAATCTTTGATAAATACATTTTATTAAGGGAGCCACCTCGATAAGAAAGAAATTGCTGCATGAACATTCAGCTTTAACACAATATTTATTTCTATGATACATTATTTCAAACATCGTTTGACCCAATATAAAGTTAAAAAATTCCAACAAGGCTCTTTATCCTTAACAACCCTATAATTTGAGTTTTATTGATAGAAAAAAAGATGTGTGAAAATGTGATACCAGCACATTTTCAACAACTTTTTAATTATATTTTCGGAGCTATAAGACCATGCTTGTATGGCCTGAAGCCATGGAGTTTTTTATATAACAAAAACCTCTTTCCTTTATGAGGTTCATTATGTTATATATGAAAGAAGGTGGAGCAAAGAGGGATTTGTTTGATCCATATATTTGTTTCTATCACTCTTTTGTACCTTCTTATAAGGGCGTGCAAAACTTCAAAAAGCTAAAAGTATAATCAAATGTTTATTAACTTCGACTTTGACAAACAAAATTTTGCTTAGAAAAATTCAAAGCTTAATTTTTTTTTTTAAATTTCATAGAGATAGACATTATTAATATTCTCAAGCACTTACCGATGAGATACTGGTATGGTTGGCCAGCATGAGTCCGGAAACTCTGTTGGCGCTCTGGATGTAGGGGGACTTGCGGGACAAAGCCACCTGGATACTCGCCGGCCCCCAGGGTATGAACTGCGCCAGTTTTTGTTCCCGGATTCTTTGCAGTGATTTGTGAACTTGTGTTGGATCAACTTCACCCTAAGAAAACATATGAAAACACATCCTGTTCTGTTATTTAAAGTCAATAAACAGTTTTATACTAAATCTTTGTCATTTTGTGCCAATATGTAAATCAGAACTTGATTTTCAAATAACAAAATATTTAAATAAATATATGTTGGGATATAGCTTAATTTATTAGCTTTGGATGAAATTTTTTAATCATATTTGCAATATACCTAAAGTTGTATACCTTTAATTATATCTCCAAGATGCAAGACCTGCCTCGGTGTCGTAGTTAGCTAACGCGCTAGTTTTGTGTTGAGCTAGACTGCCGAGGACGAGGAAGCCGAGATTAAAATCCTGCTCGGGTGAACTGGTGGCGGTTTTCCTATATGGTTTTCCAATCTCCCTCCATGTAAATGTGGGTTCAATTACTCTATACTCAACCTTTCCAACTCCTAACCCATTAGCGTGGTTAGCACTTAAATGTGTGTGTATATACACACACATTTAATGTGTATATATATATATAAAAAAAACGTATAACATGAATGGGTTGTAAGACGCAGTGCTAATTATTACTATAATATCCATGACGTAAGCCTGCCAGCGAGCCATAATGAAAGAGCGGCCGCCACATGTTGGCGAAGATGGTGCATTTAGGAATATAGGAATTAGGGTGTCATGTGGTCAGCACAGCTAATCCTGTGGCCATTAATCTCAAGTTTTCTAGACCGGAGCTGATACTTTTTTATTCAAAAGGCTCAATTATCCTAACGAGGCTCTGAGTTTACCAGACCAACTGCTTCAAAGGAAAAATCTGCAAAAGCTGTGGATCGAACCCGGGACCTATGGATATGTAGCCAAGAACTTTGACCACTAGATATGCAACATATATTATTCCACCCGCAAATATCAAACAATTTTATTCATTTAAATATTCAACTTTCAATTCTGCTAAGGGAATATTTCAAAGTATTCCATTTTACTTTGCTTTGAATTAAAAAAGGAAACTTCTGACTTTGCCTTGACCCTTGGTCACATTAGGATTAGGTAAACACTGGATTGTGTTTGACACCTTAGCTAAGTGGATAGTGTGTCTAGCTACTTAGCTAAGGGTCGCGGGTTCAATTCCTGGCATGGTCGAAAATTTATCATTGATGAAAATATGGATTTACCCTTTCACAGTGATAAAATGACGACCGGGGACTGGATGTTGTGCCTGTCCTAGTCTTAAGTTAGATTATAAGCCATATGAAGCTACGACAGGCCTATCATTATTATTATTATTATTATTATTATTATTAGCACCGCGTCTTACTACCCGTTCGGGTTATACGCACTTACGCTAATGTGTAATGGTAGGGTGATTGTGAGATGAAATGAAGGACCTACAGTTTAACATGGAATCCGAACCACAGTGGAGGCCTGGCATTCCCCACATTCACAATATGTCTTGTCAGAGGTGAAGGAAGGGTTTGGTAATCAGATAAATCTGTGCCGGGACCGAGGATTGAACCCCGGCCGCCAGCACAGAAGTCTGACACCTTACCCCTAGACCACCAGGTCACCCCGACAGGCCTATCAAGCCGGTAGTTGAAAACATATGGGTTGAATTTAAAAAAATTGACCCAGTCTCAAGGCGGAAAACAGTAATGGATGTAAAGTAAAAACACTGGATTGTAAAAAGAGCGTGTGTGTTCTTACCTGGATAATGTTGAGTATGGAGATGTAACAGTGAGCTGCACTACGGTCGTGAACTGTGGATACCATCATGTTCTTGGGTTGCAGCAGTCGCCTCATTACGTCCAGAACAGTCGTCTTTCTCACAGACGCCCCCTGAAATAGCACATACTTTATTAATATACAACCAAACTAGGAACCACCCACTTCGATGGTCGGGTCACTCTAATAATAGACTGACTGCCGATGAAGGGTCGAATCATTTACTTCTCAAATCAGAATTTTTAATTTTCTTTCGAATCGTTAATTTTGGTGGGTTGGGGGTTTAAAATGAAAATATTTAAAATTGAATTAAAAAAAAAGTTATCTAAGGTTTGGTGCCAGTGATCAATAATATTTTGTTTGTCACACCTTAACGTCATAAAGAGAAGGCTTTTATTTAGCGTATTGCCCCGAAAATAAGCAGCAATTTTTTTCCAAGAAACAGCTCTCATAAAACTATAATGCGGCCTATAATAACACTCTTAGATAATACACATTCACGTTTGTAATTATAGGATATGCATGTTGTTAAATGGATATATATCGAAGTTAATAGCCACCACTTTTTAAAACTAGATGAACCTTGATAGTTGGCAAAATTATTTTAAAATAGATGAACCATGAAAGATGGCAAAGTTATTTAAAAATAGATAACGAATGACTATCTTATTTGTGTGTACAATATTTGAGCCATAATGGCCGCCAAAATAAAATTAGTTTCTTCAGCGCATTCTATCGGCAATATATCTTTTTGGTAAAGGGAACTTAAATTTAGAGTTAGATTTTGTTTCAGTATGTTGGTCAACATTTATTCTATTGTGAGAACAATAATTTAGTGTGTGTGATGAATAATTTTTTGTTCCTCTCAAAGTGTCTCATTATTAGCCTATTTTTTCCCTGATCACATTTTAAGTGTAAATAGTGTGGTTTTTTCTCTCTCTGAAAATGATTTTATATATTTAAGTAAACTAATTTTAAGTGTAGGCACCTACCTGTAAATAATTTTTCTTTTCAAATGATTTAATACACACTGATCATATTTAATTGGGGATATTGTTTTTTTCTCTGAATGTGGTTTAAAATTTAGGGTGCGGCCTATTTTTGGACCAATATGATAAGTGAATTATTTATATTAATTCGATTTTTTTTTGTGATTTTGTTAAAAAAAAAAGTTCATTCAAACACGACTAGACACTCGGGGAAGCTTTCTATAAAGCTTGCTTGAGTTCACCTCACATGATCAAACCTCGCGCTCACAGAACCCATTGTGACATAATTATTTTATTTTATGTTATTTAGTTAAGGTATTTAATGTACACTTTCTGAACCGACTGATCTTATCAGCACTTGAGAATTTATATTAGCGTGAACGAAAAGGCCCACCAAATTTTCCGGGAAAGGTATTTTCATATGCCACAATCAACATGGGACCAACTGCTTTACTCCCCCTTCGAAGCAAGTTGTGCTACATATTTTTATAGCTTTTTTAAAAAAAAAAAAAAAAAACTGCCGCCCTCGGCTGGGTTTGAACCCACAAACATCGGGTCCTGAGGCAAGATCAGCGGGGTTGACCCTACATGATAAAGATCTACTTTATAGCATATCCACGAACGAACGTTGTGTAAGATGGAAACACAAAACTTACCTCTTGGTCTGTGGTCAGTGGAGTGTAACCTGTCATCAGGAAGTGAAGACGAGGGGTGGGGATGAGTGGAGCGATCAGACCAATCAGATCATTGTTCATGTACGAGGGGTAGCTAAAAACATCATTAAAACAGCTTTACATTGAAACTTGTATTTATATAGTAAACAAACTGATAATTTATAGGAGATTTTAAAATTAAATTCAAAGTTCAGATTTGAAAAAATTCTCAAAAATGAAACAAAATTCAACAATTGCTTTTACCTGGTCGAGACTATTACTACTACTAAACACTCGACAATTAAACTTGTTATATTATTAAAAAGAGTTATGTGTTATTAAAAAAAATTAGATAATTTTGTATCCTAGACCTGTAAATTATCAGGTATAAATGTAAGTTCTTCAACATGTTCATGCAACAATAATTCAGCTTGTCAAAATTAAGTTGTGAAGAGTACTTTATCTGTTGTGATAATTATAAACTAGTTCAATAATCATATATCTTCAATCCTCAAAGTTAAAACATTTGTTACATATTATCTGAGAGTGTGTATAGGCTATACAAAGGTTATACAAAGGTTGTTTTTTTGGAAAAAAATGCAGCCTATTTTCCTATCAATATGGTAATATTTAATAAGAATTTACTTTACTTCACAAGAATTATTATTAAAAATATATTAACATTGTGGGATTTTCAATGGTCAAAGACCCTATCTTTTTTGTTTGTTTTTTTAGTTCGGTTTGATTCGAATTATCAATTCAAAGCAATATCTATTTATCAAAGCTTCACAAATCCTTAATTTTTTTAGATAAGATCCATTACAATTGGTTCTAGACTAGACTTACCGCAATGTGGTGGTGCTGACAGACATAATGGTGGACACGAGCTTGTTGATCTGTGTGAAAGAAGGGTTCTGGATGTGTAGCCTGTCTGTGGCGATTCTGTTGAGAGCAGTGTTGTCCAAAACGACCACACAGTCTGCGCTCTGTGTCAGACGCTTCAAGGTTAGCAGGGAGTTGTACGGTTGGACCACGACATCACTACACACACACACACAGACACAGCGCTTACATTAGGTGTATCGAAACAACTGGAAGTATATGATTAATTACGATTGGCAGCAGGAGTGGTGCGAAAATTCAAAAACTTCACCTCTGCATCAACTTCAACTTCTATTTTAAGTAGGTGACCTGGTGGTCTAGGGGTAAGGTGTCAGACTTCTGTGTTGGGGGTCTGGGGTTCAATCCTCGGTCCCGGCACAGATTCATCTGATTACCACACCCTTCTTTCACCTCTGACAAGTCGTGTATTAATCACAACTTGTGAATGTGGGGAATGCCAGGCCTCCACCGTGGTTCGGATCCCACGTTAAACTGTAGGTCCTTCATTTCATCTCACAATCACCCTACCATTACACATTAGCTTAAGTTCGTATAACCCAAATGGGTAATAATGGTGCTAATAATAATAATAATAATATTTTAAGTACCCAATAGACCAGACTGCCAATGACAGATATGTCAAAGTTTGAATCTCGGTTGGGTGTACTGAGAGGGGTTTTATCCATGCTACCTCCATGCAAATGCAGATACACTTCCTCTAAAAACAACTTTCCTCATTCTTAACTTATTAGCATGATTAATGAGTATAACCTGAACCGGTAATATAATAAAATTCTAAATTCAACAATTAGAAAGCTTCACCGATGAAAATATTTAAAATTAAAACTAAATATGGGTCAAATTTAGAGGAAATGTACCCATATATCAAGGTCAACAATAAATAGAAAAGAAATGAAACAGTTATATAAAGTTTCTTGTATATACCTAGATTTTGACTGTCAAAAGTGACAGCTGCTAAACATGTTTTTGCAGATCATATGGTTTGGCGTAGGAATACATAATTTGGTCTGGTAGCTGTTCATAGCTGTCAGTCAGCACCAAACAAGTCATAAGGCTAATGTAGTGCCCCCAATTTATGGTAATAAAATACCTTTTTTGGCTAATAATAAAAAAAAAACTCAAATGTAAGTGGTATGGATAGAAAAATTACAGCAAATGTTATTATACGTTGATTTTAATTATTGGCCTTTGGTCACAATGTGAATGTTATAATAGCCATACCGAAAACCTATTCTACTTTATCTCTAACAATTGTCTTGGCTGAAGAAAATACAATTGTAAACTTTTATTAATCATAGGAATATTAAGAAGAAAATTGTAATAGTGGAGTTTGTAATTTTTTCACCGACAAATTTCAAAGAGGGGGGAAATGAAATTTGTGCTCCCATCCTTAATATTAATTTTTATGTCAATAAGTTGCCCTTTGATTTGTTTGCCCACAGATTTCAAATCCAACTACAGCGACCCACCATTTAAACAGTAAAACGCAAATGCTTTGAAATTAAACATCAATATTGGAGATTATTGAGTAAGATAACCCTGATTTGTATATGAAACCAACTTTCGACCACCGACATTGATTGAAAGTCACTAAGCATTTGAAGGGCACAGAGGAAAAGTCCAATTTTACCTCAAATTGAGTTAGTGCTATCTATTAGACAACCAGGAGACCTTTCTAATGCACTTTAGATTATGGTTAAAAGAGGTCTCTGTCATATTTAAATTAATAACGAACAAAATAAAACTACTGATGACTTTATGAGGTTTGAGATATGAAAGTTGTTGGTATTATAGAAATATGTCTTGTTTGGTTTATTTATTATAAAGTTTATCTAAAAAATTATAGAAAGCATCCATTATTACTTCCTTATAGATTTTTGTAATATGTATGAAATAAAGTGCATTGAGCAAAAACAATTGGTAGTAAATAAAATGATAGAATATTAAGAAAATGGTAGAGCACAAATAAAAGTAAAAACACTAACACATATTTACACACACACAAATATTTCAATGCTATTATAACATCTTCCTCAGGAAGGAATATTGATGTGTGTGTAAATATGTGTTAGTGTTTTTACTTTTATTTGTGAGCTACCATTTTCCTAATATTCTATCATTTTATTTATTACCAATTATAAATTTTTGTAAAATTGGTGTTTTCACTTTTAATTAAATAGACTTTTACCATTTAAATACATTAGTGTTTCCCACCTGTGGCCTGTCACAGATTCATTTGCCTTATAATATAACTTAATACTATAAAATACACAACATACAGTCCCCGGATTTTAATTTATCATTGTAAAAGGGTTAACCCACATTTCACCAATGTTAAATTTTTTGGACAAACTGGGAATCAAATCTGGGTCCGCTAGCTGAGTAGAAAGACCATCTACCGGGGGCTAAGGTATAGGACTGTTAAATAATTAATTAACTAAAGAGACCAAATGTGAATACAATTGTAAATATTTTTTTTTCCTCGCCATTGTGGCAACATAAGTTTGCACTTTACAAATAACAGGCTTTCTATGAAAAATCGGACTGTTAATAAAGATGTAACCGCTTAGTGAAATCAGTCAAAGAGATGGGTTTGGGAAACTTAGTCTATTACACATGCGTATTAATAACCTGATTTCATCTTGGTTGGGGAACACGCTGTAAGTCTGAATCAGTTTCTTAGGGAAGCGATCAGTGAGACGCTCCAGGAGGTAGGACCCCATTCCAGATCCAGTACCTCCAGCGATGGAGTGACATAAGACAAAGCCCTGGAACATATATCAAAGTCACTTAAAGAAGAGGGGTTCGCGAAAACTTGAATTAAAACTAGAGATAAAGCTTATATGAGAAACTTGGAAGCTTTATCGGCTCAGTAGGGGTGTGCAAAGCTTCTAAAACTTAGACTTCACTTCGAGAGTAAAATCCTGGATTCGACAATTACAAAGATTCATAAAAAAAAAGTTAAAACAGACATTTCTGTTTATTTTTTTAATGTTCTACTATATTCAATTCAGCTTTGCTTGGAATTGAAATAGTGGACTTTGTACACTTTTAAAGCTCGGTAAATTTAAACATGTTTCTGCGTTTTAGTGTGTGTGTTTGTCTGGTGATAAATTACTTATGGTTTCCTCTTAGATTTACTTGTATGGATGTTTCTTGTGAAATGTTCAGTAAGAATATTAATGTTATTGTCATTAAAAAAAAGTTTTACTTCACTCTAAGTTTTTATCCAATTATAATGATAATTTGATTTTAATGGCAGCAGCCGGTTGCTATCAAATGCATGGACCAATTTTAACTTAATTTGGTGGGTATCTTCTTTGAACCTTGGCCAAAACAATTATGTATATAGTTTTGTTTTTAAAATCCTTATTATAATTGCAAGACTTATGCCTTGAAACATAAACAACAGGTATTATCTATTAATATAATTCACAAATGAATAAAGTATTTATTTGTTTTCTAACTTGATCACTAAGGAAGAATATATAAACTTAAAATGCAAGGGGAAATTAAAGGAGATATTTTAACTTGAAATCTTGAGACTGTAGTAATGATAATAACATGCTCACTGCTCACAAAAATACTAGTTTAAATAGTTGGGTTTTAAAAGTATATATTTAAACTGCTCAATTTAAACTTTGTATGATTAGATATGCGAGAGCTTTTTAGGAAGTTTGCTCAAGCTCAACTGAAAACGAGAAAACTAGAGTTCACAAACCACTGTAAGAGATTAGGCCCGAGTTGTGACTTTGATAAATCAAGAACTAGAGAACCCACCTCAAGACTGTCGCTTCCGCCGGCTTCTCTGTCGATAATATCAAATATTTCCTCCTGAAGTCGCTCCCCCTGGCTGTACCCCGAGGCCCAATTGTTTCCGGCACCGCCCCCGTGCTTTGACAGGTAGATGTTCTCGGGATTATACAGCTGCAAACATAACAGCAACTCAATATTTGTCATCTCAGCTCACTCCATCATTCAACTTCTGCTTTCATTTTCATTAATATTGCTTGGATTATTAGCACCCGAGACCATAAAAAGAGCCGAACTGTTATAGAAGTGGTTCTCAAACTGTGGACCATGACGATGAACCAGGTGGTCTGCAGATTTGACATATTTGTGCTTGTCATAATTAGGAGTGGACTGGGTCGCCGGGACACCAAGAGATACCCCAGTGGGCCGGTTGATTTGAGCTGCCACAACTAATTTAAAATAAAATAATACTATCTATTCATAAATGATATTTTTTATTATCAAAAGTTCCAGTAAGTCTGAGGTGTCCATAATACATCATTTGTGAAGATATATCATGGCATTAAATGCAAAAACCATCCCTTTTATTGTTTCTTGGTGTTGTTTACAAACAATTTCTTAAAGTCGAACGTAAAATAATTTTATTGAATACTGACTGTTACTAACTTTTAATTCATATATAAGTAGCATGTTTAGTAAAGTTTTAAAAACTTAAATATAACAAAAATAGAACCCCAGATATTGTCCAACCATTAAGAATTCTATTTTGCTCAAATCAGTAGAAGCTGATGTTTTAAGAAGACATTAATAGCAATGCAACCATTGATAAAGTGAATTAAATGACCTTGGCATTAAGTGAACTTATAACAAAGTTATAAATACTTCACCCCACCACTTCAGTTTACAATGAAACATAGCTTTAACAATATTTATGAATGTATGTTAAGGGCCGTCATATAATAATTTGTAGTCCTGGGACGCTTTTAGTCTGCCAGTTCAGCTATGGTCATAATAGTAATAATATAATGTTAACCATCATTTGATACACAGCTCACCTTGGCATAAGGTGAGTTCATTATCGAGTGGATGACACGAGGCTCAAGGTCTAATAATACAGCTCTGGGGATGTAGTGCTCATCATCTGCCTGTGGATAAAATATCAACTAAACATGATTCAAACTACAATATTATAAATATAAATACAATCCTTTAACACGTATCTACATATAGTGATGGATATAGTTGTTAAGCATGGTTATACCCGTATCTATCATATTTTTAAAATTGAAAAATGAAACTTAGGACACCGAAATCAAACCCAAGTCCTTGTGCTTAGTATGCTGATGCTCATACCACTGAACAATCCAGGCGTCGTCTTGTGCCCAGACTACCTTACAATATGACCCTGGGCACGAGATGACTTCTGGATTGCTCAGGTGGTAAGAACATTGGCGTACTAAGTCAAAGGTCCTGGGTTCTATTCCTGTGTAAAGGTTTCATTTTTAAACTTAAAAAATATTCATATAGTCCTTGACTTAGTCCATAGCTTGATGACGAGCAATTGAATTAAGATTCATTTATCATTTTACAACATTTTATCTGAGGTATTCAACGTGCATTTTATCAAACAACTGATTATATCTGTACATGACTTAAAAACACAATGCCCAGACCCCTAGTCCTTAATTCATCACTATGAAACCCGAGAAACCAATATTTCACCAATGATAATTTCTTTCGTCCATGCTGGGAATCGAACCCGAGACAGTGAGTTTAGTAAGCCAACACATTACCTACTGAACTAAGGTGTTGGACTAACTTAATATCGATTGCTATGTTTTAACGGAAGTTTATTTTAGTACAAGTGTCTTACTACCTTTTCAGGTTATATGCATATGTACTAATTATGCTAATGAGCTAGGGATGAGGTTGGTTGCATTTAGTGGAAGTGTACGTACCCACAATCAATACATATGACCATGATGTGAATTACAATCACTGTCATTGGCAGTCTAGTCCATTGCAAGAGTGATGCCTTAGAACGGGCGGCCACTAAAGTGGGTTCCTAGGACTTATAAAACGACTTAATATAAGTATAAGGGATGAGGAAGAAAGGTATTAAAGGAAGTGAACCCACAAAATCGCTGGAGAAAAAACAGTAAAAATCACATGTGGACAAATACCCCTCAAAGCACCCGGCCAAGATTTGAACCTAGACCTCCCCATCACTATTAATCCAGTCCAATGAGAGTCCGAAATCTTAGAACATGTTAACACTGGTGCAAGCAAGATAAACCTTTACGGCATGTAACATAAACCCAACTAATTATTATGTAGTTTATCAACAGTCATCTGACATTCTCAAATGTAACGAGAAGATCAAGGTAAAGTGGCTTTTCCTTGATGGTTTTCTACCTTTCCCTTCATACAATTGTGGGTACAATATCTTCCTGCCTCATCCCTACTCTGCTAGAGTATCCCAAACGGGCAGTAGATCATCTGAAGGAGATATTTAATTATAAACTTACCTGATAAAAGAACACATCCTTACGATCTGTTCCATCCACCGCAAAGTCCTCCAAGATGCCATCAGGACTTATTCCATGCTCTTCGCAAAGACGTTTCCAAAATTCAAAGCCAACTATTCACAAGAAAAAATGATAATAATTATTTTATCTTTTTAATACATTTCAACAACACAAACATAAACCAAACTTTAAAGTTCACTGCAAATGCGTTCCAGAAGCTGAACTATCACCTTCAAGAATGGATGTCAATATCAAGTACAGTTGAAATTCTTTAAGTCTAGGATGTTTTGTATCTGCCGCCATTTGTTTTAAGCTTTAATCTACCTTGTATGACAAATTAATAAGTGCTACAGTAGCCCCATGGCTTCTTTGGTGCTGACTGACAGCTCACAGCTGATGGCTTTGAAAAGTTACCAGACCAAATTATGTATCCCTACGCCAAGCCATATGCTGCAAAAACATGTGTTTAGCAGCTGTCATTTCTGACAGTTAAAATTTAGCTATAAACCTAAATGTTGACTGTCAGAAGTCAGCTGTGAGCTGTCAGTCAGCACCGAAGAAGCTATGGGGCCACTGTATGTTGAGTGATATGGCAAGCCAAGAGGGTAAGCTAAGGGGTATATAAAGGGTTCTTTGGAGTCAAATTTTGTGGTCCAGTACTTTTCAAGACTAAAGCGTTTTCAACTGTATTTTCAAAACGTGAAAGCAGGGAGAGCGTTCTGAGTTCACAATAATTCCGATCCCAGGTGACAACCAAATTTATATTAAGTGCCATGGGGGGAGGATTACAAGAATGCTCATCATATGCTGCAATTCTGTTTTGGGAACTAGTTTGTCCTAAGGTACGATTTTGAACCTCACCGCCTGCCAAGATTGTTGCTGCCAAGGCGGCGAAGATCGCTACTGCTCTAATGTAATTAGTAGGAACACATTTCAAACTCCGCCACTGCTGCCTGTGTAGCGCTACCAGTATATCGCCGCATGGGCAGCGGGGCCACCCAGCCACACCAGGAGCAGTCTGGCGGCCTGAAGCCAGCTGCTGCAGTCTTAAGTTGTATACCGTGGTTAAAAATGCATTTTTCCTCTTCGGATGACAAAAAGCTAGTGGAGTTTGTTTCAAAATACCCAGTTTTATATTATACAAGTGTGGCTGGTTATAAATACACCCTTCTTCTTTACGATTTGTGTAGATATCTTTTCTGGATGTACTATTTGTTTTTCATTAATAAAGCTAGTAGCAGCAAGTTGTCATCGTCTACTTCTTGTTGCAGTTTTATTAATTTCAGATTATTAGCAGCAATGGACATTGCTCAATATGTCTCCCTCTGGTCCACTGTACCGTGCCATCGCTGATTATGAAGCGAGGGACGACGACCACCAAACCACCAAGATGGTAGTCCCAGGTTTGCTCTATTTTGGCGGTGGCAGCATACTACCAAGTCAAGGAGATTCGAAATCAAACCTTTAGAGTCGAGTGTTATTAGATAATTGGCATTTGATTTATCGGTTGTCTAAGGCGTCAATTTCGCAATAGACTAGACTGCAAATGACAGGGAGATAGAGGTTTGAATCCCAGTCGGGTTTATACCGAGAGTGGTTTTTTTCCTAAATGGTTTTCCACTCTCCCCCCACACAAATGCAGGTCCACTTCCTTTAGATTAAACCTTAATCATCCCTTACTCATTAGTGTAATTAGTATATATCTGTATAACTGAACAGGTAGTAAGCATAAATTTGTAGCGTTTTGACACATGTGGTAGAGAGACAGTAAAAGTGAAGCTAAAAGTATGAATGTTGAGGTGGGTTTCTAATCTTAAAAGAGGTAAATCAATAAAATATCTCTAGCTTAAGCTTGGGGAGGCCAGAGAGAATATGTCGATTTATATATCTTTGGCATATATATATATATATATATGATGAATTTGAGTCAAGGTCACCAGACATTCCTGATGTAGCAAGACTGTATTTTTGGAGCCTGTCTCACCTCCATAAGTCGTTTCTTTGAGGGAACATATTCTGTCCCATAAAAACTGTTTATATATAGTGGTACTAATGCTTGGTTTACAAGGTGTGAGTTAGTTGCGAGATGATAGAGCTAGTAGCTGAGGGGAACTAGTGGTTTGTGTAAACAAATCGGCTGAGTGACTAAATGTGTGAGGTGTCCAACACCTTAGCTTAGTCGATAGTGTTTCTTCTACTGAGTTAAGGGTTCCAGGTTTGATCCTCTCCGAAAAATTTACCTTTGGTGAAATTAGGGTTTCCACTATCACAGTAATCCATTAATGGCCCAGGGTTGGATGTTGTGTTTGCTCTATATGTAAGTTAGCTTATAAGTTGTGTAGGGCCTACTGATATAGTCGGTTCAAAAATGCATATTTAATAACTCATGAAAAAATACCTATGTAATTTGGCCAGCTTCTTTACTGGCCACTGGCCTTCCCCCATCAGGCATATAAGCCAAGCGCTGGCGCCGTCTGAGCGCACCGGTCAGTAGCACATGTGGTTGAATTGGGTTGTCGGCATTTGTCACTTAATTGATACTTTTATGATACTGTAGATTTTTGGGATGTCGGAAAGGAGGTGTGATCAGTTTGTTGATATGCACAGAGAGTATAAAAATTTATAGAATTTGTATAATCCTGATTAAAAAAATAGAGATGCCCAACTGGCTTTTTTAGAATATATTGTCGGAAGTGAACATGACGTACGTTAGCTACTATATTACTGGATAGCCAGTAGCTCACATTATGTAAGCCAGCATTCATTATAGCAGGCCAAACCCAACTCCCGGCTCGCATCTGCTTTGTGTGTGTGACGTGCATACAAGGTGTGGGAAGAAAAAAAGCAAAGACCAAGATATGTAAAAAAATGTGTGCAGTGCATTCATATTTGAATGATTACTCGACATTTTCCGCGGTGACGATGGGGGACAAAGCGACAAGTTTCTTGTTATTAACTATAGTATGTCCCTATTATGACAAAACTGAGGTTTGTGCACATTGCTTTTCTGTGAAGCTGTTCTAAAATGGTCCAAAAAGCCTATTCAATGCAGTTTTTATATAAAAAAATTAATGTTTCAACAATGTTTGGTATTAGGAGTGTCTATTAACTCTTTATCACCATTAATGTTCAATCAGAAATGATCCACTTGCAACAGTGTTCGGGTGGATTTAAGATATCGAGCCAACCATATTAGAGTTGATTGGCATGTGATGCACACTTTTAAGACGACTTTATTTAAAGATTAAGTTTATCTTTCCATCATTGCTAACAAATTTGAAAGAATGTTTACCATTTTAAATTTGGTTTGATTATTATTATACCTATATAGCAAAAGAATTACTGTAAAGCATCGATATAATCGGGTCAAGAATGTTTTCGTCATTTTACTACTCAACCGTATAAATCTTTGTATTGCACCTATCTTTTGGCAAGAAGTAGTAACCAAGAGATCGCCAATCTGATACTATTTAACAATATAATTGCGTTTACAATAAAAAAATCAACCAGGTTTAACCTAACCTTCCCAGTATATGAAAATTAAATTACAATAACATTTTATATGGATTATTAAAATATTTTCTAATAAGTGACCATATACTTCTCTACCTACAGACTCCCTACATAACAAGCTGTCTTTCATTATTTAAGGGGTACCCAATATTTTGAAGTTTAAATAAAGCACAAATAGAGGTATCTAAAGTTAAAATAAACATTATGACATTGGTGAAATGAGGGCTCATTTTATTAGTCATGAATTTATATGTATAGTTTAATGAAGTTTGTCTGGATACAGCAAAGTACGAGCTTCAAGATCGATCGATACGAGGTGGTTTCTCATTCTAAAAACAATTTTGGTAGGTTACTTTGGTAAACTTACTGATAAAGATGGGTTAGCTACCCAGATTTATACTTACTTTGATTGCCACATTGGCCCAGTTGCAGAGTTATCATTTCACAAGGCATTTCTTATTACAATTTCAATATAATTTAGCCAAATATTAGTCAAGACCAATTAAGTTCACGAAAGCTAAAAAAACACGAATATCAAGAACTGAGGAAGATTATTCCCCGTTGATCCCTCGAAAGTTACTAACTGAAGTTGAATTGAACGTTCACCACCAATTTGTAAACTTGAGGTTGTTTTGTTTTGTTTGATAGGACTAACCAAAGATAAAATATTAAAATATTATCTTGACCACCTCACCACTTTATATTGGCGAGCAGTAACATTGACGACAACTTTATGAACTATTTCAAACGATTATCGGAAAAAATAATAAAGTTCCAAACTAAGATTAGAGAAGTTAAAATTTTGGCGGGTTCCTTATGCTTTGTTTTAAAAAAATAAGTGTTTGACTGTTTGTAATTAAATCAAATTGGCATAAACATAACACTAAATAAAATAAATATAGTTGTGATTTCTTATGTTGATTATTTTAAAACATAAATGAATATATTTTTATAAAATAATTAAAAGTCCAAATCTCAAATTGGAAAAAAATATATTTGATTTGTGTTAATACCCTTAGATATTATGAATCAAATATAATTTTATAAAACTTAAACAATTTCTACCTTGTTAAATATAAATGTTTGCCTAAATGTACTTATATACAAAAGTTTTATTTTATTATGTGTGACAGTTCTCGCGACTCTTGAACGTTCACCATAATTTGATACTTGACGTTTTGAGGACAACATCAACCTCAATTCTGTTATGGAACGGTATATGATATTAAAATGACCTTAAATTCACATATACAGCAATTTAGTATGGATTCTCTAGATCAAATTGACATATGTATTATAGCAACACAAAGGTAATTTCGAAAAATGATAATTTTTTATTCCGTTTGTAAAGGCGTTTTGACAGGTCGAAAATAGTGTTTTTCAGAGTCAATTAATTTGAAATCCTGGCTTTAATTGGAAGTACAGACGTATACAGGGATGTATAGAGTCTCTATATCAACTCTTCATATGAGGTATATCAGCACAAATGAAATTTCTTAAAATAACAATTTTTGAATTTAGCTTGTATAAGGGTTTTGGCGGGATGGAATAGCGTTTTTCAGGGTCATTAATTCAAAATCTGGCCCTAATTGGGAATACCCACTATTCAGAGATTTAGTATATAGTTTCTAGATCAACAATTCATATGTGTTATATAAGCACAAGTGAAATTTTTAAATAACAATATTTGAATTTAGCTCGTATATAAGTTTTGATTTGTCGGATATAGATTTTTTTAATGTAGATTAATTTAATAACCTGGCCTTATTTGGTATATCCACCTAAACACGGATTTAGTATAGCTTCTCTAGTTCAACGCTTTATTTTTGTTATATCAACACAAGTTAAATTTCAAAAAATAATAATTTTAATAATAATAATAATTTTTGGCGGGTTGGAAATAGAGTTTTTCATGGTTTATTAATTCAAAAACTGACCTTAATTTGGAGTACCTACCTATACAGGGATTTAGTATAGAGTCTTTTGATCAATTTGTCATATGTGTTATATCGGCACAAATGGAATTTAATAATATAATAATTTTTGAATATGCCTATATAGTAGTTTTGGATGGTCATAAATAATGTTTTTCAGGGTCAATTAATTCAAAATTTAATCTTAAGCTACTATCACACGACACTTGCTTGTACTAGAAATCAAGTGTGCTAGCTAGCGCCTAGATATCTGTATACTAGCTAGTACAATGGAAATGGGACTAGAGTATTCACACTCTGCTAGTTTGGTACTAGGTTCTAGTGCAAATATATATCGAACGTAAAGATTAATTTTGGGTGCAGCAGCTAAATTAATTACTAATAAAGATATTGAAAATAATGAGAGGGAGCGTAGTAAAAATAATATGGACACGGGACTGGTTGGGAAAACGAAATAATGGTCGCAGGATGCTAAATATGATACATTCGGAGGTTAGGTAATATACATTCGGGGTGACACAAACGTTTAGTAGCTCCCTAAATTTGTATTCATTTATTTACAATGTGTTCAGAGGCCCCTAAGCCTATGGGTGTCCAAGTACAGTATCCTTGATACACAAATGTACTTTTTTAGGCCTACGCACACGTTATATTCTAAAAAAAAAACCACCCAAGGTTGGCATGCTATTAAATTTATTTAGATTAAAATTTGTGTCTGGAACTCAGTTTGTCGTTGTTAGATGACATGTTTTAAACTAAATTTATATTAAATATATTGTGGCAATTTGGTATTATATAAACAAGAATCCTTTGAATAATTTTCTGTCAACAACAAAATCACATCCGATGACCACGTTGGCGTCATTTATACCATTTCTCTACCCAACAGTCACAGCGCGCAATAATTGGTTTAATTACACAGACTAGTGTCGAAACTAGTACGAAAATAGCACTTGTTCTATCCCCACAACTAGTGTGGTAGCCAGTACCTAGTGACAGAACCAGTATACTTTCTCTGATTCACACGATGCTAGATGATGACGTGCTAGCTAGTGCTAGCTAGCACACTGGATTTCAAGTACGAGCTAGTGTCGTGTGATACGGGCTTTAATTTGGTGTACCCACCTATAGGCTACATGGATTTATTATAGAAGGAATAGATCACAAATGCAATTTAAAAAACATAAACATTTTTAAATGCTTCTAAAGTAGTATATATCGATCAGAAATAATGTTTTTCAGTTACAAATATTTCAATTTTCCATATTTTTTTTCTCCCATAGCACCACTTTTACCTTTTTATTTATTTGTTTCATATGGTAACTTTTCGTTTTTAAATGTTGGCTTCGAAGTGTTCATGATGTACTGCGTCTCGAGTTCTTGATATTCGTATTACAATATGGCTTCTTTAAAATGTAAAGAAGTAGTTTATGGTTTTAAGTTTTACTTGTCATTGTAAAAATTACATATTATATATTTGCAATAAAAATATTACGAATTTAAAATGTCTAATATAGAAATTAAGGACCTTTTTGATGAAAGCAGGTAAGAAACATTTTATTATGAATAAATTTACAAATTTAGCTTATTCACTAGTACATAATCTAAATTAGGTTATTAACGATTTTAAACTTTTTAATTTATGTTTTGATTTCCTTTACAGGTGCCCATCAGGAAGTAAATTATTTGTTTTGTTATTGTATTCACCAATTGGGATTGTCATTACGCTAATTAGAATACTCATTGCACTACAGACTTTAGCAGTTGCAGCACTCTTCCCACAAATTTCTGCTGTTAAAAGGTAAACTGTAATATATATATTTTTTTTTTCAAACAATTTATATATATATATATATATATAAAAAAAATTGTTTGAACCTTTAATTTCAGGATTAAGCAGTGTAGAGATTATTTACCTAGTTGTGCCAGTTTTCGTTACTGTAGCTGTCGAATGTTATCAACCCTACCAGTGTGTTTAAGGGGTGAAAAAACTATTTAAAAGTATGCTAAATCATAATTAAATGTTCATAAGAGTAACACATTTAACTTTATTTTTTCACCTCTGACAAGACATCTTGTGAATGTGGGGAATGCCAGGCCTCCACCGTGGTTCGGATTCCACGTTAAACTGTAGGTCCTCCATTTCATCTCACAATCACCCTACCATTACACATTAGTGTAAGTGCGTATAACCTGAACAGGTGATAATAATAATAATAATAATAATAATAGATCTTAACTAAACTCTAAAACACATTGCCCAAATAGTTTTCGAAATAGAAGTATTGATGATGGCGTGTAACTTTCTCTTGGTGCTTTTTCTTACAACTTTGATCCTACTCACTAAAACGTCATTGACATTTTATAATGTGTACCACCAGTGTATAGTTATTACATTAAATAGCTTATTTTATTTATAATACTAAAGAAATTTACCAACACATGAAAGTAAAGGTTAAACTGGTTTGGGAAAGTGTCATAGTAATGAATTATGAACTAGTTGTCTACAACGACATCATCGGATGATATATAATACCTCACAACTTAGGTGAGTGGAAGTTTTTCTAATTTAATTTCATAGTTTAAAAAAAAATGATTCTACATGTTTTTATGTTTGGAAAAATATATCTACAGCTGATATCAATTATTTAGTAATCTTTATAATGAAAAGACTGAGCCTGGGTTGTGTTAAGCCGAGCGTATTATTCTCAAAAATAATATCCAAGTAAAACTTACAATTATTTCTTAGGTATGTACTCCAGTGTACGCGTATAGTTCTTGGGATTGTTGTTAGAGAGGAAGATTTGGGGAATAAAAACCCCTCTGCACGTGTGATTGTGACAAACCATGTGACCTGGTGTGATCATGTCGCAGTTCATATCGCCACAGGATGTGTGACGGTAAGAAGTTTGTTCGAATATTTGTTTTGTCAGCATAAGGCATGAGTTATACTTGGCTACTTTAAGAAACATATTTACAAATTTAAGAATATATTCTATAGCTTATTTGTAGAAAAAAAACCCCACTAAAATAAACATGCAAAATAAAAAAAGAAACACATTTCTGCCAAGTTATAGGCAGCCAGAGCCAGCCCTAGAGCTGTGGTGGCCCCCGGGCTGAAAACAATTGGTGGCACCAACATTAAACAAATATTGCTCTTTTTTAACGTTTCAATATTATCATTTTTTTATTTATAAAATAAAAATCTTAAAAGCTGGAATTCCATATGTAGCCACAAGATTTGCTGGCATCTTGGGATATTGTCTATATTTTTCAAAGTCGGTTTGAAATAATTATTTCCCACATGTGCCATTAGTAAATATAAGTAATATTTGGTCGGAAACAAATAAAATTGCTAAAGTAAGCTACAATTATGTTGCTAGGATTTTACCATGATTGTAATCTTTAAATCCATAAAGGCAAAAGAGAAACAACTATTTTATTCCAACATTTTGTGAAAGCCTTGGAGTGTTAGTGCCCCTGTTGCACTCCCTTAAAGTCGGACCTGCCTGTAGCCTCCAAATAATAATGCAAATCATTTTCTTAGTAATAAAAAAAATATTACAGATACACTTACCATATTGATGATAAATTAATAATAAATGGGTGTACAACCCAAACTGGTAATAATATATAGTGCTAAAAAAAATAAAAAATGGACTTTAACACCTATATTTATACCTAGTTACCTACCCTTCACAATAAGGTATATCATCCCAAGGTTTTCCAACAACAGGAGGTGATTTTAAAAGCGTTAGAATTAAATAAACTTAAAAGCAGGGGAGCATTTATAAAATGATATATATTATTGATGGAAAGGTAGGTATATTTAATATTTCTATAACATTTTAATATTAAAACTTAACGTATCCTTCAAACCTAATTTTATAAAATAGATTCTTTAAATTGCTAAACCTGCTCATCATATCTGGAAATTATACACTAACAACGAGAAAAATATTTTTCTAAAATATTGCATATAATAAATAACTGCTTCGCTGGCTGCATTCTCTAAAGTGTCACTCTTCCATTAGCCTGGGTTATTGATAACAAGACAGTGGTGTCGAATATCGATCGAGTGGTGTACTGAAGGCGGTTTTTCCTAAATGGTTTCCCACTTTAACTCTACACAAAATGTGGGTGCCATTTCCTTTAAATCTTACCTTCCTCACACAGATTCTATTAGTGTAAATATGTGAATCGTATAAATGAATAGTAAAACACAATACACAAAAATAAATACATTAGGTCATGTTATCTGAAGCTCTCACTTATGATATATAATATCAATACATATAAAATAACAATAATATATTAAAATGTTACCATTGTTGGTCATAAAAAAATTGTATTTTCTAACAAGCCCTTTAAACTAAAACTGGACTATGGCATGTGTCACATATTTATAATGATGTTTTTGGGTTCCTTAATGCTTCAAGGAAGAATAAACATCACAAGGTGTTATTACTATTAGGTGTTCTATCTGACGATGGGCCCATTCCTTTGGTCAGTGCCATTGCGCCCTGTCCTCTGCCTCCTCCTTCAGTTCCCAGAGTTTTAATTTTCTTATTTCTTTTAATTCATCCAATATTTGAATCATCCTTCTTCATAAGTTTGCAAAGAAGACAGTTCCTCCTAAAGATGTGTCAGATCAAGTTTGCTTTATATTGAAGAATCACACTCACTCTTCTTAGGACTTCATTTGTCACCCTGTTTGTCCAATAGTCGTGGGTTCAATTTCTCTTATCCAGATGTAATTTTTCAACTAATTAAAATAAATTAATTTGTTATGTCCTCTATACGAAGAATCCCTTAAATACAATGATTTACACTTTTGCGTGTTTATATTCATTGTACTCGATATTTAAGGAATCATTTCTAGCTATAGTTTTCCATCATTAGATGGTGTTTCTGTCTACTGAGCTAAGGGTCAATAGTTTTCTACTCCCAGCATGGCTAAAAAAAAATTATCATTGGTGAAATGTGGGCTTCCCCCTTTCGCAATGATGAATTCATTGCTGGGGAGCTGGGTGTTGGGGACTTTTCTAGATTTAAGTGAGTTTGTAAGCCCTGTTTTGATATAATTAGTCAGTTCAGAAAGTGCTTGTTAAATACCTTAAGTAAATAAGTAATTTATAGCTGTGCGTCTTTAGCAGTTGATTACAAGACCTGTGATTATTCTGTTTAGCCACACATATGGGAGCTGCCAACCTTTCTGAACTGGGCTCTAGGGGTAAAGGACCTGGGTCTGAGACAAGGTCGAGATATGCTCCTCACCAGTGTCAGGAGCCATCTAAACAAGTCCTCAAGTCCAGTAGTTTTTCACCCCGAAGCAGCGACCACCAATGGTAGAGTTGGTCTCCTCAGGTTGGTTACCTATTCGTTTTAGCACCGCATCTTACTAACTGTTCGGGTTGTATACACTAAACACTTGTGTGTTACCTGCTTTGGTGCTTGCGTGGTCTCTCGTAAATACTCTCGCAACACACGATCACTGCTAATGGCGGGGATATTTGTTTCAATCTCGGTTGGGTGTAGTGAGCTTTTTTCTCTAAATAGTTTCTTTCTCTCTTTACACAAATGTGGGTACACTTCCTCCTATTTCAACCTTCCTAATTCATAACCCATTAGTGTGATTTAGTACATAAGCGTGTAATCCAAATGGGTGGTAAGATGTGGTGATAAAAAAATAATGATATAAAGATATAAAATACCTTTATAGTAATCCATAACAAAGCATTATTGGAAGCTTTGGATAAGTTTTTAGATGTATTTAATAATCAATAAATTAAATAATAATTTCTAGAATACCAAAATTTAGTGACTTTCAATCAATGTTAGTGATTTGAAGTGGACATCAAAGAAATCATCGTCTACTATTTGAGTGCCAATTAGATGAAGCGTTGTATTAACATTTTACTAATGCTAATGACACAGGTTCTCAACATGGCCATTCAGTATAGGTGCGCCCGTCCAACCAGTGGCTCTCACGGTGGGTCGTCCCGCTGTGTCCGACTTATCGCCGTCTGTTCTGGCTGCAGGCTGTCTTTTGGACATATTCTGGTTCCTCTTTGTTCCTTACACTACCTTTACTTTGAAGTAAGTTGGAATTGTCAATACTCTTATAATTTTTATTTTATTTTATAATATTCCAGTTAAGAGAATATATACTCAACCTGACACAGTTTCTTAGTTAGCTCACATAAACCATTTTATTTTTGTACAAGCAAAAAGTTATTTTATTTAATTCAATTTTGATCATTTTTGTGTTTATGAAATTGATGCTTTACCCAAATAATTTTCAAAAATAATTTCATGGATATGTGTTTTAAAAGATCAAGAACCACAATGGTGATGAAGCGGCTTAGTTTACACTCACATTCTACATGTTTTTGTAGACTCTTATATTAAACATACAAATAAAAACTAAAACCTACTATGAACTGTAGGCTATGTTTAGTTTAAAACTTACTATAAATAGTTTCTAGCGGTTTAATAATCGTTCTGAAGCTGATTTAATCTCGAGACTATTTTGGGAGAGATAAAATTATAATATTTTACATGATTCACTGTTTATAATTCTGTTTTTCTACTGTAATGGCTCCTATGCCAAGTAAAACAAAATTAATATTATTGAGTGTTTGCATCTTGATTGTTGGGTTGTCAGTTAGATGCATTTGTGTTGCAGGTATCTTCCTGTGATGCAAGTGGAGGAAGGGGAGGGGGACGATCAGTTCACAGTCCGAGTGGAGACTGCTGTAGCCACCAGTCTGGGGATTCCAAGGACTTGCCACACTTCGGCTGATAAGGTACTTTCGCTTTTATTTCGGCTGATGAGGTACTTTCTTTATTATTTAATTGTCAACTTGATGAAAGACTTTTATATGTGCACTGCGTCTTACTACCTGTCTTGGCTATCCCCATTAATTACTCTAATGAGGTTGGGATGTGGAAGGTAGAATTTTAAAAGATTTGTACCTCACTTTATTGTTTGGAGAGGAAGAGGAAATCTATAAAGGAACACTGCTTTAGATAATTCATCAAATGCTAAAAGTCATGAGTAATTTTTTTTTTAAAGTATTATATTACTGTTTCTCCCTAGACTGAGCATGAGAAGAGGTACATTCTGGAACAGTCCAGGCCTGTGATGCCACAACTGTCGCAATATTCGGGTAGCCCAGAACTGCAGCGAATGGTACGACAAGTAGCCGAAGTGCTACCCTATGTGCCTCACGATGTCATCTTAAAGGATCTTGGTGAGTAGCAGCTTTTGCTATATAACGGAGAATAGCGTATAATGTGCTGGCCTGTATTTATTAATAATTAGCCAGTATTATACTTCACTTTGATTTGTTTTGAGTGTACTTACTGTGGGCTAGTGTTCTGTTTGACCGAACTTTGGAACCTTTGTATCAGACATGTCGGTTATTATTGAGAAAATTTCCCACCTAATAATTACTTTTAATAATATTAAAAACAAAACCTTTTTAATTTATATCAATTTTTAAGTGCAACTAGTGACATATATATATTAATTGAAAAGTAATCTCGTAAAACCATTCAATTTGTGATTGACAAACAATTTTTTCACATAAATGATTTTATGGAAAATTTACTTGTCATTATTTTTATTTTGGTATAGTGAAATCTCTTAAAATCGGATACATTCCGGAATAAAAAAGTCTTTTATTAAGAGGGGTTCGTTATTTGGATATTTAAAAAAAAATCATATATCCTGTACATAGCTTAAATCTATGAATCTATGCGCTCTAGATATTAAATACAACAATCTAATTACTACACTGTGCAGTATTGTATGAAGGATAATTATGACTAATGAATAAGTTTTGTATATAGCTTACTGTACAGATTGCAAAATACACAGAACAATACGGAAATGTAATGGAATGTGAACACTAGGCCTTCTGTACAATATTTGCACACAAGCACAGACAACTGGTGCAACACCTTCCTGCCTCTGGCTGGGTAGGGGTGCGAGGTATGACCTTGAAGTACCATAGTTAATTCTACATAAACTATTTTAGAAACTTTCACTAGAGGGGGAGAGCGAGACTGTTACATTCCTACAATCAAATGCTATCAATAGACTGGCGTTTTTAATTTTTATCCACTGTTTAGAGATTGTTATACATAAATATGCGCCTCTAGAAGTATCCGTTGCTGTAAAAGTTCGTTATTAGGAGGTTTTTTCACTGTACGAGCCCATGTTATTTTGCCGGGGAAATTTAAAGTGTCTGTCATAAAGAAAAATTAGCTATTCAGAGATGTCCGATAAGGATGATTTCACTTAAGTATTATTTAATCTGATTTAAAAAAATTGTGATGTTAATTTATAATTTACAACTTTTGTTTGTAATTTAAAACACAATTATTATAGTTATGATATATAAATGACCACATTTAAAATATATATACTTTTAGTCCAAAAGAAATACTGAGGAAGGTTCTCAAAAGCATTTGCGGGATGGATATCGACACATACAGCTTGGCTTTCACATTTAAAGTGTGTGAATGTGACCATCCTGTAAATTCGCAAGTCCTATATAAAATTTTATTGGAGATGGGACGCTTGAATCCCTAATTCCTATGATATTTTAGATTCGTAAACATTAAAAAAAAAAGAATCTTGAATACAATTTATGAAGACCTTAACTTGATAAAACAATTTTTAACTTTTGGGAAAAGGAATTATATGGAGTTTGTAGTTAGAAGAGTAATGAAATCACCATAAAAATTACAAAATTGTATTGATTTACCAAAAGAGGATTTTCTATATTTGTGATGTAATAGACATGAAAACAAAATAGCATTTGTCGGTGGCCCAAGTCTTAAAACAATTGTTTTTAAATTCAATTTTAAATATTTCCTTATTAACTAAAAATTGTACATTTTTAATGATTAAAGTTTGATATTCGAAAGGAAATTTTAAGATTCAAATTCGAGAAATATAGTATTCAACCCAATTTTAATTCTTTACCTTCGATATTTCTTTCGTTCACTATTTCCTATGTCTTTCCCTGCGGAAAAAATATACCCATAAAGTTTAGCTTAAATTGTGCAAAATTTGGACATGTCAAACCATTTTAATTTGTCTCCAGTGAGATCACACAGTACGGATATCACCATTTCCAACATCCTGGAAGGATTAGTATCCTACACTCCCTTGACTGTGCCTCAAACAGCCTCTGCTACAAGCTCTAATGGAGCCGCCTCGACCTCTGGCACAAGTACCAGCTCACAGGCCTCGTCATACACACAGGTAAATTCAAGCATCATCAGTAAGGATGTCACGATACCTCTTTATCTTGATTAGGATTATTGAATTCTAATCTCCATTCCTTAACATTGACCACTTCTGTGTTCAAAGATCCGGTTTGATCCCCGGTGCTTCCAGATTTTAACTGTGAAGCAGTGGGTCTATTATGGGGTTAATTAACTCTCGTGAGGTCAATTGGAGTGTGACTTGAATAAAAATGTAGCGGCTCTGGTCTATAAAACTGAGATTAACGGCCGAAGGGTTTGTTGTGCTGATCACATAGCCTCTATCAGCAAATGTTGGCACTATCTTTGCCAACTAGTGACGGTTGCTCGGTCGCAATAGCCAGATTTTGGGTTGATGCAATGGAGTTCTCTTTAATATTTATAATTTCACTCCTTTTCCAAGCATTCAATCTCATATTAAAAATATGTTATTTATTAAGATATCTTTTAGGGATGTACAAAACTTCGACTTTGCTTCGAATATTTGCCAGCTTTGAATTTGATTTTGAAGTAAAATTCTGGATTTGACAATTGAGGGTGGTCAGGGCATAAACATGATAACCATCATGGATTTAGATGGGATGTATTACACTATTTAAACGTCTATGAAATCCTGAAATCCAGCTACTAAACATAAAATATTCATAGATATTACTATCCTCAAGGTCTTGACTGACTATAAAATAACTTGTGTTCAAGTGGGGAGCTACCAAAAATCACTGATAACACATTTTATCATAAAATGAGGGTTATCATTAGACAGTAGTTGATGATCCTTAGTAATAATCATTAACTGTTTCCAGCCTGTGACTGAGTCAGTCTAGTAAAATTCCTCCATCTTCCTCTATCCTTCCATTATTCTTCTCCTCTCACTTGAACATTTTCTTTTACCCGCTCCTTCCATCTCTTTCTTGGCCTTTCTTGCGCTCTTTTTCCTACGTACTTCATTTCCAACATTTTCTTTGATTCTTAGCAATGAGCTTATATAGGGCTATCAAAACATTTAATTTGGATCTAGTATTGATTTTTGAATATTTTTTTTTCAAAGAACCAATTCCTTATAATGTGCAACCCTGCCTCACGTGGTATAAGGCAGTACTCTCGCAATATACTAGACTGCCTAAGACAAGGAGATTGGGGTTTGATCTCGGTCGGATATACAGGTGGTCGTAATTTCCTGAATGGCTTCCCACTCTTCCCCTCCACACAAATACGGGTACACTTTCTTTAAATTAAACCTTTCTAATCTCTAGAACATTAGTGTAATTAGTACATAAGCGTATAATTTGAACGGATGGCAAGAGGTGTTGATAAATAAAATATAATGTGCGTTCTATATTTTTGTAGAACACATGTCTGGATACGTCAGTGTCATCTTTCCCGCGATCCGCTCAAGAAAGAATGATGTCATTCCATGAACGCAAAGCTCGTCTCATTGAAAACGCTCGTCAGAAGTACATTGAAAAGCATCAATTGAAGCTGGCCGAGTTCAATTGCTGATTGTGTTCGGTTACAACGTCACTGTTTAAATAGACTAAATTATTATTATTACCTTAAGCTTTTGTTCACTTCAACTTATTTTCACTTAAAATTAAATGTGAAAAAGGTTTTGTAGAGAAGAGTTTTACATTTTTTTTGCTACTTATCATGAAAAAAAAATGTGGCATGATAACTTATAGCACTAGATTTTTTTAAATAGTTATTATTTTACTATTTATTATTTTCCTGTGCATAAATATTTATTTCCAAGAAAAAATGAGACTCAAATTATGAATGGTAAAGAATGATTATTTAGCGCACTTAGATGGGAACATGTTAAAATAATGAATACAAACACAGGCAATGGACATTGGATGTGAATTTATAAGATATCTCTTTAAAAGGAAAACCTCTTTTTGTTTTTTGAGTTATTTTGTTATACGTATTTGGAAGAAGTTACCTTTTCTCCTTTTTAGTTTCCTCTTTTAGGAAGTTGTGTTGCGCATTTCACACCCCCTTCTGATGGGTTCCAATATAATGGAACCTTGGTCGGGGGAATGGGCATCTACGATCTATTTTCTTCAAGGGGCAGCCATTACATCTTTGTCCAGTGGCAGCAATGTTAAGTGTGAACTGTGTTCTTCCTTTCATTATCAAAGCCATATTGTGTTTGTCCCTTTTATCTGTTTTCTATCCACCTTTCCTGTACCTTCTTCCAAATATGTATAAGCAAAATATTGTAAAAAAATGAAAAGTGGTTTTTCTTAAAGAGATATATTATAAATTCCTATCCAATGTACATTTCCTGTGTTTTGTTCCAAAGTGTATTGCCAATTTTATCTCGCTTTAATCATAGTTTTATGCAAATATATTTACTTTATTTTATAAGCAGTTTGGTTTTGGTTTTTTAAAATATATACAAATTCTTTGATAAACCCAACATTTAATTTATGGCATGCCCAACGACGTTATTTTATTATTTAGTACCTAAGATATTTTTTGTTGTTAATCATTGGTTTTTACAGATGCTTAATCAAATTTAGCCCAACTTTGGTTACAGCCAGACGAGCTGTAAAATAAAGCATGAAAATGCACCCAATAGATTCAAATGGAGCCGACAACGCAAAGTGGAACTCATTTCAAGGTCGTGTCGAGACGAATAGGCGAAGGCCCATAATTTAGGCGACAGTTTACAGCAAAGAGTGCCCACACATGCAGTATTGTGTAGTGGGGTCATATCCATGCCTTGTGTGTTCTATTTATTTTATCTACCATTTTGTTCCAAAATGGACATCTATTCATTAGATAGCGAGCACCTCATTATTGAGGTAGAAAAATATCCATGTCTGTATGATGTAAAGTGTTGAGAGCACAAAAACTGTGATTTGAAGTTGCAATGTTGGTCTAGCGTAATGGAAGCTCTAGTAGGAGATGTTTGGGATGGATTCCGTTTTGAAGAAAAAAACAACACTAATTTGGTAGTCAACCGAATTAATTGACATTTGATATTACTCAAAGAATTTTATAGAGTAGCTACAGTTTCAGTTTTTCATGAAGTAAAACAAATTACCCATGTGTTCGGTTACTAATGATTGGATGAATCCACCAGTGACAGTGCCGACGTCAGACAAGTAACACGCAAAACAAAATTTGGCATTAGAATTAATCACCTTTATTTAATTTTCACAGCTGTACACAAATGCTATTTGTTACTAGTGTCGCGTGAAGGAGCAGCATTACCGCCGTTGGTTGGCCACCCACAATTTGTATCAACTTTATTTTACTTCTGTTTTCGGCAGTATTTTACAGCTCCTCTGGACATAGCCTTAGATTTTATAACCTCACTTCAAATCTTGCTTTTGGATTTCGGGTACAGGGGTGGACTGGCCCGATTTGATTTTGGCTGCCGCAACTACTTTAAACTACAATAAAGCTATTCAATCAATTCTAAAGTATTGTTTTTATTAAATTGTACCCAGAATACATCATTTATACAGATACAAGATGGCAGTTAATGTAAACTGTCCCAATCGTTATTTTTTGGGTTGTTTATAAACATTTTCTAAGCCAAAGATAAAAACTTTGGTTTTAGGAAATATTGACTTTTATTAGATTTGTAATATACAAAAATAGCGGTTGGAAGATCATTTTACAAATTTTAACATTTCAAAAATGTGCTCCTAGCCTTTGACTGCCAATTTAAAAGCATTTTAGCTCATGTCAGTAGAAAGTAGAAGCTGGGGAAGTAAGTGAACTGAATCGCAGCGTAATCATCGATAATGAACTGAAATAGCCTTGGGATTCAAGTTACTTAACTTCAATTCACCATTTTAGCATAACTTAAGTGGTTTTTATTAATGTATGTATGTTAATGGCCGTCATATTTGTAGTTCTTGGGTAGCTTGGAATCTGCCAGTTCACACCTGTTAGGGTATCAACTCCATCAGAGTTCAAACCAAAATTTCTTCAGAGAGAGATCATAGTGGGTATATATTGTTTTATATCATAGCTTGTTAGTCATTACTTAGATATGATATAATTATTGTAGAAAATGAAGCAAAGATAAAGGTTTAAAAAAAAACATATTTAACACCCACTTCAATATTTTGATGCAATGTGTTTGTAAATATCACGTTATTGTTTGTTTTTTTAAATTTTATTCATGCTTTTATTTCTTAAGATTCTTATCAAATTTATTTAGTTACATATTATAACATGCTTAATGCAGTTTATTTCATACAAATAATGATATATTAATCAATTGACATACATGAAAGTTAAGTACCACTGAATTAAAAAAAACGATAGTTTATTTCAAATAATGTTTTATAAATATAACTTTTAGATTTCAAATTTTAAAGTTTATTTCTATGAATATTGAAGGGTACAGGAGAAAAGCGGGAAAGTACAATTTTACCTCAAAATAAGTTAGTGCTGCTATCTGTTAGACAATCATGATACTTTTTTCATACACTTTAGATTATAGTCAAAAGAAGTCTGTTGTCAAATTTAAATGGATTTAAAATAAATATATTTGTTGGAGTCTTGGTGGTGTTAGTGATAATAAAAGTTGTTCTGGAGAATGTGTGTGATGAGACTTATCCCATTTTCCCCCCCTGTAGACTTCAATTGTAATTGTGAATACAAAATAAATATCACACACATACCGTATTTGCAGTTTCATTAGTTTAGTGTTGAATTTATTTTTGTGTACATTTAATGGTGATTTCCTCCCTGTATTCATGGGTTTTGTATCATATTTATACATTAATTTTATTTAAAAAAAAAGATTTCCTTATGTCTGCACAATTTAATGGTTTAGATATTTTTTAAAATTATGTTGAATAAACTGGAGTTTGATTAATCTTGTATCTAACTTTACTCAAATTTAGTTTGTTGTAGTCTTTAAGATTTTTTTTTAAAACTATGCTTACATCGACTTAAATATTCAAATATAGTTATAAAATGATCCCTAGACACAGGTTCATTTTTCAAATCTCTTTAATTAATAACTGTAAACAGTGAAATATGTATCAAGTGATAATTTCAATGTATTGACTAAAATAATAAAACCTTTGGTTCACTAAGCCCATCGGTTATGTGAATGTCACCAATATTTATTCAAACTACCGGTAGTTATCAGCAACTAATACATGTTTCATCCACCTTTCGGTACCTTCATTCAAGTATAATATGATTACCTCAAAATGAAAAGAGGGTTTCTTTTCAAAGATATAAGAGGAAGATAAGTAGTAAGCCAACTTAAAAGGACATTGGGTCATTCATCCTTGCAGTTAGTTGGTTACACAAATAAACTTTAAAGTTCCTTAATTAAAAATCCTATCCCTATTACTTTTATAGATAAAACTAAATTATTTTCCTTAAAATGGTATTAAATATAAGATTTTTATGAGGTTTTATCAGTGAAAAGAACTCTGTATTAAGGAAATAACTAGAATTTAGATAAATCATACTAATTGATGAGTACTGGTAGCTCATAATTATTTTTTTTGTTTCCTACATGATTTGGAATGCCAGGTCTCCGTGGTTCGGATCCCATGTTAAACTGTAGGTCCTCCATTTAATCTCACAATCACCCTACCATTACACATTAGCGTAACTGCGTATAACCTGAATGGGTAATAAGATGCGGTGCTAATAATAATACATGATTAGGATATAACTTGAGTAAAATAAGGATGGTTTTTCGATAACGTGGGCTTGATACTGTGATTTCTCCATCCATAGCACTACTCTCTCACCACTGTGCCGCATTGTATATCTATAATACAAGTCTTGTTCGCCAGAAAGCATTGTAAACAACAAGTGTGCAGCCGAAATGACACAAACAAACGAGTGTAACGCAGTGTTAAGATGTAACGGCCGTAAACTGACCTATTTGTGGTTATATGACCTCAGTTAGCACTTGCATACATAACAGATGGTGACGGGATAGTAGAAACGGACGCTTATAATATTCATTTATGCTGTGTGCGTGTATAATTTAATAAATAATTGGTTGAAACATTATTAATTATTGGCCATTAAGTCTGAACGACAGGAATTCAACGTTAGTGAGACCTCAACATGGCCGCTATACATGACAAAGTTTTTTTTAAACGAAGAACATCATTGATGTAGAGAGAGGCCCATTTTTTGTATAGTTGTGGGTTAGGTATGTTGAAAATTCTCAGTGACGAATTTGGGGCACGCGATTTGAGTGAGATTCCATTTGTAGAACTGATTGATCAGCTGACTAAGTGGTTCACGCTTCGGCCAAACGAGACAGTGCTGACTGTTAAAACCGCCGACACCAGAAGATAGGGGAGAGTATAGATAGATATGTTTGCCACTTATCTTCGTTGAATTGCCGATGGTTGTGGTTTTGGTGGTAATGAAAAATATGATTCTTAATCAATTTGTTTGCGGATTGGCTGACACACTGCTAGAGCAACAATTTTTCTTTAAGTTCGACCTGACATTTAAAATAGCAATAGAAGCTGCCAAAGCGGCTGAAGTTGCCGGAAAATATGTAGAGGATGTACGAGATGAAGAAACAACACACGGAGCTGTATATGGGATTAGTAGCCAGCCCCAATATAAATCTACTTTCCAGCAGGACACAAACCACGAATCACAACCGCAAGTAGGAAATCCACCCTCAAGCAGAGAAGAGTCTGGCCAGGAAAAACCGAGGGAGAAGAGCACGACACTTCTTTCAGGGACAGTGTTTGAGATGTACAGGGCAACATCAAACACACCGCTATACAGTGGATAAAACAAACTTTACTGTACAGCTTGTGATCGAAGAGGTCATGTGGAGCCTGTTTGTCTTTCGCAGACGAGGCAAGGTAGAGATACAGAAAGGGCACATCGGGTAACGGATATAACAGAGCATCATAAACAGGATTCCAAAGCGCTATCAGTAGAAGGGCTAGAACTATATAATATTAAAGATGTATCAAAACACAGTGTGCCTGACACCAAGAGGCAAACCACAATTCCAGTGATAACTGTCCCTGTGCATAGACAGTATGTTTTACACCAGGGGCAGCCCTGACGCTCATCTCAGAGGAAACCTATAAAATATTGTGGCCCCACTAACCCAAGTTTAGTGTCCTTGGAATTTGATTTGCGTACCTGGGTAGCTGACACACCATTTCGACTACTAGGCTCAAAATCGGTAGAGGATCAATTTAAAGGAAAATCGAGTGACCCTAACCCTGGCAGTAGCCACAAGCCATGGACCCAGTCTACTTTGAAGTGCGTGGTTTGAGCCCCCTTGGGCTCACAGTTCACGGGCTAAATGTTGTAGGCAACACTTTAGCGAAGACAGAGCAAAACCCTACCAGCATTAATAGTCAACAAGAATTACCGGTACATGGATACAGGACAAACAACAAGGTTACAGTGAAAAATACCCCGCTTACTCCAAGTGAGGTTAAGGATTTAAACACCGTGGTATAAGGTTACCCTGCAGTGGCCAACCCCACATTTAGAGAGTTTAATAGGCCTATGGTGAGACTAGGACTGGACCCATCCATATCACCGAAATATTGTAATGCCAGGCAAATACCATTTGCGTTAAGAGACAGAGTGGCTAAGGACATTCAAAGGCTAGTTGATCGAGGGGTGTATGAGCCAGTGACATACTCTAGATGGACCACACCATCTATACTTATAAAATAACATGTCCTGACTGACTGATTCATCATCGCCGAGCGCAAACTATCAAGGCTACAAGCATGAAATTCGGACTGTATATTCATTTTGTTATGTAGGCACCCACTAAGAAAGGATTTTAGAAAATTCCACCCCAAAGGGGTCAAAATAGGGGATGATAATATGTATGAAAGTCCGTCATTTTGAAAGTTACATAAACAAAATTTGGTATTTCGGTTATTGACGTAAAACAAATAAATACGTGTTTCAGGAATTTTGGAAATTTTATTTAATAAGGGATGAAAAGGGGGTGAAAGTTTGTATCGGACTTGCATTATTTTTGATCTGAGTCAAGTTATGGTCATCAACGTAACGTAATATTTTAAATTAATCTGTAAATACATATGTATATTTTCATATTTGTATATAATCAACTTCCACGCGAGCAAAGCCGCGGGCAACAGCTATCTAGTCAGTTATAATTGAAAAAGGAAATGGGGGAGCTTTGTCTTTGTGGGGATTACTGGGCAACACTGAACAAAGCCCTAAAGCCTGATACATACAGCTTCAGAGGTTTTCGCACAACTGGCAGGAGGAACAATTATTTCAAAAATTGATTTAGAGCAATCATATACACAGCCCAATGTAGATGTCGAATCTGCAGATGTTTTAACAGTAAACACAATCGGAGGAATCCACCGAGTGCACTGCTTGCCATTTGGGATTAACGCGACTACAGGCATTTTCCAAAGAACGATGGCCAACTTATTTGCAAATATGGAGGTAGTGACAATCCTACTGGACGACATATTTTTTTATTATTAATTAGCACATCATCTTACTACTCGTTCGGGTTATAAGCTTAATTACTAATTACACTAATGAATTAAGAAGGTTGAATTAGAGGAAGTGAACCCACATTTGCGTGAAGGGAGAGTGGAAAACCACTTAGGAAGAACCACCCCCAATTCACCCGACCGAGATTCAAACCTCGATCTCCGCTTCCTCAGCAGTCGAGTTCAACACGACTAGTGCGTTAGCTAACTACGCTGAGGTGTGTGGACGACATAGTAGTGGCAAGTAGAACGTTCCAAGAACACAAGGACAAATTGATTCAGGTGCTTCAGCAACTCATTGATGCGGACCTTCGAGTAAAATTAGCAAAATGTCAGTTTGGAGTCCGAGCAACAACCTTTTTGGGATATCGAATTGATTCTTCAGGCCTACACCCAATGTCTGAAAAAGTGACTGCTATTCAGAATGCCCCAGAACCTGTGAATAAAACATTCATTTTTAGGTTTGGTGAATTTTTATGAGCATTTTCTATGCAACAAAGCTACTATCCTGGAACCACTCCACTGTCAACTAGACCGACATAGTGAGTGGAACTGGACTCAGGCTATTAAAATCAGCACCGATCTTGGTAGACTATGACCCAAACAAACCTGTGATGCCGGCCCTTATGGAATTGGAGTGGTACTAGCCCACATAATGGAAAATGGGACTGAGACGCCAATAGCATTTGGGTCTAGGAAACTCACAAAAGCAGAGCACAACTATTCACAAATATACAAACAAGGCTTAGCTCTTGTCTATGGGATGACAAAGTTTCGACAAAACCTCCTTTGTCGCGAATTTACAGCAGTGACAGATCACAAACAACTTTTAATACTTTTAGCTGCTGACAAACCCATTTCAGCAGTGGTTTCGCCTCACATGTTCAGATGATCATTAATTCTGTCTGCCTACAACTACGACCTGCAGTATCAACTGGGCTAGAAAGTGGGGAATGAGATGCTCTTAGCAGACTACCAGAACCCACTGAAAAACAAGCTTACCCAGAGCCATTGGGGGTTTTATTAATAATATATCAGGTGAAGGACCTATATCTTCATCCCGAGTGGCGTACGAAAAGAAAATGACGCTGTATTGAGCAAGGTTAAAAGATTGGTTGAAACTGGGTGGCCAGATTGTAATCCTAGCCCAGACCCAGACACCGTTTTGGATGTTACGTCAAGAATAAACACTTCAAGAGGGTGTGTGATCAGAGGATCTCGAGTCTCATGCCAACCTCTTTAAGACCAGCAGTTCTACAGATGCTTCATAACACCCACCTGGGAATCGTAAACACAAAGGTGCAGTTCAATGTGGTGGCCAAACATAGACAAGGAAGTAGAAGCAACTTTACGAGGCTGAAATACCTGCCAAGAAGTTAAACATAACCCAATCAAGGCTGCAACTCATCCTCGGCCAAACCCCAGCAAACTGTGGTCCAGAATTCACGTTGACTTTGCCGGACCAGTGGAAGGACACCACAATAAGTTCAATGACAGCCGAATCACTTATCAAGAACATGCAAGAGATTTTGACAAGACACAGCATCCCAGACACACTAGTTAGCGGGAGTTGTACAAATGAAAACACTCCCATATCACCCTTTCAAGTAATGGGCAGGCTGAACGGGCAGTAGAAACTATAAAAAGCGTTCTAAAAAAAGTCAAGAAAGATTGGCGTATATGTCTTGCGCGTGTTCTTTTTAGCCACATAATCACCCGACTGGAGTGACTCACGGCAGAATTGCTTATGGGTCATAAACTGCAAACGGCTCTAGAAATGTCCTAGCCTGACCACACATTACACGAGTAAAGCAAGCAAGAGACAAACACCCTAGGCGACACTTCCACCTATGAGCTACAGTATGGATTCAGGAATATTCCGCCAACCATCCCAAGTGGACCCAGGGCACAGCGGGAAAATCTTTAGGGGAATGGATGTATGAAGTAACCAACAAGATGGTCGTAGACAGAGAAGGCATGATGACCAGCTCAGGCAGGCTTCAGAGTCACTCCAGACAAGCAAGCAGACATATTCTGAGAGAACAGCACATTCCGGTACAGCTATTCCTGTTGTTTGAGGGGAGGGTAAAAATATTCTTTAAAAGTTTTGAAATGTTTTTTATAACGGGAATGATTAATGCAGTGTGTTAAGACTTGGTTGTAAATTTATTGTTTAGTTCAAAAGTACTTTGTTGTTTACTATGTTTTTAATTTTTAACTGCCACTTTTTTTTTATCATTACTCCTGATTGGAAGGGTGGTCTCCCCCACCTATTTTTTTACTTGCCATTACTGCCAATTGGTTTATGATTTCCCAAGAAGCAACATGTTTGTGTGTTTTAGTTTGGTTGGGGTATTGGCGTATTCCATGTCCTCATTTTAATGTTTTATTAGTGTAAAAGGTCGAATTAGGGAGTGGACATTAATCGCGGGGAAAATAGAGACTCAATAAAGCTACGTTATTCAGGCAAGTCTTTCATTGTTATTATTTCCATACAGTCCACATCTCGATTATGCTGGCTACCCTATCTCTTGGACAGCTTCATTCCTAATCCTGTTCCTCCTTGCGACAGCTTGCATACTCGTCAAAAACTTCATTCCCATGGCCTTCAATTTCCTAACCTTTCTTACAACCAATATCTGATTCATACATAGCTATGTATAAAAAAAACAAAGTCACACATTCAAGTAAAAACTTTGTCTCTTAAGCTTTAAAATTGTTTAAATCATATTTTTAATTTTCAGAATATATAAAAAGAGACCTGATTTGGAGAAGAGATGTGCCCTTGAAGTGTAAGGAAGTGTTGTATAGGGCATACTTTGTACCTATTGTCACACGTCACACATGCAGCAGAAACATGAACATTGAATGTAAGAGAAACAAGTGGGGGCCATGGAAGGAAGTATGTGAGGAGCATGTTAGCTGTAACAAGGAGAAACAGGATTAGGAATGAAGTTATCAAAGAGATGGGAGAAGCAGATAACAGAAAATGTGCAGGTGAGAGGAGGATAATAGAAACAATTAAAGCAGGAACAATGGTGGAATGAAAGAGGAAGATAGAGGCGTGTTACTAAACTGACCTGGCCACAGGCTGGAGACAAATGACGATATTTTTGTATCAGATGAGAAAAAATGCCGTTACTTTGAAAAGATTGAAAAATTAACTTTAAGAATCTATTTGAGAAAAAAGCTAGAGTATTTGTCACTTCTTTATCAGGTCTAGTTTACCATCTTGTTTTGTCAAACTTTTCTTATTGATATAGGAAGAATATATCTTTATATCATGTTTAATGTTCATAAATAAAAACATTCTAATCAACTTCAACAAAATAAATTATTTCAAAAGAACTCAAATCATGAATATCATTGTAATATTTTGCCCTACTTCATTTGTTCTATAACACACAATGTGTGTCAACTTTGAATCATAATTCGACATGCACATTAATTGAAAGTCGCAGACTTATGAAGCAATACAGGTCAGATCTAGGGATACAAATTTTAATGTTATCATTAAATAAATCTGAATTTATGTCATAAATGTGTTTGTTTAAAATATATAATATAAAACTTTATTTAGAGTAAAATACAACACAAATAATTTGTCTGTGCAGTTCAATAATGAAAATTCTGTTTACAATCTCTATAATACGATACAAACTTTAGTTGGAAAATAATTATTTGTTAGAATAATTACTACTACATAAATGTAAATGAAACAAAATAAACATTGTTGCTGGTTGTGTAATAAAAACTATTTGACAAACTATGGTTATTAACGATTACTATTACTGCAGCAACAACCGCTGTAGAATGAATATAAATATGAAAATGTACCAAAATGTGATTCCTATGTAATAATATTTCACAACATATATGGAATGTTATTTATACAATAGCACTTACATCAGAAGCATATCACATTTAATAATAATTACTGTCAAAACTTATAAGATAAACACATTTCAGTTTTTTTTTAAATGGACGGAATTCATTTGAAACTGAACATTTACAAATTATTACTTTCGTGCTAAGATTTACAAAAATGTTTATGATTTATTATCTTGATTGCATCATCATACTTGATATAAACAAGCTGAATAAATAGCAGCAAACGAGGTGGGGGTACTTGAACACACATTAAAAATTATAAAAAGGTAGTAGAGTATTGATTTGATACATGACTAAATAAGAATTAACCAAAAACCACATTATTTAATGCAATGTTGAGTATTAAAAATAATTATTCAGATCTAATAACGTAGGCTAGAGGTATTTAAAAAAACAAAACGTGTACTATCAAATCTCTTTTCTGACTTGAATAATATCTATCAGTGGTGGTAGCCAAAGATGAAATTATTTACTTTTATGACAGGTATCTTTCTACTAGCTTTGCAATAAACATACACATAATAAAGATTGTAAATAGCCTATTTTACAATAACATTAATTTGTATAAAGGACAATAGACAACCATTTATCAAATAAAAAAATAAATCTTTATAAAGAAATGCAATATTGACATGGGAGAAAATCTCCTTGATCTTCAATCATGTATAGAAAAAATGCATTTCAGCAATTTTATTTGTATTGCTAAAAGAAAAAACATTAGCTTTATTTAAGGCACTTAAAAGACGCCTAATGTTGGTCGATGAAATCTGTTTATAATACATAAACCCCTAATAATGTCTACAGTTCCACCAGACAAAGGCAACTTCACCAAGACATTAAAGTACAATTTGGTTGTGTTCGTGAAATATCTAACCTTGTAAGGGGCCATCCTTAAATTACTTAAGGCTTTATTTAAAAATGATTTTGACCTCTCCCACATAAGTATTTAAGATTTTCGATCCATTTCCCTGCCACCTCTTAGCTTGAGTAATTTTTTATAATTTGGTAAATTAAATAAATGCAAAACATGAAGTCTATATTTAAATAATTTATAAAGAACAGTGAAAATTAGTGACTAAAGTGGGATTAATTAATGAAAATGAAACATTTCAAATTTTTTAACTTTTTATCTCATCAACAAAGATAAAAAAAACCTTACCTAAGATGGATTTTGAACCCCCCCTCCTTAAGAAAAATTAAAAATTACTGAAACAAACCCCCCACTGCCCAAAGAAACCTTAGTAATTTAAGGACATCCCCTAAGTGATTCTTGTAACAATAATAAGCCCTATATTGTTTCAATATACTGTGGCTCTTTACTAGACATAACATATCTAGGGTTCGGTAAAAATTGATTCACACTTGACATTTACAGATTCATTTGTGAAGGATGAACAGAAACATTATAAATATATGATTCTTCAATTCTTTATAGCATTGAAACAACGACAAGCGAATTTAATATTACAATAATCAATACCTAGCGACACAGAAATATCATGAGATTTTTTTTTATGAAATTTTACTTAGCATGTTAAAATCAATACAAAAATATTTTTATAGTTCAGTGTAGTATTATCTAATATATTAAATATACACAAAATAAAACTAAATTGAATATTTTCTTTCAAAATTGATTACTTGGCCTTTTATCTGCAACAAATGGTAAATTGTTAACTTTAATGTAAATTAATTATAACCAAAATATATAAATTTTTACTTAGCAGCAGACGACATTGTTTTAGCCTGAAAAAAAAAACTTTGCTTTTATCATTTTCTTCTTAATATTCTTATAACAGATCAAAGTTTTCAGTCCAGAAAAATATATACCTCTACAGATTCAAGATCCAACCTCCTCTCGCCGAAAAATACAAGACGAGACAGGCTTTATATTTAATCCGCAAGCCGACCGATGAGGGTTGGTCATTATTTGTGCATACATACTAGAAGTTGGAGTGTGTGAAGTCAACTTTCTCAATTCCCAGCCAACTCTAATCAAATAAATTCTCAAAGTTGAATATATGTTCGAATCTGTGTGGTTAGTTTTATGCTTTGAAACAAAATTACATTGGGTTTATTTATTTATAATTATGCATTAAAACCACTTTTTAAAGCACAAATGGTTTGTAATGTTTCATTCTAATTTAATAAATCAAATTATGATCACAACATGCAATTAAATTATTTCAGATGAGCATTAATTTGTAATGTTTATAACATATAAAAAGGGAAATGATTGTATATAGATGGAATCTTTTATCCGTCAATAATATTTATTTTGAAGTCAAGTTGAAGCTTTCGCACACTTATAATTGACGTTATTTCTATGGCTGGTAACTGATAAGTTCTTAACTATTTTCCAAAAAACCTTTATTATTATTTTGAAATTAAATACTATTTTTAAGTTATACATTTTTGCTTCCGTTCAACCTATTGGAACAATTCTGTAAATTTCAGGTTCAGATCTCAACAACTGTTATTGTGTGTAGTAAAACTGACATAGATAAAACATGAAAAACTTGTCTCATATTTTTAAAACAGGTTCATGTCTGCAAAACATCACACCTGCAAGTTATTTGTTTGTTATCAACCGTTGTAACATCTAAGTCTTGAGACTCAGATCACTCCTCTGCTTATCAGCACAGCGACAGCAGCCGTCAGCACTGTCCCAACTATTGAGAGGGTTGGTGACCCAGCCCCGGCGTGGCAGTCCACCACACGACGGGCCCTCAAAAAGTCACCGCCCAGATACGAACCGTAGTAACGCTCGTTGGGCTCTATCACCTTTAGCTGCTGCGTAGCGTCTTGGAAGATGAGATCGCTGTATGGCGGTGGTGAGTAGAACATGCTGAAACTACAAGACAGACAGGCGGTAAATAATGTGTGGACACCAACCCACATAGATCGATCATCTTAATTAAGAAAATACACAAAAATATTAATTGGTATTAAATTGAAACTAGACCAAAATATTTATTATAGAATTTTCTTACCAAGTGTAAATTGATTTCCTTTTTTTATTATAAAATATATACAGTATTTGTTCCTTATATTTGTCTTATAACTTTTTTCTGTACGTTCATTCATATAACATAACTCGCTTTGCTTGTTGTGAGCTCTGCCCCAAACCCCAGCGAGTGTAAACTAATGTAATTCCAGCGTTTTTTTGAACGTTGAGTTATTTTTACAATTTTATGATTCTAACTGTCCCTCCCATAAGTGTTCGGAAAATTAAAAACTAAAAATGTGCAAAATTTACCTAAAATAAAAAAATCGAGCTCTGGTGCAATCCGTTTTTAGATAGGTCTTACCGTTTAGCCACAAGAGGCCTCCAAATAAAGGTCCGCACCGACTTTAATGTTGTGCCAACATTTTGATTTTTTTTTTAGGATTAAAATTAAAATTCTTAACTTTTGGAATTTTCCCGTCGGTTACAGGCTAGAAGCTATAAGTATGCCAAATTTCAAGTTTCTAGCTCATCAGGAAATGGGTAAACAATGTCAATGAGTGAGTTAGCCATGATGTGGCTTTATAGTATAGTGATATACCTCAAAAAGAAAGACTCCCATACCAAGGAGAGTGATGAAGATGTAAGTATAAGATAAAAGAGAGACTGAAGAAACAGTTGGAGGAAGAATTATGGAAGGTGTAGATGGAGGAATTTTACTTAAGTGAGCTGGCAACACGCTAGAAACAGTTGATTATTATGATGACTACACACTGTAGTCCATTAGAATAGCCAGTAAAATTCTCAACTTATCCAGTATAGGAGCCTAACTTGTTAACTCTTAAATTTCAGTTACCAAAGCGCTCACATAAAGCGCTGTTGGGCTCCACAAATATTAGTTCATGGTAACTATTATTATCTATGATGGATGTCATTCCAAATAATCATTTAAGTAATAGACTTGTCTTTATGCAAATAAGTGTGGCGGAGGTGTATTTTGTGTGTAATTTAATATTTAAAATCCACTTTTATCATTATTTTGCACTAAAATATATTTTCCTCTCTTGATCTATTCAAGGATTTGTATTTACTCAAATTATATGTAGTGTGATTATGTTAAATTTAATGAGATTAACTACAAACATGACATTGATAGACTGTCCTTAGTTCTAACTATTTTAAAAATTTTTTCCCGCAAGAGTTTCATGAGTAGCCAATTTCCAGAATTGTTTACCTAAGTTTGGGATTTCGCACAGACCTAATTCATGATAATGATAAAATAACACATAGAGTTTTATTCTTTTTACTATCAAAACTAATGAGAAAATGTTTAAAAAAAAAGTTTTATTTGGTGTGAATGTTTTATTTGGGTGTGAATCAATAAGAAACTGGATGACCATTAAAAACGTGTTGTAAATGGCTTTGGCTCAAATTTGTTCGTATCAACATTACACTTGCCATCCCCTCCATTGACTTGAATAATATGAAAATTTAAAAACAATTTAAATGTTACTGCTCAAAAGATGTAGAAAAGTGTGTTTTTTTCAACAACTTTTTTTTCCCATCTCGTCTTACTACCGAGGTGGATATTTATGTGCAGCTAGTGATAAAATTGACAAGCACTAACCTAAACTCATCAGCGTCCTTGCGACCATAAAACTGCTGAGCATAAGTGAAGAGGTTGATGTAAGCATTGAGCTGAGTCTCGTTGTAGCCAAGACCTCCACGAGTCACGATTGCATTCGCCTTTACAGTTCCAAGATTACATCTTTTATAATCGTGAGTGGTTGCTCGGGTGCCTATAATTAATAATAATAATAATACATAATAATAATAATGAATTAAATTATCTTTTTTTAATAACACACACACACACTCAATATAGTGATTTCATTATACTTTTTAGTTATTTATTCAGGTATTTTAAATTATGTTGCGACTTATGAATTATACTGAATTGAATAATAAGAAGAAATACCCTAAAACATATTAGAGATGCCAATGTTCCTGTTTTCTATCGATTCAGATTCTTAAATTTAACCTCAATTTTGATTCTGCAGATTTATAAAATCTAATCTTTTCCATGCATCCAAACTCACATTAAACTTACGTTATTTATTTATATTGAGGATATGAATCACAAATCCAAATCCTTGAAGAGATTCAATGATTAAAAAATATATATCAAATTTGAGATTTGAGGAGAGAAAAAAACTAATTTCATAATTTTGAATTTGAATTTTAGAGCTATAATACTGTTTATACTATTTGTATTTTACTATTTGTTATATTCATAATTCATCTTAAAATGTTAATACTTTTTTCCAAGATTCGGGTTCAGATTTGAGGGATGGACTTAATAATTATTAATATTATAGATGGGTCGAATCCACTTATTTAGGAATCTGAGTCTTCATTTTACCTTCAAATCTAAATTTTGGCATAAATTATGTACATAAAAAAAATATCAAAATATAGCATTTATACATTCAGTTTAGAGTTAAATTAATGGTATGAGGTCTGGTTGCTTTTGGCAGTATTTGGCAGCTTTAAAACTAATTCCGTTTCAACATTTTGGAAGGGAGCGGGGAATGGAGATGGAAGTCTTTTTGAATCTAGGGTATTGAGTTTGACACCCTTAAAATATATATTATATTTAACTATAGCAGAAAAATTTCCATCAAAGTACAATATTTAGGAGAGAGAAAAAAAAACCAAAACAAAACTAATGTGCTATTAAATGTTTAGTATTCTTAAACATATTAAGTTCGATTCTAAAGTGTTTCCTTCACAAAACAACGGTATAGCTTCTTCAAGATTTGTGAAAAGTGTTTAGGCGCAGTAATTTACCATCAGGACAAAGCAACTCGTAGTCGTCGGTGAGTGTGTTGCGCGCCCACCACTCCCTCCTCTTTCCGTCGGTATTCTCCATCACCGTAGTGTGTTTCACAAACGCTACCTCCCTCCGCCTTCCACCAAGCACCGGAAAGCACCTGCACACATCAAGTCATCTTTGCTTATTGGTTCCACTTCAGTCTACTTAACTAGGAAATCTTGATCCCATTAAAAAATACCAAAGTTCAATTTAACTCTTATTTATTTTATTTTTTTGCACCCTGTTCGTTAGTTGATGTATATGTACTAATTATACTAATTAAATAAAGAATAAACAGAGGAAAAGGACATTGGTGTGAATATATAATGTATCTTTATAAGGAAAACATCTTTTCGCTTATACTAATTAGTTAGGGATGATGAAGAAGGTCGAATTTAGAGAAAGTGTATCCACATTTGCAAGGAAGCCTAGTATTAAACCACCCTCAATAAACCCAATTGGAATTTGAACCCAATTTCCACGCAGTAGAGTCTATTTTGAGGCCCTTAGACTATGCAGTCCAATGAATTTGGTTAGTATAACACTTAAAAGAGTCCATCTCGGCTCAAGGATAACAACTAGCTTAGGTAACAGCTCTAACAAGGTGTCGCATTGTGATGCAGTTTTATGTATTAAGACCAGTGAAACTGTTTAGAATACTTTTAAAAATACAACAAAATTGAAAAATAATTAGTTTAAAATGAAATACACTATTAAACTAATCTCAATATTGCTGCTGTCAAGTAAAAAAAATGCAGTTTTCAGATTCGAGCATGAATGTATAATTTTCTGGTCAGTCGGATGTGAAACTGTTTCTTAAAGGAAAGCATTTTTTTTTTCAATCACTAGGTATATGTGAAAGGTACAAGACAAGAGTGAAAAGAGGTCTCTTGGGGGAGAGGGGAAGGAAATTGGTTATGTATTAACACGTAAAAAAAAAATGAACAACATAAAGGACACACAAGAAATGGAGATTAATGTGAATATATACCGTGCATTGTATGTTTTTTTTAAATTTTAATTGACCTTAATTTTCTTTGTGGTCTAGTGATCAGAATTTCTGATTACAGATCCTGGATGTCTCCAGAATCTGGAACGAGGTCAAACTCAAGTCTCGTAAGGACAATTGAGGAGCTACTTGAATAAAGAAGTAATGGCTCTGGTATATAAAACTGAGATCAACGGCTGGAGGATTCATTGTGCTGACCACACGATACACTCCATCCACGAATGTTGGCACTAGCCTATCTAACAGCGGCGGCTGCTCATATTTGTGGAATGAAACACCAGCATTTATAAACCATGTACCTGTGTACCCGTAGTAGTCCTCGGAAGCGTCTCTGCGGCAGTACCTGTAGCTGGCCCCATGACACAGATCACACATATTGTCGTAAGGCACATCGGTGTTGTACTCTGCGCTTAAGGCTCCTGGGACACACGATTTGGTGAAATATTCCGCTGCCGCGCGGATAGAGTTGCAACCGTAGCTGCGAATCCAGCCGTTTGAGATGAGGTACGCCATTGGTATGATCCAGCCAGCGGCGGTGTTGATACCAGTGTGGCAGGTGTACTTGCCTTGAAATAGAAAGAAAAATAATTTTAAAATTTCCAGAAAATTGTTAGAATAGTTAATATTCTTCAACATATGTTTAATGACAAATAGAAATAAAACACATGTATTAATTATGATAGTCTTTTATGGATGAGGAAAGCTGTATTTAATAGATATATACCCACATTTGTGTGGCAGGAGAATGAGGAAACAACCGAGGGAAAACCTGTCTCAGTACATCCGACAGGGATTCAAACCCCTAATATCCTCGTCCTCAACAGTTCAGTATATTGAGAGTCAGACCTTATACAATTTATCCACTTAAGCTGGTTTTGGAGCAAAATTGAAGTTAGCCAATATTCAAAGCCAACTCAAATTCTTCAAAGCTTCGCACATCATTCATTAGTTACACAATCATAACTATCTCTAAGGAAAATATCTGTTTATTACTGTGGTATTTTATTATATTTATTTGGAAGAAGGTTTTCTATCCACCGTTCCCATCGATACCTTCTTACAACAAATATAATAAAATACAATCATAGACTTGTATTTGGTAAACATTGAAAAGAGGATAAAGATGAAAAATGTAGATCTTAAAAATTATCAAAGATATTCAAGATGCGAAAAAAATATTATTTTTTTTTAAAATTTTGAATGGGAATTTATTTTAGAGCTTTAATATTGCTTATTTGTGGTTCAGCACCAACATAATTAAAAGAAATACCTAACCAGACCCCAGACCATTAATTTAAAACTTAACTGGATGTATTATTGTTTTAATGAATGCATTTTATGAAAAATGGATAACATTTAGTTACTATTTATATTTTTTTGTTATATTCCTATTTCATCTTATACTATAATTTTTTTTCAAAGATAAGGATTTGAATTGTATAATAAATGACACACCTTTGAGATAAGTAAGTTCAGTAGATGGATCTTCTTCTTTAGCGACGGCCACCACGTAATACTCAGGCTTCCCTAAGTTGTACACCTCGGACATGAACGGTATGAGATCATACTGGAGCCCTCCGGTGTATATATCCCCAGCATCCAACATTGCCACATCCGCAACGCTACAACAAATACAACATATGCTTTATAAAACAAAATCCTAATATTAAAACTCGTAGCCAAGATATTGCTCTGAAACAAAACATCAACTTAAAACCAAAACAAATATTTATATAAGCTCGATAAACCCTTATTGTACTTGATTGGTGGAATAAAAACGGGGAGGAGCAATAATAGCGTCCTTTAAAAATCTATGTCAAGTAAAAAAACTATTAAACATTTTAAAAACATATCTACCTGCTTAGGTGGCCAAATTATCCAAGGCGCTATTCTCACAATAGACTATACTGCCGATGAAGTAGAGATAGTGGTCAATCTCGGTCGGATGTAACGAGTTTTTTTCCCAAATGGTTTCCGACTTTCTCTTCCCATGCAAATGTGGGTATTGCACTTTCTTAAAATAAAATTTTCCTGATTTTTAACCTATTACCATAATTACATAAGCGTAAAGCCTAAGTGGGTAATAAAACGGGGTGTCAATCAATTGTATTTTCAATTTTAGTATGTTCACAAAAAGGTCCCATCTTTTTTTATTTAGAAACACTAACATTTTGCGAGACATGTTTTTATAAACATAACATAGTGAAGGGCTCTCAAATCCTTAAGGATATTCAAGAAAATTTCGGATTAGAGACTCGGATCCTTAAAAAAAAATTTTTTTTTCAGTTTTTTCAAGTGAAGTTTGTTTAAAAGCTCTGATACTGCTGTGAAATAAAACAAACTAAAATATTTTCATCAAAATGACTTTTGCCCTTTTAAATGTGTGTTGTAGTGTTTTGTTGATTTAAATGATAACAATAACATTCTAATAACCGAAAAGGTTCCCTTAGTCGAGGATAATTAGTTCTTTAAAAAAAAAAGTCAACAATGAGCTTGAACCGGCTATTGAGCGATAGTTATTCATAGAGAAGAAGAAAAAGAAACTACGTCCAAGCTAATTAAATTATGTTTTTTTAAAACTACTATCTCTAGTTTGTATGATATAAACAAATATTAACAGTAATTTTAGGGGTGTGCGAAAAGGGCATCTTCCACTTCTCGTTGAGTTTGAATGAAAACCATTTTTTTTTTCAGGGTTAGATTAGTATAAACCAATTTTGGAACAATAAATATTTTGGGTTGAATTTTTGCACTAGATCAATTCATAACCCATAAATAGGTACAGACACAGTTTTTTAGTCATATTTTTTGTGATAAAATTTATAATCACACAAATTCAAATTTTCAAATAAATTGAATAATTGTATTTTTTTAATTAGACAAAAGAAAATATTGAGGGACTCTATATGCTATGAAATTATATCTTTGGAATTGAAAAAAAAAATTCTTTAACTAGGAATTTTCAAGAAAATAATAAAAGAATACCAAGTACTCAACATTTTTCAAGCTTTGTAAACAATTTTGAGCCAAATTTTAGTAGCTACTCAAACAAGATTCAAACTCAAATTTTCGATTATTTGTTGCACCATACCACTTTTAAGTAAGAGTGGATCTGTTATCATTGTTAGCCAAAAAAAAGTTTTATTTACCAAAACCCAAATTATTATTTAACAAGATACAATCATTATATTTATCATAAATTAGCGTCTAGATATTATACATGTAAGAAGGAATCTGTTAGTCTAGTGCCAGCAGCAGTGTTAAGGGCAGACAATGTTCCTCTTTTCATCGTAAAAATCATCGTCCATCTTATATATGTTCCATTTATCTGTTCATATACCTGTGTTCTGCACCTCCTACAAGTGTCATTTATTTTTAAATCATTTACCAAAGATTTTTTTAGCACCATGTCTTACAACCCATTCAGGTTATACTAATAAGAGTATTATATTAATAATAATACTTAGCACCGCGTCTTACTACCCTTTCTAGTTATACGCTAACTACACTAATGGGTTAGGAATTGGGAAGGTTGAATATAAAGTGAACCCACATTTGCATAGAAGGAGAGTGGAAAACAATTTAGGAACACCCTCCTGCCCCAAAGTTCACTCGAGCAAGATTCAAACCTTGATCTCCCTGCCCTCGGCAGTCTAGCTCAATACAAAACTTGCGCGTTAGCCAACTACACCACCAAGGCGACTCAGGTTATACTCTTGTGTACTAATTTCGCTAATAGGTTAGGGATGAGGACAGTTGAATTTAGAGGAAATGTACTAACATTTGAGTGGACAGTGAGTGGGAAGCCATTTAGGAAAATCCACCCACAGTTCAATCGACTGCGATTGAACCATGATCTCCTCGTCTTTGGTAGTGTTATCTAGTGTGAGAATAGCACCTTTGATCATGCTGCCACTGAGGCGAGTTTTAGTAATGCTGGCTCATGTGAAAACAATGGAGGTCAACTTACCCATTCTTGATAGCCTGCATACAATGAATCTGGCTGTGACCTTTATAACAAATCATTTCCGGTTTCAAAAGTTGAGCTTTAAGCGCAATCTGAAAAATAACGATACAAAAATACTAACTAAAACCATTAGGGTGTTCAAGAAGAAAGAACATAACATTGGTGAATTAAATAAGACCATAAATATTTTAGGATGTACAATTTTAGTTAAATTGAAAATGTTTAAAATTCAATTTAGAAAAACTAAAATGTTTTCGATAGCCTGGTGCCAATGACAAACGATATTCAGTTGAAATAATTGGCCAATAAAAAAACCCAATAATGGTCACAATGAAAAATTGACCAATTAAAAAAAGCTATGTCCCGATTCATAGCTATCTCCATATTCCAAATTTACCTCTCATAATTTATTTATTTAACATATATATATATATATTTTTTTTATTTTTCTGTCCGATTGATTCTAGTTTCTGTCTAATAACATTTTGGATTTTAGAAGGGGTGTGCCTGGCTTTGAAACTTCAAAACAAATGTCAGTTTTGACTTGGTTTCGAAAATAATTCTGGCTACAAAGAAGCTTCGTTAATAAAATAATGACAGCTAAAATACTTGATTCATGGTCAATTATTGCCATTTATATATAATATAAAACCATATTTATTTGGAAAAAATCTTAAGTAGATGAAGTAAATTTTAAGTTGTAATAAATCTTGGATTTATTCGATTAAAATGAAATATTAGTAACAATAAGTACAATAAAACATTTTCTAAGTAATTTCAATACATAAAAATTTAATAAACAGCAATATAATATATTATTCAAGTGTAAAAAACTAGCAAAAAAATCCAAACTTTGATTCGGCTTTGACAATGTTCCATATATTTGATTTGAGTTTGCTTTGAATTGAAAAGTGGACTTCGCACACCCCTAGATTTTAGTGTTAGTTTTTTAAAGTTGGTAATAGATATTAGCTCTCTTTTTATTGTGTGTGATAGGGATGTACCAATGTGGATACCGATGAATCGTTATCGGGCAATTATTAGTGCCTCGGCAATTAATCGTAATCGGCAATTATTTTATCAATTTTTTTTAAATTAAAATTTAAAGCAAAATTTTCTAGATGGGAGTTTAGTAATTAAATAAAACCAACACTTATATACATAATTCATCTGAGTTGCGGGCTTTGCAAAAATTACATAACCAGGTAAAGAAATATAAGTTCATACCGTTGATAAAACTAAAAATTTAGTTTTAACTTTAGCCAGTTAGGCATAAAATCTTTTTTTATTAATTCCATTAACTGTTACCATTCTCTTAAATATATTTCCCAATAGTTGTTAATAGATAACCGATAATCTAGATTAATCGGTGCAAATAATCGTAGCATGAACCATTATTTTAAACAATGGTTAATTGGTTTTACTGAATTGGTACATCTCTAGTGTGTGATAAAGGAATTGTGCCAATTCAGCAATGAAAAATGTCTTTTAAGCCTGCCTTTTCACCACCCAACACCCCCTTTCCACCGAGAATGGAAGAGTCTACCCAACCATTTTAAGGAAGTGACGATATACCTTTGTGTTTGTGAAGTCAGAGAGGTCAGGCCTTTATATAGTCTGGCTCCAAGTTTTATTGTATTACAAGTGAATAATAAGTGTAATAAATTGATTATGGAGTAACTTATAATATGTATTTATTACAGAGATATTTGAGTTACAAGAATAACGAATTGTATTAGTGGATGTCGGTAGAAAACATTTAGGGATAGCACGTAGTGCTGTTATATGCTGAAAAATCCCTGAATGAACATTTCTGAACTCTACAATGTATGTACTATCCTTTGTGGGGCACTTAATTAATTTACTCAATTGAACCAAGATAATAAATTCTTCCGAGACCTGAAAAATGGTTGCCCATCCATGGAAAAATCTCAAGAGCCACGATATGAGAAATCCACATCATATAATACAGAAGTAGAATCCAGACTTTTACAATATGCCCCCCCCCCCCCCCTCCCTGAGGGGCAAGCTGGATACAATGGTTTCGGGACTATACATGGTTGTTGTTTTGTTTAGATACCAGAAACATTCCAGAGTTTCGACAGGAAATGAATAAATTGAAACTGTGACTCACTCTCATCTTTACACACTTTTCCAATTCCTGGTCCGAGGTCACACAAAGGGTCATCCTGGTAACAGGACAGTCCCTGACCCCCAAAATCATGCTCATAGAACCTCCTAAGTGACCCGAGTAGGTCTGACGATTCTCTTCCAATGCGAAGAAGTCTGTTGCTGAATCCTGAGACAAACATCAAGTCATATATTACTTTCTATATGGGTACGCCCTAGAAATATCATGAACCCTTACATTCAGGGACGGGATGGAGTCAGAAGCAATTTTGTTTATATTTAGGCCTAACCTAACTATCCTTTCAGGTTGGCTTCCTTCACTATCGCTTTACATTACTGCAGAGTGTTTCTATACCGTCTCAATAAAAAGGTAATAAAATATGTTTTAATAAGCTAATATTTCCCCAAAATATGCTTCAGTATCATAATTTACCCTATAAGAAAATGTAAGAACCATAAACAGTTTTAAATTGGAAATGTTTCATATTTCGTTTATTATTCCTTAGTGTAATCGTGCATGATCATGTCTTCCGTTCCATTTCCATTCCTTTATGTGCAATTGCACATGCACGTTGTACGGGCTCTTGTTAAACATTTTATTGAGATATTTACTTCAATTCAATTTTTAATTTTAGAAATGTGACTAAAATAATATTTCTAGCAAATAAAATGAAATAGTAAATACTTTTTTAATGTAAATGTAAGTTTGGTTAAATATGTATTGCAATAAATAAGATCAACATTGATTTTAGATGGGTTAACCAACATAATTCTATAACTAAATAGTAACTAAAGTAGAGCTAGTTTTGTAGCTAAAGGTATTAATTAATACGGGATTTAAATATCTTAGGTTTGAAAACATTAAATACAATAATATATTCTTGATATTACATTTTTAATTTAACATAAATTATTATTTTAGAAGGGACCAGTTAAAAATGGTAAAAAGAATCATTCAATTATTTTGTAATCTACTTAGCTATTTTTATTGTCAATGCTTTGTTATGGCATTACAAGTAAACAACTTCAATCAAGTTTAATTAAAAATGGATGATAATATTGAATAAATTTACCGGTCGAAGGTGGTTTGCAAGCTTTAATAAGTTATTAATGTGAAAAGTGAAATTAATTTTTAACAATTTGTTAAGTAACCAAATGATTTATAAGTGGAAATTCTGATATCTCAATTAAATAGGCTATGCTTACTATTGCGTTTTAAAAATTGTTAATTAGTACATCAAGTGAAAGCTCAAAAATGACGACCCTACAATACTTTCGACCTCGATCTCGAGGTCAAAGGACTAGCTCGGCTCAAAATCTGATTATTCGCAGAGCCCTACACAATGTGGCTGTTACAATGAAAAGAAGAACACAGTTCACACTTTACATTGCTGCCACTGGACAAAGAGGTAATGGTTGCCTCTTAAAGAAAATCGATCGTCACCGCCCAATCCCCCGACCTAGGTTTCATTCATTATATCAGAACTCATCAACGAGAAGTGTGAAACACGCAATGCAACTTCCTAAAAAGAAAAAGAAAACAAAGCAAATTTTAAAGAATGATAGGACAAATAGATAGGAACATGTAAAAGGTGTAACATAAAGGACAAACACAGGAAAAGGACATTGGATGCGAATATATAATATATTTCTATAAGAAAAACCTCTTTTCGCTTTATGGGGTAATTGTATTATGTTTGGAAGAATGCACAGAAAAAAATTGTTATTACTAATTAATATACACTAGCTATTTATGGAAGAGTTGGACAATAGAAAAATAAAAGCGTTGGAGTCGAAGGCTTGGCGTACCGACACCACAGCCCGGCTTACATCAGGGCTGCTGTTTTCACTTTACGGATTACAAGATATTTGTCAGTGTGTCAAGACAAACTATATTTTAAAATTACCTGGCTTTATCAGAAACCCACCCTTTTTGTGTATCCACACACCACATATAAAATATTAAATAAAAGTTTCACAAAAGTTGCAGAGTACTATTTAAAAAAATATGGATAGACAGATTGGTAATACTGACCAAATAAATACGACATTAAAGACATACCTGAAACATTAGGTTACGCCGGCGGCCATATTTTGGTGCGGATTCAAAAAGACTAAATGTTTCGATGGGTCTGTTATAGTAAGAGAATTCAGTGGTTGATGTTTCATTATTATTATTATTATTATTGTAATAGTACGGGTCCATTGGCTGTTGATTGGGTCTACCATTTTGTGATGGGGCTCCATACAGTTGAGCTGCTTTCTGGAATATAACAATAAACGTAACAATTTGAAAATAAGAAAAATGAATCAATATGAGACATTATTCATTAAATAAAGTAATACAGCCAAACACAATTTTAGCAAAACTCACAAGAGATACTAGCGGATATGCAACGAGCAATTCTTCGATTTGAAACCAAGTTGAACAAAATACAGGAAATATTCCGGAAGAGGAATAAAATTTTTAATATTTTATAAAAATGGTTCCTAAGCTGGAAAAAATGTATTACATGCATATAACTTTTCCCAATTACTCAACTTAATATATTTTCAAAATATGCAGATTTAATCCATTTCAGGTTTTTAATGTGCACTTTTTCACAGAATTTCTATGAGCGAGAGCGAAAAGGTCTACACATTATGCCAGGAAAGGCATTTTCACATAACTTCCAGGATTATTTTTTCTTACATAATCAACATGGGACTGATGGCTTTATGCCGGGATCACGATCAACTTAACTTTAACTTAACATAACGTTCACTTAAAGTTAACTTAACTCAAGAAAACAGATGTGTGATCACGATTCACGTAACTTAACATAACAAATTGAGCCAAACATCTTCATTCTCGATTATGATCTGTGAGTTGGACTATTTGTACAGTCATGATCTGTGAATTTTTACAGTTTTCATTGGATATAATATAAATCTATTACTAAACTTTTTTGATATATTTAGCTTTCCTATTTTAGTTTAATTATTTTGTTTCAATGTCTAATCACTAGAACTTATACTAAAGAGTGAATCTTGGTTATAATACCAACAAATGAATTACTAAATATCCCTGTTAATGTCACTCACATATTTATTGGCTGGCTAGATCACATGATACCCTTCAAGTAACGTTTACTTAAAGTAAAAGACCTCCCAGGACATATCTTACGTTAAGTTAACTGCATCTTGATCACTTTCACTTAAACACATGAGATGTTTTACGTTTAGTTAACTTTAAGTTAACATTAAGTTGCTCGTGATCCCGGCATTGCTTCCTCTTCAAAGAAAGTTGTGCTGAATTTTTTTTATCACTTTCCTCATTATATTTACATGCATTAGTTTATTTTTATCAATTTCCATTATTATAAAATTATTTAACCACTAGGCCACCTCATTGTTAAACATAAATATGTTCAAACTTGGTGAACAAATATACTAAATTCTTGTCCCGATAGAATACTAGCAGTGAACAAAACTTCAGCAAATATACTATTTAAAAAACACGTGAAAAGTAGTAACATGAAAGGCTTGACTAGTGATTCAGCCATTTTGGCTCAAAGATAAAGTTGTATTATTAAGAGTGTCAAGATCCATCTGTTTTAAAATAATGTGGGTTTATAGGCCGCACTAAGATTTTTAATGCTATTTCAGGGAAAAAGTTGCTGTTAATTTTCGGCTCAATGCACTAAAACATAATTATTTCATACCAACTGTATAAAACTAATTAATATCACAAAACTAATTATATGAGTCATAAATATTTGTCTTTAATCTTTTATGCATTGCCCTACAAATAAATTTTTAATCTTTTGAATAAAACAATTCAAGGTTTCTTTAACTGTATTAAGATTGCTTCATTTGAGTAGGATTATTAGGTGTGGGTGTGGAGATGGGGAGTGGCGTGGGGGATGATGACCGAGATGTGTGTCTCACCTCACCGATGATACCCGTGCCAACATAAAAAAACATACCTGCAAAAATCGTTGATATTGCTTTCTAGTTTCAACAGTCTTGGCAGAAGTTGTAACGATGGCATGCGTGGGAACTGATCCCCAGTTACACTGGTGATATTCATCCACAGAGCGACGAGATCCATCACGACACAGCAGCTCATAGTCGTTCTTTGAAATACCACCTAAATAATACATCTACCGTTAAAAGTGCTGTATAGGTGACTACTTTCTACACATTTGTTACGTATGCAACAGAAACCTGGCCAATGGATGTAAGAGAGACAAGGATAGTGGTAGAGAATCTTTGCTGTCACAAGGCGAAACATAACTAGGAAATTAACTAGTATGGATAGGAGTTGGGGTAAACGGGGTAGTGAAAATTGGAAGATCCAAAGAAAAACACAAGAGGAGAAGATTGCAGAAAGTGTACAAGTGAGAGGAGAAGAATGTGAACCAGGTGGACAGAGGGAGACGGAGGTGCTTCACCAAACTAACCCGACAATATGTTGGAAACTGTTCATGATGATGTGTCTAGCAAGTATGATTTATTTTATAACTGGAGATTTTTTCAACCAAACTTAACTCTGCTAGTAGTCGCCATTGTCATCAACTGTTACCAACCTGTGACCAGTTCAATACAGTTTAGTCAAATGCCTCCACCTTCCTCTTTCCTTAAACCATTCTTTTATTCTTGATATTAATAGAACAATATTAGAGAAATTACAAAAGTGTATAATTGAGTTGATACATTTTCTAATCAGATTGGGCAACGCAACAACATAAGATTCCCCAAAACACTTACTGAAGTCCAAGTTAGTAGCAGTCATCTCTTGAACTGTGGTGTGCTTGAGAAACGCTACGTCTCCAGCTTCCAACAGACACCTGAACGCCCCTTCAAAACCAGCATACGGGTCTGCTGGCGTGCAACGCTCCCCGGGCACCTTGCCGATACAAAGCTTGCATAGTTTGTCAGAGTTGTCTCCTGCAACACAAAATCAATAAAGTAAGTCGGTTGATTGATTGTACAATAGTGGGTCTAACATTGATCAGTGATCCTACTAGGTTGCATTAAACATAGTTTTCCCACAATGAGGCGTCCATCTCATTTAAGACTTTTCACTACCCAATATGCCTTGAATCGCCGATCACATGGTTTAAGACAGGCTTGCCAAACTTGCGGCCCTGATTTTGTGTGGCTCGCGGACCCATTATTAATGGTAGCTTAATAATAACAACGAATGCAGCCCTATTCTTTTTACAAAAGGTTGTAGAAATACGACCTTTAAGAATGTGATATTTGGGGATTTAGCTTTATGTGGAGAAATCTGAGGTTGGTATAACCAATATGCAGACTTTCTTCAACATAGCTCAAGTCTAGAAAGATTGAATATGCACACCGAATATGGAAAATGTTTGGCAGCACGTTAGTGTTATTTTTAGAATGTTTTCTAAAATGTTAGCACGTAAGTGTGTTAACAGTTGTTCGCTCACATGAAATGGAACAAAGCACAAAAGAGGTCACAGCATATGGACACCAATTTGTCAACAATTATTATGAAAGTGTCTTCAGCACAAGATTTATAGCCTGAAAAATCACAGCACTGCTGCAAATAAATAAAAAGTAGAGATGTCACGATACCTTCTTTTCTCTATTCCGATTTTCGATTCAGATTATTAAGTTCAACTTCGATTCTTGAACATTACTATTTAATTATTTTTTCAAGCATCCAACCTTATTTAAAAATGTATTTATTCAACTTTATAGAAAAGCAAAGAAAAACAAATGTTAATGATACAAAATAATATGTAAATGATACAAAAATTAATTTTTTTAACAACGAAAAAAATCTTGTTTACCAAGTCTTAGCGCATATTATACAAAATTAGTAAAATCATTAGAAATTACATTAGAAAGCACATATCTTTACCTTCAAGTAAAGTCTCACCGAGTCAAATAATTAAAAACAGGTATAACAAACAATAATTTGTCGAAAGAACAAGCCTTTTAAATTTACCAAATAGGATTGTTAACTGAAACAAAATATTATAGCAAATGACAGCAAATAAACTAATAACAGAGATATTCATTCGATTAATACTTGTTCTGAATTTTGTAATTTTCTTAGTTGCCAGTAACGTTCATTGAGAGCTAAGAATTGAATTATAGAGAATCGTAATATTAAGATTGATTCTTTCGATACTGGTATGAATCGAGGATATCGAAGAATGAGTTTGACATCTCTAATAAAAGCTTTCAAATGTTTTTAAAAATTTTTTTAGCACCACGTTTTATTACCTATTCAGGTTTTTCACAGTTGAATTCACATTTAGAGGTTAATTCTTTTCTTGTTGTAGTATTAAGGTCTAGGGCAGTAGATTTGACTATCGATAACTGGGGGATCAAGGGTTGAATCTCAGTCAATTGTATTGAGGGTGGTTTTTCCAAAAAAAAGGTTTTCACTCTCCTTCCGTGTGAATGCTGGTACACTCCATCTAAATATAACCTTAAAAATTCCTATAAAACTATTAGAATAATTAGTACTTAAGTATAACCCAAACGGGTAGTGATAAGCGGAGATAGAGAAACTAGTAAGGTAATAAGTCGGAATTCTTTTTATTTAAGTTATTGATAATATTTTATGACCAGACGAGTTTGACACGCCTGGTCTAACGCATCAGTTTTTCTAAGGTTTCCTACTCTCCCTAAAAATAAATGGAGTGCTCTACATTTGCAGTACCTAGTCTATGATTCTAAGTTAGTGTAATTAATGTTTGTTTTTTATTAAATAAATCTCAGTACACCTGATCGGGATTTAAACTCTGATCTCCCTATCATCGAAAATCTAGTTTAACACGAGTGATGCCTTTTACTTTGTGGCCAGAGCAGCCGGTTATTTAATGTTCTCAAACTTAAATGTGGTAGAGACAAATGCAAAATATTTCACTACGCATCAATATAAAGACTTAAGCAGAATCAACATTTTATTTCTCCAAGAGGAAAAACATCTGTTTGATTAAACTTAGAAGTGACCAAAAGTGACCAAGTTGATGACTACTGACTTGCTATCAGACCTGCCCAATGTTTACGGCCATGGTCCAGGATTTGTTAACACTGAAAATATAATACAACAAACTTAACTCTTAAAATATATCTTTTATAAAAACCAGTATTTGTAACAACTCACCGATAGGGTTATATTTATCTATTAGAGAATTCACAGCACAACTGGGCCCAAAATATCTGATTGCCGATTTCACATGATTGTTGCAATCTATTACCTCCATGCCACCTTCTCTCATGAGCTAGAAAAAAAAAGTTCATAGAAATTTAGCAGTCAAACACTATGCTTTTTATTTTTATTATTCTATATATATATTATATATATTTATTTAGCACTGCGTCTTACTACTCGTTCATTTGGGTTACACGCCTATGTATTAATTACACTAATGGTTTAAGGGGTTAGGAAGGTATAAATGAGAGGAAGTGCACCCCCATTTGTGTGAAAGGAGAGTGGAAAAAAAAAAACCTCAATCCACCCGACAAGAATTGAACCCCGACATCTCCTCCGTCTTCGGAAGTCTAGTTTAACACGAGAGTAGTGTGTTAGACCACATGGCCATCAAAGAGAATTTTATGTGATTTAATAAATACATTTCAATTGCTATTTTTCTTAAATCAATGTTACTAATGGATTCTGATTCTTAAAGTCACATTCCTCCAGCCATGGACATTGTAAATGTGTTAATGGGGGGACCTGCCACCGCCTTAACCCCAATAATCTGTTGAGATGGGATACTCTTAGTGATGCAAAACAAGTGTTTTATTAAGAAAAATGAAAATAGATGTGTGAAGCAATGTAAAATGTAGGGTAGGACTTTTAGAATTATTTCCGCTATCATAACATTTGTGTTATTTAATCACTACCAGAGTTGTGGAGTTGGTAGGCCATGGCTTCAACTCGGGACTCCAATTTCTCTTTTTTTCCTGTCAGACTTCTGAGTACTTCATAGATGATGCAAATATATCAATTAATACGTAATAAATTTACTGCAGATTATTATTATTATTATTATTATTATTATATTATTAATAGCCCCCGTCTTACTACCCGTTCGGGTTATACGCACTTACGCTAATTGTAATGGTAGGGTGATTGCGAGATGAAATGGAGAACCTACAGTTTAACGTGGAATCCGAACACGGTGGAGGCCTGGCATTCCCTACTGCAGTAAAATGCTCAAATACAAATTACTTCATGAGAAAATTCTTTTTAACATTTTGAATTTATATTGGAATAAGATTGTCCATCCAAATTACAAAGAATCCTAAAGAATAAAATAATTATAAAATTAAAATGAAATATTTACCATGACTGTATTGTTTGGTGTCATAAGTAGTGTCCGACCAAAGTTATTTTTTTTGACCAAAGCTGAAGAAATCACACATATTGCAAAAAAAATACTTAATATTTAAGTTTAATGCAATTTCTGTTGCATTTAAAATTTAAGATCGTGTTTATTTAAATAACAAGTCATATTTTTTTATTGTTGATAAAATAAAGTAGAATACATTTCTGAAATTGTGATACAAAATAAAAGTACATGACAAAAATATCAAACACTTGACAATTATTTTTTATTGCCATCCGGTCTCATTCAAAAAATTAATCAGTTATCTTTTATGTATATAAAAATTAATTAAACTAGCCATGATTTGGGAGAGGGGCGAGGGGCAAGTTCTTAATAAATTTGATAGTAAACCTAGACTATAGTAAACATTGATCATGTCTCCCCAACTGACTACTGACTAGTCTACCAAACGGACGCCTAAATCCAACATGCAGTGAATTTGTCTGTTGCCAACGTGTTCAGTTGTCACGTGACCGCTTCCCGCATTGCACCCACGAGCGTACATTAGGTTAAGGTAAATTAAATGAACCTTCGGTCTAATTTTGGCTGAAGCCGAAATTTATGGCCGAAGCCAAAGCCGAATGTTCGATCAGACACTAATAATATTTTTTTATTTTGAAGCCAAAGTAAGTACATCTTTACCGATTAAAACTTTTAACTTCACCCGAAATGGCTTTTGACAGACTCAACAACCCTGGTTAGTATTAACAATATTTTTATTTAAAGTGAAACAGGTTAATTCTGCCCTCTATGCCTATATCTCCAACACTCATGGCCGTAATTTATAAGCATACTCTTTTAAGATATACCTAAATAAGTTATTTTAATGATAAATCCTTTTAAATAAAAAACTTACCGTGAAAATAGGAATAACCCAGCCAGCCAAGGTGCCAACTTCAGCGAAACAAGCCCTCTTCCCACGTAAATCATGTAAGGAGCGTACATCTGCCATTGTACCCCCCTTTTTCACAACAGCCACGGCATGGTAAAACTTTTGTCTACCTATTGTAACAAACAAATAACAAATATGTTTATATAAAACAAATTGTCTCAGCTTCTAAAATTGTTTTCTTCACCATGCATAGCTATCCATTTAGTTTACATACCTACAGTATATTATTTAAGCTAATTGAATAGGGAGGAGTGAGATATAATTATAGAAGAAATGCACCTACATTTATGTGGAGAAAGAATGGGAAGCTATTTATGGGAAAAAACATATCAGTATGCCCAACAGGGATTCAAACCTCGATCTACCTGACACCAGCAATTCAATCTAACATGATAGTTACATGTAAGACCATGTAAACACAGATGCAGGTAGCACTCAAGTTAAAATAATAACGGTAAGCATACAAGTTTGGGAAAATGTGCCATTATGATTATATTTTAGCTTAAGAGTACAGTAAAGTAATTGTTTTCGCACCGCTGTAGAGTTCTTGCATGATAGGGACAAGACTGTGATATCGACCACCAACGAACACCTCGCCGGCGTCCAGACTCGTGATCTGAGCCTGTTCTTCATCGAGGTAGGTCATGCAGTCTTCCTTGTTGAACGCCTAAACAAGTTAAAGAGAAGCACTTAAAGGAGCTGCCTTGGTAGGTGAGATAGTGCCAATCATATATATATATATATAAATAAAAAGAAAGAGAAACTTGTAAACATATTTTAAAAGTTGACATTTTCCACCCTGGAAAGTTCAAATATTTCGGTAGGGGTTAAATTCAAGCGAAATAAAAGGTAACTAGTATAAGAACATAGAATGGATCTTTATGAATCGAATGATGTGATTAAATTGAAGGTACACAGCAAATATTTTACTGTCATTTGTATTTTCCTTGTCTCCTGTTTTTTTATTTTACTGCAGGACAACTATGCTCAGTTACATTCCAAACCAGCTTGGTTTTTGGTGTTTGTGTGTTGATTATCCTTGAATAACTACAGTAGCCCCATGGTTTCTTTGGTTCTGACTAATAGCTCACAGCTGACGGATTTGAAAAGTTACCAGACCAAATTATGTATCCCTACGCTGAACCATATGATCTGCAAAAACATTTGTTTAACAGCTTTCACTTCTGACAGTCAAAATGTAGGTATATACCTAAATGTTGACTGTCAGAAGTCAGCTGTGAGCTGTCAGTCAGCACCAAAGAAGCCATGGGGCTACTGTATAATCACATGAAGCTGAGTGCACTTGTAAAGAATACAACACATTATAGGCCTATTTAAGAAATGTTGGTATTCCTTTATTTGGTTTTAGTAGTTTGTGGTGGTATCAAATTTTGGTTAAAAAACAGTAACTTAGCATACATTTTTATTTTTTATACACTTCTTACTACCCACCCGGTCAACTGCATATTTACACAACCTGCAGTATAAAAGATAGGAGGAAAGTAGAAATTAGAGGTAGTATACCAACATATGTGTAGAGGGAGATTGGAAAACCAATTAGGAAAACCCACCCTGAGTCAGTGCAACAGGTTGAAATTCAAACCACACGAAGAGGTTGACGTGTTAGCGTGCGTGTCCACCAATGCACCCCATTCAGGTTATATGCCTATGTACTAATCACACTAAAGAGTTAAGAATTGGGAAGGTTTGAGTTAATTGAAAGGAAGTGAACCCACATTTGCATGGAGGGAGAGTGGAAAACCATTTTGGACTAAACCACCCTTAGTGCACCCGGCCAGGATCGAACTTCGATCTCCCCATCTTCGGCAGTCTAGTCCAATACGAGAGTAGGGCGTTAGACCATACAACCACAAACGCAGGTCCAATGCGATTGGAAGCATTATCAATTCATATATAGCAATTTTTGTCCCATAACAGTGAATATTGTTGAAAAATGACACCTGGACACTGGAATTGGACTTGTAGTCATACAAAAATATAATTTCAATCAAATGAAGCATTTTGTTTCTGTATATTATGCTGTGTTTTGTAATTACGGTACTCAATGTATACTTCTAAAAATCCATACCCCAACTGACTCACCTTGGTACAATTGAGTCGCATCTCATCATTACCAAACAGCGCAAAGTCTCGTTCAATAGCCTGGGAGAAGTTTTGACACTTCCACTGCTCCTCTATACTGATGGTGCACCACACGACCATCTCCGGCCGTCTCACCGACAATTGGCCTTCAAAATCACATTTTCAAGTGTAATGGAAACAGTAAACAATTGAGTTACAGATATATTACTTTATATCCATTACTGTTTACGTGTTTTTATTCAAGCCATATATATTCCACTAACGGCTGGCTAGGCTGGTCGTAGCTTCATATGCCTTATAATCTAACTTAAAGACTAGGACAGGTACAACATCCAGTCCTCAGCTCGTTAACTAATCAATGTGGAAGGGTAAATCCACATTTTACTAATGATAAAATATTTCGGCCATGCCGAGAATTGAACTTGGGACCCTTTGCTCAGTAGGTAGACACGCTGCCGCCTGAGCTACGATGTCAAACTCTTACAAATATATGAACAGTTTTTATTGTTTGTGGGCCTATGTGGGAACAATTGATAGATATAATTTTTACTGCCCAGTTTTTTATAATTACTCTAATGGAGTAGGATAATGAAGTAAGAATTTTATTTAGAGATAATATACCTACATTTGCATGGAAGGAGAGTGGAAAACCATTTAGGAAAAAAAACACCCTCATTGGACCCGACTAGATCTCTTTGTCATCAGCAGGTAAGTCTAACAAAAAATTGACGCCTTAGACCATTTGGCCATTGAAACGGTTACTGACCCAGTTCATATATATAACACATAGGCAGACACGTTCATGGTGTCTACTCAACTTGACAAATGTAATTTCCAACATTTTCCCTGATCATTTCTAAAAATTCCCAGTCTCATAAATTTGTCTCACCCTCCAACACCCCTTCAGTTTTTGTTAATATCTTTTAAACAAACAGTTTTTTTATTTGTATTAACAAAGTCTACTAGGAATTATAAAATATATTATAGAGCTACAAACAAAAAAAGACAGTTTGAATTGTATTGTAATTTAATGATTTAGTGATTAAGATATTTAATATTTTGAGTAAAACAACATTTTGCCAGATATTTTTTAGTAATTTACCAAATTCCTGACTTATTCCCATTTTTTCCCCAACCACTTCAAATTTCTGGCTAATTCCATTTTTCCTTGATTTTCCCGGGTGGAAGAGACCCTGACGCTACCTACAGAGCTAAGGTGTCGGACAGGTTGACAAATTAATATAAGTAATAAAGTAATAGGAGGGTAGCTTAAAGGAAATTCAATTGCACCCGCTCATGATTCAAGCCTTGACTTCTCTGTTAACTGCAACGACTTGGCCACTGCCGTGGATCCTAGGCGTGCTTATGTGGGGTATAATGTTGCTAAGCACTTGGCATTGTTGAACAAATAATATTTCAAAAGTTTACCATGCCTAGGCCTTATGGTTTGATGAAAATTGTCTAATAAATGTGTCACCCGAGCAGTTACAAAAATATTGATTTTGAAAGTGTGACTGACACAAGAATGACTTGAAAATTAATTTAAAAGACTGCCAAAAATCTATCTATACTTTTTTGAACACAAAACAAAAAGCCTAATTCTTAATTATTTGAAAATTAGTTGCTACTGGTAAGCCAAAAATAGCGAGATGGTGTCAAAAGTATAATTAGGCTTATGTGAACGTGTGCAATATGTTCAAAGCATTTCAATAAATTTTTCCTTGGATATTTACACAAAGAAAATATCCAATTTTGTGCTATATGATCGACGTCATAGAAATTTTTTGAAAAGTATTAAGTCTGATAAGTTAACCCAATATCCATGAAAGTTGGCTAAGCGTTAGTGAGCTCCAATAATGACTATAGCCATATTTGAGACCTGGTTGACGCAACAAAAATGTTGTGTTCCAGACACCCGAACTCTAACTCTTGTTATATTTATGTAGGTGGTCATACTAGGAGAAACTGCCTATCTTCAGTGACTTGGTTGAAAATGTGACTTTAGGTCCCACATATATAAATAATATTGCTTGACATTCTGGCCGTCCAGTCACAAGTAGGCCTACACCTGTGCCATAACAGATCAGTATTTATTATTGAATATTGATCAGATGTATTAGGATTTGTTTTCCTCTCAATACAGATTTCATATTCATTAGTTCATGGCCCATAGTCACTAATAACTCAATGCCAAATTGCTTTGTCTACATAGTCCTGATGTGTATTCTAAAGAAGTTAATCAACCTTAACTTTCTAAGGACCAGTCTATACAGACTACCAGTCACAGCTAGGTAAAAATGTGTGCACATACATTGAAATAAAAGCACCAAAGGCAGTGAAAGGAACTGTTGCTAATTATAACTGTGATAGTACAAATCATGATTTTTTTTAAATTTAGCACAGCGTCTTACTACCCATTCGCGTTATAAGCTTAAGTACTGATTACACTAATGGGTTAGGAAATGAGAAGGTAGAATTTAGAGGAATTGAACCCACATTTGCATGGAGGAGAGTGGAGAACCCTTTAGGACCCCCCTTCCCTTCCCCAGTTCACCCGACCAAGATTAAAACCTCAAGCTCCTCGTCCTCGGCAGTCTAGCTCAACACTAAACTAGCGCGTTAGCTAATATGCCAACAAGGAGGGTATTATGAATATATGCATTGTGATTGTTACTTAACCTACATTTACGTATATCCTGAACATTTTCTAAAAAAAGTGTTTATTAGAGTCTTTTATTGATTAGCCAACAACTTAGCGGTTTCTCCTTGCTGTAGATAAATTTTTTTTCCAAGAGTTTTATTGGTCAAAATCGTTATTTCATTTATTCGCACGATCACGTGATTAAGGTTACACACTGTGTAGACACGAATATAATTTCTTCAGGACTACGGACACAGACTATGGTCCCCCAAAGTCTGTGTTTGGGCCCTAAAAAGTATAGTTTCATACATTTTCCAGATTCATATTAAATGCATTTCTTCACATTTTCCTTTATCATCATGTAATTCAACTATGTGGGTTGGGGATAACTTTAATGGGCAGTTAAAAGTGTAGTACTAAAACAAATGCAAAATTTATCTAAAAGAAGATACATACAATCTGCCTTGTAAGCCCTAGGTCTGGCATTCAGCCTAATCGAATCAGATTTTACTTACAAATAACCTGACTTAGCAACTGATTTTATTAGTTTCTTTTAGCACCGCATCTTACTACCTGTTCAGGTTATACGCCTAAGTACTAATTACGCTAATGGATTAGGAATTTAGAGGAAGTGAACCCACATTCGCGTGGAGGGAGAGTGGACAACCATTTAGGAAAAAACACCTTCAGTTAACCACACCGAGATTTTAACCTCAATCTCCCCGTCCTTGGCAGTCGAGCTCAACACGACTAGCTAACTACGCCACCAAAGTGGGTGATTTTATTAGTTGATTTTTGCTTTTTATGGTTGGGATTACACTATGATGGGTTGGACACCCTGACATTAAATTGAAAATGATGTCAGATGTCACCTCTACACCACCCTGATATTGTGTCCAATCTTATGCCAGTATCACAATCAACTTAATGTTAACTAAAATTTAACTTAACCTAGCTTAATGTAAAGGATTTCCTCATGTGTTTAAATGGAACCGATTATGATGCAGTTAACTTAACGTTGACTTGCAGTTAACTTAACAAAGAGAGGTCCTAGGAGGTCTTTTACTTTAAGTGAATGCTTCTTGAAGGGTATCATGTGATCTAGCCAGCCAATCATTATGCGAGTGAAGTCAACAGGGCTATTTAGTAATTCATTTGTTGGTACTACGACCAATGTTTTCTCTTTAGCGTAAGTTCTAGTGATCAGACATTGAAACAAAATAATTTAACTGAAATAGGAAAGCTAAATTTATCAAAATTTTAGTAATAGATATTTATTGTATCAATTGAAAACTGTAAGCTTTCACAGTCATCACTGTGCAACTAGTTCAAATCACAGATCATACTCAAGTTGTTACATTAAGTTATGTAAATCGTGATCGCACTTAAGTTAACGTCAAATGAACGTTAAGTTGATCGTGATTACGGCATTAAGCCTAGCATGTCTAGGTCAACACCTCTGATTCACCCAAACCTTCAGCCTCGACTATTTTTTTAGCTTATTTATTGTAAGGCAACTTTAAGATCTGTGGAGAAACAGAGTGGTGACGTTAAAATATAGATTTTGTTAATATGATTTAACAATTAACTACACACATATTAAGCTAATTGATATTTATTTAGTTGATAACTTAAATCATAACCTTGCTTCTTGTGCACAACCATTAACAATAATTGTCAATATTTTACACAATCATTAAATCACATAGAAATAAAACTCACCTTTACATAACAAAAGTAGAGTTTGAAATACAAACACAGCATAACAATAATGAAAACATTTCAAACCCATATTTTGTTAGCTGTTGAAAATCATAACAAAATACAACACCAAACACAACCGCCGCCCCATGGGTGCTTTCTAAATAGACGAGTATAACCTACTTCTTTAAACTAATTTTACTCAAATTCTATTAAGTTCGTAAAGAGAATTAGTCCACAAAGAAAGCAGTAATAAAAAAATCACTTTTCAAAACATATTTTCGGTGATAAAAGTAATGTAAATAATTCTAATTTCCGTTATAGTTTTTATATATTTGTGAAGGGCGTTGACTTAAAATTAAGAATTCGCCTTCATCCAGCAAGTTTTATATAAATTAGTTTATAGTTTTGCCAGAAGCGCTGTATGCCTAGTGAGTCAGAAAAAGTAAAATGGAAGTTCTTTTTATTGATCACACACAAAAAAAAAAGTGAAAAAAAAATTATAACCAGATATTATTTTATTAAAAATAAGTAATTAATTGATCAATGCCTTTAAAAATCCTTATTAATATAAATAATCATACAAATTGGTAAATTTTTTTAATCTTCCGTATGAAAATGTGGTTCTTGCGCAAACCTAAAGAAAATACGATTTTAAAAAACATTGCCTTAATTTAAAATCCTCAAGTTTAAGGTGCCACAGTTTATATATTTGAATTGTGGCACGAGCACACTTTGTCGGGAAGGTAGTACTAGGTACCTACAATTATGCATGCTTGTGTTCTCTTCGGTGGGCGAATGCTTTAATGCATCACTCTCGCAACATACTAGAGTGCTAGTGACGGGGAAATCGGTGTTCGTATGCCAGTTGGATATACTGAGGGTGTTTTTTTTTTCAAAATAGTTTTATATTTTCCCTCTCTGTAAATGCGTGTGTAATTTATCTATAGTCAACCTTCCTCATCCGTAACTCACTAGCATAATTAGCACGTATGCGTATAATCTGAATCAATAGTGAGCCCCAGTGATAAAAAAGGATAACAATAAGAACATGGAGGAAACGAGGTACAGTATACTGTTCATAAAAATACTTTTAAGTAATAATTTAAAAAATATTAACAAAAAGTCCCCCGGAATTCCTAAAATTTCCCTAAATATTTATATCAAACTTGATCCACACTGTCAAAAGGAACCATTTTATGGCATACTTGGCGTACAAATACGTTAGATTAGCTTCATTTAAAACATAAAAGAGAAATATGGTTTATAAACCTATTCATGAGTATTATATAATAATGAAAAAATACACGAAAATACTATTTTTTTTCTTTGCAGTAACATTAATTATATCATAATTGGTCCAGTGCTTAGCGTTCTATAGCTTGGATTCACACCCCAAGGGGTCAATTTTAAACAATATCTGTTCAAACGTGCAATTTTAAGAGGTTTGTAAAATTAGCAAACATTTTTAATTCATGAGATTACGTGAGAGAAAACAAAGAAAGGAATTTATGTTTTAGTTTGGTTAGTTAAATTCATCAAGACCAAATCTTGGACTTTGAAAAAAAAAAAAAAAAAAAAAAAATGTGTAATTAATATAAACTTTTCTCGACTAAGCTCTTGTACTTTGCTATAATTGATTTACAAATATTTGATTCATAAAAAAATATATCGCTTCCAAATCAACACTCTCCATTTTACCAATAGTATCTCGTCAGGAATGTGTATTTTACAACCATACAGGCAAAAAGAATACAAACTTCATTGTCTACACGCATTATCTTCTCATTCCGGCAAACATGCGAGTAAAGAAAGTATTTATGCCAGCAAAAATATCGATAGCGTTTAAAAACATACTTATTCAATATAAATGTTTAAAAGGTTTTTAAAAATTCCTAAAAATTACCAAAACAAGGACGTGAATCAAGGAAATACGTTTAAAAACCTAAAAGGGACACAAAATAGCTCATGATCATTGTCTGTGCTGTACAAATATAATATGACATGTAATCAAAATCTGGGCCCTTTAACTTTAAAATGTAAAATAGTATTATTTGATTTAAAAAAAAATACTTTTTTTATAATCCATAATATTAGTATTAGAGTTTATAAGGAAGGAGCTATAAAATGCTTAACAGACTGAAACTTGAAGTGTTAATTTTATAAATGTGTTACGTCGATTTTAACGATGAGCATTTACAGAGGTGGATTGATATTACTGCTGGGAAAATAAAATAGAGATTAATGATTATGTGTGTAACTCAGATTTTGGGGTAGACTACACCATCACCCATTCAGCCAAAACATGTTATTTTGATATATTTCAGTAGCCCCATGGACTCTTTGGTGCTGACTGACAGCTTTGAAAAGTTACCAGACCAAATTATGTATTCCTACGCCGAACCATATGATCTGAAAAAACATGTGTTTAGCAGCAGTCACTTCTGACGGTCAAAATTTAGGTATACGAGTATACCTGAATGTTGACTGTCAGAAGTCAGCTGTCAGTCAGCACCAAAAAAACCATGGAGCTACTGTAGCTAAGGTTAGATAACCCGTGAATTGGGTTAATATATGGGCTACGTCTTAGTATCTGTCTTAGCTAGCTGAATAATTACACCAATAAGGTGGGGGAGAATAAGTTATAGTTACAGGAAATGTGACCACGTTTGTTTGAAGGGAGAGTAAGAAACCATTTATGATGTAAATAACTGCCTCAGTACACATGATCAAGTTCGAACAATGAAATACCTGTCACTGGTAACCCATATCAGCCAAGAGTGACACTTTAATAATTGTAGTTGGTTATGAGGCCTTGAAATGAAATCACGCATCAACTAACTAGTAAGAAAATGTGATTTGGGATCCATTAAAATAAAGAGCTTCCATTAGTAAATTTCAAGTGGCAGAATGCTTTGCTTTCTTCGGGAATAATAGGTATGGCTTTTCCAAAGCAACTGATTATATTATAGCTTATGTCCTGTCCGGTGCGTAAATTCTAATAATTTTTTTTATCGTATCTCCATAACTCTTTGAGATATGAAATTACTTACCATTGTAAATAGGTAGGTCTATTTAAAATAAAAATCTTTTATACAAAACGTATTTTATAAAACCAATATTTTATTTTTTGAAAGACGGGGATTTAATGTACTTCAATTTCGTTGTTCTATTCACAGTGATGTATAGAGTGCGGGCACATTTCCTTAATGTTCTCCCTTTTGTTAGGTTATCTCAAAGTCACTATATATTTGATTAAAATCAAACATCAAAAATGCATACATTTATTTAGTAAAGTGATTTTAACAAATTGAATATTTATTTAAGAACAGAAGAAAAGATAACCTAATGTTTAAAAAATTGAGATTATAGATGATTATAGTTATTTACTTATCAATTATTGAATATATTTAACATATTATTGCTGTTTTTAAATTATAGATTTTTAAACATGTTATTTATATACATTTTATAAAATACAAAATGGCAGCGACTACCCTGCAAGGAGATGACACTTAAAAAATGACGTATGACTAAATTTTAATAAAACAACATTTTAATTTTTAATACTGGCTCCAATAACATATTTTATAAATTTGTTTAATTAAAATATTTAATTTTAATCGTTTAATGACTCACTCAAATAGTAACTCACAGATAATTTTATCAAATTTGTTCTAGAATCTATTTTTTCGCGGAAGATGAATTTGATTAGAGAGGGTCTCTCTAATATCTCTTTGTCAGTTTCATGGGGTTGACACTGGGATAGTAATATTTTGTATGATGTTTCTTCCCTTCTCCCCCTTGCCTATATTCTTCATGTAGTGCTCACATATTTGTCTAGAGCTCGCACCAGTCGAAATATATTTGACTCTTTTTCATTAATTTTAATTAAAAATCCTTTATTTCTATTTTTTCCTGTATTGAAAATGTATTTATTTTCAACATAAATTTTAATTTTTATTAAATACATATTTATTTTTCTTCATCATGTGAATTTTGAAATAATTTTAGACCCACCGAACACATTACCAATATTTGACTCATTGTTTTACTCCATCTTAACATATTTTTTATTGTGTTCTTTAGTTAAACTATATTTTTGTTATATAGATTGGTCTCCTTTTGACTTATTTTGCGTTTTCAAATTCATTTGTATTATTTTCCAGGATGTTTTCTCCTTAGTTAATATTTTGTAATTAGTGTTAATTTTCAATTGTTTATTATATGTTTGGTTTTTTGTATTTGAATATTTATATTTTGACTTGTATTGACAGTGGAATTTATAATTAACGTATCTCAGTCTCACTTGGTAGTTTTATTTACGTTAATATAAAAACAATGCTAGTCGTCCACAATTGCTTTGGGACAGGATGCTACGGATCTTCCATGATAAATCCTGGCTTGACATTTTTCCGATTTCCAACATGGGACAAATTGAGGTAATCTTATTTATGTTTATTATATTTTTTAACTGCCGAGTATGATACAGTTATTAATTAAGCATGATTACCTTGTGAATCCTGGCTCACTAAATAGTACACCAGTACAGTAGTGTGCTGGGATTTTTTATTTTATTTATATTTTTTAATATAAATACACACAAGATAGTATGGTTACTATGATATTAAAATAAAATGGTAAAATTAATCTCTATAGTTAAGTTACATATATTAAGGAAAAAGTATTTTAATATATTATAACAGTTAACATTTTTATTATTATTAACCATCCCAAAGGAACAAAACATAATCTCTTGGATATAAATGACATATTTTTAATTAAATTATGAAATTCAGTCAACGCTCGATAACTCATACTAAAGGGGTCGGGGGTCTGTTCGAGTTATGAAAAGTCCGTCTTATCGAGGGGAAATAAAGTTGTGCCTAAAAAATTAAAACTTATATTTATCTAAAGTAATATACTTTAATGTGACGAGGTAAACTATACATATCAGATAAGAGACATACACAAATAACACAGTTAGGTATTCAAATGGGGAAGGTTGACATTACAATAGGCCTATAGTACTACTGGCAAATTATCTATATACTGTACTGTATGTTCTTACTTACTGACCTATTTCAGTAGACCTAGGCCTATTACACAAGCATGATGGTGATAGGTTTGCCACTGTGATGATATTTTGCTTAGTAGACCTAGGTTTGAAGAAGCTGTCAATATTCTTCTGTGAATATTTTTGGTGTTGCTTCTTATTGATGATTTGTGAAATTATTGAGCTCTTCAACCCTCGTTCACAACTTGTGAATGTGGGGAATGCCAGGCCTCCACTGTGGTTCGGATTCCACGTTAAACTGTAGGTCCTCTATTTCATCTCACAATTACGCTACCATTGCACATTAGCGTATGCGCACATAACCTGAATGGGTAGTAAGACACGGTGCTAATAATAATAATAATAATAATCATAATATAGGCAATACATTCTTTTATGAGTCAATTTAATGGCATATAACACAACCGGGGAGTAAGACATGGTGCTAAAAAAAAACAATAGTTCTAGTTAACAGTAGGCCTATTATTTGGTTCATGATTGGCAATACTTTAGAAGAAATGATTTGTTTGTTTACAGTTTGAGGAAATAAAATATAAACACTAGACTATTGGTTAATTTTTCCAGGTATCTGAAATGGGTAGACGTCTCCCAAAATCGACTCTTGATGGCCCATAGAGAGAAGTTTATTTATGCACACACTTGTGCATCTCATTTTGATGCGAGTCAATTTCGGACACCTCTGCAGGACAAGCTGGTACATAAAGCATAAATTGTTGAGGGCTAGTTTACTGATGAGTGATTTTTTTCAAAAACATAAAATATTTTAAAACATGCTTTAACAATTTGTTTCAAAATTGGTATCTTGGGCCTTAAGCCTAATCATTGTGTTTGTGGTAAAAAGTTGTTTAAGGGTATTTTACTGATGCTTGATTTTTCAGCAATAGTTATGATACATTTATATATGATTGTGTTGTATCGTTACTTAATGTATTTGGTAGTTTTCAATGGGTTTGCAGATTTACCATGGAAATTGATATAAAGGGGTTTTGTAGCCCTCCATTACCCCGCTAAATTGAGAGTTGACTTTTTTTTATATCTATTACAATATGGTAGGGATGAGGGTGGCGGTTTATTAGAGAAAATGCACCTGAATCAGCGAGGGAAATCACATGCTAATTTCATTATTGTAAATTATTATTCACGATTTGTGTGGGCTACTTAGTCTATAGGCCTACAGTACATATACAATAATTAAGATTGGTTAACATGTTTTTAAATCAAGTAAGACATTGTAGATAGGCCCCACCACATTTAAACTAAAAAAAAATGTATTTTTGGTATTTACACTTTTTTTCTTATTTCATTCCGTTTAGGGCATACAGCAAATATAATCAATTTTTCTTTCTAGAAAATGTATGTCATTCATTTCTCATCTGTTTTCAAAATAATTTTTAAACATGTGTTTAATTACCACTCTTTCATTTCTAAAACTTTCTTTAAAACAAAATTTTATGTCCCTATAATTATATTTATAATATCTATTAGGTGTCTGGAAAAATGAAAATTTCCTCTGGAAAACCTGGAAAAAAGAAGGAATTTTGTAATAAGAAAATAGTGGCCACCCTGTTGTTACTAATTTTTTTAAACTCCTTGTCGAACTAGAGCTACATACAAAACAATTCCCGAAGTGATAAAAAACGTACTCCCAAACTAACTTACCAAGTAAAAATATATTTAAAAAAAAAACTTAACATGAAAAATGTTTAAACCATGTATTGACTCTATAAAAATTAACTCAACATTCAAGGGATTTAGAATTAAATACCTACTGATTAAGATCAGCCCAGTATGTTGTGAAAGTTTGTGCCAAATACAGTTGAAAATAGTTCAGGAACTAAGAGTTTCTCAATCTTTACTTGATAAAGACTTTCCAAGGATTAAGCAAAAGTATTTAACAAATTTATCCCAAACAATCCTCAAAAATAGACATCTAACTCACTTGTATTTGAAGATTAGAGGATTGATACTCTCTTTTTACTTTCTCGCTATCTTACAGGTAGAGAAAATATGGTGATCATAAAAAAAAATCGAACTCAAGATTTTGATGAATCTTGACGTTTCATAACTCCCTGGATCTGAAAAAATGATTTTGAATTTCAGTCGGTCTGTCTGTACCTCCAACTAGACCTAAACTATTTTACTGATCGAGCTAAAAACTTGGTATCTAGGGTTTTCATAGGGTTGACCTGAGAGGTTTTTGGATTTGGATATCTACCCCTAAAATTAAGGGTAGTTTACTGAAGGAGGAAAAAACTGGCTATTTTCATTTTCCCATGAAAACTTTTTAACAGAAGTGTTAATTTCCGTATTTCTGCAACTATTTGAGATACTAAATAACTTATCATTGCAAAATTGTAGTACTATTAAAAATAAAAAACTTTAATTTGACATTTTCTAAAACCAACAGTTTCTGAGATATTGGCGAATATAGTCTATTGATACAATTTTATGAGTTTTAGTTGTAAAGAGATACTGCGGGGTTCCGTACCATTTATTTTTATTGGTTTCCGAATGTTTTCAAGGTTTGACCTCATTTTTTGTCCATGATATCCTTGTGATTCCTTGATAACATAGAAGTGTTCAAATTAACTTTGTCTTAATGTCTTTTTTAACGGTCTTCTACCCTTCAAGGCTTTGCTCATTTTATTACATTGGTGGGGGAGGTATAATTTAGTTTAAATATACCCTTTTTTGCATGGAGGGGGAGGGTAGAAATGCTTAAGAAAATTTACAGCTAGTTTACCAGACTGGTATTTGAATCCCAACCTCATCACCGGCGACCCAAACGAGCATACAATAAAGACTGCACACCTGTCGATAGCCTACTTGTTTTAACTGCAGTAAATTAGGTTTTATAATTGTTAATTTCTCTTTGAATTTTACACCTTTTCTAACGCCATTGTAACCTCTTTAAATAATTTAACTCAACAGACATTTCAACCCCCACCTCCCCAGCCCTGAAACAAGTGAGTGAGCAATTGGTTGGAAACAACTATTCTATCGCTAATTAAACAAATCAAAATGGTTAACAGTTGTTTTATTACTTGATTATCGGTGACCTGGTGGTCTAGGGGTAAGGTGTAGGACTTCTGTGTTGGGGGTCTGGGGTTCAATCCTTGGTCCCGGCACAGATTTATCTGATTACCTAACTCTTCCTTCACCTCTGACAAGACGTGTATTAATCACAACTTGTGAATGTGTGGAATGTCAGGATTCCACGTTAAACTGTAGGTCCTCCATTTCATCTCACAATCACCCTTACGTATAACCCGAACGAGAAGTAAGACGCGGTGCTAATAATAATAATATTACTTGATTGATTTTCTTCATGTTAATATTATGTTCATGCCAAATAAATAAACATAGATGGTGATTTTAATTGGGATTATTTTTTTTATATTAAGACATGTACACTTATTTGTATTTGAAAAATATTGTGTACTTTGTGAAAAAATGTGTAAGTTTAAATTTTTAAATAAATATAGATTATTTTAAACTTAGTTTGCTTTTTAATTATATTTCCTTAAACATTAATTTAAACTTGATGTGTTGATTCTAGTTTTTCTAGAAATGGTTAAAGAACTATATTGTGCCAACCATTTTCACTTGAACAGATTTTATTAAAAAAACTTAATATTGACCCAATGTAAATAATTTTTGTAGAAACCAATATTTATTTAAATTCATTTGGTCTTAAAAATATTTTAAAAAAAATTGTTCAAGTGAAATGGATTAGCAGAACAACTAATAGTAAAAATAAAATCAAAATAATAGTAATAATAGTAGTGCTACGCAATTAAAATACCTACTGAGCCACCGAGACCGCTATTTAATACAACAAAAGTGCTCACATATTTGTCTAGATAGTAGCACAAATGCGGAAAACTCCATACAAACATTTTAACATGGACTTAACAGATCTTTCGTGTTATCCTGATCAGTGGTCAGTTTAAATGGAGCTTCTGTAGTGTATAGTTGTTTCTGTTAAACTTTTCAGTGATATATATATAAATTTTTTTTTTAAACGTGTGAAAGTGATGTGTAGATTTGTAGTTTCTTTTAAAACTTTTTTTCAATATGTTGCCTGCAGGAATTATAAATAAGGAAATGAGCCAGATTGTTTAAAAAAAATATAACACTTTTAAAATATGTTTTTCAAATCTAAGTTAAATGCCTCAGTTTTTTTTTCAAATCTTTGTTTCAGTTATAGTATGAACATTTATTGATGTTTTTAACTTTGAATGAAAAGTAGACTTTTATATACATATTATTAAAACAAATATGTTTAATTATTATCAATAATTAATCAAGTACAGCTGGGACAGGTTTCCCGCCATTTTGAAATTCGCGGTTATAAACCCGGTCAGTTAAATAATCGAAGGTGTTTTTCCTATAAATAGTTTCCCTCCACTAAAACGCGGTCACATTTACTCTCAAATATTATCTTCCTCATTGTTAATTCACTAACGTAAATAATGTAATGGTGTTGCACTAAGACCGGCTCATTTCCTTGTTGAATGCTTGTAGATATGTAGTTAACTTGGACAAGCCATCAGCGGGGCCTATTAAGAGCTGGTAAACTCTTTACCCCCGACTGATGGGGAATCCCTTGTTAGAATTGCAACGGTTTTCATTTCTCATGCCATGTACAATGTCTTCTTTTGTTTCAGGATTTTATTATAGTGTATGCCTGTTTTTAGCTATAAATATCAGTGTGTCCCCTTCTTTTTGGATGACAGGTTAGGTAGGGTTAGGTTAAGTTACACTGTTACTTTATGGCTAAAAATAAAATGGCGCTTGAGTTTTATTGAGTTTGGCTTTTCTTGAGCACAGTCGCAACATTCCAATATCCCACAGTAATCTCTTCAAATGGAAGGTTCGCTTTGGGATGTTTCTGGATGTCTTGCACAGTGTGTTTACGAACGGCCTTATTCGATGAATGATGTGTTTTTATTGTGTGTTATGTTTGTATTGTTGCTATTGTGTGTTATGTTTGTATTGTTGCACATATGCATACTTATTATAGTCGAATGGCAGAAGAGTTCTTCTCCTGGGCTGCCCACTTCCTCCCTTTTGATAAAATATGTTTTAAAAATAAGCCTTAAGCCTCTAAAACCAATTAGAATCATTAAATATATCAAAATAACTTCACAGTAGGCCTAAATATTTAAAAACAATATGCACTTTTAGACAACTTGTGAAAATATATTTCAATAACTATAATTAAGTTATTTTATTTGATAGCTTAGTTTAGACTCTCAGGCTGGAAGTTATTAATTTGTCACTAACAATTTGTTTATATTCCTTCATTTGTAAAAATAGCGCCTATGAATAGTTTTATTCATACGTGCTGTTTTATCGGAATGAAGTTGGCAAATATCTACAAATTGATTTGTTGTTTCCAAACCTACAGGATTGGCAGAACCCTGTTCGATACCTGGAGGGTACATAAGTGAAACTTTTATTAATTTATTACTACTTACATTTTTAATATTTCAGCAGTATTCAACTTTTGTCTTGCTATTATAGATTTCTATGTAATTGTTAAATATATTTATTGAAATTACTATTATTTGTAATAATTTAATTCAATATTTTTGAGTTATTATAAATTGCTATGTAATTTGACCCCTAACAATATAAATGTGGCAGCTCTGGGTACTGACAGAGGTAAGAACATTTTTATTATGTAGTATATTCCTGCAGGCCTAAAATATCAGTTGAAAAGTGCATTTATTTCATATGCTTGTCTGTTTGTTTACTTAAAAAACTTAAATCATCTTGACTTCAAAACCTCAAAATTAATTAAAAGACTTATTTTAAGACTGTGATTTATTATTTAATTGTCATGAATGAATTGAATAAATACTCATGAAAGAGGTTATATAATAAAAAGTAATTGAAAAAAAAGAATATACAACATTCGTTTTGCGCTATATTTCTTATATAAAAAGTTAATTCAATTTCACAGTCTTTTCTTGACTAGACAGTATATTCTTAACTTCACAGTCTATTCTTGAAAAATTTGATGAAAAAAATACAATTTGAAGCCTATTTCTATTCTTGAATAGAAATAGGCCTTGAAATGGTGTAGAAGATTGCTTGAATGGGCAGTAATAAACACAAACAAGCAAGAGGGGGGGCGGGGGGCTGGTTTTTTATAAGGTTTCTTCAGTTATAAATTTTTTAACTCTAAATTATCAAGATTATTTATAATAAAAATGTAATTTATAAAAATAATTTTAATTTAATTACTATAATAATAAAAAGAGGACTTTAAAAAAATAAACACACACTTTTGATAAATAAACTTGTAATTAAAAAAAACTCAAAACAAAACGAAAAGTTCCTGTGCCAATAAAAATAATAAATATTTACATGGGCCTAAAATGTTTTGCTATTAATAAAAAAATTAAGTATTTTGATACAAATAATTGTTAGTTAACTCGTCTAAAGGTGTGGACAGATAAATTGGGCAATAAGACTCAAAGGGTTAGGAACATAAATACACCTGATGGTGGTGTTTCCGGTGCGAATAAGATACAAAGGGTTAGGAACATAAATACACCTGATGGTGGTGTTTCCGGTGCTAATAAGATACAAAGGGTTAGGAACATAAGTACACCTGATGGAGGTGTTTTCGGTGCGAATAAGATACAAAGGGTTAGGAACATAAATACACCTGATAGAGGTGTTTCCGGTGCGAATAAGATACAAAGGGTTAGGAACATAAATAGACTTGATGGTGGTGTTTCCGGTGCGAATAAGATACAAAGGGTTAGGAACATAAATACACCTGATGGAGGTGTTTCCGGTGCGAATAAGATAAAAAGGGCTAGGAACATAAATACACCTGATGGAGGTGTTTCCGGTGCGAATAAGATACAAAGGGCTAGGAACATAAATACACCTGATGGAGGTGTTTCCGGTGCGAATAAGATACAAAGGGTTAGGAACATAAATACACCTGATGGAGGTGTTTCCTGTGCGAATAAGATAAAAAGGGCTAGGAACATAAATACACCTGATGGAGGTGTTTCCGGTGCGAATAAGATACAAAGGGTTAGGAATATAAATACACCTGATGGAGGTGTTTCCGGTGCGAATAAGATACAAAGGGTTAGGAACATAAATACACCTGATAGAGGTGTTTCCGGTGCGAATAAGATACAAAGGGCTAGGAACATAAATACACCTGATGGAGGTGTTTCCGGTGTGAATAAGATACAAAGGGTTAGGAACATAAATACACCTGATGCTGGTGTTTCCGGTGCATTCAAAATTCAACAATACTATACTTTAATACTCTGCGCTGATATCAATGTCCAGAGTTCGATTCTTAGTTCAGTACCACTGCTAATGTCATTAAGCCCATACACTAATAGCTACATTTCCTTACAATCGCTCCTGGGCATGTCCCCGAACACAAACTGCTGATCTTCTTTAGAAAACCTCCCAACATATATATCACATTACAAGTATAAAGTAACATGTTACTTTGTATTACCTGCTTCAGTGGCCAAATGGTCTGAGGCGTCATTCTCGTGTTAGACCGACCTGCTGATGATGGGGAGATCGCGGTTCGAATCCCAGTCGGATCTACAGAGGTTGGGTTTTTCCTAGATGGCTTTTCGCTCTCCTTCCATGCAAATGCTAATAGATTAACTATAAAATGCTTCCTTCCTCATTCCTACCCCAGTAATGGTCACATATGATAAGCGTAATAACCTGAACAGGTATTAAGACGCTGTGACAAAATGTGTGTGTATGTGTGTGTATGTTTATGTGTGTGTATGTGTTTGAACTTTTGTATATGAATGAAGCGAAAGTGTACAGAATTACGAACTTGTGTAGCAGTGAAGTTAAAGTGTACACAATTACAAACTTGTGTAGCAGTGAAGTTAAAGTGTACACAATTACAAACTTGTGTAGCAGTGAAGTTAAACTGTACACAATTACAAACTTGTGTAGCAGTGAAGTTAAAGTGTACACAATTACAAACTTGTGTAGCAGTGAAGTTAAAGTGTACACAATTACAAACTTGTGTAGCAGTGAAGTTAAAGTGTACACAATTACAAACTTGTGTAGCAGTGAAGTTAAAGTGTACACAATTACAAACTTGTGTAGCAGTGAAGTTAAAGTGTACACAATTACAAACTTGTGTAGCAGTGAAGTTAAAGTGTACACAATTACAAATTTGTGTAGCAGTGAAGTTAAAGTGTACACAATTACAAACTTGTGTAGCAGTGAAGTTAAAGTGTACACAATTACAAACTTGTGTAGCAGTGAAGTTAAAGTGTACACAATTACAAACTTGTGTAGCAGTGAAGTTAAAGTGTACACAATTACAAACTTGTGTACCAGTGAAGTTAAAGTGTACAAGATTTCACAAGAGAGAAGATGTGTGCGAAATGAAGAGGATAAGAAAGAAATTTTAAATTAAAAACAAATATTGTTATAGTTTTAGTTTTATTAATCATGTCTATTAATATCACACAGAGTTACTATTTATTAATGTTTGGTCCAATTTTCTAACACGCTCATTTTAGAAGAAAATACAAATTTTAATTATTTTTTTCATTCAACATTGATATGTTATTATAATACTATTATTTTATAGGTATTGAAAATATCTACCTATCCAACATTACAGTCAAATATCATATGACTTGATGTATGAATACATGAACATAATGTATAGTAATTTTTTTTTAACGTTCACTTAAGGTTCTTCCTAAGTTATTGGACTTTGTTATATTTGCAATAAACTTATAAGATTTTATTTATGTTATCAGAATAATTGGTTGACCTGTGACTTTTCAATTGTTCCACTTTTTGTTTTCTACCTGTAGATCTGCATCATATTGTTGTTTCATTTATTAAAGGTGATTATTCTTGTATATTTCTTATTCCAGCTCTACCAACAATGAGGGATGTGATTGCCTACAGCTTTGTTGTTCAACCATCAAAATTTTACTGCACAATTTTAACAAGTGTTGAGTTCTAAGCTGTAAATAGTGACACAATCATTACAGTATCTATGTATATATGTCTTTCAGATCACTGTCCATTTTGTAACTCTACAAATCCATGTGAAATATATGTTTGTAGGAAACATTATTTTGTGTTTAATGTGCTTGGCTAAGGGTTTCCTTGCCACTAATTATATTTTACTGTAACTTTTTTTAAGTATCAGTTTAGTTTCTGTTTCAGGAAGTGAAGTTCATTTTAATTTGTTTGATTTAATGCAATAATAATATTTTATTCTATATTTCATGGTTTTATTTTATTTTGTTTGGTCTAGTGTAGTAATAATATTTGATTCTATATTTACAGAGTTTTATATTAATTTGTTTGATTTAATGTGGTAATGATATTTTAATATTATGTTTGTGTATGTTTTAATTTAATTTGTTTGATTTAATGTGGTAATGATATTTTAATATTATGTTTAGGTATGTTTTTAATTTAATTTGTTTGATCTAATGTAGTAATAATACTTGATTCTATATTTACATGGTTTTAATTCAATTTGTTTGGTATAGTGTAGTAATAATATTTGATTATATATTTACAGAGTTATATTTAAATTTGTTTGCTTTAATGTGGTAATGATACTTAACTATTATGTTTATGTTTTTAGTTTAATTTGTTTGATTTAAGGTGGTAATGATATTTTACTATTATGTTTGTGTATGTTTTTAATTTAATTTGTTTGATTTAAGGTGGTAATGATATTTTACTATTATGTTTGTGTATGTTTTTAATTTAATTTGTTTGATTTAAAGTGGTAATGATATTTTACTATTATGTTTGTGTATGTTTTTAATTTAATTTTTTGATCTAATGTGGTATTAATATTGTATTATGTTTGTACATATTTTTAGTTTGCATTTCAATTTTATTGCCAACCAACTTGTAATATAAATAATTTTATTTTCCAGCTTTTTTTTTTTTAAATAGGATGCAAAATCTATGGTTACTGTTTGTATATGATTTTTTTTTGTGTGTGTGTGCTAATTTCACTTTTGTAGAATGATTTTTAACTATAAGTACTTTGGAATTGTGCCATATACTTGTTTTAATGTTAACAATTCTATTTTGTAATATTTATTTTATTAATCAGTATTTGTCTTGCAGTTGATAAAGAAAACTAGTGTATTTGTAGTATTTATTTTTGTTTGAGCAGTTTGATGTGTTCTAATCTTTAGTTAGTAATAATTACTGTTTAAAACAATAATCAAATTACAGGTTTTATACATGCTAACTTTGTAAGGCTAGAGCAAGTACTTCATTTTAGGTGAAAAGAAAAAAGAAGATTGAATCACCTATCCGGCACAATTTGGGGAACTTTGTTGATGTTTGAAGGTGGATGAAACCATTTACAAGCCCCCAAGTGACTTGAAAGGAGGTTTTGCCCCCAGAGGGTTGTTTTGTATCATTGGGATATTTTTGTCATTTATGTTTCTCCTGTTTGTTTTAACATTATTTTATTGTATAAATAATTATAATTAAGACGAATATACCAATTTTATTTTCATATTTGGAATGATGAAATGCAGGTTTAGTATGTATAACTTCTACTAATTATAGTTTAATTTAAGTAGAATGTGCACAAGCTGTTAGGTCTTACCCGCCTCGGTGGCGTAGTTGGCTAACACGCTAGTCGTGTTGAGCTCTACTGCTGAGGACGGGGAGATTGAGGTTCGAATCTCGGTCGGGGAGATCGAGGTTCGAATCTCAGTCGGGTGAACTGAGGGTGGTTTTTCCTAAATGGTTTTCCACTCTCCCTCCACGCAAATGCGGGTTCACTTCCTCTAATTCAACCTTCCCAATTCCTAATCTATTAGTTTAAATAGTACTTAAAGTGTATAACCCGAACGGGTAATATTATTATTATTATTTGCTAATTCTTTGAGGTAGAGTTCTCGAAGGTACACGAGTAGCACTGATGAAATGTGGTTTTAAAGAGTTAAAGTAATAGTTATCAAGGCAGAGTTAGCCAATTTAGTGATTATATTTTATTTAAAGTACACTAGAAACTTAATTTTGTATCGTTAATTTTACCAGCACACCTTTTCATTCCCATTTTAAGATCATACAGTTTCCCGACCTTTAACATCATCCCTACATTCCTTGTTACTATGCAATATTATGGCGGTATAATGTACAGTATAAATACTAAGCTCAAAGAAAAAATGCTCTAGCGTTTTCAATTCTTGCATTATTTTGTGAATATATTAAAATTTAAGGACATACTATAAATATATAGATAAAAAAATAAAGTAATTGAATTAATAGATATTTAACTCCAGTAATAGTATTATAATTTTAAAGGCCTCGAGAACTCTAACTGTTGGACTTTCTAAGGATGACATGGTTTTAGTCATCATTTTAAGCTCCCAAAGAACTCAGGTAATGTGGCCACAAGCCGGTCCCAAGCCCGGTTGAGAAACACAGAGGGCAGGTATATAGCCGTTGAAAGATGACTCTAAAATATTTAAATATTAATTTTTTTCCTCTTTCTATTGACAACACATAAGGGAGGGTTCATTCATAACACACTAAAAGTAGCCCCATGGCTTCTTTGGTGCTGACTGACAGCTCACAGCTGACTTCTGACAGTCAACATTTAGGTATATACCTAAATTTTTACTGTCAAAAGTGACAGCTGCTAGACACATGTTTTTGCAGATCATCTGGTTCGGCGTAGGGAAACTAGGTTTGGTCTGGTAACTTTTTAAAGCTATCAGAAGTCAGCTGTGAGCTGTCAGTCAGCACCAAAGAAGCCATGGGGCTACTGTAGACAGTAATTCCAGGGTCACAATCAACTAAGCTCAAATGTCTACATGGTGTTACATGGAAGTAGTTATAATGTCTACATGGTGTTACATGAGGGGAGCTCTAATGTATATATGGTGTTACATGGGGAGCTCTAATATCTACATGGTGCTATATGGGGGAGCTCTAATGTCTACATGGTGTTACATGGGGAGCTCTAATGTCTACATGGTGTTATATGGGGGAGCTCTAATGGCTACATGGTGTTACATGGCGGAGCTCTAATATCTACATGGTGTTATATGGGGGAGCTCTAATATCTTCATTGTGTTGCATGGGGGGAGCTCTAATGTCTACATGGTGTTACATGGGGAGCTCTAATGGCTACATGTTGTTACATGGGGGGGAGCTCTAATGGCTACATGGAGGACCTTTAATGTCTACATGGTGTTACATGGGGGAGCTCTAATGTCTACATGGTGTTACACGGGGAGCTCTAATATATACATGGTGTTATATGGGGGAGCTCTAATGTCTTCATTGTGTTGCATGGGGGGAGCTCTAATGTCTACATAGTGTTAAATGGGGGGGGAGCTCTAATGTATGCATGGTGTTACATGGGGGAGCTCTAATGTCTGCATGGTGTTACATGGGGAGCTCTAATGTCTACATGGTGTTACATGGGGGAGCTCTAATATCTACATGGTGTTATATGGGGTACCTCTAATGTCTTCATTGTGTTGCATGGGGGAGCTCTAATGTCTACATAGTGTTAAATGGGGGGAGCTCTAATATCTACATGGTGTTATATGGGGTACCTCTAATGTCTTCATTGTGTTGCATGGGGGGAGCTCTAATGTCTACATAGTGTTAAATGGGGGGGGGAGCTCTAATGTATGCATGGTGTTACATGGGGGAGCTCTAATGTCTGCATGGTGTTACATGGGGAGCTCTAATGTCTACATGGTGTTACATGGGGGTAGCTCTAATGGCTACATGGTGTTACATGGGGGAGCTCTAATATCTACATGGTGTTATATGGGGGAGATCTAATGTCTTCATTGTGTTGCATGGGGGGAGCTCTAATGTCTACATGGTGTTACATGGGGAGCTCTAATGGCTACATGGAGGACCTCTGATGTCTACATGGTGTTACATGGGGAGCTCTAATGTCTACATGGTGTTACATGGGGAGCTCTAATGGCTACATGTTGTTACATGGGGGGGAGCTCTAATGGCTACATGGAGGACCTCTGATGTCTACATGGTGTTACATGGGGAGCTCTAATGTCTACATGGTGTTACATGGGGAGCTCTAATGACTACATGTTGTTACATGGGGGGGAGCTCTAATGGCTACATGGAGGACCTCTGATGTTTACATGGTGTTACATGGGGAGCTCTAATGTCTACATGGTGTTACATGGGGAGCTCTAATATCTACATGGTGTTACATGGGGGAGTTCTAATGTCTACATGGTGTTACATGGGGAGCTCTAATGTCTACATGGTGTTACATGGGGAGCTCTAATGGCTACATGGAGGACCTCTGATGTCTACATGGTGTTACATGGGGAGCTCTAATGTCTACATGGTGTTACATGGGGAGCTCTAATATCTACATGGTGTTATATGGAGGAGCTCTAATGTCTTCATTGTGTTGCATGGAGGTAGCTCTTGTTGAAGTGACAGGTGTGTGCGCAATGGAAGCGATACTGTTGTGTATGCATGGGAATGTGGAGAGGCAGTAGTAATATGATTGTTCCCGCGCAATGTAAAAAAAATATTCTGTCCTAATTCATATAGATTGCGGAGTATTGTGATTAACTTTGTTATGTTGCATCCCCTGATGATAAGAACTACGCTAATACACATGCTCCTAAAGGCTATTCGTAAGGAAATGGAGGTGTATCTTTTACATGACAACTCACTAAAGTTATCTTTAAATTGGGGTTGATTTGGAAAATGTACTGACAATTAAACATTGAGCATTGAGCAACATTAAATATATCTTATAACGATAAGGTTTCTAAAACTTGAGAGCAATCTTTTAAGAGATAAATACATAAATGATATAAACATTTGGCAGAAAAAGCATCACAAATAATAGTGATGTGCAAACGTCATATTTTGTTAAGAGCCAGCCCCCTTTGAATAAAATACAACAACAAATCAAGAGGTGTAGGGTGTTAAGATTGTGATTAAAGAACCATCCTTTTCAAAAATATGCTTGACAGGCATTTACAATTTTTTTATTTGAGATACAAAACAACTCAAGAACTTTTAATTGTTATCACTCGTTGCAATTTCCGCAAAATTTGAGAGTTGTTTGTTGACCCTGGCGTGAATTATTCAAGTATTTTCCAAGATGATCAAGTGATGTTTGGAGTGATCTTCGTGATTTGTGCTTAAAATGATTGGAATTTGTTAAATATGGAGTGGGATTTCGGTATCAAAAGTCAATAAAAAAAATAAGCAAAGAAAAACTCGAGTTATGTAAATAGAAAAATTATTGTTCAATTTATTCCTCTCTGATTTCAAAAAATGTTCCTTTAGACACAATATGACTGCCATTATGTTAATAATGATAAATTTAGGGGTGTGTGAAACAAATGCTAGCTTTAAATTGACTTTTAAAAAAACTGCTGCTTAATACAATAGTTATTGTAATATTCATCTAGCTTTTCTAGTGCACTCTTTAAAATCCAAGTTCAAATTAATGAAACTATAAACTTTTCAACTTTGTAATCTATTAATATATTTAGTTCGTTACAAGCTTGCGTTTTACCCCAAACTCCCCAAAATAAACGTTTATGTGGGTGTGGAATAGTTCAACCCGGTTTCTTTTTCACATATTCATAGGACCTATGCAGATAATACCGTATTATTGGCTGAGAATGAAAGTAGTTTGCGACATTAATTAAATAATGGTTTGAATGTAACAACAGGCAGAATGGATCTCAGTATAAATGCCTCTAGATCTTAAGTGATAGTGTTTGACAAGGACGGATCAGGAATTGATTGCCAGCTTAGTAAAAAATGGACAACTATTAGCCCAAGGGGGTAATTTTGTGTATCTGAGCAAAATGTTCTGTAAAAATGTAAGGACAGAGGATGAACATTGAACTCGACAGATGGGTGAATGCATCTCGGAGAGTAGTTGGATGTATGTGGACGATTACAATGAATGAAGTAGTATCGAAAGAGGCAAATATGGTAGTATATAAAAGTGTGTTAATGGCAACACATTTTTTTTATGGATGTAAAGCGTGGGTTTGTCAGGAGAGACACAAGAGCAAGGTCAATGCAGTTGGAATGAGATATTTAAGAAATGTACCCACGTGGAAAAAGTGGTTTGGACAGAGCCAGTAATGAAATGGTTCTAAAGGAGTGTGGTTAGAAAGGGAATTCAATAGGCCATTGTGAAAGAAGCGTCTAACGTTAGTTTGGGCAGGTAGAGTGAATGATAGTGTATTTAGTGATGAGGCAAATGTATGAAGGTAGTGTGTGTGTGGGTCAAAAGGAAAGTGTATACCATGTAAGACGTGGCTAAATGTTGTGGATATAGATGAATGTGTGTAAAAGAGAAATATTAAGAGGATTAAGATTAAAAGAGATTATTTAACTAGGTGAATAAATGTTGTTGAAGCGAAAGGAGTATGCAAGGATAGGGACGTGTTTAGAAAATTAGGGAGGATGGGTTTTATATATGACGTTATTTGTTGAGCTACATGCACAGTTGCTTGATTTCCCTGTAAGGGAATGGCGTGATTAGGTATGCGTGTGTATGTATATATGGTATGTTTATACTATAGCTTCATATTCTTCCAGCAAGACTTATCTTTTTATATTGTGTTTAGTAAAATAAATGCAATACACACTATTTTTTGTCAATGATTTAACCACAAAATATCTTTATTGTTTCGAACAAAGGATGAGGTTGCGGGAAGGCATGAGTGTTCTAGAAGTAATGAGCCTATTGTTATGACTTGTAAAAGATAAAAATATGTTTACGTTTGAAATGTAAATCAAAATTACCGCTCGTGAATTCTCCTGGAAATAAAATACAAATTTTTGCATCTATCTATCAAAAAGCTATAAGCGCAGAGATATTTATGCTATGCCAAATTAGCTTAGATTTACCTATCCTACCAGCCCCCTTGTCTTGTTTTATTACGAAGTCATATCCGAACCATGGATAAAGATAGATCACTCACTTGTCACTTAACTGTGGCATTACTGTCATGACTCACAAACGCAAAGACTGGTTTGAAATTCAGGAACTATTGTTGTAGTTGATCTTTATTGCATTGACTGAAAGGTCCGGGTTCAATTCCTCTGACTGGGTGTACAAATGGAGTTTTTAAAATTAAAATAAAACCTTTCCCACTTTCACGCAAATTCGTGAACATTCTCTCATAACTTTTCTTCATCCTTAAGACCTTTAACCTAGACAAAAGCATGTCTAATATATTCCGTTCACGGATGACAGTTCGAAAATCATATGTTTAGGTTTTGGGTTGCCAACACTTGTAAAAGATCACAGTTTTGTTATAAATGTAAAGATCTTTAATTATCTGTTATATATTACATTTAAAATACGTAAACTTAAGTTTTCTCATACTATTTAATTTTTTTAATTTCTCTTTTATCCAACTCGAAACAATATTTTAAACATAATTAAAAGTACTTACTTTTCGTTTTGTAACGTTACTGATTTTGTGTAATATAGTACACACATCAATACCTTTTAATACAGGCATCGTATTTACTTGGAAAAGAGAAAATTGTTGTCATTTTTGTACATACAATAAATGATTTTATGATTATTTTATCGTATTTTGAAATATTTAACTGTGTGAATATTTTCATCAATTGCGTGTTTGTATCATTGTAAAAAACTTGTTTACCGTCATGTTCATCTATATGGTTTAGATTCGTCAGTCGCCATTCTGAAGCTATGTTCGTTAGAAGTTTTTGTGAAGTGGTGTTAATATTTTTTAAGGGGAATAAAACTATAAATAAACTTTGTGTCCGACCTCAAATAAATATATAAATAATATTGGCCTAAATTACTGTGGTTAACTATCACATTAATATAAGAAGTCAGCTGTTGGCACAGTGGTAAATTAGGGATTACTTCTAGTAACATTTCGAGCTGTCATCCAGGTAAACTTAGCTCTTAAAACAATACCACACAGTGCGAGTTTCTGGTGTTGTTGCTGCGCGCGCAAATAACACACTTGAATGGTGTCAACAACAGCACTAAACACCCGGAAACCTGAATTTGGACTATGTCAACATATGTTGAGTTAAACATCAAATTTATATTAACAAATTCATTTCTTTCCTTTTAAAAATGACTACTACGGTGTTTGCTGAAGCTGGGAATTTAGGACTTGAAAAGTTTCCCAGAAAAGATTCTGAACTTATTCAATATGGTACAGCTGGGTTTAGAGCAAAGTAAGTAATAGGTCTACATTTTTAGCTAAAATTCTTTGGCGGTCAAGTAATCAAGGATTTAGATCTTTATTTTCTAACATTTTTTTTTTCATAATAACATGTTAAGGTTTTTAATTTTTCACGGAGGGAAAGAATTGTAACAAGGAAAATTGTATTCCTCAAGATTATGTTGGATCCCCATGGTTTAAAAGTTCTTAAACCCAAAAAAGTTTTTTTTCAATTACTATTATAGGCCTATCACAGATGTTATGTGACTTTTTTAAACTAAATTTTCAAAACGTTCATATTTCCGACTTCAAGTAATCTCTTAAATTTTGTTATAGATCAGACATTCTGGATTATGTCATATTCCGCATGGGGCTATTAGCGGTTCTCCGATCAAAAGCTAAAAAAGGTATTCAAATAACTTTGATTTTATATTTTTACAAACATGTGTACACACAACATTTGTTTCCTTATTTTGCATTTGTACTAAAATCTATTTTGCTCCCAATAAAAAATACTATCAACCTGCTTCAGTGGTCGCATTGTCAAAATGCGCCACTCTTGTATTAGACTGAACTGCTCATGATGGGGAGATTGTGGTTCAAATACCGGTTGGCCAATTTAATGGTGGTTTTTCCTAAATGGTTTTCCACACTGTCCACACAAATGTTCTCTAAAATAACCGCCATTTATATTCTATGAGTATAATTGATGTACGCATTTAATTCAAATGAGTACAAAGAGATTGAAAATATCTTACTCTTAGTAGACATGGTAGCCAAAGTACCAGAAGGCTATTTAACTTATCTAATACCCGCTTTGGTGACAGTGTGGTCTAACACACTACTCTTGCAGTAGACTAGACTGCCAATGACAGGCAGATTAAGGTTAGAATCTTTGTCGGGTGTACTGAGGCTATTTTTCAAAAGTAGTTTTCCACACTCTATGCAAATGCGGGTACAGTTCCTTCTCAATAACTATTGTAAATTGAAATGATTGTTAAAATAATAATAATGATGATAAATCTGGGCTATTTTCATGAATGTTGGTAGCAACCATCGGGTTGATGATCACGGCATCTCACAACCCAGAGCCAGATAATGGTGTGAAGCTAGTGGACCCACATGGGGAGATGTTGGAGCACACATGGGAGAGTCTAGCAACCAGGCTTGCCAATGCTACGTTAGTTGAACTCTTAAACGTTTTCTTGAGTTTATTCACTCATCTTGAGTCTAAGAATGGGACTCATAGAGTTAAGATTCTATGGTAGTCAATGTTTGTCTCACTTCTTGTTCCGTATTATTTATTTTTTTTTTCAGCGATTCTGAACTGAAGAATGTGCTTGCAGATATTGTGAAGACAAGGGCATTGACCTGTCAAAGCCTGCCAGCGTGTTTGTAGGAAGAGACACTAGGTACAGCTTTATTAACTTACAAAGTTAATCATAGTTGATTGTATTCAATTAAGTGAAAAGTGATGACCCAGACTCTGGAATCAAACCTGGGACCTCTGGTCTTATATTTGTCAATGCTCTACCACACCGGTTCTTCTCGCAATTCATAGTCACTTGCTCTCTGGTTGTTGTAATTGAGTATATTTATGGTAATTGGTGAAAGTGTTGACAACTCAGTGCTACCCACAATCACAGTGAAAAGAGGCCCGTTACGAGATGAATCAGGATGGACCAGTGGTATAGCATTGGTGTGCAAAGCCAAAGGTCTCGAGTTCAATTTTTGTGTCCAGAAGGCCATTTTTCACTTATTAAACTGTAGTCTGCTATCAGAACTAATCTTGTTGGGGACTATCACTTATCAAATTGTTATACTCATCATTTAAATAATAATTAATTGTGTTTAGTTATTCAATCACCAGCATTATTGGTCACCAACTAGTTTGCTCATTTTTTGATTTGACGGTCCAAGACACACCAATTTAACTCACATGTACTACTACAATTAGGGATGTGAAAAAAGTATCAATACTTTATTAATATGGATATTTTCCTTTCGATACTAGTATTTTTTTACTTGATACTTTTACTGATATTAGTACTCAAACTCCGGTATCGAAAGAAATAACTTTTTTGCTATCTTCATTCATGTTGGGATTAAATATTTACTAGGGTGTACTGTGGGGGAATAACAAATGACATGATTTCTCAATCCTCACTCATTTTATGCAACTTTAGCATTCAATCTCTTTTAGCTCATAATATATAGCTGTTATTTCATGTTTATTTATCAAGACAATCTCCTGATCGGTTGCCGGGATGAATGGAGACCAGTCTACTACCCTTTCCTTTACCAATGCACACATTCATCACAAATTAACAAAAGAAAGACGCTTTTTTATAACTCATCAAACTCACAAGGTGCTCCAAGCAGAAGAAGCAGAAAAGTTTATGTGCAAATGTAGCAGGGCATAGCGGTCATTCTTCTATTGTTTATCAATAGTTATTAATCTATCTTGCTAGAGTATATAAACAACGAATGTAGTTTAAAAAAAAACTGCATCTCTCGGAAGTGAATTATGGGAGTTTTTTTAAGAAGATGGGTAGAGAAAAAACAACTTATAAAATTTGTTTTAGAGTATTAAAAACCATTATAATTTTCATTGTTTAAACAAAATTGAAAATACGGTTATGATGCAAAAGTTGAGATGGTTTTTAGCTCCACATCTTACTACCTATTCAGGTAATATGCCTATGTACTAATTACACTAATGGGTTAAGGATTAGGAGGGTTTAATTTAGAGGCAATGCACCCTTATTTGTGTGGAGGGAGAGTGGAAAGCATATTTAGAAAAACCACCCTCGGTGCACTCGACGGGATCGAACTCCGTTCTCCTTGTTTTTGATAGTCCAGTCCAACACGAGATTAGCGCATTAGACCATGCAGCCACTGAAGCGGGTAAGAGATTATTAATACTAGACTAAAAAAAAAAAAATCCGATTAAAATTTCAATAATGATACTTACTGTTACCAGTACTATTCTTTCGATACCACGTCCCTAACTACAAATAAGTGTGTGCTGGATTTACACATTTCAACAAAATAGTTTCTATTTAAACTTTTCTTTGTTCAAGTATCTGTAAATATTTTTAGATATGTTTGACATGTTGTCTTGACATTGTTTGCAGAGTGAGCAGTCCGAGGCTGTCTGACGCAGCTCTTAATGGCATCAAGGCCTTGAAAGGGGAAGCCAAGGATTATGGGGTTGTAACCACCCCCATGTTACACTTCTTTGTGACTTGCCAGAACACGGGGGAAGGTATGGCACCCCACGAAGAGGGTTATTTTAGTAAGCTGTCTACTACTTTCAAGAAACTTCAAGGACAGGTAAATATGGATAGTTTTATTCCAGGAGCTTCTGTAACTATGAGAATGCTCTTGTACGTACAAAAACACTTTTTGACAGCTATTGTTTAGGGTTTACACTAATTAATTTAGTCCTAAAACGACATGATTCATGATTAAACGTTATGATAAACAAAAAGGTTTGTTGGTTTAATTGTATATAAGGCATCACTCTTGCGATGGACTGGAGTGCTGATGACAAGGAAATCAGGGTTAGAATTCCCGGTCGGGGCTACTGAGGGTGATTTCCCTAAATTATTTCCCCACTTTTTGCTAAAAATATGGGCACATTTCCAAAAAATTAAACTTTTTTTTTTTATATTACCCCACTTTTCGCAAAAATGTGGGTGCGTTTCCGTAAATTAAACTTTTCTTATTTATATAAATGCATATAATCCAAATGAGCAGTAAAACATGCTGTAAAAAAAAAGTGACTGAAAGGTGTAGTATGCAGACATGAGAACTCAATATAAACTTGTGACACATTTTCCCTCTTATCTTTATGAATAGACTCTTAATTCATATTAAATTTCAATCAACTAATTATTTTACTTTAACTGATGGGAAGTTTATTCATTGGTAGATTAAGGCACTTTATTTCATACATATAAATTGAGGTTATGTGGAATAGAGCACTAGGCTAAATCATGGTTTAAATTAGGAGGGATAGCCAGAACACTTACCTAGGTGATACTGGAGTAGAAATTGTTTAGATATAACATTAAAAAACACACACATTTTTAAGGACAAGCTTTCACTGTCACAGACAGCTTCATCAGGTCAAGAGAGTAGACTGATGCTTTTGGTTGAACTGTAAGGTTGAATGTTTTTTAATGTTATATCTAAACAATTTCTACTTTTTACTCTATTCCTAATTTAAACCTTTCATACATATAAATAATAATGACAGAAAGAAAATTATGAAACTATTAAATTGGTTCTTTTCCCAGAAAACAACCCCAGGTAACTACACCCCCAACATTCTTTTCGATGGAGCCAATGGAGTGGGTGCAATCAAAATGAAACAGCTCAAGAAGTGTTTGGACAATTCCATCAATATTGAAATATTCAACGAAGGATCAGGAGAATTAAACCACAAGGTGGGGATTTCTGCGAGTAAAAATAAGTGTTTTTGCAGTTTTCATACCAAAACTAGTTTTTGGTCTAAAGAAAGCAAATATTTCTCCAATAGGAACAGTTTAATTTTATTCAGATGATGACCTCATCAGTTATTGAGTATCTGTCAAGGGTGTCCTGGAATTTATTGACAACTTTTTATCTTTATCTAAAAAATTCTTCATCTAATGCTCATGACAGATATTCAAGAACTATGTATATCACCACATGAAGAAAACTAAATTCTATGTTTGTATTAAAGTATTATTTGATTTATTTTGATCAAAAAATAGTTTGATATAAAACCTGCAAAAACAATGGCCTTTTCTTGTGTTTCCTACATCTCGACCTTAAATTCCTTGCTAAGCCTCACAACCTGTGGTAGTTAATAACGGCTTTATCCGAATAGTTTACTTATGCGGCGTCGCGTTGGCTCATGGCGTTGATAGCTGCATTGGCAATCACGTGACCAAGTGTAGATCTGTCCGAATAGTCACGGACTAGACCGATGTAGTCTTCTTGAGGTCTTGGTAACCATGGATACGGAAAGCTACGAGCCTTGAGGGTTTTCTACGGCGTTGGTGCGGTGTTTGACTGGCAATTGTTTTAGTATTATCGTTTCGTCTGCTTGAGCACCGACTTACACAAATATTTTGTTTTCATTAGAGCTAATAGAAGCCTTTTACATAGTTTCTAAGTTATTCGGTAGGGAGCAGCACTGCGGACCCAAGTGTGTTGCCGTTCAAATTGTTTGATACAGTCTTCAATATGAAAACTGCGAGAAGTGTAAAATTATGAAGACTGAATCAAGTCAAGTGTACTAAACTATTCGGATACAGCCAACAAGTTTAAAGCTAGTGTACATTGTTACTTTTGTGAATGTTCATAGTGTGGAGCGGACTATGTGAAGGTACAGCAGTGTGCTCCAGATGGGGTTCCCTTGCTAGTAAATGCTCGCTGTGTGACTGTGGATGGTGATGCCGATAGACTCTTGTACTTCTACACAGACGAATCCAATATGTTTCATTTATTGGACGGGGATAGGATAGCAACACTAGGTGAGTTCATGGAGAGCACAAATTCACTTTAAAGTAATTATAATACTGTTAAGTACCAAACTTGCAAGAGGTCATCAGTTAAGTCATATAAACCTTTGTCCCCCTAAAAATCTTGAAATAACGGTTATCTTTCTTTTAATCAATTATGTTCAACGATAATGAAAAAATGAATCTAAGGGGTAGAGATTTTGGTAGTTTCAGACAGGGAAAATAGGGAAACTCTGTAAAAGTCACAACATTTTAGTTCAGGGAAAACAGACTTGTCAGGGAATTTAAAATTAAGTAAAAATTGGGGAACTTAAATATTTGGTAAAAACCCCATTTAATTTTGAATCTAAACACTACCGGTAAAACTAAATATAAGATATTTAAAAACTTTGTTTTAATTACAAAATTGATAAATCAACACAATAATAGTTTAAATAAAATTAATTAAAGTAATTTGAAACTCTAAAATGTTTAATCAATGATTTTAAAAATCTATATACAAAAACTAAGTGTAAACAAGCAATTATACAAGTAACTTATTAGTCTATACTTTTACCAACCCTATAATATGCTATTTATATAATTGATTGTTTACACTTAGTTTTTGTCTATAAAACACTTATAATTATTGATTAAACAATTTCATTCCAGCATTAAGTTTCAAGTTACATTAATTAATTTTATTTAAACATTACTACATTGACTTATCAATTTTTTAGTTAAAACAGTCTTATATTAAATATGCTCCTTATGCTCAACCCTAGAATGTTTTCTAAAATGACTAAAACAAAAGTTAAAAATACCTAAAAATTTAAAAATGTTGTTTAGTAGCTTCCAAAATACACACATCAATAAAACCTTTTCTAATTAATTTTAGCTCATAAAGTTGTATAAATAAGCACAATATAATGTCTTTTCATGATTAAAACATTGAAAAAAAATTTTCTTGGTTCAATTTGGATTCGAGGAATTTCATATATTTGATTCGAGTTTGCTTTGAAAATTAAACTTATAATGTCAATATTTTGATCAAAAATTTTTTTTGTTGGCGAAAAAAAAAACTAGAGTTGGTTTTCTTTCACCGCAACTTAAACTGTCTTATTAACTTAGTAAAACACTTTGGAAATGTGTTGTGTATTATTAATGTGTGATATATCAACAACATACAGTATAGTTATGTAACTTTAAGCAGAAAACAAATTGATATTAAAAATAAAAAAATAAAAACTTATTATAAATAAAGTACCTACACTCATAATAAAAATATAAACAATGTGGCAGTTTAAATTTGTTTCAAGTTGCTGGGTATCTGATGGATCTTGTAAAGGAAAGCAAGTTGAAGATAAACCTAGGTTTGGTTTCCCAAACAGCTTATGCGAATGGCAGTTCCACAGATTACATTGCTAATACGTTGGTAAGTTCATCCCAAACCCTCATGAGATAGAGTATAACGCTGACCATCTGAATCACCGTAACCAAAGAACGCGCCTCTGTATTCAACATAAGCGCCCGCCAACCCCCCTCTCTTTGAGACAGACAACGTGGTCGTTATTCATTTCATTCCTCTTTGATTAATAACACGTGTATTCATTTTTAATGTTTAATCTGTTTTTTAAGTTTTTATTATGGGTGTGCGAAACTACAAACATTTTCACTTTGCTTAGAAAAAATATATTTTGATTTGGAAATCATGAAGCTCTAAACAAGCATATATTATGAGCTAAATAATAATCTATCTAGGGCCACTTATTTCCATTCTGAGCAAATTAATAAGTACCGGTACTGTGCACTTCGTAATACTTCAGATTTTAACTGCTTAAAATGAAATATTTCAGAAACTTGCACAGATAAAATTTTGTAAATGATTTTACTGTATGAAGTTAAATAAATGAGCAAAATATGTTTTTTTTCTTCCAATTTAGATACAAATAACAAAAAAACATTCAAACTTTGATTTGACTTTGAGAATATTTCATATAGGCCTATTTGATTTGAGCTCGCATATAATTGAAAAATTAATAATAATAACAATAATAATTACTATATTTCATTAAACATGTTTCCCCCCCCCCCTCATAATCCACCCACCTATTTGTATTTTAAACTTTTTAAAGCACCTTTATCACTAATTAATTTGGATGATCAGCTTTATAGGTTTTAATTTTCCAAGTATGATGTTTATATATTCACGATTATATTTAAAGAAACTCCTCATTTACAGTCCTGCCACATTAATATCTTTAACACCTTGTTTATTAATAATTTGGGGAGTTGGAAGGCTTTTTGTGAAGAAATGCACTTGCATTAGCGCAGTAAGGAGATTGGATAACCTCAGTGACAAATATTGTGTTGAAAACTATGCCCAGTGTGCGATATTTGAGTAACCTCCTTGGCCATGGACATTGCATGTATAAAGACTAGGAAAGTGGAGACTGTGGGAGTGAAGTTTGTGAGGAGTATGTTAGCTGTTATGAAAAGAAACAATATTATAAATGAATTATCTGGGAAAGAGTGGGTATACGGGTGTAACGAGTTGCATGTTAAAAGTACAAACAAATGGGGTAACACTTACCCTCTGCCCTGTTGGACGGCGATCGTGAGCACTGACCACCTCTCTCCAACACACAGTTCCATAGACTAAACGAAGCCATATTTCCATAGTCGGCTTTGGAAGAAAGCCACACCCGAGAAAAAAAAAACTGAAGGCGGATCGGCGCACTTAATTGCCACTTCCTCCGCCAGGGCTATTCTCGAAGCTTCTTCTAGTTCTATGGGTGACCGGCAGAGTCTCTGCTCCGTTCTTCCTCCCCCCTTTACCTTCCTCTCTCCCTCCTATCCTTCCCACTCTCTGTGAAGATGGCTGTCCGTTTGGTTGCTATATATTGAGATGTTTTGCTAGTATTAACACTCATTGCACCGTTTACTTGGAAAAAGTGAGAGCGGCGTATTAAATTATGGGGTTTATTAAAGTCGTCATAATTCTTTTTGGAATAATTGGGGGGGGGGGGGGGGAATCTCTTCAAAATTCTTGTTTTGGACTCGCAAATTTAAATTTGCTATTATGGGTAGAGTTTGTAGACTATCTTTGGGGATATGCTATTATCATGTATTACGTTAACGCTATGGGGAACCTTGCTAATTGTTCTTGTCATAACTTTATTTCTATTTTTGCTTCATGTGCCTGACCTTTGGGATTAATACCAACCACCGCGCTGATAATTTCATTTGGGTTTTTGGGGAATATTAGCCTTTATGGCAGATATGATGTCCTTTATTTGAGCAGAGGCTTGCACGCTTGATTGTTGGCTTGCGTCGTTCCTAAAGTAATTATACGGGAAATTAACTCCCACTAAGTGTATGGTTAGACAGGGCACTTCCACTTATCATTGTTCCATTTTCTTAATGTCATACCTCAATTATGGTAGTTATGAGGTATTATGTTTCAGTTATGCCCTGGAGATCGATGTCTTTATTGACGGGCTAATTGTATTAATATATTCACCTTGGGAAGCTACAGTTAAAAATAGATATTTACATTGGTTGTTACTTAAAATCCTGGCTGGATATTCATATCGCAGGCCCGACAAAGTTTATTTGTTGCCGGAACTTACCTTTTGATAGTAATGTTTTACTTAGATCTTTTATAATATTTATTTATAGTAACATAGTTTCTGTATCTGAACCCTCAGACTTAAGTTGGCTGACTGTAGTAAAGGCAGGGTGGTTTGCCGATGTTATATGTTTCAAATTCTAATCTTTCTAGTCAATTTCACCATTAGTGAAATAAAATGTTGAATCATGTTAATGTTTTAAATTTTAATCTTTCTAGACAATTTCACCATTAGTGAAGTAAAATTTTGAATCATGTTAATGTTTCAAATCCAAGTCTTTCTAGTCAATTTCACCTTTAGTGAAATTCTATGTCAAATCATGAAAATGTTTCTAATTTAAACGTTATGGACCAAATCATCTCTCATGAATAGTTATCGGTGATAATAATGTTTGTGATATGAGCAACCTACTCTAGTGATGTGTTATGATACATATCGATGCCTGTACCTATTTACATCGTATCATATGTGATTATTTTGGTAAGCAATTATTGTATGTCTTCTATATTTGATTCAAATAAAATACTGTGCTTCTTTTGTAACTTTCCTGACTATTATTTTTGGGACTTAACGGTGGTTACACAGGGAGTACATGATGTGGTATGGTCATGTAATGAGAATGGAAAATGAGAGAATACCAAAGAGATTGATGGAGATAAGGTATGTAGGAAAAGATTGAATATATTTAACTTTTATGAAATCCTCAAATCTAGCTATGAAACATTGATAAAAGTTTGTCGATATAAGCTATCCTCAAGGTCTTTACTGACTATAGAAACAACTTATAGTTCAGAGGTGAGCTACAAGAAATAATTGATAACACATTTTTTCATAAAACGGGGGTTATGTTTTTACCCTGGCCCCTACAATTAATGCTTCATAATAAAAAAAATTTAGACCATGTCAGTGGTCTAGTGGTCATAGTTCCTGGCTATGGATCCAGAGGTCTTAGGCTTGATTCCTGGCACTCCCAAATTTTTCTGTCAAGCAGTGTGTCTGTTACGGGTTCATACTCAGCCATGCGAGGACAAATGATTAGTTAGTTTAATAAATAAATAGTGGCTCTGGTCTATAAAACTGAGGTTAAAGATTAGAGGGTTTGGTGTGCTGACATGATACACACTATCCACAAATGTTGGCATTAAGTTAGCTAACATACAGTGGTAGCTTGGTCAGTATAGCACAATAGAATTTAGCATTTAGTTAATATTTCTATTTACTACATCCTCTTAAGTTCATAGTTTTTTCAAGATTCAAATTTGAGATTCTTAGGAAAAAATGAACATCTGAATTAATAAAATAGTGAATTTGATACACCTTAGTTAAAATAATTATAATATTTGAATACTGCAGATTTCTTAGTAAAATCACCCGCCTCGGTGGCGTAGTTGGCTAACGCGCTTGTCATGTTGAGCTCGACTGCTGAGGACAGGGAGAGATTCGAATCTCGGCCGGGTGAACTGGGGGTGGTTTTTCCTAAATGGTTTTCTACTCTCCCTTCACGCAAATGTGGGTTCACTTCCTCTAATTCAACCTTCCCAATTCCTAATACATTAGCATAATTAGTACTTAAAGCGTATAACCCGAACGGATAGTAAGACGCGGTGCTAAATATTATTAGTAAAATCATTATTAGTTCAATAGAAACAATACACTAAAGAACCAACAACCAAGCATTAAAAAATATTCAAACATTGATTTAGCTACGGGAAAAGTTAAAATATTTGGCTTTACTTTGTATGGCTCTACACACTGGTGATTTTGAACACTTTTTTTCAACTCATGGCACATTGAATAAGGCACTAAAATTATCACATCAGTTTTTGAAGGAGACATTTTATCATTAAAAAAAATTAGTATTAAGATTGTGTTTAAAAGTTCAATAGCTGAAATTATAGTAATTGTGTTATTTAAAAAATAATTTAATGTTGCTTATGGATTTACATAACAATTTTTTCTAACTCTTTAAATTTGTTCTCAATTATTTCTTATTTCCCCCCAAGCTCCCACAGCACAACAGCTGCCCCTTTGCGGCGCAACAAGGTTTTGCAGCACATCGGTTGTAAAACGTAGCTCTACAGCAATGACTTTTTGTTTCAGAAAGTTCCGGTTGCTTGTGTACCAACTGGCGTGAAACATTTACACCATAAAGCTTTGGAATTTGACATTGGAGTTTACTTTGAAGCCAATGGACATGGCACTGTTATATTTAGTCAAACAACCTCCTCGTTGATAAAGACCGCTGTTGCTGATGCAGGGTAAGCATAGACCATATTTATCTCATAACAAACATATATTATGTTATTGGATAAAATTAATTTTATTTGCGCATGTAATCTCAAGTGTGGTGAGACACGGTGAAAAAAATCAACAGTTGATTTGAATTGAATTCTGATTTGGTTTACAATAATCTTGCTAAGGGATGGGATCCTCAAATCTTTAAGCATATTTGAAAATCAAGGATTGGGGAAATTATTGAGTTCAAAACGACACAATACTATCACACATCTGTATTCTAAATTCACTTCTAAGAACAACAAAAACATGACAAGCCTTTTTTGCGCCCCCCCCCCTCCCCCCACCTACCCTCCAATCAGCCATCAAGAAAAAACAAATTTTTTGACATTATTCTTTTGGTCTATTAAATTTTTTTAGAAATAAATATCAACTAGGTACACTCCATTGACCATGAAAGGTAGCAGTTTTACCTCAATGCAGTGATTTTCTACCTTTTTGTTAAGAGAAACCTTTAAAATATTTAGTAAAATCTCTGCGAACCCCCTACCTGGCTGACACATATAAGATTCAACAGGGGTAAGACTCGCCTCAGTGGCATAATTAGCTAACACACTGGTTTCATGTTGAGCTAGACTGCCGAGGATGAGGAGATCAAGGTTTGAATCTCGCTCAGGTGAACTGGAGGGGGGGGGGATTTTTTTCTAAATTGTCTTCCACTCTCCCTCCACACAAATGTAGGTTCACTTTTTCTATATTTTTCCTTCCCAATTCCTAACCCATTAGAGTAATTAGTCTAAAAAATAAAGGGGTTAATTATGAAATATATGGGTAAACTATACCCTGATTTTGGTCGGAAGAACAGTATAGAAAATTCAAATATATTCATTTGTGACCAATGTTAATAACATCTTACTTTGTTATTTGCCTTATTTTATAGGTATTGATAATATCCATAAAACGAGACGACTGCAGATAGCATGATTTGATGTATGAAAATATTCAAAATATTTTAGTAACCAACTTCTACTGTTTTACCAAACCCTTCCTTCACCTCTGACAAGACGTGTATTAATCACAACTTGTGAATGTGGGGAATGCCAGGCCTCCACCGTGTTCGGATTCCACGTTAAACTGTATTATTATTATTATTAGCACCGCGTCTTACTACCCGTTCGGGTTATACGCACTTACGCTAATGTGTAATGGTAGGGTGATTGTGAGATGAAATGGAGGACCTACAGTTTAACGTGGAATCCGAACCACGGTGGTGGCCTGGCATTCCACACATTCACAAGATGTCTTGTTAGAGGTGTAGGAAGGGTTTGGAAATCAGATAAATCTGGTTAAACTGTAGGTCCTTCATTTCATCTCATCTCACAATCACCCTACCATGACACATTAGCGTAAGTGCGTATAACCCGAATGGGTAGTAAGACGCGGTAATAATAATAATAAAAACTTCTACTGTTCTACTATAGCCTAATTTTGGTATGAAGGTTTAGTAAATAGTAACAATAATTAACTCATTCTTGAACATGGCATATCAATATTATTTCTAACCTCATTTTTAACATTATTATCGTTACTCTTCTCTTCCTCTTCTTTGGGTACACGAGTTCACATTGTACAAAAAATATGGACAGACCAACAAAAACCAAACTTTTGCAAATTCTCGCAAAATCCTGTTTGGGAATCACTACCTTAATGGATCATACTATGACCCTATCTTATAAACTATACTATAACGGAATAATGCAAGGTAGAACCGCTAACTTACAGGGTAAATGAAGGATACATTGTCCACTACCACTTGGTTAATGCTGTCCTTCTGTTTCACATTTGGTTACTTGTGTGAAATAGAATCTTGTTGGGTTCAAATAATGTATCAAATTATTTACTCATTAAGAATAGATACTTAGTTCATTTTTGGCATTTTTTAGTCTGCTTCTGATCAACGGGCAGCGGTTACGAGGCTGGCAGATTTGATTGATGTCATCAACGAGACTGTCGGCGATGCACTCTCGGACATGTTGTTGGTGGAAGTAGTGCTTCGCGCCAGAGGTTGGAATATTCAAGACTGGCGTAAAGCATACACAGACCTTCCCAATAGGCAGCTGAAAGTAGTTGTCAAGGTAATACAAATATTGTGTGTAAATCATCATCATCATCAACAACTGTTTACTGGCAGGGTCAATTTAGTAAAATGCCTCAAGCTTCCGCTTTCCTTCCACTATTCTTCTCCTCTCATTGGATCACTTTCTGTTATTTGCTACTCCCATCTCTTTCTTGGTCTCCCATGAGGTCTTTTTTTTTCTACATACTTCATCCTGTTATTTGCTACTCCCATCTCTTTCTTGGTCTCCCATGAGGTCTTTTTTTTCTACATACTTCATCCTGTTATTTGCTACTCCCATCTCTTTCTTGGTCTCCCATGAGGTCTTTTTTTTCTACATACTTCATCCTGTTATTTGCTACTCCCATCTCTTTCTTGGTCTCCTTGAGGTCTTTTTTTTCTACATACTTCATCCTGTTATTTGCTACTCCCATCTCTTTCTTGGTCTCCCTTTTGGTCTTTTTTTCTACATGCTTCATCTCCATCATTCTTTTTAGTATTCTTTCATTTTCCACACTCATTACATGACTATATCATTTCAGTCTTGCTTCCTCTACTATCTCATGTACTTCTTGTACTCCCACTCTTTCCCGGATAACTTCATTCACAATCTTATTTCTCCTTGTGACAGCATATATGTTCCTCACACACTTCATTCCCATGACCTCCACTTTCCTAGTCTCTCTTACATGTTTCTACTGCATATGTGACGATGGGTACAAAGTACACCCTGTACAACACTATTTTCATTTAAAGGGCACTTCTCTTCTGCATAGCAGGTCTCTTACGCACCTATAGAACAACTCACCCTTCGTGTTTAAAATAATGGCTGAATGTGTGTGCGTGTGTGGGAAAACCACCCCTAAGGCACTTAACAGAGTTTCAAACTTTATTTTATTTATTCTATATTTCTTTTCTAGAAAGGTGGGGACATAAGTATTTAAGAAAAGATTGAATCCAAGGAATAAATATAAGATGCATGAATGGAGGAATGATGGGTGATCGCACAGTCTTTGATAAGATTAAAAGTCGATCGGGGCCCCCCCAAAAAAAAATTGATGACCCTTGATCTAAGGTATGACTTTTAGTTATAGACTTGATTGTTGATTGAAAGATTTGGGTTTGAATCCTGATCGAGTGTACTGAGGTGTTTTTTTTTCTAAACTGCTTATTACCATTCTCCCCTCCACTGAAATTTGGGTACATTTACTTCTTAAACCCTATCTAACTCATTAGCATACTTAATTGGCCTAATTAATATAATTGTAAAGGTGAGATTTACAGCAAATCAAGTAAAATTGTTTTTAATGAACAAACATTTTTGAATTTAGGATCGCAGAGCTATTGAAACCACAGATGCAGAAAGGAAATGTGACAAGCCTTCAGGCCTTCAAGATACTATAGACTCACTTGTTGCCAAGTTCAAGAATGGTCGAGCTTTTGTTAGGTGAGTGTATCAATATGGTTTGACTGTTTCACATTCAGTTTGAATAAATACGCTCTCCTACCAGAATATATTGGAACAGGCGATGCATTTATAAAGTAATATTCCCAAATTTACCTTCTCAAAATCCAGCTATAATGTTATCAAATAATGCATTATTATAAAACAACACAGTGGAACATAAAGAAAACTCGGGGAAAGAGCCAAATTTATGTTAATGTATTTTTATCAGCATCTCAAATGATGGCTGTTGTAACTACTTCTGCGAGTTATTATTTATTTTATGGGGCTCAAGATCAAAAAAATTCATTTCAATTTTGTTAATTTTATTTATTAATTTATACTTTAGTCTACATAGTTATAATGCATCTCTTTTTATCACCACGATTTTCATCACTTTTATGTTTATCATTCATATTTGGACTTTATTATACTTTGTTTTTACCAGTAGTTCTCATACTGTGTGTGGTTCACCTACTCCTGGGGTATGCACACAGCTTTTGTTAAATAATTCAACCGAGACTTTGTCTTTTGAACGAAAAATGCAAATACACACAATCATTCACTGAATATATTATTTAATTATTTTATTTTAATCCTGCTGCTTGTTTTTCCCACAGGCCATCTGGTACCGAGGACATTGTGCGGGTCTACGCAGAGGCAGACACTCAAGCCAATACTGACCTTCTGGCAGCGCTGGTTGCACAGTCTGTTCACAAGATGGCAGGAGGTATCGGGGAACTTCACCTATTCCTCACTGATAGTTTTCCAATTGAAAAAAAAACAAATAGTCAATCGTCGAATTATCTGGCATCACAATAAACAAAAAGGTGCAACCATTTTAACTGCAGCCAGTATTATCACAATCTATTTTGTTGCATCTATTTAATTTGTTGACCTCACAGTGCTTACATGGTAAGATATTATTATACAGAATACTTTATTTTATATATATATATATTATTATATTTTTTAAGTGAAAAAAGAATGGTTTAATAGATATTGAAGACGATGGGTTTACGATACCTTAAAATATGAGTTAAGAGCAACCCTGGGCATGGGACGATTCCTGGATTGTTCAATGGTAGAGCTTTGACATACTAAGCCAAAGATCCCGGCTTCGATTCCTGTGTCCAGGTGTAATTTTAGGTTTATTAACATTTGAAACTGTTTAACAATATAGCAGATATTTGTTTTTTTGTTATTATTATGAAGTCCTGGAAGAGATACGGTAGTTAAGCTATAAATTCGAAAGAGGTACACTCTTAACAACGGTTTTGGAAAATACTGGTCCAAGGCTTTAAGCATTTCATTAGACTGAAATGCCAATAGTGCATTTTCATTAAGTTACCCTTCTTCCCTTAGGCTATATATCTTATATTATTTATTTAGCACCGCGTCTTACTACCCGTTTGGGTTATACGCTTCAAGTACTAATTACGTTAATGGATTTAGGAATTGGGAAGTTTGAATTAGAGGAAGTGAACCCGCATTTGCGTGGAGGTGAGTGAAAACCATTTAGGACCCCCCCTCCCCCCAGTTCACCCGACCGAGATTCGAACCTCGATCTCCCCGTCCTCAGCAGTCGAGCTCAAACAACAAGCACGTTAGCCAACTACGCCACCGAGGCGCGAGTATGTATATATCTTATAGTTGAGGCTTAAATATCCTCTTTTTAACCCACCTTATATACATATCAATATATATTTATCTATTCATTTTACTTATTAACTTTAAATTTTATGTTGCATTTATTATAGGTTGGAAGTATGCCATCCTCTTTTCTTGTTCTTCTTAGTTTCTCAACGATTGGGGAGAGGGACGGGACGGGGGGAGCAAGCAAATACATTTTTTTTTAAATACGATTGACATATCTTCTTTTTCAATGCCTTACTAACAAAATGGGGACAAACTGGTAATATAAGGCTAACTAAACATTGACATGTATTTTAAGGAGAAAAACGATAACTGCTCAATATAAATAAGCTTTGTTGAAGGTTAAGATTCCATTGTTAGAAACATTATATAGTTTGTGATGTTAATAAATTAAACAAATTAATCAAAAATAAGTTATTTCGGTACCCATTGGCTTGTAAATGTATAATAAGCCAGTGTATAAATACTGTACATTAATTTAAAGTGTCTGGTAGTGAAGGAAGCCAACATGAGAGTATGCCTAGATAGGAACACATTTCTCAATTTCTTCTTCACATTTTCATAGTTACACATTGTTCTTAAATTTTTGGAACTAATTGATTCGATTTTCATATAAAGAGCCACATACAAACATAGGCAACACATATAACATTATTATTTATGTGTTTCTTAATTTGAATAAGGAATATTTCTGGGAATTTAAAATAAATGTGTAAGTTTGAAAGTGTAAGAAGGAACAAAGAGAGAAGTGTTTTTGTCCTTATCCAGGTCTAATCTAACTATCCTTTTGGGTTGGCTTCATTCACTATCACTTACTTTACATTAAAATAAATTAATACCGTATTCCTCTAATGCACATGTTGTAAAACATATTGTATGGTGATAAAGTAATGATAAAAATAAACATTTTTACCTTGTATTATGAAAGCTGTTTTATTGTTAATATTTAATAACTGTACTGTTTATAATTTCTATGTTGATCTTTTAAAACTAGAAGTGCTGATTTATAGGAATAAAATGATTTGATTTTGGTTAAAAAAGTCTGTAGTAAAACAGTTATGAATGAAAAAAAAGATATATAAATAAGAAAAATGAAAATAATTACACACTTTTACCCGGATGTCATTCTTAATCCTGTTTCTCCTCGTGACGGCTAACGTGCTCCTCACAAACTTCAGTCCTAAGGTCTCCACTTTGTTCCTCTCTCTTACAGCCAACATCCAGGCAGGGTTGCCAACTCTCTAGTCTCAAGGAATATCACACAAACCTTAAATGGATGGTACAATATTTTGGCCCTCAGGATACCAATTTCATTTCTTGGATGAAATGTAAAAAAAATATTGCTTAAGCATTATCGTCATAAGCAATCTAGTCTATTAACTAAACAATTGTAAATATTTTCTCATATGGTTTTTATAGGTGTGACAAAATTTTCAAAAATCGTACACTGTGAACTTCTATTTCTTAGTAAGTATTCCAAGGGAATAAAGTACTCTTCAAATGTAACCTTGAACAAGATCGTTGTAACTTCCTCCATGGCATAAGCCCACAATCGAGCAATACCGACTGAGCGGCTGCTGCCACTTTTAGTGATAATGGTGCCAAAACAAACAACTTAGATCTGCTTCACTTTGGTAGAAAATGGTGAATGGGATTTTTAAAAAAAACAGAACAATGCAGCTGATACAGTTGGAAGTAAAATTTAACAATAATTTTAGAAATTTTCAGGGTTTTTATTCTGGTAAAAAAATACACCTACCTGGCAAACTTTGGGAACCATTGCTATAGTTATAGATGGTGATTACCATTTTCTTCAAAAGAGACATTTAAATATACAAGTATTTGATTAATTACTACTAGAGATTATAGGTGCTCAACACAATAAAGTTATTAGCTCCTACATACACACATACCTAATGTTGTTTCCTTACAAGGTAGGCAACTGTGCATATAGCTAAAAAAAAATCTGTACTAATCCACCCTTACTAACTTTCTCCACACGTCCCTATCCTTGTATACTCCCTTCACTTCAACAAAATCTTACAATGAGTCATATATGCTTTTATTCTTAGAACGTCTTTGTTTCTCTTTTTCTCACATTCATCTACATTCTGCAACATTTAATCATGTCTTACATGGCCTACACCTTCATTTTGATACGCACTCTCTACTGTTATATATTTTCTTTGTCAATCGGTTCACACTCATCCTCTCAACATGCCCAAACCAACGTAAGACACATCCTTCACATCAACCTACTGGAGTCCCTTTCAAACTGCACTCCTTCAGTACCCATTCATTACGACTCAGAAAAACAAACGCTATAGGTTTTTTTTTAGCATCCTGTCTTAATACCTATTCTATACGCTAAGAGAGAAATAAATTTCACCTACAATATAAAATAATACTTTAAATACACATATTTATGTATAACCGAAGAGCAGGGCCTCCAAGAAGAATCTTATAAGGGGATACAAACATTTTTTGGGATCCCGTTCCATTTTCTATTAATCCTGTAAAAAAAAAAAAAACTTAACCAACCAATTCTATCTGAAAAAAAAAAATTAATTCATGCATCTTTTATATCTAAAAAAAGGTAAAATCGATAAAAGAAAAATATTATACCTACACTAATAGTTTAGTAATAGTACTATACTAGTAGTGGAAATGTAAATGGTAGTCTTCAATATAATATTAAACATTTTATGAGATCCCCAGGCCCAGGTACGATGTACCCCTGCACTTCTCTCACATAGATCCTGCCAAAGAGACAGTATTAAAATTGTTAAAAATATGCCACACTGTGAGAAAATAAGAGTGCCACTCAAATGACTCGCCTGGTATATAAAACGGAGTAAACAAAACTCAATCTGCACTATGGCGTAATAAATAATGGTCACCAACGAAATCAATTACCAGGCAAATAGTCATACCTTTGGGACTCCATGCCAAAATTGGTTTATAGTGGATTGTAATAATAATAATAATAAAATTGAAATAAAAGATGTTCATAAAAAGTCTGATTCCTCACATAATGATATTGGTCTGGAATCAGGGAAATTCAGAGGGAAGAGAAATATTAGTAAAAGTCGCACTTTAAATACTTTTAAGGAAGATCACATGGACATGTCAGAAAAGAGTCGTAGAAAGGGTAGACTCAGATTTCTATGATTATGATCTCACTAGTGAGGATAATTAAAGCTCGTCAGAAAAGTGTGGTAGAGTGAAAATCCTGGGATGAAAGAAACTTCGAGGAAGGAAGCAATTTAGTTTGAATAGTTATATATTATCAAGTGACAAAAACTATCTCGCTATATGATCACATGTCAATTTAGTACTACCGATATGAATTTTTCACGCCCATCTAACGACTACATACCCGCCTCGATGACGTAGTTGGCTAACGCGCTAGTCGTGTTGAGCTCGACTGCTGAGGACAGAGAGATCGAGGTTCGAATCTCGGTCGGGTGAACTGGGTGGTTTTTCTTAAATGGTTTTTCACTCTCCCTACATGTAAATGCAGGTTCACTTCCTCTAATTCAACCTTCCCAATTCCTAATCCATTAGTGTAATTAGTACTTAAAGCGTATAATATAACCTGAACGGGTAGTAAGACCGGTGCTAAATAATAATAATAAATATGAAGAAACTGCTTTTGAAGAAGAGGCTGCGCAGTTTGTAAAATTAGGTGAATTATACGATGATGTTTCAGCTCTAAGTGTTCCAGTGCTAACTACATAAGTTTGCCAATGGCATGAAGGCTGTAGCCTAAAGAAATTGCTCCTCTTACCAATTCTATTGACACCCTCGACAGATGCCACAAAGAATTGTACTCGATTTGTTGAATATTTTCCGCAACCAGTCTCAAATACGGCTTGGAGATCATTTTTGACGTTACGGCAAATCAAAACCTGCCTCGAAATTCAATGGTAAATGTCAGACTGAATGGGTTAGCCAATTTAAACATACACAGAGAATTTCCTTGTGTTGACACAGAAGTAATCTCAGTGCTCCACGCTGAGCGTTCAAGGAGGCTGGACTGTCTTATAATGACTGTTCACTGCAGAGTGAATGAGAAGCATTTGTTATCTGCATCTTAATTTAGATTTGATAAAATTGGGTTGGTACAGTTTTCTATTCTTTCTATTTAAAATGTAAAAGGGAACACGGTTCTTTATTCTGTATTATTTAAAATAAGTTACAAATTGTGTCAAATTCTGGTCAGAATTATATGTTTACAGAGATTCAATGGGTGAAAATTGTTTTATATAACTGCGATAACACTATTAGTTCACTCCAAAGTGGACAGTGATCGGTTATTCAGCCACATGAACATAACAAAAATCAAGTTAAGAACCTAATAAAATTATAAACTTTCCATTCAGTAATCTGCATAAGTTTGGCCTTAGATGAGAAGGAAAATGCTGCCATGACTGCCCACCCAACCCTTCCTGGGTGCACCACTGATAGAAACATTTCAAAACTATCTCTCTGCTGTAACTGACTGCGGGTTGTGAGATCATGTATTGCCACTTGACTCACGAGTTTACCCCCATTCTCACATGTTCCAAAATTAGGGGCCCATATTTACTATTGTTTCCAAACAGCGCCATTGTTTATTATAATAAAAAAACTAAAACCAATGTATTTTATATCTACATAGATTGTGATTATCATAAAATGGTAAATACACAATGTTAGGTCTTCGTATATTTATATATAAAAAAATATTAATTTTAAATATAGTGAGCTGTAGATTATGGTAACAGTAAAAAAAAACTCCATGGTGTGACTCTGTAAAATGTTACTGTTTCTTTGGAGTTGGAGGCTGCTATTTTTTTGAAATCCCTCGTTGTCTGGTCACATTGTTAAGTTACACCTATCTCGGGTTCGTTTCTCACGTTTCTATTGCTAGCCTATGAATTACAGATGAAGTCAACTTTAATTATTTCATATCAGGTCGATTTTTGAATATAAATGCAGTCACATGGGTGATAGTTTATTTAAACATGATATCACTTGATTCTGAAATTATTTAAAATGTTTATCTACGAGACAACTTAAAGTTGAATTTAGATGTTAGCGCCTCACGGAACCTACCTGCGGCGAGATTGCAGGCCAAGTGATGCAGGCCGAGTGACGAGAAGAGCCCATATTTTCCTGGTATATAGTTTGAAAGGAGTCCTGGAATATTCTTACGTATTTCTTTCTATTTTGTCATGCTTTTATCAGCTTTTATGATTTGAGAGAAAAGAGAGACAGACAACATTTTCTAACAGTGGTTTGATTTTCACAAATCTCTTGGAAGAGGGGTGGGGAACAGTGAACAGTGAAGAAATTTAAGCCGGCGACAAAGAGTCGTAAATAACATAAGAAATCAAGTAAAATGACCACACATGTTTGTTGAGAAGATTTTTTTTAACACATATGGAGTCAAGTTTAATAATTTAAAATTATTCATTAATTCAAAATATATAAGCGGTGGTAGCTTTTTGATTTAAAATATTATGAAAGGATAAATCTGTATCATTACACCTGCAAGCAAGATATACCGACAGAGCGGTCACTGCCATTAGCAACGATGGCGCCAACATTTGTGGAGAGAGGGTGTCATTTGTCAACACAACAAACACACTGGCCATTAATCGAGCAGTTCTATAGAATGGAGCTGCTACTTATTTATTCAGGTAGCTCCTTATTTGCCCCGACAATGCTGAGTTTGACCCTGTTCTAGAGCTAATAATGTATAGAAAAATTATTGAACTGCCGGTGATCGAACCTGGGACATCTGGATCTGTAGCCAGGAACTTTGACCAATAGATCACAACAATAAAAACACTTTATTACTGTTTATGGCTATCAATGACAAAGGATCGCCATGACCAAAGGATTTTTAAACAAGATGGGGTTACCGCTGACCAGCAAGTTTGAGTTTGGAACCGAGGAAGAAATTTATAAATGCTACATTTAGAGTATCACACTGTATGAAGCAGAAACTTGCGACTCTTGGGAAGATAGAAAAAAAAAACCTTGGAGAGCTTTGAAATGTGGTGCTGTAGAAAACTTGAGAATACCAGTTGGACTAGACAGGTTGACAAATGAAGTCCTAAGAAGAGTGGGTGAGAAGAGAACCATTTTGGATGTGATTCTTTGGTGCAAAGAAAACTGGATTGGTCACATTCTTAGGAGGAGCTGTCTTCTGCCCAACGTCATAGAAGGAAAGGTTGAGGGAAAGAGGATCTTAGGAAGAAGGATTCAAATATTGGATGGCTTGTAGGAAAGATAAAAATTCTGGGAGCTGAAGAGGGCGCAATGGCGATTTAAATTTACTGACAAAAGAAATTCTACCTTAGACCTACTCGTAAATGTCCCTTTAGTATAATTAAAATGTTTGCTATCTTGATGGATAGTAAGATGTGATTATTTTTTTTAACGAGTTTAAACTTTGTGTTCTATGATTCCAAAAAGTTCTCATAAAATATATTTTTTTCCATAAAGAATTAAAAAAATATATATATTTTTTTCCCCATAAAGAATAAATACCTAATAAACATAGTAAAATAATCTTACACTATTGATAATAGTCCTATGTGGAAGTATAATAAACTGTGTGTTCTTATTGAGTTAAACTTGAAATGACAGTTTAATAAAATAATAACTGCTTAATACAGCTTAGTTTTGTTGAAGACATCTAAGTTTTCATTGTTAACAATATTATATAGTAGTTTATATTATTATAATGGAAGCAAATTAATAAAACAAATAAATAATGTACTTATGTAATGCATAAAAAAAACATGGACCCTTCATTGTACAGGTAACAGATTAATGATTAAAAAAAATAACCCTTTTAGCTTAGAATATTAAAAGTTTTTTTTCTGTTTATAATTTTGTACATCTATATTTAATGATTTTTTTTTACAAACAGACAATTAGAACACAATTTATAAAATACAAACTTTTTTTTTTTTGCACTCAATCTTAATAACATTTTATTATAGTGTAATGCAATAGATTGACCCTAAGGAGTATTTGAAAGCATTGACCATTTATCATTCTAATTATTCATATATTCAAAAATATTTTACATATAATTAAACATATTTTACTTTATTTAAATTGTACAACCTATTACGTGGCGCTTAAATCACGTCTTCCTCTAAATTATTTACTAGTTAGTTCACGCCTCGTGGTAAGATGGCAGCATCTACTGGAGTTAAACTTAAGAAATGTTAATGTCTTTTAACGTAATACAGACAAGTTAAGATCTTTTAAAGTATTTTCTCGTCGAGAAGCTTCCAAACGCAATAGGTATTTTTGTTCTGGGTTTGTAGGTGTGTAATTTACCGTTAGGAAGATTCCTTCGAGAAGCTTCTATTGAACTCAGATATATGTGACTTTTTGAAACTCCGTATTTTTACTGTGCAATCGGTCGTGGTTTTGAATGGACGTGCTTTAAGCGATCAGTGATTATAATTGTTAGGCCCTCGACATGATCGTGTTTCGATTAGAAAATATTAATAACAATATGATTTAAATTTAAAGAATAAACAGATATCAAACTTTATGTGATATATTATCATTTATTAAAGTCTAAAGATAAGGAACGAGGCATAATAAGTAAAGCACATAGTTGCGTAATAGAAATAATGATTTACGGAGTGACTTATAAATGACTCTGTTATGTAATATAGCAAATAGCGACACAACGTGGGAGATTTATAATAAAAAATATTACGAAGTGTAACAAATGGCGTCCAACGAGGGGCGGAACGCGAAAAGTGTAACAAATAGCATTCCAACAAGGGGTTGAAGAAACGTAATGTAACAAATGGCGACACAACGTGGGGGTTAATAGGCGACTATTAACGCTCGCCAAGACACGTAAGTGTAACAAATGGCGCTACAACTTAGGGGCTCGAATACCGCGAACTGAGACAGAGGTGCGTCACTGAGCTAAAGGAAGAGACGGCACACCAGGAGACGGCACATAATCACCAAAGGACGGCACACCACACCAAGGAGACGGCATAGTCAAGAAACAGCGCAAAGGACTGTTGGAGACGGCACACCTGCAAGAGACGACACGCCGACGGCACACCTGCAAGAGACGGCACACCAACGGCACACCATCAAGGAACGGGACTGAGGACCTTTTGGAGACGGCATGCAGTCAAGAAACAGCGTCGAGGACAGATAAGTGGTCAACAGAAGCTGTAACTCTAAAAAAAAAAAAAAAAAAAAAAAAAATTTATCTAATTTCAATTGTGTATTTTGGGGGTAATAAAATTTTGTTTTTATATGTTGGGATTTCACAAATTAAATTAAAACTAACAATATAAAAGTGTATGGGCCTAATTTTAAATTAAATTTCTCACTATAAAAAGTAATTCTTAGATCAATAGTACTTGAAATTTGTCAAGGCCTAACACAAATTAATTCATAGATCAACTTAAGAAAAATTTATTTAAATTTTCAACATGGCAGACAAGGTGATAAGAGAACCCGAAGAGTATGATGATGAAGACACAATGCCATTTATTTATGAGGAGGATGAAAGGGCAGGTCAATTCAGGAGGGCAAATTGTGAACAGGAACAAGAAGGGAGTGAGGAGGAAATAGGGGCTAGCTCTGGGGAGGTAGCAAGTAACGAAGTAATCCTGCAAACGCTGAATCAAAGTGTAGGGGGAACAATAACCTTAGTGGAAGATAGGGTGACTAAACCAGTAGAACAAGTAGATCTTTTAAATGTTATATTAGAAAATATGAGAGAACTCGGATGTAAAATTGATCGAATTGCATCAGAAAATAAACAGGATTTTAAAAAGGATTTGGAAAAAAATGGGACAAACTTTAGAAACTAAACTCAACCAAAAGTTCGACGAACAATCAAAGAATATAAATAAAAAATTTGAGAATTTAGAATTAATTAATCAAAAATTTATCCAACAAATTAATGACAGGGTTTCAGAAAAAGAAAAAAACAAGGAAATTTAGAGGTTAGGCAGGAAAATCTAAGAAAGGAACAGTTTAAGTTAATTGATCAAATATCTTCAGTGACAAACAAAACAGAGGGTTTGGAGAAAAATTTAGATAAAGAAACCAGTAAATTAGAAAAACAAATACAAACACAGGATATACAGATAGCACACAACAAATCAGCTGTTCAGGTAGTGCAATCCAATTTGGAAATTCAAATAGAAAAGGTGAGGTTAGAAATTGAAGGGCAAGAGGATGCTAATAGGCAATTTATTAAGGAAAATATTAATGAGGAGATTCAAATAAAAAGGAAAGAAATTGTGGAGATAAAAGAAATTGTAAATGAAAACAAAAAAACGGTTGGCACTTTAGATCAGAAAATAAACAACTTAGCTGATCAAGTACAACTTAACAAAGGTAGGGGGACAGATAACAAAATTGGGTGTAGTCACAATCTCTTAACCAAAAATGTCAATGACCTTACTTTGTCACTCATTCCTAGGTATAGGGGAGCAAAGGGCAAAATATCTGTGGCTCAATATTTGCAAAAAATTGAGAGAGTTTGGAAAGAAGAGGATTTAATGGAAAGGAACAAAATTGAAATTTTGCTCTCATGTTTAGAAGGGGAGGCTAGGAACTGGGCCAGTTATTTAGAGGATGAATGGGAGCCCAATTTTTTTATTGTGAGGATAGGTGTGGAAAGTGACCCACCTCCTTAACACTTCAATACAGTCCAACTTTGGAAAGTATAATTCCAGGTTAGGCTAGCTTAAAGGAAGAGAGAGAGAGAAAGAGGGGGTGAGAAATAATAATGTAATTAGAATTATTAAGCAATAAGCTCTTAGTATATTATGTAATTTTATCTTCTTAACCTTGTAAATAAGGGCCATTTCATTGTAAAGATTAGTATGGAAGGTGACCCTCCTTAATATTTCAATACAGTCCAACTCTGGAAAGTAAGGACAAGTACTTCATTTTGTTTTCATTATTAATGACAAATTAGAGGGAGGGAAGCATCCTCAGAAGTGCTTGGTGAAGGAAGGAGAAGAAATGGATTTATTACAAAGTATAGTCAGTTGAGGGAGGGAAGCATCCTCTGAAGTGCTTGGTGAAGGAAGGAGTAGAAATGGATTTATTACAAAGTATAGTCAGTTGAGGGTGGGGGTGTACCCAGAAAGCACCAGGTCAGACAGGTAATTTAAGACAAGCTTATAATAAAAATTGAGTTGAGGCAGGTAATTTCTGCTATACAGTGACATGTTGTGATGTCAGGACTTGGATTCTTCGACGTTTGGCAAGAGAGTAGTTTTGTCGCAGAGGTCTGAATACCTTGTGAGTTTTAGGGGGCAGGGATTGAACCTGGGCCACCCGAGTTATGGGAATTTTGTAAGTGTTAGGGGGCAGGCATTGAACCTGGGCCACCCGAGTTAAGTATTGTGAGTTTTAGGGGGCAGGCATTGAACCTGGACCACCCGTATTAGAGTTTTGAGAGTTTTTCTGGGCCAAGGGGTCAGCAGAGTTCTGAACCGCCTGTGGTTACCAGACATTTGAACGAGGTTTGGACCGTTAAGAGAACGCCTCTTGTGTGTTTTGAAGGCCTGAGAAATGGGATTGTCGGTCACTGTATGCCGGGAAGTATCCTGAGGATACGTTCCAGTTTTTGGGAGTTAGCCTTTATTGAGCCTGTTATAAAAATAAATCAATATTATGTCACAAGTTTAAAGCAATTTTTTTTTAAATAAAATTTTCATAATAATAAATAATAATTAATTATAAGAATATTTCAAAATGTGAGCTTGTATTAAATCACTAAGGTCTTGTTAGAGATTGTATATACTATGGTTTTCTGTGCTGTGGAGAGATTCAGCATCGAGTTGTTGTTTTTCATTTTGTTTTACTAGGGGTTAAGTGTCATCCTAATTAAATCAATGATACTGTATGATAATAATATTTTTCTGTTGTTAGACAATGTATGTGTATGATATTGCCATTTCTATGATTTAAACAATGTGCTTATATGTTTTACTAGTTAATTATGTTTATTTTAAAATTTTATGTTAAGTTAAGCTATTTTCAGCAAATGTGGTGCTCATATAGCAAATTTTAGTTGACTGTTTGGTACATAAAGTTGTAAATGTTTGTGATCATATAGCAAGTTTGGCCAAGAGACTTTTAAGAGTAAGTGTAACAAAGTGTTAAGAGCCTTTGTTAAGTGTGTGAAGAAAAATCACAAAAGTGGATCCGTGAAGGATCATGAAACGAAGTGCAACAATTATTTAAAGAAGATTGTATAGAATTTAAAAAAAGACAAGACATAAAGGAAATGCAAATTGCTTGGAAAAAATTAATTAAAAGACACTTCGATTTGTGACAATTAAATTAAATTTTCTTAATATAATAAACTTAGACTATGTTATGTCAGTTAATTATAATTAGGCTGGCATCTTACTTAGATATTTTATTTCATTTAATCATAATTATACTAAATGTTTTACTTAGATTATCTTATTTTAGTTAATCCTAATTATAACTGATAAATTTTATTTTAATGCTTAATTCATATAACTTCCACTTCAAAATATTGAACTTGATGCAATTTTGTTAATTCTATACAGGATGTTTAAAAATATTGAACTTTAAGTAAATTTTGTGAAACTATACAGGATGTTTCAAAATAGTGAAATTTTTGTAAAATTTGTAAAACTTATACAGGGTGTACGAAAGGTGATCATGTCTTCTTTTTTTATTTTGGCAAAGCGTATCAAAAAGTATAAGACTAGTCTCTACTTTCCGATACACTTTGGGGGGTATTGTAATGCAATAGATTGACCCTAAGGAGTATTTGAAAGCATTGACCATTTATCATTCTAATTATTCATATATTCAAAAATATTTTACATATAATTAAACATATTTTACTTTATTTAAATTGTACAACCTATTACGTGGCGCTTAAATCACGTCTTCCTCTAAATTATTTACTAGTTAGTTCACGCCTCGTGGTAAGATGGCAGCATCTACTGGAGTTAAACTTAAGAAATGTTAATGTCTTTTAACGTAATACAGACAAGTTAAGATCTTTTAAAGTATTTTCTCGTCGAGAAGCTTCCAAACGCAATAGGTATTTTTGTTCTGGGTTTGTAGGTGTGTAATTTACCGTTAGGAAGATTCCTTCGAGAAGCTTCTATTGAACTCAGATATATGTGACTTTTTGAAACTCCGTATTTTTACTGTGCAATCGGTCGTGGTTTTGAATGGACGTGCTTTAAGCGATCAGTGATTATAATTGTTAGGCCCTCGACATGATCGTGTTTCGATTAGAAAATATTAATAACAATATGATTTAAATTTAAAGAATAAACAGATATCAAACTTTATGTGATATATTATCATTTATTAAAGTCTAAAGATAAGGAACGAGGCATAATAAGTAAAGCACATAGTTGCGTAATAGAAATAATGATTTACGGAGTGACTTATAAATGACTCTGTTATGTAATATAGCAAATAGCGACACAACGTGGGAGATTTATAATAAAAAATATTACGAAGTGTAACAAATGGCGTCCAACGAGGGGCGGAACGCGAAAAGTGTAACAAATAGCATTCCAACAAGGGGTTGAAGAAACGTAATGTAACAAATGGCGACACAACGTGGGGGTTAATAGGCGACTATTAACGCTCGCCAAGACTCGTAATGTAACAATAGTTATTCATAATATCAATCAACAATGAATCTTACACCTTAACTCAGTGGGTAGTATGTCTGTATACAGAACTAAGGGTCCCAGGTTTGATTCCCGTCATGACCGAAAAATTTAGCATTGCTAAAATGTGGGTTTACCCTTTTACAGTGATTATTTAATGGCCAGGGACTGGATGTTGTATTTGTCCTAATCTATAGTTAGATTATAAGGCATATGAAGTTATAACAGGCCTGGCCAGCCGATAGAGGAAAATATATGGCTTGAATAAAAAATGAACCCAGGCTGGAAACAGTAATAGATGGAAATAAAATCAACTGTGACAGCTGTAGATCACATGACTTGTCTTGTAAATATGGGATAGTATCATTTGTAACTTTTCCAAGTCGAATGTCCATTCATGATAAAATTGGGCTAAAGTCATCTGGAGTTAATTATAATAATTAGAGGTTTCATGGACTAAGTATACTATTTAAAAAACTAGTCTTAAGTGCAAAAAAAAAAAAGTGATTAAAAGAAATAAATCCTTGTATCTGAATCCACACAACACCTGACTTAAGTCAATTGTTTATAAAAATAAAGATTTGCTTCCAATTAAATTTTATTTCTTATTAAAACATGCAATGCTCTAAGTGTATAAATGTTGGTAGCAATTTTCTTCATAAGCACTTATTTAAAAATCGAGGAGTCCGGAGCTTTCTCGTCACACAATTGGATAATCTCTTGAAACAGGTCTTGTTGTTCCTTTGTGAAATCAGTCTTTCTTTTTAGTGCCAGACGAGCCTTATCCTGTAAAACTGTGTAGATATTCATCGGGCTGCTGCGTGCGAACATAAAGGTGTGTTCCTGAGACAGCAAAATAAAAAGTCAATAATTAGTTAATGAGGTTTTTAATATATATATTTGAACCTCTTTGCAGCTAAACATTCTATTTTTTTTTTTTTTAGAAACATACAGAAAACAAAAACATAATTGTTTCTTTTTCCCGTAGCTTCTGCATATACAAGGTATATATCAATGTGTTTTAAGAACATGGATTGATTGCAAAGGCAATACAATGATGGACATATTCATTACTCTATTAATTTGGCCAACATATTTTTTTTAGCATTTTGTCTTACTACCCATTCAGGTTTACAAGCTTATGTACTAATTACACTAGTGGTTTAAGGAATTAAGAAGACTATATTTAGAAAAAATGTACCCACATTTATGTGTGTGTGTAGGAGGGGGGGGGGGGGGGGGGAGTGAAAAACTGTTTTGGGAAAACCACTCTCAGTACACCAGACTGGGATTCGAACCTCTATCTCCCTGTCATCAGTAATCTAGTCTACAGCGATAGTAGCGCCTTAGACCATGTGGTCACTGAAGCAGGTAAAAAAACCTATTTCATATCCCATTCGACACTGGGAGTGCAAGTATCTTAATAAGGTAGCTTTGTGTCTAAATATGTTTCCACCAATACGTATATGTGGATATGTATCCAATTTTGTAATATCTATGATCCCTTTACACTTTAATTACACTTTCATTTACACCCTGTATATCCGTTTGATGGTTTGTTAAATAAAATTATTCACTTATAAAATATGTTTTATAAGTTGGAGTTTTAAAGGTGCTGTTTCTTAACAACCAACAAGTATTACAACAAGTAATATAGACTAACTTAATTTATAACATCCACCCAACAACCTAGCCACTAATTTATCAGTGTCAAGAACTAATTCCACTAATCATAAGTTTTTCGAGAATGCCGGTAAAAACTCGGGATCCTTAGCTCAGTTGCAAATGCGCTATCTGCTAAGCTAAGGTGTTGGATATATCAAATTGACAAATTATTAAAATTTATATCATACCTTAAGATTTGAATGTTCTGGATCTATTTCAATAGCCTTCTTCCAGTAGTAAAAGGCCTTTTCAAGGTCGTTCTTTACCAAAAGGTGGTAGGAACCTATTTGACACAAGGTTTCTAATGTCCTTGATCCCTCTTTGAACTTTTCCAGTAGCATTTTCAAGTCAGAAATAGGGTCGTAATTCTTACTTTCCCTTTGTTTCATTTTGAATAAGTCCATGTAAGCTCCATAATTGCCTCTCTCACCAGACCTCAAATAATATGTCTTTGCTTTTGGACGATCATTTTCAAATCTTTCTGCAATTATACCGGCATAATGGAGAGCCATCAAGTTGTCTGGTAACAAGGTAAGGGCCTTGTCAATACATTTTTTCGCTAAAGCCTTATTTTGATATGGGTATGGCAGCTTAAAAAACCCAAAGGCGCATCGAATGTTTATTCGACCGCTTTCGCCTCTGAGCCTCAATGCTGTCCTAGAAAAAAAAAGAAAAAAAAAGTAGAGGTTATATTCCAAATAACTATAGTGGATTATGTAGGCTAAGAACTCTTACTAGTCCTAAAGTTTATACCAGGGTTCGGAAAAAGGTCAATCTTGTGAAAAATTTCAGTTAAATATGTAAAAAAACTTTTGTCACTAAAGGCAAGCTTACTTTGCATTATTCCACTATGGTCAGAAGCGGATTTATACTATAGGCTCACTAGGCACGGGCCTAGGTGGCGACACATTTTTGATAACATTATTTCATCATAATATTTTGTTTTTAATAAATAGTTTATAAATTATTGACTAACATTATTGAAATAGTTCAAGGTAAAGTAAGAACGACAATATTTATTTTTAAATAACTGTACCTTGCGATCACTTTGTAAACGATGTCAGTCTCCCTTTTTCATAACGTTAACTAAAGCTACTGTAGGGCATGTACTGTACATGCCTGGTTATCTTTCGTAGAAATATATTCTTGAATACTAACTTCCACCCCCCACCACCTATTTTCACCGAAACTTCCTAAAGCCATTGACAATAGTTAAAAAAACTGATCTTTCATAGAAATCTTTTCTCAAATACTAACTCCCCCTGCTCCCCAACATAAGAACTTTCCTAAAGCCCTTGCCAAAAACAAATTCTTTTAGCGGGTGGTGGGGGCGCATATTATAATTGTGCCTAGGGGCGCAAACATTTTAAATCCACCACTGACTATGGTACAGTTTATAAGATAGGACCATAGTGTAATCCATCAAGGTAAGACTGATACCTATGAGAATAAACTGAGTGTACATTTTATTTATTTTATATAAAGTCAGGGATATAAGTATTGGAGGAAATATTGAATTTAGGAATAAATACAAGATATATAAAAAAGTAAATAAAGGTAAAATGGAGAAAATATGGATAAATGTAAAAGACGATTGGAGCTCAAAAAGGTTGCCGACTCCTGGTTTGTGCTATAGAGCAGAGGTCAACAACCTTTATACTGTGGATCATTTAAAATTTAAAAAAAATGCTGGGTTGGTTTAGAAACTATCTTGAGCAAACCATGATTACTATATATTTCTCAAATAGTAATCAATTATTAGTATATTTATATTAACACAATTGTTTGTTTGCTAAATGTTATGTGCGCCAGATAAAATCAGTCGGCTGAAAGGAGCCGAGGCCCGCCGTAGGTTGCTGACCGGCAGCTATAGAGAATGGCTTATCTTTGTAGGTAATGTCCTTGGTTACAGATAACCACATCAACACAGATACCAAATAACTAAATAATGTTGAAAGTTGCAAACATTTACCATTTATGTTGAAATATAAAATTTACCAAAAATCTTGTAAAACCAGTACTCACATGAAATTTTGATATCATGTGTGTAAAGTCTTATTTTATTTTCTATTTAAGTTAGTGTGTCCTTCTCAATATTTTTGAAATATTTTATCAATTTAGCATACCAATCTTAAATTGAAATACAGGTGTTATAGGTCTCATAGTTGTCAGATCTTACTTTCTATAGACAAGTCAACTATCGCCACATTTAAAACAAAAATATAATGTAATGTTCTGGCTGCTATACAACGTTTTGTATGTTGTGTGACAATACATTTGAAAGTTTATTGATATTAAAAATATTTAGTGTGTATTATTATGACTTAGCCCACTTTAGATTGGAAGTGTGTATAAGTATTTAATAGTTTGACAATTATTAACACCGTCAATCCATTTTAATAAAATGAAGAAAGTTTTCATGTCATGAGCATTGCACAATATCTACCACAAGCAGAGTTCTGAAATTTTAAAATGAGTAGTCAAGTGTTCATAAACACATACACGTCCAACCTGGAATTTTAAATTTTAGGAGACATAAGTAAAATGAAGAGATTTTTTTTTTGTCTGTTTGAATCAAACAAAAGCAATGCCTGAGAATGTCACGCAATTCATTGCCCGCTTAACCAGGGCAACATAGGTTACTTCTGTTAGTTACAAATAAAGGATATAATTAATACTAGATATAACATTAAAAAAAAAACTTCGGTGGTTAAAGGTCTAAGGAGTTAACCTCACAATAGACTGGACTTTCGATGAACGGAACATTGCGGTTCGAATTCTGCTCGAGTGTACTGAAGGTTGTTTATTGTAAATGGTGTTCTACTCTCTTTTCAAATAGGTGCAAGCACATTTACTTTAAATTCATCTCTAACACAAAGAATACAACCCAACATTAGTTTAACCTGCACAACTGATTGATTCATTCGTGTAAAGCTATGTTTGTCTATATTTATATTAAGGTCATTCAACAACAAACATTTTACTTTACAATTTTAACAAATATATAAATATAAGTTATAAAATATAATGATTTCACACCGTTACAGTTCACAAGTTATAAGGGGTCAAACTCGCTATTTTATGTAGCCTATTATTGTAAAGGTAAATAAAGTAATGTATCGGGCTGAAAATTAGTATAACTAGATGATCATATGAGCTGTACACAATGAAATATTTATAATATCAATAACAATAATATTATGAATGTTTCATTTTGTACACCTCATATGAATGTTTAGTTATACTAAATGTCAGCATAATATATTAACTTATTTACCTTTACATTGATAGGCTACATAAAAAGCATAAAATAGTTTGACCCCTCCTAACCCAGGAACTGTAATTATTTGAACTCATTGAATCACTATTTATAGCTTATAATTATACACTTGTTAAAATTGTGCAATAGAAGTTTATGATCATTTTGTGGTTAACGTGACCCAAAAATATAATTTTTAATCTCCTTTATTAGAGTGCTGGCCAAAAGTCGTAAGACATATGACAGGCCAGCACTGAAAAGTACACAAGTACCTTACAAGCACCAACAATAAAAAAAAACAAAATGTCTGCTGTGAAAGTTTTGACAGTCAAAAGTGACAGCAGCTCAACAAAAGATGGTCTTGCAGATCACATGGTTTTGCTAGTGGCTCCATGAGAGTAGATCTGCTAACTTTTCCTAGCTGCCAAATAAGACTATCGATAAGAAAATTGAAGTAGAGTTAAACATTTATTAATCAAAGGTTAACAAATGTACATATATTTTGAGATTTTGATGTTAAATTCCAAGCAAAACATCTATTTTCCCCCTACACACCATAACTTTAAAATGACCTGTCTCCCAGCTCTCTATTCCAACTCTAACAAAACGACCCTTTCTCTCTCAAATCTAGGACTATTTCAACTAACTAAACAACCCCTCTCTCATCTCTCTATGACTATTTCAACCTTAACAATCTTATATAATTGGTTTGATTGATATTTATTAAAAGTGAGTTTTCATTGGGCGATACTAATTTTGCCGTCATCCTGGGCTCTTTAGCTAGAAATGAGTGGTTATTTCTCATAATTTCTTTCAATCAATGGAAATGGGCTTATCAATTATAAATAAATAATTATAGTATATATTATATAGATATATACTTTTTACACTCAACCTAAACCCCTATTTAGAGCATTTAGAAACTTAACATTAAATTAAATCATTGATAAAATGAAGGATGAGGAGGTTTTTCAAGAGTATTTGAAAAATCACTAAGTTATAAGCCACCCTTGGTGAGATCTTTTTATAATGTGTACTTTCTAAACACATTCATTTTATCAACACATGACTTAAAAACTGACAACGCTGGAACAAATACACCACCCAATCACCCAGAAAACAATTTAACAATGATAAATCTTCGATTTGATAATTGAACCCAGGACTACTAGTTCAGAAAGGATACATACTATCGACTGTGCTTAGGTTTAGGATTTTCCCTGATGAATCCAGCTTGGATTCAAACCCCGATAAGACTACCAACGGTCAGTGGCGTGCCGTCAATGGACTAGTAGGACTAGGCTAGTCCCCAGACATTTTTAGTTTATTTATTTTGAGTTAAATTTTAACGGGAAATAAAAGCATAAAATCAATCTATCTGAGTCTCAATTTGCGTCACAATACTCAACGATATTCTAGCTATTTGTGCGCTGCCCCCACACCCCCTTCCCTCTCTACAATGACAACACACTAACATCAGAAGCGCTGTCACAATACTCAAATGATATTCCCGCTGCTTGCGCAGACCCCTTCCCTCTTCCAACTAACATCGTAAGCGCTCGAGTCTTGTGAAGTGTTAAAGTGTTCGATTGTCAATTTAGTTTGAAAGTGTTTGAAAGTTTAAACTATGGAAGGGGACTCGGATTTGAAAACTGTTCCCTCACAACAAAGCTTGGGGAAGGGACCTGAGACAAGTAGCAGGGTTAGTGAAGGTAATTCAGTGGGATGTAGCAGTGCCGATCACATTTCTCAATGCTGTGCTCTTGACCGATTATTCGCAGTTTCGTTTGGAGCCCTCACTTTTGAAGAAAAGCAGCCAGTAATAATGAAAGATAGGCCAACTCCAGACATTTCTGCTAAAACAAAAATGAAAGACTATACACACCATTTCAAAACAGAATATTATACTTCTTCAAAATGGTTAACTGCATGCAAATCAAGAAACAGGTTGTATTGTTGGCCTTGTGTGTTGTTCGAAACAAATCAGGGAGTGTGGAATAATAACGGATTTTGTGATATCAGCAATTTTCACAAAGCCAAGATGCGCCATGAAAAGACTCACTCACACCTATCTGCAATAACTAAATTAAAAACTTTCGGGAAAACCAAAATAGATTTTCAACTGAGTGAGCAAAAAAGGTTAGATGTTTTAAAACATAATGCAGAGGTTGATTCAAACCGGGAACTAATGAAACGATTAATTGATGTGTGCTGTTTTTTGGCTAAGCAAGAGCTGCCATTCAGAGGTCACGACGAACGGGAAGATTCCCTTAACCGGGGAAACTACATTGAACTAATGCAGTTAACTTTCTAAATACGATAGTAAATTGGATTTTCATCTTCAGAGTAGGGGAGCGTTTAAAGGAACCTCCAACAAAATTCAAAACGACATCATTGAATGTGCTGGTGATGTAATTTTGGATAAGATTAAGTCGGAAATAAATGATGCCTTTTTTCTAGCAATAATGTTGGATGAAACTACGGACATTGCAAAGCTCTCTCAACTTTCGACAGTCCTTTGATATGTGAAAGATGGCCAAATATATGAAAGATTTATTGGCTTTTAGATGTCAGCAGTGATCGCACAGCAATTATTTTAAGTGAGCATGTTTTTCGAATCCTTTCGAGTTTCAATTGTGAGCAAAAACTTGTAGCACAAGCATATGATGGAGCCGCTACATTTTCTGGACATTTAAATGGTGTACAAACGCTTGTGAAAAAGAGGTGCCCAGGTGCACTCTTCATCCACTGTTATGCTCACAAACTCAATCTAGTTCTTTCACAGTCTGTGAATCATATAACAGAATGCAAGATATTTTTTAAGACATTGAATGGAATTCCAAATTTCTTTTCACATTCATCGAAACGCATTAACGCTCTTAATCAATCTGAGGTAAAGAAGCGGTTTCCAACAGTTGTCAGTACAAGGTGGAATTATAATTCCAGAATTGTGAACACGGTGAATGAAAATAAAACAGAAATCATACAGTTTTTTGAGAATATTGCTGAAAATCCAGATAGTTGGGATACTGATGCTTTCATGACTGCTAAAGGGTATGCGTCATCATTGAGAGATTTAGATTTTGCCTTTCTACTGAAGGTTTTCAGCAACATTTTTTCTCTCACCGACACATTATTCAAAATTCTTCAAACCAAAACTTTTGATGTGAAATACAGCATCGATAAAGTAAAAGAGACGATTTCTCACCTCAAAGATGCTAGAAACGACTTTGAAGAGATGTATAGAAAATTAGAAGATGATGACAATGTGGAAGCTCCTAAGAAGAGACGTAGAGAAGATGGCTCATTGAATCCAAGAAATAAATACGTGCGTCTTTATAATGAAATTATTGACACCATGGTTGGGCAAATGGAGCTGAAATTTCAAGATCTTAATTAGCTGCAATTTATTGAGCTGCTAGATTCAAAAAAATTTCAAAGCTTCAAATCTCAATTTCCTGAAAGTTTATTTTTGTCACTTAAGTCAAGCTATGGTAGTTTTTTCAATTTTGGCAATTTTCGGAGTGAATTAGTGTCAGTTTACAGACTATCAGACTTTTCAGATAAGACTGTGACTGAAATTATGAAGTTCCTAGAAGAAACAGACTTAGCAAAAGAAGCGTTCCAAGAAACATATAAATTGTGTTGTTTGATATCAACAATACCAGTAAGCACATCCACTGTTGAGCGCACCTTCTCTTGTTTAAAACGTATTAAGATGACTGCGCGCAACACCCAGTGTGAGAATAGGCTATCCACACTTTCTCTGTTGTCAGTCGAAAAAGGCTTGCTAGATGAACTGCAGAGTCAAAAATCATTCTACGGCGCTGTTATCGACAAATTCATTCAGAAAGGTGACAGAAGGATTGCACTAATATACCAATAAAGGTAAGATTCAACTATTAATTTTTTATTTAATTGTTTAATTATTTATGTGTTTATTTATTTCCATGTTTTGGTTTTATTTATTTATGTATTTGTTGGTCTATTCCATGTCTAAATATTGTGAATCGGTTGGAGGAAGATAAATTGCCTACCCTGTGACCTGTAAAAGTGTATTTGCTAAGTTAACATATTGTACATTATATGGAGAGTATTCCTCTTTAACCCCATAATGAAAGGTGTCTTCAAACCTAGTCCTCTTTGAGAAAAGTCACCGCACGCCACTGCCAACGGTAACAAAGTTTAATGTGAGTTTAACACCTTAGACTGCTCAACCACCGCTGCAGGTGATATAAATGTTCAATCGACTAAACTTTATACATGTAAAGTGTAAACAACTATAAATTATTATATAGTTGGTATGGGATTACATTTTTCCACAGTCTTCAACGATACAAACAAGTCCAATTAATATCACTACACTCTTTGAGACTGGGCAAAGGTGAAGTCACAAACAATCACAATAATTTGGCTTTTACATACATGTGAAGTGAAACTTATGATGTGATGTATTTGGAAGCTTGTAAAACATACATGTGACATTGGTTACTACATATAATACTAGAAGAATTACCCGATGTTCCCCCCTGCAACGCTTTTCTTAGCTTCAAACAAACAGGAAAAAAATAACAACAAAAAAACACCCTTATCACACCCGACTGAGATTTGGACCTCGATCTCCCCATCATCAGCAGTTTAGTCTACTGCGAGAGTAACGTGTTATACGACGTGGCCACCAAAGCAGGTACAATAAAGATTAGAAACAAAGATATCCTTCAACATGTTTAGTCATATTGACCAATTGTCATGGTTGAGGTTGGTATTTTGGTGCTTAATAGTTAATTGTGATTATTAATGTTGTTCTAGTTTTTTTTTGTCACTAATCTCATTCCCAAAGGGCTTAAATGATGTTACCGGTATTAGGTACATATTGGTACCGGTATTAAGTTTGCCTAGTTGTGTAACCATTTAATCAACTCTTGAATAGAATCTAGCCATTGGAGAGATGTATATTCCGTTCACGATAGGTTTTTACCTGGATGACAGTTCGAAAATCAAATGTTTAGGTTTTGGGTTGCCAACACTTGTAAAAGATCACAGTTTTGTTATAAATGTAAAAATCTTTAATTACCTGTTATATATTACATTTAAAATAACATAAACTTAAGTTTTCTCATTCTATTTCATTTTTTTAAATAATTTCTTTTTATCCAACTCGAAACAATATTTTAAACATAATTAAAAGTACTTATTTTTCGTTTTGTAACGTGACTGATTTTGGGTAATATAGTACACACATCAATACCTTTTAATACAGGTATCGTATTTACTTGGAAAAGAGAAAATTGTTGTCATTTTTTTGACATACAATAAATGATTTTATGATTATTTTATCATATTTTGAAATATTTAACTGAATAAAATATTTTCATCAACTGCGTGTCTTCATCATTGTAAAAAACTTGTTTACCGTTATGTTCAATCATATGGTTTAGATTCATCAGTCGCCATTTTGAAGCTATGTTCGTTAGAGGTTTTTGTGAAAGTGGTGTTAATATTTTTTAAAGGGAATAAAACTATAAATAAACTTTGTGTCTAACCTCAAATAAATATATAAATATTGGCCTAAATTACTGTGGTTAACTATCACATTAATAATATATTACCATCTGTTTTCATTAGTCATCCAAAGTGATAGATGTCAGCTGTTGGCGTAGTGATATATTAGGGATTACTTCTAGTAACATTTCGAGCTGTCATCCAGGTAAACTTAGCTCGTGAATGACTTTTATGTCTGATTATTTAGGCTCTCCTTCACAACTATCAAACTAGGTGGCTAGAAAACGTTTATGATTCCTTTAAAGAAAATATATTTTTTTCCACAAAGAAAAAAAATCTCACTTTGCAGTATTATTTGTTCGATAACTAGCAATAAAGGGTCACCAATTAAAGTATTTTTATTTATTTTTTGCATGGAAATAACTACCTAAATTCTGTAAATGCATTAATACATCCTAAATTGTATTTCAAATGAATGTTAATAAACTCTAACCGGTGATGCTTTTTTGTGACATATAAATAAATAGCACTGCAAGCTAAGTAAGTATTTTTTTCTTTAGTAAAAGAAATCTTTTCTCAAAAATAATCATTTCAAATGTTATAAAACCAACAAGGCTAGTTAGGAATTTGGTAGGCCTATATTTATTATTTTAACATGAAAATTAAACTAGCATGCTTTTAAAGTTGTCAAAATGAAATTATCTTACATGTATAATTCAAGAGATCGTTTATTCATTCTTGCCAAGATAGCTTTGAATGGTACCAAGTTATGACTATTTTGAAAAATGTCCTAAAAGCAGCTTCCCTGTAAGCCTGTGCTAAAAATATGATGTAGGAAGGATTTTCTTCCATTGTAGCAGCTTTTTCTAGAGCATTCAATTCTTGTTTAGTTGGAATATCACCGTACCGCTCAAATCGCCGAATTCTTCCCAAACACTTTCCTAGCAAGAAACTCCATTCGGCTTGACCAGGGTCGATATTTACAGCTTTCTCAAGGTACTCTAACGCTGCTTTATTACCAATTTGTCCATATTCCATGAGACAAGCTCCATGAATTCCAAACAATGCGGCCTTGCAATGGTCGGTCATGTCACATTCTTTTTTAATTCTGGCCAATATCTGCCGTGTTTCGTCGAACTCCTGCGATTGAAATTGAATGTAAGCTTTGCTCGCAAGTACAACATGATACAGAGCATCTTGAGTGGAAACATAAAATTTCTTCAGTGATCCTATTGGAATGAAAGACAATACTATTGCCTCGTTTTCACGGATCTTTTCTAAGGCTCTTATTATATCATCACACTTAAAATACTCGTAGGACAAAACTAGATTCAAAATAAACTTGCGCCACTCAAAAGTTTCCTCTTCATCACTATCAACTTCTTCCTCTTTATTTTTTATTTTTGTGAAGATATCACCTCCAACAAAAACTAGTGGCTTCCACACAAATGGACACTGGAGTGATTGTAATTCTTTCAACAATTCAGACTCTTTTACTTTCAATGACTCATCAACCTCAGGGATGGATGAAGATACACAGGTATCTATATCATCAGCATTTTTGTTTAAATTTACTTGAGAAAATGCGTCACCAAGTTCATCGACTAAAGGCGAGCTTTCACTACTAGCCATGTCAGGGCAAGTCTTAAGAAATCTAAATATAAAAAAACCTTTCAAATTTGTACTCACAAAATTTGGCCCACACTTTCATAAAGGATGGTAACCAATTCAATTCCAACACATTAAAGTATATTATTCAATTCAGTATTGTTTTTTAAATTTGGAAAAATATAAACTATCAATAGGCCTACTTTATTTATTCAAATAGACACACCAAACAAAAATTAGATACTAATTTCACAATTTTAAAGTTAAAATAATGAACTTTGTACGAAACAACAAAATCAATTCTATTATAAGCAATCTTTCTTATCTTATTTATAGTTATGACGATGGAGGTTATCCCCCGGACCATGCTAACGCTAAGTACCAACATGAACATGCGATTACCTGGTAGTTCTGAATACTATTCAAGGACAAAATTGATCAGTGATAGATTCATATTATATAGAGTGAGCACTAACTAGATATAAAAATATATCTGATATCATGATAAATTCAGACTCGGCCATATGTTTTCAGTCAATAAATAAACATAATATTTTAAATTCGCGGGTTTAAGATTGAGCTTATATTTATTCACAACGCATTACTAATAGTATTATTAATAGTCCAGGTAAGATAGTTTTTTTCTTAAAATAAATCAACCATCCACTTTCTCAACGTGATAATTAGGAGAAAAATCGTATAAATTGAATGTATATGCTCTGGACAAAATCGGCTTGTAGCTTTTACGTTAAAAAATATATAATAAAACTGCCGAAAGCTGGTATTTTCACTTTTAAGGTGTGATTTTTTTTTCTCGAAAATAATAGCCCGTAAAAACATGTGTTCCCGAAAAATGGCATGGAAGTGGCCAATAATGGTCATAGAATGATTTTTCAAAGAGCTATTTGTTCACGAAGAGTTTATCTACAACCCTCATATAATGAAATGCAAGTAGGGTTTAATTTTATACCTAGAAAACACGTCTGAAGACTTGCGTGTTTGTTGCTTCGGGCGTGCGAGTGGAAAAGTGGTTACGTGGAGGGGTAAAACTCTCTTGCGAATGGTTTCGAGCGTTTTAAGGTGGGGTATCTCGCTGAAATCTTAATAGTGGGCATTTTATTGACACATAAGAAGCAAATGGTGAATGGCTAATTTTGACAATTCACATTGGCATGGTATTATTTGCTATTTTTAATTCAAACATTGATATTGTTCCAGTGTTTTGGGAAAATAAATAACATCAAAGTTAATAAAAAAATTGGTTATTAAATTTTTTATTGTTATTATTTAAAGCATTGCATAAAAAGCTATAGTTTTGGATTATGCATAAATATGAATGTAAATAAAAAACATTAAATTTTGATTACAAACATTTATTTTATTTTTAAAAATAATTTGACATTCAAAACATTTTTCTAATCTTCTTCATCTACCAGCATAACTACGTATGCACTAAATAAGAATTACGAAAATAATAACAATAACAATAAAAGAAGTTAATTAATTTTTAAAAATAATTTTGATGTTATTTATGTTCCCAAAACCCCGGGACAATATAAATGTTTGGATTAAAAATTTAAAAAATACCAAATAATACCATGCCAATGTGAATCGTCAAAAATAGCCATTCACCATTTGCTTCTTATGTGTAAATAATATGACCAGTATTAATATTTCAGCGAGATACCCCACCTTAAAACGCTCGAAGCCCGTTCGCCAGAGAGGCTTCCCTCTCCACGTAACCACTTCTCCGCTCGCACGCCCGAAGCAACATACACACCGGTTTTCAGACGTGTTTTCTAGGTATAAAATTAAACCCTGCTTACATTTCATTATATGAGGGTTGTAGATAAACTCTTCGCGAACAAATGGCGCTTTGAAAAATCACTCTATGACCATTATTGGCCGCTACCAACAAGTCATTTTTTGGGAACATCCGTTTTTTATACTGACGATTTCCGCAAAAAGTTCTGATTATTTTTGCGCGAAATTTTTAATGTAGGAAGGCACCAATAAGAGATACAATTCAAGCCCCCAAAAAAGTTCCTGCAACATTTATAACTCCAGTAATTAAATGTCAGAAAATGGCAATTTTTCACAATTATGATGTTTTATTGACAAAAGTTGTGAATCGATTTTAATCGACCATGACTATTTTTTTTAATCTTTTTAAGCGCTATCACGGGCTATTTTTTGTTTTTCTAAAAAAAATTTTTTTCACAACTTAAAAGTGAAAATACCAGTTTTCGGCACTTTTATGATCTTTGTTAACGTAAAAGCTACAAGCTTGATAACGGGGATGGTTAATTTATTTTAAAAAATGAATATTTTTCTGCTATCTTACCTGGATTATATTGGCACCGCATCTTGTTACCCATTCGAGCTATACACACTTACGCTAACGTGTAATGGTAGGGTGATTGTGAAATGAAATGGAGGACCTACAGTTTACTGATAGTAAATAGTGCAATTCGTAACGTGGGCAATTCATAATGAAAATTGACTTGGTTCCATGCATAGAAGCGATAGAACATTATTCTCTTTAATATAACTGGATGTACATCTGGGGTTAAAATATTCGAGCCATCGTCTGCACACCATTGTGTAAGGGAGAAGAAAATATTCGGGTATTTCTTTCTCTATTACACACACGTTTTTAACATCGTTAAGCCAATTTGTATGAATATATAGGATACATCAATGATTGAATAGTTAAATGAAATAAATGTGGCAACAAAAGTTTTGAAGAAGATAACCAAGTTCAAAATCCGTGATTATTTTTTTAAATAAGTCGAGGTAGGCTAATATAGTAATACTTCCTGTAATACTTTTATTCACCATAAATACTTTTTTGCACAAAAACATTTAATGAAACGTTAAATCTGGCCTTTCGTAATCAAGGGCTGTATCCGAATAGTCAAGTACACTTGACTTGATGCAGTCTTGATAATTTTACACTTCTCGCGGTTTTCATAGAGAAGACTGCATCAAAACTATACGAACGGCAACACACTTGGGCCCACAGTGCTGCTTCCTACCGAATAATTTGTGTAAGTCAATGCTCAACAGACGAAACGATAATACTATAACAATTGCTAGTCAAACACCGCACCAACGCCGCATGGCTCGTAACTTTCGTATCCATGGTTACCAAGACCTCGATAAAACTGCATCGGTGATCGGTCTAGTCCGCGGCTATTCGGACAGATCTACACTTGGTCACGTGATTGCCACGTAATTGTATACTTATGCGGCGTCGCGTTGGCTCGTGGCGTTGATAGCTGCTATCAACGCCACGAGCCAACGCGACGCCACATAAGTATACTATTCGGATACTGCCAAGGAGACGTTCCGGTATAGAATAGAGATCAGCAACGTGTGTGTGTGTGTATAATATATATATATATATATATTTATTTTGATATACATACACACATACCTAATCACACCATTCCCTTATGGGTTAGGCAATAAACTGTACATATATATAGCTCAATAAACAACAGCTCTGTACTTAAGCCATCGGCACTAACTTTCCCCACACTTCCCTACCCTAGGATACCCCCCTCACTTCAACATCCATACCCAATTCAAACATTCTCTTTTTGTTATATTCTCCATAGTATGCAATATTTATAAATGGATATTGCTCTGACTAAAGAAAAGATTACCATCCAGGCTGCCAACCTTTGCCAGTAGATACCCGGTTTCTTTCTTATTATTATCAAATACCACACTTTTATTCTTAAAACTTTGTATGTTTCTCTTGCTCACACATTCATCTATCCTTTCTAACATATTCTAGATCCTAGACTAAACCAACACACACTCACTTTCATGTACCAGTCGTGAACATGTACTCCTCAAGGGAAAGATTTGTTGTTACTGGCAGCGGTTTGTCAGTTGGGGTGGGTTCATCCTAGTGATGGGTCGAACCAGCTCGTTGACGTGAGCTAGCTCACATAGGCTCGCAACACTCAAAAAAGTCGTTCACCGCATGGCTGGCTGGCTCGCTCCCAATCCCTTCACCCCTTCAGCCACCCTAACTTGACGAGCTGGCGCTAACTAGTTTTCACAATTCCCGTTCCGAGCGTGCAAATCTGTCCCTCCCCTTTCAACTTATGAACGAATTAAGATTTATGTGTAATTTATTCGAAGCCTATTGTGTTTGATACTTTAATTTTATTACTTACGCATATTACTTATAATAGTTAACCCTAGAATATAGCCTTTAGTGTCTTATTCACAGAATCATGGACGTGCCTGTTAGAGGGGATGGGGGGACACGTCCCCCCCAAAAGTTTACCCTTAAATTCAATAGAGAATTTATTTATTTAAATAGTTTTTTTAATTCTTGAAATTAGTTATTTTAAATTTATATGACCTTTCAAATAGACGGATCTTGCTTCATTTGTATAGACACTAGCGCTTCTAATATAGTTTTTAGGCTGGTGACACTGTTATTGTATTAGTAAATTATTTTATTTTATATGAAAGTTCTTAACTTTTTCGAATAGTTGCAGCAATCTTGTGAATGTTAAGAATAAATAGTGTGTTGTTAAATGTTTTGTAAATAAATGAGTTTATGTCGTATTTGCTAATGTGTTTGTTTGTAAAAGTGAACTTAATATAAATCAGCGTGATTTGAGAAATATTTTGAACATGGATCGTTTCTTAATCAAAAGAGAACAGGATTCATCAATTGAACTACAATCTACTAAAAAACACTGCTTTGGCGAGTCTGAAGAAAAGTCCATTCAAGCCAACTTAAATTTTAATAAAACAGAAAATTTGTTTAATCAATCACAAGTTAATATTTGTGAAAGTAATACATATTGGTTTTTATAGTGCTCTCTGGGAAGTTATAAATATAAGTCCATATGCCACAAGTTTAAAATAACTTTTTCTGAATTAATTTTGTTGGAGGAGTGATTACAATAATAATAATAAATGTCAATAATAATAATATTTCAAAATGGGAGTTTGCATTCCACTACTAAAGTTTTTTTGGAGGTTGTGTACAACATGGTTCTGTGTGGAGGAAATTTGGAGTCTGTGTGCTGTGGAGATGTTTGGCCTTGAGTTTTTTTCTCTTTTTTTTTATTTGGGGTTATGTGTCCTCCCACATAAATCTACAGTTAGGTGATTTTAGATCCCTAGTTATTACCCTTTCTCTGTTATTAAACAGTGTACTTGTATGATATTACCCTTTCTCTGTTTGAAACGGTGTACTTGTATAGTTTTTTTTTCAGCTAGGTAGCTATATTATTTAAGTTTGAATTAATTCTTTTGTCAAGGTAATTTATTTTGCAGTACATATATCTTTTTTATTCAGGATACCTGGTGTAGGTAGTAATAGTGCTCATATAGCAATTTTTAAGTTTACTGTTAGGTTCATAATTTGGGGATGCTCATATAGCGAGTTTGGCCATGAGGCTTTTAAGGGTGTGTTGAGACATCTTGTTGGAGAGCACATATAGCGTATTTGGCCTTAAGCTTTTTTTTTAAAGGTTTTTTTGTGAAGTAGACGCTGTGGAATGCTCATATAGCATATTTGGCTTTAAGCTTTTAAAGTGTTTAGTTTTGTGAAGTAGACATCTTGTTGGAGAGCTCATATAGCATATTTGGCCTTGAGCTTTTCAAAGTGATTTTTTTGTGAAATAGACGCTCTGGAATGCTCATATAGCGAGTTTGTCTAAGAGGCTTGTAAAGGTGTGTTGAAACATTTTGTTGGAGGGCTCATATAGCGTATTTGGCCTTAAGCTTTTTAAAGGTTTTTTTTTTTTTTTGTGAAATAGAGACTGTGAGAAAGCTCATATAGCGGATTTGGCCTTAAGCTCATATTTTATTGAGTCTATGGATTCATAAATTTGTTTATATTAGTTAGGAGCGTAAACTTTTTGTAACATGCTTGTAAAGACTGTACAGTCTGCTCTTTTTTTTGTTTTGTCAACCATTGTCATTTTGGAGGGAAATTTAGATAGGTTGCTTTCAATACTGGCGAAATTTTGGGAAACTTTCCCCATTTTTAAAGCAAAGGGGGCTGTAAAGTGGTCAGGGTTTTAGGCCCTTAGTTCTCAACCATTTCTTGTTTAAATTTACATTAGTTTGGCTTTTTTTTATATATTAATATGCTCAAGCTACTCAAGAGTACTAAACTGATACATACATTGTTCATTTCCCATTTGTCTAAGCCTAATTTAATTCTCTTTATTACTATTAAATGGTTAATTATAAGAAAGTGTGGGGTTTTATGGTAATTATAAGTCATGTAAATCATAACCAAAGTTGTAAGCAATGTATGTTTTAAATTTCAATTCTTTAACTTCATTTTCAGGCCTTTAAACTTTTAATCTTATAGTTTTTCATTGTTCAAAGTCTTTGTTGGAATATTAGAGTCATCCAAATTTATTACTTTTACTTTTCATTTTAAGCATCGTGCAATGTATTGATATCTGAACCCGGAAGACGCACCTGTTGCTTACACGTGTGGTCTTTCGGGGGAGGTTTTGGCGCGGACTCCTGGCCAATCAGTGCTTTCGCTTGAGCGTCTGGGTTTTGCATTATATGGAAAGGGAGTGTCAGACGCGGGACAGACGCGATCGGGAGACAGGACTGTTAACACTAAAATAGAGTAGACGTGTACTAACTACTTACTATATCAACCTGTAGAGATGGGGGAGAGGAGATCTAGCCCAGGTGGCTAAACCGTTGTCTTTATCAATGTAACTAACTCGTTAATCTAAATTATTTAGCTGTATTACCATCATGTAAATCTTTTGTTAAATTAAAACTTCAAATACTACACTTCCTCATATGTTTTTAACCGGCTGAGTACCTCTACCCCCACCATTATACTTATAACCACGAGATGCTCTTCCTAAACAACTGACTGCCGTGGACGACACAGTAAGAAGAAGATGAGGATCAACAGGTGACTGGGTACAATATCTGGCACCAAACAGCCACTTACAATACCAACCAAATTTCCAACTCAGAATTTAAAAGTAAAAACACTTTGGTTTCAACCAGCATGGTATAAGGAGTTCACTTGGCTGCATATAGATGCCTCTACAAACAGTGCCGATGGAGTTCTTTGTTTTTATTGTAATAGATATAATAAATTATGTCCTGATAAAAATCTTGCTAGAAAAATGGATCCAGCGTTTTCTATAAATGGATTTAAAAACTGGAAAAAGGCATTAGACAAATTTCGTTCACATGAAAAGTCAGATAGTCATTTACAAGCAGTTTTAAGTTATAGACAGCTGAAAAACCCGATTGATAACCAGTTAAACTCTTCTTTAGTTTCTGAACATAAGATTTCTAGGGAATGTCTTTTGAAAATTTTCACTTCAATTAAATATTTAGCCATGCAAGGCTTAGCTTTAAGAGGAAATCAACAAGAAGTGGAAACTTATTTCATCTTCTTAAACTACATTCCGAGGATGATTCCTATCTTGCAAATTGGTTGAATAAGGAACGAGAGGTATACACAGATGGAAAAATTCAAAATGAGATTTTGGAAATAATGGGTAATGAAATTGTGAGAAATCTTTGTGCTGAAATTCAATCTTCCAAATTGAATTTGTTTTCTTTGATTTGTGATGGTACACTTGATATTACTGGGACTGAACAGCTTAGTATATGTGTGCGTTGGGTTGATGAAAACTTAGAGCCTCATGAAAGTTTTTTGGGGCTATACAGTGCTAGTAAAACAACTGGGGAGTCGATTGCAGCCATGACCAGAGTTCAACTACCTCTTTCGAACTTGCGTGGACAAACCTATGATGGTGCTCCAAATATGAGTGGGATCAACAAAGGAGTACAGTTTATAATAAAGGATAGACAGCCTCTAGCCGTGTTTGTTCACTGTGGGGCGCACTGCACTAACTTGGTAACAAGGGATGCATGTGATACATCAATTACTGTGAGGAATTCAATGCAATGGGCCCATGAACTTGGGAGTTTTGTTTTCACAATCATTGACAGCTAAAACCAAGTTTATTAATATCCGAGAAGCTACTTTTAATGGTACTTTGACATCTAATGCCAGCATTAAGCCCCTTTGTCTGACCAGATGCTCAGATTGAAGAGATTCTGGAAAACTATTCAATGATTTTACAAACACTTGAAGCACTGTCTGTTGAAGCAAATCACTTAAAGTCAGCAAGTGGGTTATTCAAAGTGTTTGAGTCAGGAGAGACTGTTTTAAGGCTTCCTTATGGCAAGGAAAATAAGAAATAATTTAGAAATTTTGAATAAATCTTTTCAGGGAAGAAAAATGAGTACTTCCGGACTTATGCAGGCCATAGAAATAGTGTCTTCTAGTTTACAAAGACTCAGAGAAAATGACGAGTTTTTATTAATTTGGGGAGAAGCTAACAAAATCATTGTTACCAACAACCTGCAGCCTCTTTCTCTACCAAGACAGAAGAAACCACCAATGCGTTACACAGGTCCTGCTACAGCGTTCACTTCTACTTCAGTCGAGGACTACTTTTGCCATGAGTATTTTGCCATTATAGACACAGCTGTTGGAGGTTTAAAGTCAAGATTTGATCAAGAAGGACTTGATCACATGAGAAAATTGGAAAGGAGTCTTTTAAAAGGAGAAATAAACCCAGTGCTGAAAATGTATCCTGAAATCCACGAGAAAGATTTTGAAATTGAACAAAACATGTTTTTTAGTTTATGTGCACCTACTTGTGTTGAAGATGCCCTAACCGCATTTCGAAGGCTATCTCCTGAAGTGAGAGCAATGCTCAGTAATGTTGAGGTTCGGTTTTGTATACTGCTGGTTGTTCCAAGCTCGTCATGTGAGGCGGAAAGATCATTTAGTTCGTTACGTCGCCTTAAAACATACTTGAGGAACAATATGACACAGAGGCGCATTAATCATGTGGCTGTGTGTCACACACATAAAGATATGTTGGACAAGATAAGCATTCATAATCTTATGAACAAGTTTATTGTAGTTAATGAACAAAGAAAGAGTGTGTTTGGTGAAGCCTATGCTAATTTAAAATAAGTATTTTGTATGGCATATAAGTATTTTATTTATAAGTTGTGTTGTCAGTGTGGTACACTAAATATAGTTCCTATTATTTATTTAATACAAAATTACTAATACTCATTGCAGATAGGGCTATAGTTATTTAAAATTTTGAACAACTAAGAAAAAAGATTGTTATTTTAATCTGAGTTAAAGGAAAATTTTTGAATTGGTATTAATGTTCATCTGATACATTTATATTGAATATGAAACTGAATTTAAGAGTATTGCTAGTGTACGCGTTGTTTATACTAAGTATATAAACAATTATTATTAGAGAGTGTTAAATCACTTATAATATTTTGTGTCTTTGTCCCCCCAAAGTCTGAAAGCCAGGCACGTACATGTACAGAATTATGTATAAATGATGTTAAGGAAAATAGTTTAGTATTGTAGGTAGTACTGCTATCTAGTAACGATAATAAGCATTTATCGTTGATTTTTTTCTTAGTAACGAACGACAGAAGAGTCATGTTATCCTGATCAGTGGTCGTGAATGACAAACACTCCTGACTCTTTCCTCACAACTTTCGTTCAATTTGAATGGCTCGTTCACGAGTGACCCAACACTATTTCATCCCTCCAATTTGTCCAAATTAGCGAATAGTTTAGCCGGTAATCAGAGAATTAGATGGGACTAACAAATTTTAAACAGTTTGTATATCAAGTAAGTATTTTGATAAACTTTTAGCACTAGCTCGGTACAACTGGCTGAAACTGGATTTAGAGAAATATCATCCGACTACTTTTTATCTTATGCGAGTGTAAGAACCTCGCCTTAAAACATGCAATCACTGTAGCGCATATTACCAAGATTCACAGCAAAAACCTGTTTGATTTAAATTAGTTGAAAACTGACACCTGGACTCAGGAAATGAACCTGAGACTTTTGGCTTAACATTCCAATGCTTCACCACTGAGGTATCCAGGGGAGCGCGAGATATGGATTTTCGTTGGGGTGTGGGGTATGAGCGAGATCAGAATTTTTGTGAGTGTATAGGCACTCTCACGGGACCAATCCGGGACGTTACTATTTGGGAAATAACCTTCAAAATTTAAGTGTACATTTTAGAGTAATTTAAAATTAATGATCAAAGTTTTAAGGAAAAAAACAAAAATACAAGTTCACCATTTATGTGTTTGTAATTTTTTTTCTTTGTTTCAATTTGTTTAAAAATTTAAAAAATAATTATGAACAGTTATTGACATGAGAAGCAACTGGCTAATGAGATTATATGAGGATACAACTAGTAGCGATTATAACCGATATTCAATTGGCTTAACTATTTAATTATTTGCTTACAACCCAAACGGATAGTGAGACATGGTGCTAATAATATTTAATTATTTTGAGGGGGGCGGGGTGACTTCCCTGGAAGAAATAAAGTATTTTCCGAGGTGTATTGATAGAATGAGAAGTTATTTTATGTTTTATGAAATTATAACATCTTGTCTTTAAGAGAAGATTAAAAACCACATTTTCATAGTATGGATAAGATGGACCATATCAAACATCTAGAAATGTTACTTGATTTACTTTGACGTGTTCATAAAGTTTTGCGATTTGCTGAGGTCACTTCATTTTAGGAAATCTATTTGTTCAGGTTATATGCTTATGGATTAATTATGGCTAGTGATGAGGAAGGCTGAATTTAGAGGAAGTGTACACCCATTTGCGTGGAGACTGGGAAACCATTTAGGAAAACCACCCTCAATATACACTCGACCAGAATCAAATTATCTCCCTGTCATCGACAGTCTAGTCTATTTCGAATGTACATCTTAGATCATGCAATCACTGAAGCAGGTTGATTAATATTATAAATGGCGTGTGGTACCTATGAGAGCAATTGTGGTAAACTATTAGTGTAATTATATAGTTTTTCTATGCTCATTACCTTTTCGGTGGCCACACACTCGTATTATACTCAACTGCCAACGACAGGGAGATTGAGGTAATCCCGGTTTAATGTACTGAGAGTAGTTTTTACCAACATGATTTTCCTTTCTCTTGCCACATAAATGCGTGAACACTTCCTCTAAATTTAACCTTCCTCAACTCTAGCTTATTAGAATAATCAGTACATATGGATATACCTAAAACACACACAATAAGACGTGCCGAAAAGAAATTCTAACCCCATTAATGTCTAAAATCCAACTTTTGATATAAATAATATTCTACCTAATTTCTTATTTCAATATGTTAATCATCTTGTAAGATCGGGCCATATTTCTTGTTTTTGTACTTTTGTAAAACCTCCCTTTTCACATGGCAGCTCGATGGTATCCGCTCTATCTATTGACTACCGTGGAATTGGGGGGAGGGGGGGGGTCTAAGAGACTGGATGGCTACCCCCTAGCGTATGGGGTTACTCTGATGTAATCAGTAGTTTGTGGGAGGAGAAGGCTTGTGAATTACATGGCAATGTACAAAGAGTTCTATTTAATTAAGCGAAAATAATAGTCTACAATACAATGGGTATATAAGACATACTAAACTGAATTAGGTAGCGTGTTCGAACCTCAAGGAACCCCACGCGGCTGTCTGAGGAGCCCGATTTGACCCTAAGTGGTGAAGCCGTCAGACAATGATTTTGCTAACTCTCCCGTTATCGAATGAATCTGCACACGTTAAATCTGGGACTTGCAGATTTTAGTCTATACAATAAGAGAACGAGGTCCAAGGTCACACGTGCTGGCTCACGACAGGATGTAACATAATGCCAAATGGATGAACATCTTATTAGAAGCAACTTATAAAACAGAGCATTACACTCGTTAAATATTCAGATTTTTTTTTTCTGGCACTGCGTCTTATTATCCATTCAGGTTATATGCTCAGATTGTTATTACTTCCACAAAGAGTCAGGTTTTGGAACACTTACAGTATAGTAACGACGCCTCCTACTTTTTGTTCTTGATTGGTGGATGTAAAGAAAGAGTTATATGGATTTAACACTTTAGAAAATAATGGTTCGCAGAAGCAAGCACAGAAATAACTGTGTGGCTTCAGTCTATTGGTTGAAAATGGTGAAACTAAACAACCGTGAAATCACATGTGCAGAAATGTAAAATATTTCACAAGTGTTAAAATGTTAAAGTAATATCAAAGATATATAAAAACAAAGTCTTGCTCGGGAGTTATCTAATTGATCACGTGTGTACGATCACTCCAAAAATGTTAAGTAGCAATACACTGTAAAAAAATATTACCAGGAATTATTAAAAGAAGACATGTTTTGCTTCGTCTACAAAGTGTAACCTCCGAAATGTTTTTAAATGATAGCTATTTCTAAAGTTCAGTATCTGCTTTGACTAAAATAAACAGTGATAAATTATACCATGTGGTACAATAAAGTTTTATTCCTATATTTGATATAATCATTCAGATGAGGATATGAGTACCGGGGAAAATCAAATATAATTATGAGAACTTAAATAAGAATGATGACATCACAAATAACTCTATCACTTGTGACAAGTAACAATATTCTATTATCATAATGTTATATTAATCACCCATGCTATTGCACTATAATTATAGTAGGCCCTACCCCCTTTCTCAATATTTGAAATTGTTCTCATTTTGCGCCCCTAGTTGTGATTTAGAAATTAGTGTCTCATTCTACTTTCAGTTCTCATAATTTATTTTGATTCATCCTGGCTACTCATATATGGGTTTTTAGAAATAGCTGTTTTTTATTTTGTCAAACATATGAGAATTTACATATTTTATTTTTATCGGGAGTATATGAGACACGTAATGAGAATGGTAAAGGAAAGGATGCTAAGAATGAGATGGGAGTAGATAACGGAAAGTGTGCAAGTGAGAGGAGTGGAATGGTGAAGAACAGAGAAAGATGGAGGCATTTTATTAAATCAACCCCGATCACAAACAGGAAACAAATGATTATAATGATTCTTCACAAAAAAAAACACAATGAATTTTGCAAGCAATATAATTTCTGTCCATGCATTCATCTGCACAATTTAACAATATTATTATTATTATTATTATTATATTATTAGCACCGCGTCTTACTACCTGTTCGGGTTATACGCACTTACGCTAATGTGTAATGGAGGGTGATTGTGAGATGAAATGAAGGACCTACAGTTTAACGTGGAATCCGAACCACGGTGGAGGCCTGGCATTCCTCACATTCACAAGATGTCTTGTCAGAGGTGAAGTTAACAATGTTATCTAGTAAAACACATCCGACTTCTTTTAGATTATCAGTATAAGAGAGAACCCTTGTTTATCTAAACATTTCCGAACAAAGATTTGAAACACATTTGTCTACTTTAACATTTATAAACCAACAGTGTTTTACATTGTATTGCAAACTTAACATTTTAAAACGTGTTATTTTGCTAAAAGTACACATTTGTTCAATTTATTAATTTTCACCCAACTTTATCTCCATCAAGATTTCTGAAGAAGGAATACACATCCATCTACATTTACCTTTTCAGAGCGAGTGTTCGGAATTTCGTGCAGTAATTTGTATGCTTGTGTAAACCTTTAACTATCGCAATCTCCAACCCAAAACTAACTCTTTCTTTTCAACCACCAATCAAGAATGCAATGAAAGCACCGAAACATAAGTGGGAGGATTTGTTTCTCAACTGCAGGTGTTCCAAAAGCTGACTTATTCGTGGAATAATAATAATAAATTTGCCTATTCAATTAGTACATACAAATGAAAAATATGAGCCTACCTTAAAAGATGAAGAAAATATTGAAATAATAAATTCTGAATATAATTTACATTAAGGGGTTAATTTATATTAGAAGGGGTGAAAACACCATTATTCCAAGCACCTCTTTAAAAAGAGCTTAATAATGTAAGAGTTCCTTATTACGAATCACATATTGAAAGATGTTCCTAAAATGTATGAATTTAAAAAACTACAAAAAACACATTTTTCAAAATAACTATTTATTCTTAGCTTGAGTAAAACTTTTCTTTTACATAATCAACAATTTTCTAAATATTTTGATTTTAATTAATAAAAATATCAAGTTACAATAATATTCACATACTTAAAAAAACAATAAATGTGTGGATAAATCTTCAATTGAACATTATTTTGAGAAATTAGGTGACAAAGAAATAAAACAAGCTATAAAACAGGGGTGAAATATTTGAACTAAAAATTACATATATCTAGCTTTTTTAAAGTGCTAATGCCCATTTGGCTAGTAGTAATAACTTAATCATTTTATAACAAAGGATAAAAAATTGAGCTGGAGAAAATGGAAGCTTTACCAATGAAGCGGACATTTATTTTGCTTAAAGTTACAAAATATGCAATTTGGGTCAAGCTGCTATAAATGTTAATTTAGGGAATTATTAACACTAACAATATATACATCTTAACACAAGACATCACAAAAATGTGTAAAATGTAATAAAAAATAACATTCACAAAATCTATTAGGAACAAAACTTATAAATGCAAAATAAGCAATATTTAATGTTTAAATCTTAAGTCTATGTCTCACAGCACTTTATTATCACTTAGTTAATATTTTGACGGATTTAATAATCTAATTTTATTAATACCTTTAAATTCCTTCTTATTTTGGTAACCATCTTTGTTTTTATCTGTGTTGATATACTAGTTTAAAGTCACTTGTCCTGGAACTAGTAATAATTCTTGTATCAATGAGAAATTGATCTTCGTCCCAAATTCTCAGGTTTAGTGCGCCAACTAGCGCTGTTATTATGCTGCTCCTTATGTTTAAATCTATCAGTACTCTTTGAATTCATTTGATTTAGATTCAAATTTTCCCTGTCAACACTATTGGTGTTTCGACCACAGTTTTGGGCTACACTCTGTCCAAATCCCTTGGCCCGGTGCGCCAATTTTGCTCACAATTCTTTAAGTTCTTGTTTTTGTAATTGTTATTGATACTGCTTGGATGAACAAACTCCCCATCAAACGTGACAGCTTTGGTGGGGCCGTTATCCTTATTGCCTACCAATTCTCTTGGTCCTTTGCGCCAATTTTCTTCATGAACGACACGGCGATCATAGCTTTTCTGCCTCCTATATTTTGGTCATTCACCCCAGATTCTGAATTTGAATAAAATCTAATTCGTTGGCCAGTTTGTTCCTTCTCTCTTGGGTAACTCCCGAGACTATGATATGTACCCTTACTCTCATTACTACTGTATGTGTGGCAACTCCCTGAACTGGAGTCTCTGCTGCGGCAAGGTTCCCCCCGAGTCTTCTCTCGGGACCTGCGTTCTACCACACATCTAGGTGTTGATTTCCAAGAAACTTTCTCCCAGAGCTCTTGACAGGATACTGGTGTACGTTGCAAGAAATCTGGAGAATGTTCACTACACAAGAGTAGTATATGTTGACACAGGCTCTGATTCTGGTTTGAGCTTTCAGATTGGTTCTGTAAAGTCAATCGTGCTTCGTCACATAGCACATCATAGATGTTCATACACATTTTATGGCCAGGCAAAAACATGTTCTTGTGTACCTGTAAAAAATTAACAAGAATATCTATTCAGATTTCAAATGAAAACACTTTTATAAAAGTTAAAAAAAAAAGTATAATTCAATATTTATATAAATAAATAAAAATTATGCTCCAAACAAAATACTTACTGATAATTTTTCGGTACATTTAGCCCAACAAAAATTTAATATCATTTCAATTCATAAATAAGTTTGTGTTTGGATTATAAAAAAAAGAAACACAAATCGATTTCTTACTACCATTCATACTATTTGTTTTACCCTATTTTATTTTTTTACACAACTTAAAAACTGCATGAGTGCATACATACACAAAGTATGAGAGCTTTGAAAAAAAGAAAGTGTCAAAACTTACCTTGAGTCTATCTGAACCTGGATTCTTTTCAATTACTACCTTAAAATATTCAAAAGCTTTTTCAATATCATTCTTGAAGAGTAGATAGTACGATCCAATTTGACACAACAGTTCTCTCTTGCAACGGGAGTTCCTTAAACTGTTCGAGCAGTCCTTGCAAATCTGACAAAGCGTCATAGTTACAGTTTTGCTTGTACTTTAAACGAAACAAATCAATGTAGGCTCCAAAGGCTCCATTTTCTGCAGCTTTGAGGTAGAACTCCTTCGCCTTTTCCAATTTCTATCTAGACGTTCGAAGACTTTTCCAGCCACGTGATTTGCCATGATGTTGTTGGGTGCTAAGAGAATAGCCTTGGTAATACAAGCCTTGGCTAGATTGTTGTCTCTTAGCTTAAGAAATCCCTTAGCACAACGGATGTTTATGTAAGCATAGTCCCCTGCCAACTCTAATGCTTCCCTAAAAACAACAATAACATATATATTAGATTTATTTTATTTTTTAGCATAGTGTCTTACTACCCGTTCGGGTCATGTGCCTACGTACTAATTAAACTAATGGCTTAGGAAGGCTTAATTAAATGTAAGCGCAACCTCATTTGTATGGAAGGAGTGGAAAACCATTTAGGAAAAACCATCAGTGCACCCTACTGGAATCAATCCGTATCTCCCTGTCTTCAGCAGTCTAGTCCAACACGAGAGTAACGTGTTAAACCACGCAGCCATCGAAGCGGGTAGAATACAATGGTCCTATTTATTTTGTCCAAGCAGATGTTTGCAAATTGTTTAGTTGTAAACAATCTTCAAATATCAGTGATTAGTTACTTCATTTTAGAAAACATTCTAAATGAATTTTTTGTAAAAGTAAATGAATTAAATATGTTAAGACCTAAATATTGTCATTTACAAATTATAAAGATATGCGTTAAAATTATTTAATTTATAAAATTGAATATTGAAGATAAATTTCATTGTGATTAAAACCCTATGTATGACCAGTTGTTTATACTCCAGGCATATGTTTTTCCTTTTCTAACACACTTATTTAATTTAGAATATTTACCTTGAATCAATATTTGTTCAATGTACGAGTCAAATCGGTCCAACTAACATTCACAATATATTAAATAATCAATAGTCAACTAGTTTACACAAGAATAAGAAATAAAACTTAATAAAACAACAAGTCAAAAGTATAAAAATATAAACATGTTAATCAAAGGTTTTTATGATTTTGTTGGTATATAATACCCAAATTTCCTTTAGATTTAAATTTTTTTAAATTCAAGTCTATCTAATTAATTGCCCTGTTACTCCATTAGGTGTTCCAATTTCGATTTAAATTTCTGAAAGCTAATTAAATAGTTTGAACACATATCTTAGCAATTTGTAAATTACAATATTTATATCTCATCATATATTCGATTAGTAACTTGTCTGAAAAGATTTGTTCATTGAAAGGTGGTAAAGGGGATGAGTTGAGGGGGGAAGGAGGGCAGAAAATTACAGCTACATAAACTGTGTTCAGACCGCGACCATTGGAAACTTGCCCGTCGCTTGTAGCCTTTACAGCGAACAATTTGAAAGCGAGTTGTTTCACTTGGAAGTGATATTACTGAGAACTGAAACTAACACTCCCCAGTGCTCCAAGGACTTGACTTGGCTCAAGGAGCGCTGCGAAACTCCCATAAGGCTTGAGTTTCTGGTGTTTCGTTATCTGTTCACTAGACTAACTTATCTAAGGACAAAAAGGTGACAAGTATGAACTTTGAGGAACAGTAACAGCTCCCCAGAACACCACTAATTTTGGACATTACTAAACTGCCAGTTATAATCAGTGTTGCAACAATGAATGTAATTTGAAGTAGCCTAAGTTAAATGGTGAATCAAATCATAAAATTAAACGCTTATGCTTTTGTAATTTACAAGTTATTGCATGCAGCCTATTAACAATTATATTTTAAACCAATATTGTTACAGAAAGCACTAAGATTGATTATGCAACCCTGCTTTAGTTGAAAAGTGACATTTTGCCTTTATTTTGCAAGTATTAATTGAAGAAATGTGAAAATATATTTTTAGTCGATCAAAATATAAGCTCAAAATATTTCTAACCATCATTAGGTCCTATAATTTGCAATCAATGATTCCTAATATAATTTCAAAAGGAATATTTCCAAATATATATACATACTTGTAAAGGGCACGAGCACGTTCATTCATATGGTTCATGGAGCCTAGGTTGTCATTTTGTAAGAACAAATTGCTCGCTGCTTCCACATAGGTTTGTGCTAAGAATAATATGTACGATGGGTTCTTCGTCATTTCCACAGCTTCTTCTAAAGCTCGGAACTCTTCCATAGAAGGGACCTCCCACAAGTTGTTGATATGACGAATTCTTCCCAAACATTTTCCAAGTAAAAACTTCCATTCCCCTTGACAAGGATCCAGGGACACTGCCATTTTTAAGTATTTCAATGCGGAGATACTACCAGAGTATCCGTATTCCATAAGGCAAGCTGCGTGAATACCAGAGAGTGCGGCCTTACAACGGTCGTCCATATCTTCTTCCCTTGTTATTCTTGACAAAATATTCTTTGTCGCACTCACATCGTGGGAATTGAAATGAAGGTAAGCTAAACTTGCATACACAACATGATATAAAGCTTCCTTCGTAGTTAGATAAAACATTTCAAGCACTCCTTTGGAGGTGAACGTCGACAGTAACCTTTCATTATCCAGAAGTTTTTCCATAGATTTTGTCAATTCAGTGTTGTGGTAATATTCGTACGATAGCACCAAGTTCAAGACAAACTTACACCACTGGAAAGTGTCTCCATCCTCCGTGTTGAGTTGTCTGTCTTCAAACATACATATAGTGTTCACCCTATAGTTTTCAAGTGTCTTTGATACTTCCCAAGTAAATGGACCCTGTAATGATTCTAAATCTTTTCGCAGTGCTTGATCATTTTTTAAATCTTCCTCCGAGACAGATACACAGTGCTCGATTCCATCAATGTCTAGATTGACATGTGCGAGTGTTTTACAAAGTTCATCAGTTTCTTGAGAACACATGTCTCTGAATTTATAGTTTGTAAATTTGAGATTTTAAACCTGTAAAATATAGAAAAGTTATTAATAACTACAAAAGTAGCTTATGAGTAGTCTAGAGGGCTATGGTAAATTTACTGTCAATGTGTGAAACATGTTTTTCTTTGGTACTTAACAATCCGCTTCAGTGGCAAAACAGTCTAAGGCGTTACTCTCGTGTCAGACTGGCCTGTTGCAGATAGGGAGATGAGGTTCGAATCCTGGCCGGATTTGCTGAGGGTTGTTTTACATTTTAATGGTTTCCCACTCTTCAACCAAGCAAATGCGGGTAGATTGCTCTAAAATGCTTCCTTCCTCATCCCTACCCCATTAGGACTAATTACACCAACAATATGGACCTAGTGATTTCAAGATTTTTTATTTCCCCTCCCAGTTAGTAGCAGATTGTGCATTAAAATACCATACACTCACAACAGCTTGATCCTTGGTCTTTTTTGAATATAATTTTATTACCTTGGTCCAATTCCATTCCTTCGCATTCAAATATTTCCAAAAACCCCAAATAATTTATTTTAACCATACTACCCATCCTAAAACCTCGTTTATAAACAACAGTATGTTGGCCAACATGACCCAGGCTACAAGTTGTGTTAAAATATAAATTTATTCACAACTTGTTGGTAATGTTTTGGCCAACATGTTGTGTTGGGTTGTGCTGGCTCATTTGTTGTAGATAATAAACAACCAAAACTAACAACATGTTGGCTGACTTGGGAGGTTCTGTGCATGCGCTAATGAGTCGAGGCGGTGTCTAGCCTTAGCAATGCATGTTTTTTTTGTTTTTAGATTAGTTTAACATCGTGATTTATATAGTCCTGTGGTCGTGGAGTCAAACAAAGTGAACCTAAGTTAGTTAAACTAAATGATTTGTATCAAAAGTATTTTGTTCATTGGAACTTTACCTGATCTGAACACAAGAATTCAAATAATCAAGGAGATGCACTTACTACAATAGCTAGAGTTTCTTAAACACCCCACTCCACCAATTATTTACTTTTTTTCTGCAAGAGTACACTTCCTGTCAATGCAATAAATGAAGAAGTGGAAAATAATACATCATTCTCCATGGCCAGAAATGTGTATACTGATTAAAAAATAAAGGAGGGCTCAGATGATGTTGGCCCATCAAGTTGGCACAACCCACCATTGGTCGCATGTCATCCGACAGATTATCTTGCAACATTTGCTTCCCCGAGATAAAATGTTACTAAACAAAATGCAATTTATTAGTTTTGACACACTATGGTATATGTTGTATTTAGATTTAGCCTGGTTAATGAAAGTTTAATACCATTGAAAACATTTTTTTATTTTTTTGGGGAGGTTTTTAATAAACTGGCGAAAATTGTACTAACGCCATGTGCATGTCATCTGCTAAATGACCACATGAAACACAGCACAAATAGTAAGCCTACTTCTTCTTACTTTTGTTTTTTCAGTTTCTTCTGTTTTGTTTGTCAATTTTTTATTTCAAGAACATCTTGCTACATTACAAATATAAAAAAAATATTCCTAGGTACTAAAAAACATAATGAATGATATATTTAGAGCTTGTATACTACAATCATGTTTAGGCGCGACTAATCCACGAGTTGACGATCAATAGACACACTATTGGGCGCAAGTCATCCAAGAGATTATTACTACTGTTGTGACCTTGGTATTCACTGCATCATGGCTCCGACTCAACTGCCCAGTGGAGGAAAGGGAGCCAAGAAGATAATATGAAATGGACGGCACCCCACCCCTAGCAACCTAAACGGTGGGCAACTACGTCGCTAAGTCATCTCTCAGATGACATGCGACTGATGTAGGGATAAATAAACGTGGCTTTATTTTCCCCATATGTTGGCTACAACTTGTTACATAATAAACTAGGCTTTACCTATTATGAAAATTGAAAAAATGACACCTGGACACAGGAATCAAACCCATGTCAAGGTGTTATTTTTAAATTTTCAAGATATATCTAGATGAAGTATTGCCCACTAAAAGCATAAATAATAGCTTTGGCTATTTGATTCTTAAATAGGCTTTACTTAGGTAAGTCAAGTTTTTTATTTGCTGACACAAAAGGTTAGGTTTAGTTAGGTTGGGATATTTTATAATAAAATGCAGAAGAATACGTTATAACTATTTCATTAATGTCATTCCTTAAATATTTGTCAAACCATAACAGTTAATCTTTTTTGTAAGCTAGTTCCAAAAGACTATCTTTTAAAAGTACATCCTATTTCTATTTCCTTTGCATTAAATTAATTAAGCGAGACTACAAAGTAGGACCTAGTGACATTAATGTAGATATAAATAATACAACTCTTAAAGTTCGTGTACTCCACAATATGGAGTTACAGTTGTAGATGGGTGAAAGAAATTAATAAAGCTGAGACAATTTTTTTTTTTTTACAAATAAAAACTATATTTGCGCACCTATTAATAAAAACATACTTAAAATTGGATTTATAATAAAATATGTAACTGACAAACCATTGCAATTATCAACTTAAGAGTAAAGACTGCAAAAACTTTGGAATGTATTAAATGATATGATATCATTGAACAAATATGTTTATTACCGCCTTGTACTTATCATAAAATACGTCAAAAACGCCAACATCATGAACATTAACATGATTATTTGAAGAATTTCTTTGTCAAGTAGACCAACCTTTGCTTTTCCCTTATTTACAAAAGTAGATTAAATAAGAGATAGATAGATATAATTTATTCCACTAAAAACCAATCTTCTGGCGACGTCATAGAAGGAAACGTTGAGGTAAAGAGGAGCTTAGGAAGAAAGAGAATTCAAATATTGGATTAAGCGTTTTGAAAATTTGATGACGCATGGAATCTAAATAAATAGCAACTTGAATTTATCTGTTTTCAAATTCACTGGCACATGTAAAAAAAAAAAAAAAAAAAAAGGGGTTCAAGTCAGAAACAAGGTAAAAAATAATTTCTTTGATTGATTATAGCTACCAATAATATCATTATCTATATTAATAAAACTACTATTAGTTATATGAACAGCAGGATTACCTCCATTCAAAAATGTTAGGGTAGCCTATGAACATCATATTAATAACTAGCAATACCGAACGGCGCTGCCTGTGACCTAGTGGTATAAGAATTATATTAGGCCCCCCCTTACCTGCCTGTGAACCATTGTGGCATATTATATTATTATATTATATACGCCCCCTCCCACCGCCATGGTGCTTGATTTCTTTTTGAAACGTTATTTCTGAAGCATAATTCTAAACCAGATTAAAAATATTTTCTTAAAAAATTGGTTAAAAATAGCCAAATTTAAAAATCCAAATTCGAGGTGCATTCGGCCCTCCTTCTGCCCACCTATGTTAAAAATGTCAGATTGATTACGGTATGTAAAGTTCTTGTTTGAATTGTTACTACAGTCTTTAAACTTTTTTTTAAATTAAAAATACTTCCTATAATTTCTCCTCTGGATGTGAATTATATATATATATATTTTTTTGTGATTGCTCATAATAGACAGAAAGCTATATATGTTTTTCAGTCCCACATCTTACTACTTAAACTCATAATTAATAGAGTATTGCTTGAACTTAGAAAAAACGCACCCGGCTTTATATAGAGGGAGAGTTAAAAACCATATAGAGAAATATATATTAAACAAAAAATCTTTTGGGCTCACCACAATGAAAAACTACGTTTACAAATGTTTTCTTTAGAATTTAATATCTTTCCAGGTTTTTTTTTATATATTAGCTCTATAATCTAGAAGCACCTCTGGCATTACATTTATGTGATGTATTTAACAAAGTCTGTAATTTTTGCTGAATCTCTTTGATATTGTGACTGGTGGTCCTGGGGTAAGGTGTCAGGACTCATGCTGGCGGCGGGTTCAATCCTCGGTCCCGGCAAAGATTTATCTGATTACCAAACCCTTCCTTCACCTCTGACAAAACATCTTGTGAATGTGAGGAATGCCAGGTCTACACCGTGGTTCGGATTCCACGTTAAACTGTAGGTCCTTCATTTCATCTCACAATCACCCTACCATTACACATTAGCGTAAGTACGTATAACCCGAACGGGTAGTAAGACGCGGTGCTATAATAATAATAATAATAATAATCTTTGATATTGTCAAATAATCATGATTCATGCCTTCATCCAAATCTTATAATTTTAGGGGGGAGGGGGGTAATAAGTCACAAGGGGTTAAGTTGGAAGACTACAATTATGTTTGATTGCTGTACAGCCAGAACATTGTGGGCTGAAGTATTGTTGTGGTGTGGTAGTCCAGACGTTTGTGCCTCACATTCTTTGTCAAACTTTACTGATGTAAAAGTGTTGACTCACTGTTTGACCTACAGAAATTAACTCCTTGTATATATTAATTATCTCCATACTGAAAAAAACTGATTAGCTTGATCTGACCTACCTTGATTTCAAGTGAGGGAAGATGGCTTCTTTCCCCAGAATGATTATGTCGCAAGAATTCTGGGTCATAGCCATAAACTTGGCTTTCATCAACAGTGATGACGCTGGAAATGGAATTTCGATCATTTCAATGTTTTTTCCTTCTTGGAGGCCCCTACACACAGTGAGTCAATGTTACCTGTGGCCTGGTTCTGATTCAGTAAACACACTTTCATGTATTTAAGTAAAACTTAGTGAACTACATCACAAAGAATCTGATTAACTTTACTTAAAAGGGAGGGTTGGAAAGAACGCAAAAATCCTATTTTAGCCTTTACCAAGTGTGTTGAAAGTTTTGTGGTGTGTGGTATTTGAAAGAAAAATGTTATTTTAACTAGTGTAAATTAAATTTGTGAAAATTCCAGAAATTGGATAAAATTCCCTGACATTTACCTATTACTGAACACCTGTAAAGGTATAGTGATCATGAATCTCTACTTCCATGTCTCAAATTATGAAAACGGAACTTGGCTTCAAGCGACATGTCAAATTCTATCTGTCATACCTTGATGAGTTAAACAGATGTAGTAGATGGAAATACTCATTGGTGGATTGAATTCCTTACTCCTGTACAGCTCCTTTGTTGTACATGCATATGAAATTACAAACTATTTATATAGATTTGACAAACATGTATCTTTTAGACTGATATTTGAACTTCAACGGTGATAGAATGGTTAAGTATTTTTTCAATGTAACCAAGCAATAGATATACATTTGAAATATTTTTTTTATTCAAAAAGGAAACTTATGGCACTTTTTAAGGCAGGTACATTTAACTGACTGCACATTAAACAATCTATGGTAGGTAAGAATTTTTCAAACAAATAAAAAATAAAAACATTGTATTTGCATATGCAGAGAGCAGGAAACCAATTAAGAAACACCTGGCCAGGTTTCAAATCTCGACCTCTCCAAGACGAGCACACCTTAACAGAAGCGAATGACGTCACTTTTTTTCTGGCTCATGTTGCAATGCATTATAATTGTTTTTAGAATGTGAAATGCCACATGTCAAATTGAACAATTTGTTTCTTATACTTTATTTTATTGAATGTGCGAATTGAACTATATTATTTCTTAGAGGTGGGACGCTCGAATCCTATGGTATTAGAGAGATTTAAGGTGTGTACAAATCTAAAAGAAGCATCTCAAATACAATTATAAAGTCCTTGGCATGTAATAACAATTAAAATATCTCTCTAGGGGAAATCCTTTTTCCTTTTGGGGTAGTTTGTAATATATATTTGTAAGAAGCTAACATTCTCCTCACAAAATTAATTCATAAGGCCTCCACTTAACTAGCCTTTTTATATTCAATGACCATATTTCTGCTGCATGTGTGACAATTGGTACAAAGTACACCCTGTACAACACTTCCTAACACTCCAAGGGCACTTCACTTCTTCATAGAAGGTCTCTTACGCACTATAGAACAATTCTCCCTGCTGTCCTCTTCTCATTAAATACTTTCTACTCCCATCTTTCTCTTCAATCATGCTTCCATGTTAACTGTCACAAGGAGGAACAAGATCAGGAATGAAGTTATCCGGGAAAGATTTGGGGTACAGGAGAGTACATGAGATAGTAAAGAAAGCAAGACTGAGATGGGAGCAGACAACAGAAAGTGTTCAAATGAAGAAGAACAGAAGAAATTAAAGGAGGAAGAGTGGTGAAAGAATAGATGAGAAAGGTATTTTACGAGACTGACCCAGCCACAGGCTGGAAAGAGGTGATGAGATGATAGATGATTTGTAAGAAGGTACAGTAAAAGTGGATATAAAAGGGAACAAACACGATATGGCTATTACTATGAAAATAACAACACAGTTCACACTTTACATTGCTACCTCTGGGCCAAGAGGTATTAGCTGCTTCTTTAAGAAACTCGATTGCCATCGCCTAACTACCCGGCCTAGTGTTTCACACTCCTCCTGGATGGGTTACGATAGAATGAAACCTATATCGAGGGATTGGGCAGTGAAGATCGACTTTCTTAAAGAGACATCCAATACTTCTTTGTCCGGTGGCATCAATGTAAAGTGTGAACCGAGTTCATTCCCCTTTAAATGTTTTTTTATCCACCTTTCCTGTACCTTCTTCCAAACAACAATAAGAATTAAAGGCAATTGGTAAAAGGGATTGCATAGAATTGTGTAGTTGGGAGAGTAACAAAATCATATTAATATAATTAATTTACTAAGAGTATTCTCTTTGTTTATGACGGTATAGACACGACAAACAAAACAGCATTTACCGGTGGCACCAAGCTTTAAAATAAAAAAAATAGAAAAATAAAAAACTTTTACCCATTTTTCCAATTTGGATTTGAAATTCAAAAGAAAATTTTATATTTAGATTTGCAAAGTTTCAACTTTCTGTGTCATCTAGCGGCTTATAGGCGCTCTCTCACTAGGAAATCAGGTATTCTTTTAGTTTATATTAACAAACTTAGAAGCCACCTTTTAAATAGGGACATTAGATAATTAAAAGTTAAAACATAATATATAAAGGCTTGTATATGTAAAGTTGGTAGCCTTACATTAGTCTTTTATTTTAATGAACATTACAAGCACACAAAATGATTAAAATATAAATGTAATATCAGTTCAGACACATCAATAAGTCCCAATGACACATTACATTGAATGTGATACACATATATTGGCTTTATAAGTAGCTAACATTCACCTTATTGTGCTCTTAAAGCTAATTATTTATTTAATCTGAATTGGTAACAAGAAAACATAGCAATTAAAAAAAAGTCTTAAGTCATTTTATCATTTGCAGTGTATAATTCTCATAGAGAGAGACAAAAAAAAAACAACAGCTACACCATTCCTGTTTACTATCTTATTATATACAGCAAACAGTTTTGATTCAGTTCTTGTCATCTAATAAATACAAGGGAAGGTATAGAAATATCTCAATTACTTTTTCTTAATAATCCGCATAACCAGTTTTACTCTAAATATGATGAAATATGTAAGAATGTGTGTGAGCAAAACAAAATATGGAGCAGGGTCGAAAGTGTGTCGAGTTAAAAAAGCGACAACTAAAATTTAAATGTAAAAATGTCGTTACTACACTGTGAAAAACTTAATAAAAACATGAATTGATAATTTAAACAAGAAATCATAATTTCAGTTGAAACATCATTTTAGAAAATATTCATTCACCTTAAATATGCAAAGAAAGTTTAAATCTCTAGTGTTATTTATTGAAAAAGACAACAATATACATAGTGCCAACCTGCATTTTTAGCCGATTAAAAAAAAAGGCTTTTTTACTCATCCTAAATGTGTTATTGTTGTCTATTACCTGTCCTGGGTATATTGAGACTATTGTGTCTATATGTACAACCCTACTACAACTCTACACACATTTTTGAAACTTTATGAAAATCTCTCATCGCAATTGGCTAGTTTGTTACTGTAAAACTTATTTGAACATTATCAATATTCATTTAATTTAAAATGTCATATTGGATATAAATGGAAAGGGCTACTTTTGAACCATTTTGTGGACATTCTTAGCTTCTGGAATGCTTTCTTACTGATGGATTGTAGTAAGATTTTTTTCAAATAATATATATGTAATTAGCCAATTTGTCGTAGTATGTTTAGTGTTCCTATAGATGCTTTTAACTTACAGAATTTCTAAAGCCATATTAAAAATGTGGTTAACTTTGACCAGAAATAAAAATAAAAAGTCTGCATTAAAATATGTCAACACTCTTATACTTTGTATAATTTACGAGATCAAGTGCCGAAACTTTGCTCAGTTGTTGGTACAGTACAGGGAGACTTGCAGATATTTAAAATTACAAAACACAATTGGTGCATTTGTTAAAGAAAAGTGTTTGTTCTGCTTATCTATCCTTATTACAACTTTATTTGAAAAAATTTTTTTGGTCAAAATAAATCAAACATTGCTTTAGTAGAAGAACCAATTAATTTTCTCCACGAGGTAATAACAACGTTATTGAATATCTGTCAAGGGTGTCCTGGAATTTAATGAAAACTTTTCATTCAAAAAGTTTATTGGATAATGCTGCTATGCTCTGACAGTTATTCAACAACTGTTGATATCACCATTTGTAGAAAATTAAACTCTATATTTCTACTTGAGAATTATTTGATTTATTTTGGCTAAAAAAAAGTTTTGCTACAAAAACTGCAAAATCACTGATTTTTCCCTCTTGTTCCCCCATCCCTACCTTAATTTACAAAATAACATTTTGTATCACAAAAAAGGGATAGAAGCAGGATACAGGTATTCGGGTGGTATGGACATGTGAGGAGGATGGAAGAGGGGAGAATTCCAGGGAGGATACTCAAAATGAAGATGGCGGAAGACAGAGACAGGTGAATGGGAGTGTGCAGAGGAGAGGAGAAGACTGACCCTCCCCGCGCAGGAAATTGTGTATAACAATGATAATTGTCTTTCACTTGCATTTTTTCACATTTAGATTGTGAACATTTGACAAAGTAATGAATTTTAAAAGAGTGAGAAAACTTGTAAATACTCTAATTGTAAATGATTTTAGTCTGTTTTAATTCACTCAACTAAAAATTGAAACCCCTCGACACAAATACAGCATGTTGATCTATTACTGGCGAGTGAGTAGGTGTCAAGCAAAGTGGCCAACATATTCAAGAGTTTTGCCAAGTTCCGCTAACTCTTGAAGACAACCGTTCATTGCTAGTCGCAAAGTTAGGCACTAATTCTAGTCCACAGGAAGGTCAGCCCAGTTTATGGGTGTCTTTCCATTTTTCTTGAGAAGTTCGTTGCACTGGGAGAAGTGCTTGCAGCCAAAGAAACCTCTGTGGGCCGATAAAGGTGAAGGGTGGACAGTTTTAAGAAGGTGATGTTTCTTCTGCAAGAACATAATGTGTGGAAGTTAAAAACAAATACAATTTTTTAATAATATATTTTATAGATAAATATTAATTTACAGGATGCTAAACAATACTATATTATTTTATCATGTAAAATCTCAACACATATAACAATCATAATTGAGTTGGGTCCAATCTACTATTTTAAGAATTAGAATCTCAAATCATATTCTCCAATTTACCTTTGAATCCCGAATATTAAAAAAAAAATCATGACTATAGGAGGAAATATATATAATAGAATAAAATAATAACTAAATTTTAACATTCTTTTTTTTATAATGCATTCACTATAACATTCATAAGTGTTAAATTACTTGTCTGGGGTTTTGTTAAGTTAATCACATAATTATACTTGGTTTTGAGCCACCAATAAGCAGTATTAGAGCTCTAAAACAAGTTTCACTTAAAAATTATATTTTTTTAAAAGGGTTTGAGTCTCTATTAAGGAATTTGAGGACACATCACTAATTATAAACTCATTTTGATAATCTAATAGGTATGTATGTATATAGCTTTGTAATTGTCGAAACAAGATTTTTTTTTCAAAGCAAAGTCGAAGCTGATATTTGTTTTTTCGCACACCTCAAGAGAAAATAAACCACACGAAAACAAGAGTATAACAACGCTGTTCCCTCAGAGATAATATCCACTGTAAGGTAGCTAGCACACTAACCTTATCAACAAAGGCAGCCTTCTTCTGAGCGTATGCTCCCCACAGCAGGAACACGACTCCCTGAGAACGGTCGCTAATGTGCTTGATGATTGCGTCAGTCAGCTGCTCCCACCCCTGGTCCTTGTGTGAGTTTGGAGAGTTGGCTCGAACGGTAAGACAAGCGTTCAATAGAAGCACCCTAATGTGAAACATTGAGAGAAAATTGAGCAATTCGGTTTGATCTCAACCTTTGATAAAGAGTGTAGCGTGACATTGCTCGCATGTAAATAGGGCAGTAATAAAGGTCACACATAAAGAGATTCCTTGATTTGTGGTAAATAAAATTGCTGAATTTTGATAAATAAAGAGTTGAATTATTAAGTCAGTTAATCAAATGATTGAAAAAAAATCTACTCAAAAGTTAAGAAATTAAAAAAATTCCCATATAGATTTCAAATTCTAAGTGTTAAATATTTACCTTTGGTCAGTTGTAATATCTAGATCGAACACATATTTTACTTCTTTATTACAAATAGTATTTGGTGAGGAGGAAAATTTGATTTGTTATAGGAATTTTAAAGAAGAAAATTAGAATAATCTAGTTGGTACTTTTTTCCTGGCAATTTCAGGCAAAGAATAATGTCTTCTACAGTAGCGTAACAATAATCCAAAGGGAGGGGGGGGGGGGCATGAGCCCCCTTACCGTAGATTGGGGATACCACAAGATCTACACAGATTCGAAGAAAAATAAAATTAGGGAGATGGGGATGACAAGTTAAACATTGTGAACAAATCAAATATCAGGCAATCAGAAATAGTTCTTATATCTATTCACCAAATATATTTATTTCAAAGGAGTGGAAGTGGGATATCTTCACGCTCTGAAAATATTATTCTTTGGTCAGTCAGATTAACCCCTTCTCTCTTTTTCAGTGACAGCGTTTCTTTGTAAGCTTATTGTTTACAAATATTAATGATCAAGTTGACAGATACAAATAAAAAAAAGCTTCTAGGTGTATATAATGGTAAAAAAAATTTCACCTTGGGCGGTTTGGGAGGAGCTCTCCTCAACCCCCCCTCCCTGCCCTTGAACCACTCCCTACTTCGCAATCCTGCGTAGACTACTGGTCTTCTACTACTAAATAAAAACGTAAATAGTTTGGATAGAATCAATTTTGAGAAAAAATTTGATTCAATGATAAAGAGATTTTAATCATGAGGACTGACTAAAAAAAAAAAGTTGCTCCTATTAGTAGGTAGCACTTTATATAAATACATTTATGAATGGTTTACTTTCAATTAATTATAAAGTATTCAAATACCTTTTTCCTAAAACTATGAATTCATGGACTAGTTATTTAACTTTTCCTTTTTATAAACAATTTTTTTAAACTAATAATTATGTTCACAAACATTAATTCATGTTGTGCGATTGTTGTTTGAATTGTAAGTTGTCTCCCTATTGGTATATCTTTTAATGTAAGATTTTTATCCAATCTGAATTTATTGTAAATTGTATGCAATAGTAACTATACTGAGGGGGAGGGGGGGTCTTTCATATTTCTGCACTCCCCCTTTGGACTATTGAGAAAGAAAAATAAATTTCCTATATTAAATATAATCCAGCTCTGCAGATAGTAGCATTAGGGTCGTGGTCCTGGGCCCACTATAGGACCAAACTATCGGTCCACCTTTTAACCTGTGATGATGCAAGCAAATCCCCCACTAGTGTCCACTTAGTGACATTCTTGCGTGCAGCCTCTCGTCTCAAAATATAACTTACCCTGTCTAGCCCAGCCTGCGAGATTTCCATGAGAGGGAGAACAAAACCCTTCTATATCTGTGCTAAGTTCCCGATACATGTTCAACAAACTGAGGAGGAAAAAAAAATAACACAAAATAGTCAAATAAAACAAACAAAAAAATTCAACTGATAATGTAAAATAATCTCTGGAGGAAAAAAAAAATTGTCAAGTTGAAAAAAATAGGTAGGCCCTAAACAAATAAAATACAAAATATTACTAAACTTGGTGGTTAATATATAAGAAACACTAACCGACACTACATAACACTAGGCGCTACACCTACCTCGGTGGTGGATTGATTCCCTTGGACACACTGAAGCAGAGACCTAGGAAAAAAACAAACAATAGACCGACATCAGTGGGGGACTTAGTAAACTGAGTAGACACCCCATCCTGTCCACATTCAAGTGCTAATTGTTCAACAAATTCAAGACCACCCAGTTCAAATCCAATCTAATACATGCGTACCAAATCATGCTGTTCCCTTACAAGATAGGCAAGAAACTGTGCATATAGCTAAAAGACAACTCTGTATTTAATCCATCTTCATTTACTTTCTCCACACTTCCCTATTCTTGAATACTTCCTTCGCTTCAACAACATCCATACAACGCGTTATATGTACTCTTTTAATCGTTTTTAAAATAATATTACAATTTTTATAAGTTATAGAATGTACTTTTTCATTTTTGAAAGTATAACAACTACTGGCTTGCTAGACTTATCATAGCTTCAACAGACAAACGTGGGTAATTAAAGAGTAAGGTGCAAGCAGAATTAAAGCCTGTGAAATTTCTGAGAAGTAGGGTCTACTATAGGAGTGATAAGAATGGATAGGATGAGAGGAGTAGCTAAAGAGAAACCAGGATAGGGTAGAGAAGGCACGACTAAGGTATGATCAGGTGAGGAGAATGGAAGAGGAGAAGATAGATAAAAAGATGGTGGATATTGGAGTAGGAGGCTAAATGGATTGTAGAGAATTGTGGAGAGAGAAGACTGGGTCATTGTGGAGGAGAAGAGGTGGTGAAGAGAAAGGATAGGGTTATCAAAGTTTTACAGCCTAAACATTGTAACGAGGATCTCTGAGAGATAATTGGAGGCATACAGAAACAATTATCATAAGAACAACAATATTAACACTCTTGATATATATATCTCACCGTGAGCTTGTCCTGGATTGTGATAAGGGTCCTGCCCTAGTATGACCACTTTCACCTTGCTGATGGGACACATGTGAGTCCACGTCCATACCTTGTCGGCCGGGGGGTACACAGTGCAAGTCTTTCTCTCGGTCGAGACAAACTTGTTAAGCTGAAATGTTAACATAATGATTTCTCTCGCAGTAGACTAGAATGCTGATTACAGGGAGATTAGGGTGATATCCTGGTCAGGTGTACTAAGGGTGATTTTCCACTCTCCCTTCATGCAAATGTGGGCACATTTTCTTTAAAATCTAACCTTCTATAAAAAACTAAAGTGATTAAACATAAAAACTAAAGTGATTAGAACATATGTGTATAAGCTGAATGAGAAGTAAGGAAAAAACAATTTTTTTATATCTAACCCAACTAAAAAAAGTAGTGGGAATAGTTGTGTCTCACTAATAGATTTTAAATTATTTGATGAACAGTGACCAGACTTGGGACAAAAAGGCACTAAGATCCACCATGATGCCTCCATGTTTGGTTTTTTGGTTCTCCTTTGGCCCCGTAGTCCGCAACCAAAAGTGTTTGAAATTAAAGTAAACTAAGTCTTACATATAAGTTAATTTTTTAGTTGATTAACACAAATAAATTAGATAAAGTAAAAATAACTAGCCTTGTTAAAATTAAGCCCTAAATTTAAATACATAAAAAAGTGTGTCCAAAACCGGCAAAAGTTTGGAAAAATTATTTTTGCAGGAAACAAAACGGATGTGTGTTATGTTCAGGAATGTGAGAGGGAGAACGGAATAGAATTACACATTTCTAACTGTAAGATGTTTGAATCTAATTTTTATGTTATTTAAAAGAAAGAAAAGGCCGAGAACGGAACGGATAGAACATACTGTAACCAATAATATATACCAGAATAATAAATGAGCTAAGGCTTAGTCACTCAAACAAAACTAGCCGCTAAATATAAAAAAGGGCTTACCTTGTCAAAATAGGGTTTTTCAAATTCCATTTTTAATGCTTTAAACCATGTTTCACCAATATTTGGATGTACAATTGCAAATCTTTCTGTAATAATAGAGATTTTCTTGAGAATATCATCAGAAACATTTGATTCAGAAACTTGTTTATTTTCCAGTAAATTTTCTGTTTGGTCAACTTTCTGCTTTTTAGACACATTATTTTCTGCACTACTTAAATTCCTTTTGACAGGCAATGGTTTAAAAAAATTCATAATGTTTTTCTGTAGTGCCATTTTATAAATATCACAAGTCACTGTAGTCAAAATTTCGAAGATGTTTTAATCAGTGTAATACAGGAAAACGCGATATTGCATAATAAAGTGATCTTTTATCTATAAACACAATTCCCGCAATCACAGATATTAGATAAGCCCGCGTAATTTTATCAGTTCCAAACAGTCATACCAACAGAGTCAGTAAGATTTTTTTTTACCAAAACTAAATTGCCCATGAAGCTAAACCATAAAGTACTCTACAACGGGGCAATCTAGTTCGTGCTGCTCTGCAGGGTACTAGGAACTGTTAATACTAATGCGAGATGGACTATTGTAAATCGTACCTCTCGATAGGCCAACCACGGTCCTATGACTGTATCATCACAAGAAAATAATATTGAACTAAATGAAATATAATGTTTGACTTAGCTCAACAAAGATAACGTTTTGCAAGGTTCAAATGTTTAATATACAAATACAAAATCCAATAACAATCTAGTTGTCAGGGTAAGCAAAATTTGCTAAAACTGTAGGCCTGTGACATGTTCTCTCCTACTCACTCCCCATTTGATCAATAAAACAGACTCTTCTCTTCATAGCTCACACAAGAATGTATTTCCATTGATATCTGACAAATGGTTTTCTACTGAGTAATGAGAACAATTCACGGGTACAATTTAAACAAACTCCACCCTCCCCTTTTTTAAAGGTTTTTATAAGACAACACTCCACGCCACGCCAATGTAAGGCATAGTCTGTGATGGTCATGTGGAGATTGTCAGTTAAATACGAATGATCAATTAATCACGAGATATTAGATTATCAGACAACGCAGCCATTTTATTCTCAAGAGGGTTATCTTGTCAAAATAAATTAAAGCAGTGCGGACAGTGATTTCTTGTTTAAACAACATAAAGTTGACCAAACAGAAAAGTTTATGGAAAATAAAACTCCGAATCAAATGTTTTTGATAATATTCTCAAGCAAATCTCGTTTATTACGGAAAGATAGGCAATTGCACTTCCAAATAATGGCGAAGCATGGTTTAAGGACTTTAAGGCATTAGAATTGGAATTGAGAAATCCTATCTTTAGTGTAAGATCCTAATATTGGGCTGTAATACTGTACATAAGCAGAAATTATAATACTACAAAAATAGTATCGATAGTATAGTTGACAAGACCGAGATGTACTCTTCTTAAATAATGGCAAGGTCACGCTAAGCAGACATATTTCACTGCCTTTTATTTCTCGAATTATTATCTAGAATTTAAAAATACAAATTTGTTTTTTAATAAAAACATAACCAAAATTAAACACATGATTTGAAAATCTTGTTACATATTTTATTTAATAAATGATTACACATTTATATACAATACTTAAGGATTTATTGAATGATATACAGGCACCACAGAGAACTATTGTTCTAGAAGTTTAGAGTTCAGTGACTATATAAAAAAAAACTGGAGCCGGTGTTCGGGTCGACAGTAAAGCTAAAAAGCACAGTAAATTTGTTTACACAAGTTATAATTATTGCGGGTATTGTTGCTGTGGAGTTTTGAATTGAACTGTGTATTGTAATATTATACTATTGATTTGTTTAAAACATTAATGGCTGTGTGAAGGGAAATCATGGCGATAAATTTGACCAAACATAAAGATTCACTTCTAGCGGCTTGGAAGGATGTGTTGGATGACAAGTCTATGACAGATTGGTAACTGATAACATTATCTCTATAATGATTACACTTGGTTGTGTCCTCTTATGTACAGGGATCGACAGTCTTATCGTTTCATAATGATATTCAACTAGTAAAATACACTCATAAACATGCCTTTTTTCACATTTACAAATATGTATGGCCAGGCTCTACGTGGGGGCTAAGACCTATGTATGGTTTACTAAACTTAAAAAAAAGAAACTATTAGACGCAATTTTTTAACAAGCTGAGGTGCAATTTATGTTTTTTTTTTGTTTGAAATTATCATTAAATTCCAAAATAGTTGACACTGTTTAGAAATAACTCTTGTGTACTAAACAAAAATCTAAATAAGTAGTATACATATCACTTTCAAACAACCTGAATCCATATAATAATTTCTATAGTTCCCTATGTTAACTGAGTTGTATAATTACCCCCCCCCCCCCCAAGTCCGTTATTTATTATGTTCCACATTGGACATGTGCCATTTATTTATAACTGACCTATTATATCATTTGGTTGGATATGATTCAATTCCACACGTTGCAATCGTACAACACCTACTGGTATCTAATTCTTAATTTTTTGTTGTTAAACGTTCTTTGATCAAAAAATTTATGTAATATTATACTTAATTTTGCTCTAAATAACTGTTGAACTGTCAACATTTTCATGATTTTCTTGAAACTTATGAAATGGTTAGTCATTATGTGAAGGTTGGTTTAGGCCTTCGGCTAATATGTTAGGAATAACCACATTTGTGTGGTGAGTAAATGAAAAATAATTTAAGAAAACTTTATCTCGATATACCGATCAAGATTAGAACCTCGATATTCCTATCATATGCAGTCCATTATATTGCTAGTTAGGGCTTAGGCTATGTAACCAGAGGAGTAGGCAAAAGTCATGTTATTTATTTATTTAGCACCATTTCTTACTACCCGTTCAAGTTATACACATAATTAGGGGAGAATGAGGAGAGTTGATCCCGGGGGTAACTTGATCCACACTTAATATCTTTTACTAGAGGTACTTTAAATGTTTTTGGGTTGGCAATACTAGTTCTCTGTAAACACCTGAAGTCCACATATAAAAATCCATTTATTCCATCCTCTTAGAAGTGAATTCAAGAAAGAATATTTTTCACACTTTCAACATTTATTTTGGTAAGTATGCTAACTACTATATTTGCTCTACTTTAAATTATATTTCAATTAGCTGATGTGTTATTAAAAGTTAGTTTTTTTTACACATTTTTCAGTATTAAAACTTTGATCATGGTTAGCTAGAAATTGGGTCCCATCCTAAACTATGCAACATGGGGCCACTTTATCCCTCGAATAATGTTCCTGGGATCAATTCTCCCCAATATTTTTTGTTTGTTTCAGAATCATGCTTAGAGTCTACAAAAAAAAGAAAAAAAAAGGAAGGGACAAAGCCAATAGTAAAAATTGATCCTAGAAGAATGGAAATGGACTGTACTGGAAGGAAAATGTATCAAAGACACAGCAAGGGAATTTTAACTACCACTGATGACTCAGGAGCGTTATGTTAGGAAACAAAAGAAACAAGAAGAAGATAATAGTATACACTTCATTTTACAATAAATCTCTGGTATTTTCTTAAGATGAAGAATCCATCTTTAATACATATCTTAAAACAGCAAGTAAACTCCATCATGGGCTGACTTCAAGAAATGTGTGTACCCTTGCATTTCACTATGCTAAAGAAAAAAATAATCTTAAAACTCCAGGAGTTACCAACATCAGTCGAGGTACTAGTTTCAATAAACACAATGTAGCTCAATTTTTCAATCATCTTCACACAGTGATTATGTGTGAGGGTCTTGATCCCGAAGCCATATGGAATATTGATGAAACTGGCCTTATGACAGTCGATAAATCTGGGACGATAGTTACAATCAGAGGTGAAAAACAAGTTGACAAAGTAACATATGGAAAAGATGTGAATTTGTTACAGTTTGTTGGGGGGGGGAGGGGTAACTACAACCATTATGTTGGAGAAATTCTAGAGGCTATACCTAGTAACAAAGTTTTCAGGTTTAATTCGTAAGAAAAGTCGTTGCACGACGATTTAAGCTCTTAGAAGTTGATGGCATTTGTAACATTGACAACTGTGAAATCGTGCGAGTGATACCTTCACCAAACTCTGTATCTCGTAAGGATCGTGTAACAAACTTTGTGTTTAAAAAAATCCTTTGAATGTTTTAACATGTAGTAGACTTACTTTAGTCTAATAAATATCCATTTATAGATTGAAAGCTTATCAAACTTAGCCTAACTTTTATTGAACCATCATTTGGTTGTTAAGCCTATCATAGCTAGGCAAAATGGTTTATTTTGTTCATTTTAAATTGTATTCTTTTCTTTATGATGTATTTAGTAGTAACTTCTCAAAGACTTATTGTAGACTGAAAATAGTAGCCTATAATCTATTAAGTGAGGCATCGGAGATATATATATATATATATATCATATACATGTTCACTATCACTAGGCCTACTATTTGTAAAAAATTGTACTTAATCATTTTTTTTTACTTAAGTGGGTATAATAACATGTTCGTAAGCTATTTTTTTATGTCATATTCATTAACAGACAAAGGTTATTTTTTATAATCTAACCCAGTATCAAGTGTCCCCAAAGAAAGATTAAGTGTCCTTAAAGAAAGGATCAATGTCCAAGAAAGGATCAAGTTCCCCAAAGAAAGGATCAAGTGTCCCAAAGAAAGGATCAGTTCCCCAAAGAAAGATCAAGTCTCCCAAAGAAAGGATCAAGTGTCCCAAGAAAGGATCAGTTCCCAAAGAAAGGATCAAGTTCCCCAAAGAAAGGATCAAGTGTCCCCAAAGAAAGGATCAAGTGTCCCCAAAGAAAGGAATCAGTCTCCCCAAAGAAAGGATCAAGTGTTCCCAAAGAAAGGATCAAGTATCCTCCCAAAGAAAGGATCAAGTGTTCCCAAAGAAAGGATCAAGTGTCCCAAAGAAAGGATCAAGTGTCCCAAAGAAAGGATCAAGTGTCCCCAAAGAAAGTGATCAAAGTCTGTCCCAAAGAAAGGATCAAGTGTCCCCAAAGAAAGGATCAAGTGTCCCCAAAGAAAGGAATGTCCAAAGATGTCCCCAAAGAAAGGATCGAGTTCCCCAAAGAAAGGATCAAGTGTTCCTAAAGAAAGGATCAAGTCTCCCAAAGAAAGGATCAAGTGTCCCAAAGAAAGATCGGTTACGCAAAGAAAGGATTTTAGGTATTCCAAAGAAAGGATGAGTTCCAAAGAAAAGGATCTATTCTCATCCTAAAGAAAGGATCGAGTTTCCAACAAAAAAGGATCAAGTGTCCCCAAGAAAGCATCAAGTTCCCAAAGAAAGGATCATGTCCAAAGAAAGGATCGAGTCTCCCCAAAGAAAGGATCAAGTGTCCCCAAAGAAAGGATCAAGTGTCCCCAAAGAAAGGATCGAGTGTCCCCAAAGAAAGGATCGAGTCTCCCAAAGAAAGGATCAAGTGTCCCCAAAGAAAGGATCAAGTCTCCCCAAAGAAAGGATCAAGTGTCCCCAAAGAAAGGATCGAGTCTCCCCAAAGAAAGGATCAAGTGTTCCCAAAGAAAGGATCAAGTGTCCCCAAAGAAAGGATCAAGTCTCCCCAAAGAAAGGATCAAGTGTTCCCAAAGAAAGGATCAAGTGTCCCAAAGAAAGGATCAAGTGTCCCCAAAGAAAGGATCAAGTGTCCCAAAGAAAGGATCGAGTCTCCCCAAAGAAAGGATCAAGTGTCCCCAAAGAAGGGATCAAGTCTCCCCAAAGAAAGGATCAAGTGTCCCCAAAGAAAGGATCGAGTCTCCCCAAAGAAAGGATCAAGTGTTCCCAAAGAAAGGATCAAGTGTCCCCAAAGAAAGGATCAAGTCTCCCTTGTATGGGGGAGACTTGATCCTTGGTGAATAAGATTAATGTTAAATTATTTTAAGGGTTATTTCAATAATAGATTGCTTTTTATATTGATGAAAGATTAAGAAAAACATTGAGCTTCTTATTGCAATAGCAGAAATTATTATAGACATTAAATGTATTTTTTATAAAAAAAAAATTGTATCAAGTCTCCCCAGTCTCCCCTACTAATTACACTAATGGATTAGGAATTGTAAAGGTTGAATTTAGAGGAAGTGAACCCACATTTGTGTGGAGGGAAAGGGGAAAACCATTCAGGAAAAACCACCGCCGTTTCCCCCGACCAAGATTCAAACCTCGATCACCTTGTCCTCGGCAGTTTAGCTCAACACGAAACTAGCGCATTACTTAACTACTCCATCGAGGCGGGTTCAAAGTCATGTTACCAAAATAAATTTTTTGTCCTATTATTACCAACAAAGTTTTTTGATATATCAAAAAATATAATTACATGCACAATAATTATAACTTGTTATTAATACACTGCTTCTTTGATCAATTCGACTATCTTGCCTAACAATGACATTTAATAATTGTAGAATGTAGCGGGCTGGTTGTCTGACATCTTAGTTCATCTGGTAGTGTGTCTGTCTATTGAGCTAAAGGTCCCAGGTTTGATTCCCAGCATGGTCGAAAATTTATCATTGATGAAATTATGTGTTTACCCTTTCACATTGATAAATTAACAGCTGAGGATTGGATGTTGTGCCTGTCCTAGTCTTGAATTAGGTATTAAGGCATATGAAGCTACAACAGGCCTAGCAGGCCGGTGGTGGGAAATATATGTCTTGAATAAAAAACAGACCCAGACTGAAAACGATAATCTATGTAAATGTAAAAGAATGTAGCTGGTGAACATTGACTATTACGTTGAAAATACAAATTGAGACAAAAGATTAATTTTGTTTTCTAGCCTATATAATATATTTTGTGATTGATTAAATTTTAGGCTATTTTTTATAGCGCTACATCATATTACCCATTCAGGTTATACAATAATGTACTAATTGTATAATTAAGCTAATGGTTTTTAGGGACTAGTTACCCATTCAGGTTATACAGTAATGTACTAATTGTATAATTATGCTAATGATTTTTAGGGACTAGGAAGGTTGTATTATAGGAAGTTTACCTGCATTTGTGTGGAGAGAGAAAGAGTAGGAAACAGTTTTGGGAAAACCACCTTCAGTACACCAGACTGAGATTTAAACTCCGATCTCCCTGTCATCGACAGTCTAGTCTATTGCGAGAGTAACCCGTTAGACAACGAGGCCAATGAAGCAGGTTAACTTAAAGCGTAAAATGTAACTCAATTTGAAAGTAAAGTTGTTCAAACTATACCTTTCAAGCTAAGTAAAGCACTAAACGCAAAGAAAAATAGGCCTACCTAATTATTGATTATATATTTTTTAGCTTGGAAAATTAGCCTTTAGTTGAATGTGTTCCTGCACTGTTATATTATAATTTAGTCCTATTTGTTTCAGGGCTCTATTTGGTTATGATGGCCAATCTAATGATTTGAAATTTATCAGTAAAGGAGGTGAGTTCATTCATATTAAGGTAGCTTAGTTCTTTCTTTTTATTGTAAACATGCATAATGCACTATATTTTTCACTAGGCTAACTGACACAGGATACTGGTATCTGACAACCTAGACACTAGATAGTGGCTGATACTCGAATGGAATGGGCCACATTCACATATAAAACTGGCTCATTCCATTCTGGTCTAGGTAAGTGTCGTCCTGTATTTAGTATAGTGCCGCACTTGAGTCAAACTAAGTGTTCATGAGCGATCTGTTTATTAAAATTGTAACAAAATGTAATTTATTCCGGAGGACCAGGTTTAGTAGCACTAAAACAGAGGCAGGATTCAAATTTTTGGATATAAGAATATCTGTTGTGGAGCCTACCTTTGAGTGATGTCTTTGGCTGGATATCTGAGAGCGATGGTCTTTATTCCGAGTGTGGTCTTCTTAATAATTAATTTGCGAGAGGAGCTTCTCTAAACACTCGTGTTTTATAAGTACATATTATATTAAAAAACCCACACAGATTTAACACTATTAACATATTATACACGCATACAGTAGCCCCATGGCTTTTTGGTGCTGACTGACAGCTAAAAGTTTTATAATGTTACCAGACAAAATTATGTATCCCTACGCTGAACCATATGATCTGCAAAAACATGTTTTTAGCAGCTGTCACTTCTGACTGTCAAAATTTATGTATATACCTAAATGTTGACTGTCAGTAGTCAGCTGTGAGCTGTCAGTCAGCACCAAAGAAGCCATGGGGCTACTGTAGTTGCACTCTAAATCATTTTACACAGAGATTTTGAGAAGTTCATATTCAAACAAAACAGAGCAAGAGAGGAGGTTCACCGAGATGTGATAGAGATTGGTTTATAACACACATTGTTTGTAGAGTACCAAACGCTAGGCGCGACAGGTTTGGCTTTAGGAATGTGGACAAGGGTAGGAAAATCTGCAGGTCCATAGAGTAGAGTGAGGGAAAATAGAGAGGGAAATAACCAGAAAACTGTACCTAGCAACAAGGAGGGTTTCAAAGTGAAAATTACAAATAATGGAATATTAAACAAACTCCGACTATGAAACTGGCACATTCCATTCTGGTCTAGGTAGATGTCGTCTTGTATTTAGTGTAGCACCGCACTTGAGGCATACTAAGCCTGACTATGAAATTGGTCCTTAGTTGCGGACAAAGCTAAATGTCCAGCGTTTGATTACCATATCTAGGTTGTTATTTTTACTTCATTGGATTATATTTTTTAATTTGTTTTAAAAATTGAGCTTTAGTTCCTACTACACAGTGGCGGGATGATGTACAAATTAGGGTGTTCACCAAATCAAAATTATAATGAATATTTTGCAAATATATACATATTTAGTTTGATTATATCAAGACAATACCAACATAAAGATACAGCCCTTTAATCTTTCTCGCTTGTATGAAATGGTCTGATTAGCCATTCTTTGTTAATTTATTTATCAATTTACAAAACAGCAAACAAGGTAAACAATTCAAAGAATTGATTGAATTACAACCACATACTCTAGAATATTATTGGAAAATAAATGTTAGCATACAATTTGTGCTTTAATTACATTTTTTTGTTTTGCAAACTTTTTCAACTAAATTTAGTTTATCAGATCCTTGCCTTTTAATTATTATACTATCTTGATAAATTAATTTATCACTATTTATAGTATGTTGCATCATATTCATCTTTAAAGAAATATTAAAAAAATAAAAACAAAAAACTCTGATGTTATGTCTATTTACATTTTCAAATAAGCTAATGTATGCATTTTAGAATATAAATAATTATATTTTATATAATGGCGACACAAAATTTAAACAAAGTATCTTTAGATAATTTTTTAAAACTGTCTTGTGGATCTGCATTATCACTTTAACAGTAACAAATAATTCTAGTGTTTACATCGGACTTCCTAACTGCCTCTAAGACCTTATCTCCCAAACTTGCACAAAACACAGTTGCCAACATTACACCAGATAAGCGTTAATACCAATATAAATTAACGTGATTGCTTAGGGTAATAAATTGTCACATAGCATAGATAGACTATTTAAAACTAAAATAGTATGTAATCATAATCAAAATACAGTGTTTTACCATGCACATGTGCTCAATATATATAATATAACCCACCAGTGTTGTTTGGACTTGGTAGTCACAGTTAATTAGTTAATTATACAAATGGGATAGGGATGAAGAAAAGGATAAGTATGAGAAAGGTAGAACTTAAAAGTATACTCTCATATATGTGTTGAGGGATGAGTAAGAAACCGTTATGTAAAAACAACCAACGCTACACCTGACCTGGACTCAAACCTTGACCTCCTATCCACCGTCAAGCCAGACTTGATGAGCTTGATGTCTAGTCAAGAGTGCTCACACTCATGTAAGCTCGTGTTTATTGACTGTTTCCATGTGATTGTGCTTTTTTCAGCGGGGGGCGTGGAGGAGCTGACCGAGGATCTGAACAGCGGTAAGATAATGTATGCCTTCTGCAAAGTGATGGACCCTAAGACGAGCCTGCCCAAGTGTGTGCTAATTAACTGGGTAAGTGCACACTGGACTCAATTAAAGCCTAATTTAATGAGAATGAGCTGGTAATTTCTTGTAATTAATTGGTCACTTTACTCATTTAATTTCTTTTGCGTCACGTTTTACTACTCGTTCAGGCTATATGCCTATGTACTAATTACACTAATGGGCTAGGGATGAGGTAGGTTGAATTTAGATGAAGTGTACCCACATTTTGTGGAGAGAGAGTGGTAAACCATTTAAGGAAAACTACTCTTGGGACACTCGACTGGGATAAAACTCCGATCTCCCCATCATTGGCAGTCTAGTCTATTGAGAAAGTGATGCCTCAGACCATGTGGCCACCGAAGTGGATTACTCATTTAATTGTTCGTCGACACCTTTATTTTTTGTATGTGTAAACAATGTATACAAAGCTACTGCTGCAGGGATATAAATAGTGAAGATTCCTATGCAATGAACTGATGTATAAACTAATTAAAATAGTAATGAAGCATGATGAGAAGCTTCTACTTAAAGAAAATGCACCAAAACTCTCCACGATGTCCATTTGATAAGTCCTGGGGCGAAAGATGTTCTAGAGTGAGTGTAGGTAACCACAACGGAGAAACCCACCATCCATGTACCAGGTAAAGATTGAAACCTGGCCCTTCTAGTCATAATATTTTACCTTTTCTATGTCCCCAAGTGGTCCTCACAATATAACCTTAGTGGTGTCATGAAAATATGGGGATATTTATACAAAAAAATCTACAAGTATTGTGCCATTTTTTTTTATTGAATATTAATTTAATGTTTATGTAATTTTTGTTAAATTACAAATCCAACACCTTAGTTCAATCAGTAATGTGTCTGTCTACTGAGATAAGGGTCTCAAGTTCAATTCCCGGCATGGCCGAAAAGATTATCATTGGTGAAATGTGGGTTTACCCTTTCACAGTGATGAATTAACAGTTGGGGACTGGTTGTTGTGCATGTCCTAGCCTTAAGTTAGATTATAAGACACATGAAGTTACGGCAGGGCTAGCAAGCCGGTAGTGGAAAATATATGACCTGAATCGATCAAAGTGGATGAGTTGATTGTTGTTTGTTGATACGTGCACACAGTTGTGTTAATTTCAAAATAAATACGCTTAGTTGTAATATGATGTCGCACATTATTGGACTCCCCCAAATCATTTAGTAATGCCGAGCATTACTCTTCCATACCCCTCCCCCCATATGTGTACATATTTTATGGACAGCCCCTAAGCTTCATCAGTGGAAACACAAGGTAATCTTGCTACCTTTTAGGTTAAATTTAGGGTACATTTTTGTTGCTGTTGTTTCCAGCAAGGGGAAGGAGCACCACATGCTCGTAAGGGTACATGCGCTAACCATGTCCATGAAGTGACCAATTTCTTCAAAGGAGTACACGTCACACTGAACGCTCGGAATGAAGAGGAGGTGGACCCGCAGATAGTTATCGACAAGGTGGCAAAGTCAACTGGATCGGCTTACAGCTTCAAGGATCGCGGAGATCTAGAGAAAGAGTCTGGACCGGTGGTGAGCTTGGCAGATGTTTTGTGTGTATTTGTTTGGTGCCAGGGGCTGAGGGCTAGTCCTTGTCGTGTGGTCACTGCTCTTCATGTCCTCTACATCATCACCATCCTCTGAATCAAAAGAATCGTTAACGATGGGAGTAGGAGTATTACTTTCACTAGTTCTATCAGCATTGCACACTTCATTGTTTTCACAGACATTGTCAAATTGTTCAAAATATATTTGTTTGACAAAACACAAGTTTTTTTTTTCATCAGGGCGGTGGAGTTGATATGCCAAGCCGTAGACTCCGACTCATCTACTGTTCGATTCTGAATGCTTCAGAAATGGCTGATGTATATTAATTAGTAAAACAAATTTAGTTCAGTAAAACGCTACAATCCAGATAATTTCATGGGTCCAAGCTTCTTCAGCATTGTGAATTTATTAGCGATGGGCCCTCTAATCTTGGAATCCCTTGGATCCTTATGTATGTTCGAGATTTGAGGATTTGATAAAAATTTGGATTTGAGACTCAAATCTTTACTATTTTTTTTCTTCCAATATTTCAAGTAAAATCTGTTTTATAGCTGTAACACTGCCTATTTGTGGTTAAGAACTGATTATAATAATTATAGGATGAACTTAACAAGTGATTTAACACTTAACCGAATGTACGCATGTTATAATGAATGGATTATAACAAACTTTTTTGTTTTTGTATTTTCTACTATATTTTTTCTTATGTTAATAATTTTTTCTGAGATTCAGATTCAAGATTATGATTTATAAAATAGTGGATTTGACCCATCTATGAATTAAATAGAACTGCATATTATGTATGTTTAGGGGACGGTGTACAAGCGAGTTATTCCTAAACAAGAGATTAACACGAGGGAGAGAGACAAGTTCTGGGAGAAGGAAGAGCAAGAGGAGAAGCAGAGGCAGGCAGAGGAGAAGAATAGGAAAGAAGAAGAGAGAACTAGGATCGAGTCGGAGCGCAAACAGAGAGAGGTGAGTAACATAAGATAATTTTCTCAGCCAGGGTATATCTTTAAATCCAAGTACTCACTGATGGGGGTATTATGTTGAATATTTTACCAGTTAATAAGGAAACCCATACAAATGTCAAACACTATTGAAAGTGTCCAAATTAAGATTAATCGAACTGTTTCCTTTGTCTCCTTTAGGAAAACCTCTTTCAGTTTTATGAGGTAATTTTGTTATATTTCGAAGAAGTAAAGAAGTAAAGTTGTGTGGAAACATATAAAAGGGAACAAACACAATATGGCTTTTACAATTACATGAGCGACACAGTTTACATTTTACATTGCTGCCACTGGACAAAGAGGTAAGGAATGTCTCTTTAAGAAAATTGTATTGTTACCGCCCTGATCAAGGTTTCATTATATCATAACTCATCAGGAGGGAGTGTGAAATGCGCAACGCAACTTTCTAAAAGAGGAAACCAAAAGCAACATGAGGGAGAAATAGGAAAATAATAAATGGTAAAGAATGAAAGAACATTTATATAAAAACCAGTCAAAGGAACGAATAAGACAAACATAGGAAATGGATATTGGATGCGATCGATTTTATTCAAAGGGGCAGCCATTACCTCTTTGTCCAGTGGCAGCAATGTAAAGTGTAATCTGTGTTCTTTCTTTCATTGCAAAGGCCATATTACATTCGTCTCATTTTATGTGTCTCTATTAGAGGTGTACCTATTGTTTAAAATAATTGTTCATGTTATGACTGTTTACACCGATTTGTCCCGATTATCGATTATTTATTATTAACTATTGGAAAATATGCCTAAGAAATTATAACAGCTATTGTAACTAAAACAACATTTTTTTTATGTAAAAATCAACAATTAAAGCTTTGATAATCTTAATTTTTGATTAGTCTTTGCATAACCGGCGAAAGTTGGAACTAGATTGTTAGCTTTACCAATGATATGAACTTATATTACTTCATCTGGTTATGCAATCTTTGAATAGCCCACAACCCATATGCAGTGTGTACATAATTTTTTTTTTGTTGCGATTTGAATCACTAAACTCCTATTGAGAAGATTTTGCTTTAAATCTGATTTTAAAAAAAGACGATTAATCGGTATAATAAGCACTGATTATGGTTAATTGGCGATGCACTAATAATCACGCAATAATGATCCATCGGTATTCACATCTGTACACCCCTAGTCTCTATCCACCTTTCCTTTCTCTTTTCCCAAATACCTTATTATTTGGGATTTTTCAAATTTAAACCACTGAAAATTTAAGCTAGGAAATTCTTCATTAGATTAAACGCCAAACCACTTTAATCTGATGCCTCCACGCTTTGCATATTTAGCCGGTATTCAAACCAAATCAAATTTATCAGCATTTTGGCATCGTCAGCCTCAGAAAGGGCAACATTTAGTTTATTGACAGGTCTTTTTTTCTTCCCAGTTAAAGGAAGCGGCTGTGAGAGAAAGGCGTATCAAGGAGCGCACGGCGAGCATCAGTCAGTTGCGCGAGGCAGAGAAAAGTGCAGAGGAAAGGACGAAGGAGGTGACACCGGCTGACCAGGAGAAAGAAGACTGGGAGCGGGAGGAACGCGAGAGAAGAGGCCGGAGTGAGATCCTGCGCAAGGAACGCAGCAAGGTAGCATTACACTGATTAATGTAAACACTTTTTGGGTAAATATTATTTATCATTCTATAATATAAGGAGCACAAAAATAAACTAATCAGTAAGTGTGTGCGAAGTTTCGAAACTTCGACTTGGCTTTAAAACAAATGACAGCTTCAACATTGCTTCGAAAAGTATTCCAGCTTCGACAATTACAAAGCTTCGCTAATAAAAATATTGAGAGCTAAAATACTTTATTTATGGTCATGTAATCCCATTTTGAGCTGTTATATACCTTTAAAATTGTATTCCTATGGAAACAAAAACTGAAGTAGTTTAATTGCAGCTTGGGATTTATCAGATTCGAACGAAATATTACAAAATATTGTGCAATAAAACATTTCCCTTGTAATTTTAGTGCACACAGTAATATAAATAACCACAACATATTAAAAAAAATTTTTTAATCATAAAACAACTTACAAACAATATTAAAACTTTGATTCAGCTTCAAGAATAATTCAAAATTCGATTCTAGTATGTATCAACTTTAAAAAGTTGGCTTTGTATACCCCTACTAGTTAGTTTAAGTGTTAAACAATAACAACAATGAAACAAATTATAAAAGTTTTAAATTGTTTAAGTCGGTGACCTGGTGGTCTAGGGGTAAGGTGTCAGACTTCTATGCTGGCGGCCGGGGTTCAATCCTCGGTCCCGGCAAAGATTTATCTGATTACCAAACCCTTCCTTCACCTCTGACAAGACATCTTGTGAATTGGGGAATGCCAGGCCTCCACCGTGGTTCGGATTCCACGTTAAACTGTAGGTCCTTCATTTCATCTCACAATCACCCTACCATTACACATTAGCGTAAGTGCGTATAACCCGAATGGGTAGTAAGACGCGGTGCTAATAATAATAATAATAATAATAATAAATTGTTTAATTATCTTTTGGATTTGGTCACTTTAAAAAGAACATGGCTGACTAAGCTTAATTTGAATTTTACTCTTGTGGGTTGCCAACCATCAAATTTCATTAGAATGTAGTTAGTTGGTTTTTATTTGATTAAAAATTTATATTAATATATTTAAAGTTAATCATCATCATCAGTTTCCAACTCTTGGCAGGGTCAATTTCCTAAAATACCTCATCCATTTACACACTTCATTAACACGCTTCCATTATTCTCCTCTCTCACACACTTTTGCTTTTATTTGCTCCTTCCATCTCTTTCTTGGTCTCCCTTGTTGTATTTTTCCTACATAATTCATCTCTATCTTTCTCTTTGGTATTCTCTCCTTTTCATCCTCATTACATGCCCATACCATCTTAGTTTTGCTTCCTCTACTATCTCATGTACTCCCGGTATCTCTGCACTTTCCCAGAAAACTTAATTCCTTATCCTCTTTGTCCTCTTGATGATAACATGCTTCTCAAAAAATCCATTCCAGTGGCCTCCAATTTATTTGTTTCTCTTACAATAATTTCTTGATGTTCAAATTCATATATATCCTGATTATAAAATATATTGTATATTTATTTATAGATTAGAATGATAGGAATTAGGTTATCCGGAGAAGAGTTGGCGTACAGGTAGTACATGCGATAGTAGAAGAGGCAAGACTGAGATGGTATGGGCGTATAATGAGGATGGAAACAGAGAGGATGTTGAAGAAAATGTTGGACTGAAGTATGTGGGAAAAAGACCGCAGCGGAGGCCAAGAAACAGATGGGAGGAGCAGATAACAGAAAGTGTTCAAGTGAGAGAAGAATGGAAGAAATTAAAGGGGGAAGAGTGGTGGAAGGATAGAGGAAGATGGAGACATTTTACTAAACTGAGCCGGCCACAGGATGGAAACAGTTGATGATGATGTTTTATAGATTAATGTTATAGAATTAGTAGAAACTTCATAAGTAGATTTATTTTACTTCTAGTTTATTCCCCTGTACCTAAGTTATCGAAGATTTGGTTCAGTGTAAATATTCATTGCTATTCTGTCAAAGTCAAGTCTTGGCTTGTTTCCAGGAAGCTCAGAACCTGATCTCAAAGCGAACTTTCAACGCTCGGGCAGTGTTTGAACAGAACACATCTGCTGGTCAACTACACAGTCTGCGGCGGTCTTCGTTGAACCCCGACCACGAGCCGGTCTTGAACTACTCCCCCGCATCTGAAAATGCTGCGGCGAGGAAGGTCTCCTTGCCCTCGTGGCCACCTGCAGACACCAGGCCAGAGCAGGTGACAACGCCGCTGAGAGATGACCGCAGCAATGTGTCTACCAAGGTCGTCACAGGTATGTCTCTACTCCGGCCTTATTGAGGAAACACTGTTTGGGTTAGGAAATAAAATGTTTACAAAGGGTTTTTGTGTGGGGTTGCTGTCACTAACTGGGTCGGATCCACTATTTTACGAATTCCAATCTTGAATCTGAATCTTCCTTTTACTTTCAAATCCTGAATTGGAATTCGAATCTTGAAACAAATCATAAATCTCAGAGGAAATATAAATACTGTATGATAAAATAATAGAAAGTGAAAATGGTATCTAAAGGTTAACATTATTTCTTATAATCCAGTCATTATAACATCAACACATTTGGTTAAGTGTTAAATTACTAGTCTGAGGTCTGGTTGTTGAGTTTGTCCTATAAATATGTTGGTTCAGAACCACCAACAGGCACTATTGGAGCTTTAAAACTAATTTCTTCAATTGAAAAAAAAAAAAAATTCTACAGATTTTGCTCTCGAATCCGATATTGTTTTTAATCCCTAAATCTCGAATATCGTTGCGGATTTGAGGTTCCCATCCCAAAGTAATATAAACATTTATCAACATCGCCAAAACTTCTTTTAACTAGTAAAAACAAAACATGGGATCTGTGAGCTTGGGATTTTTCATTCGAGTCAAACTCGAGTTGAGTATTTTTAAAAGCTCCCAAGTTCAAGTCGAGCTAGAATATATTCATAATTTTAAAATGTTTATAGAGTATATATATGTTTAGTTTAAATGTAAAATTTTTTGAGATTTAAAAATAAACTAAAACACATGTCCTTAAAATATGAATGAGACTCATTTTTATAAATATAAATACTTTTAGAAAAAAAGTTAAACGGAAATTTTGGTTTTTAAATTAGAAATAACACTTAAAAAAACACATTTTAGAAAAAAGAACACCAAGAAAATATAGAGCCTAATTAAAAAAAATAATTAAAATGGTTTCAACACTCATGTTTTTTTAAGGAGATTAAAATGACACAAACAATATTATTAAAAAAAAGCAATAAAATGGAAAGTTGCATGATGGCTTCGAAATGTATAATAAGAGTGTGTTGAAACACTGCGCAATAAAATAAGGTAAGGAGTGACAGTGAAGGAAGGTCAATCTTGAATGATAGGTTAGGCCTAGATATAAACAAACACACTTCTCTCTTCATGTCTTCTTAAACCTTTACACTTTTCACTTCCTCAAAACTTTTGCACTTACACACGGTTTTGAATTTTGGGAAATATTAATTTTTCATTATTATGTCTCTTCATATGAAAAATAAATATTTCCGAAAATTCAAAACATTATGAAACTTTGAAAGTTTGAAAAAGTGGGAAATGTAAACGTGTAGGAAGAAATAGAGAAGGTTTTTGTTTATATATCGGGGCCTAACCTAACATTCCTTTTAGGTTGGCTTCCTTCATTATCACTTTACATTATTGTAAAGTGTTTCTATACTGTCTCATTAAAAAAGGTAATAAAATTGTTTTAATAAGCTAATATTTCCCCAAAACATTCTTCAGTAACTTAATTCAGTAACTTATTTTTAATTTAACATAAATTATTATTTTAGGAAGGGACCCGGTAAAAATAGTAAAAAGAATCGTTCAATTATTTAGTAATCTACTTAGCTATTTTTACTTTCATTGCTTTGTCATGGCAATACAAGTAAACAACTTCAATCAAGTATAATTCAAAATGGACAATGATATTGAATAAATTTACCAGTCAAAAGTGATTTTAAAGCTCAATTACATTATTAATGTGAAAATTGAAATTAATTTTTAACAATTTGTTAAGTAACCAAATGATTTATAAGTGGAAATGTCAGTATTATCTCAATTAAATAGCCTATGCTTACTATTGCGTTTTAAAAATGGATTTTTAAGTATATCAAGTGAAAGCTCGAAAATGATTAGCTTAAAGGACGAGCTATGCTCGAAGCTCAAAATCAGAGTACTCACAAAGCCCTACATCGTACATTTATTTTCCTCAACCTCGATTTCAAAGTGAAATTTAGAATTCAACAAATTGTCGTTACAAAGCTGTGCCAAATAAAATTTAAATACAAAAACACATATTTATGTTTAATATTTCCATTTTTTTGGTATTTCCCATCACCAACTAGTATTCAAATGAAATTTTAAAATAATTAACTTACATTTTGTGATATTTAAATTATCACTTTCAGACAAAAAATATGAAATATCTCTTATATGCATAATTTTGTAAATTATATTTAATACCTAAATTTACATAGTTAGGCAAAGTATAATATTTTTAACCAACATTCAATTTTTTTTTCTAAATATTCAAATTTTAATGTGGCTTCGAGAATATTTCATATTATTCGATTTAACTTTTCTTTGAATTTAAAAAGTGGACTTCTCAAATCCCCAATAAATATTAATTTCTGAAGTATACAACAGCCTAGAATAGTAATAATTGGACTTATATTAGAGTATTTATCTCTGAATATATTTTACCGGCAAAGATACTAGGGTATTAGAATTTTAAGTTGATTAAGGGCAGTGAATAATTCAAATTTTGATAAGGTTAAGTTCAATTTATTTAACTGCTTCATGAAATTCATTTCCGGTTGACCTGGGTACAAACCAATGTCAAATTAACAAAGACGCAAGCCTAATAGTTACTCCCACATGCATCCTCCAACAAACTTAATATAGTCGCCAAATATCGCCACTACATTAGACGATATACAAACACACGAATCTTGTATCAAGAAACAGTTATATTGAAGTTAACTGAATTCAAAATAGCACAAGTCCAGCTACCAACACACCACTCTCCTGGTCTAGGTCACTCATTGACCCACCCATGCTCCGACGGGAGGAAAATGCGACCTTTCTGTTTGAGAACCCGGTAACTAGTCTAGTCGTGCTTTGAGACAACCTCTACCGAGAAGCTCGTGCACAACCAGTCACACACAAATAAAAACCTGCACAGTGGGTTGTCTAAGTAACGCTAGTGAAGCCGAGAAAGAAGAATCTTTGAGTGCTAAACTCTTAGCGGATTTATGGGAGCCGGACACAGACGTGACTCATTATGTGTTTCCAGAACAATTCTAAGTTTTTTTAGCCAAGTCTTAGTTTCGAAGCTTCATACACCCCGACCGCTTATATTGATTTTGTGTGAGTTGAGGACTTACTGTATGGTTAAAAACTGTTTTGTGATACCATGTCATTTTATTTGGTTTCAGTAGAAGAGGAATCCCATTTACCATTAAACAATGTTGAGGAATCCCATTTACCATTAAACAATGTTCAACAGCAACAAAACACTGTCATCTCTCCTGTTAGTAATCAAGTAAGTATCCATTTTTTTTATTGCGATTTACTTGCTCATATAACTATTTTCCCACACAAGTAATTATGTTTATCTACATATATATTTACACACTCTTACACAAGCACAAGCACATGCACACACATATATGAATTTGAATATTAAATTTTCATTCGAATCTCGAATCCAAATTTGTATCCTTAAAAATATACAATTTGAGTTAAAGTGAAAAATATTTATAATTTAATTTAAAAAAAAAGTTGTCCAAGGACTGGTGTCACTGACAAAATGATATTTTGTTTGTCATACTTTTATTAATAAAAAATCAGGATGAATATTTTATTTTGGTAAATAAATTATTATATTAAACAGCTTTGTCCTTTTTTTTTGGTGACTTTGTTACTCTACCAACTACACAAGTCTAAATAATTCCTTTTACTACCGGTAGTTGCTTAATATAATTGTTATATCAAGTCTTGGTCTTCATAATTGTTTTCGAGATTATTTTTTGGGATTTTTACGAATCTCGACTCCCTCAAATATTATAATATTTGAGGGAGTCGAGGGTCACAGATCTCATCATCATCGACTGTTTCCAGCCTGTGGCGGGTCAGTTTAGTAAAATGCCTCCTTTTTACGCTATCCTTTCACTACTCTTCCTTCTTTAATTTCTTCCATTCTTCTTCTCTCACTTGAACACTTTCTCTCATCTGCACCTATCATTTCTTTCTTTGGCACCCTTTCTTTTTCCATCCTTGTTACATGACCACACTTATTCACTCTTGCTTCCTCTACTCTCATGTACTCTCTCTGCTCCTACTCTTTCCCAGATAACTTCATTCCTAATATTGTTTCTCCTCATGACAGCTATTAAACTCCTCCCTCACAAACTTCATTCCCATGGCCTTCACTCCCTGGTCTCTCTTTCATTCAATGTCCTTGTGTCTAAAGCATTCCTATAATATCACTGGAAAACCTCTTTTCACCACCAGAGGAAGAAGGTACAAAAGAGAAAGATAGAAACAAATAAAAAAGGGGGGCAGAATTAGCTCTTTGTTCATTTGCATTAACGCAAAGGGGCTAACTATGTTCTTTTAATTTACATTTTAAAATCCACATTGTACTTTCCCCTTTTATTTGTGTCTATCCCTCTCTTTGTACCTTCCTCCATATTATTTTAGTATAAATTCTAATGAAATAAAATATATTCTTGTGTATTACTTTTAAAGTGTTGGTTGTGAATGATATTTTCAGAAGATTGCACAAACTGATAGGTATAGAGAACGTTTGAATAGCGAAGAAGAACAAGATTGGAGCTGTAAGTGAATCTACTTTAAATATATTTTATATGTCTTATCACTCGCTTCAGTGGCCGAATGGTCTAAGGCGTCATTCTCATGTTAGATTGATTATGAGGAGATTGGGTTTAAATCCCGGTCGGGTCTACTGAGGTTGGTTTCCCACTTTCCTTCCATGCAAATGCAGGTAGATAAACTCTAGAATGTTTCCTTCCTCATCCCTGTCCCATTAGACTAATTGCATGCATGTCTATAACCTGAACAGGTGGTAAAGACAGGGTGATGGAAAAAAATATAAATATTTGTCATATATAAAGATCCTGAATTGTGGTAAATAAAATTATTGAATTTCGTTAAATAAAAACTTGTATTTCAGTATAAAAATCTGTAAATAAAATATTTTCTTTGGCTAAAAATGGTGACAAATTAACTCGTAATTAAGTGGTATGAATAGTTATTGAATATGAAAAGCAATATTAAAGCTAAAATTCTTCTTTATCTTTAAATTTTGCTTTCGGTCACAATATAGTCACTATAATAACCATTACAGACATTTATTTTACTTCTTATTCTATAAATAGCTTCCTCTTTCAGCAAGTTGTATAGCGAGTTTCACACTACTCTCTGATGAGTTTCGATAGAATGAAACCAAGTTCGAGGGATTGGGCGGCGACGATCGATTTTCTTAAAAAGGCAGCCAACATTTTGTCCAGTGGGTAGCAATGCAAAGTGTGAATTGCTTATTATTTTCATTGTAACAGCTATTTATTGTGTTCATTCCCTTTTATAGTTTTTTTTTATCCATCTTCTACCAAATATATATTTTATAGACTAATTTCTTAAGATTAGAACACAATAGTGAATACACATATACTAAAAGTCTTTTATATCATTGAAACAATAAAGGACATAATGAATTGTGATTTTTTTTAAGCTGATACTGAAGTCTCACAGCCAATTATTCTAGAGGCCAAACAACCTGCCCGAGAGACAACACAGCCTCAAACAATTCGCGAGGCCACTCAGCCGATTATCCGAGAGGCCTTGCAGGTGGCTCAATGCATGGAGGAAGAAGAGCTCCTGGCATATAGTAATGGCCAGGACGACCTGGGTCTTCAGGCCAGGGCACTCTATGACTATCAGGCTGGTATGTTCGACAGGAGGTTACACTTAGAATGCCTGATTGATTGAACTACACTATCATCACCACCGAATAACAAAAATGTGCTTCATACACTAAAATATAGAAAAATAAGCTTAAGCTAATAGGTTTGTACCCTATATTTGGGATTAAATAATATTCATTTGTCTAATGCAAATAAACTTTGTAAAAATTATCTTTTTAATTACCCTTTTAATAGGAACTTTAATATCTATTTCATCTAATTCTTGATTAGTTGTATGAATAGGTTTATAAATTAAAAACAACTAATATTTTATTGTCATCTGAATCAGCATTAAAATACTTCATGATTCAAACTATTGCATCAGTTATTTTAATTCTATCTGTTATAATAATGTTCTTAATTAAATCAATGACTATACACATTCATTTTAACACCTTATCTCTAATAATAATTTTTTCAGCTCTAAGAGCATTTCACTTTTGATTCCCAGGCACTGTAGAGGGATTAACCTGAATAAATTGTTTAATTTTATTAACTACCTCCTTCTATCCTCATTTTGAATTCCATTGATGGGAAAATGATAACATAAAAAAGGAAATGGAATAATTGAATATAGAAATAGTAACTAAATGTTATATTAATGATCTGGGATCTAGTTGTTAAGTTTGTCCTAAAATTATGTTGATGTTGAACCACCAGTAAGAAGTAGTGTAGCTATTTGGTAAATTTCAATTATTTTTACTTTCTTTGAATTTCTTAATCCGGTTTGTTTCTTGTTGAATCTTAAATATCTTCAAGAGTTTGAGGGTCACATTCCTTAATTTTAAATATAAACATTTGTAAATATATTCATAATAAACATTATATATACATTTTCTAATTTGAGAAATTTAAAATTTCTTTTTTTTAATCTTGCCATGGTAAACGTTTGTCTATTCTTACTTTTGTACATTTCTGTGTGTTGTTGTGTGAAATCTTTTCCTCTCGATTTATCCTCAGCGGATTCAACAGAAATCACGTTTGACCCCGGTGACATCATCACCCACATTGACCAGATTGATGAAGGCTGGTGGCAGGGCCTGGGGCCCGATGGGACTTACGGCTTGTTCCCTGCCAACTATGTGGAGCTTCTTAACTAGGTGCCTCTTTAGCCCGCACCTCTTGGTTGATGAAGGCTGGTGGCAGGGCCTGGGGCCCGACGGGACTTACGGCTTGTTCCCCGCCAACTATGTGGAGCTTCACAACTAGGCGCCCTTTTAACCCGCGCCTCTTGGTCTCGTCTGCGTTCCCAGTATTGTCTTACCTAGCCTAACAGCTCATTATGTATTATTTTTCAAATGCTGTGGTTTTTATTTAGTAAATGCTCTGTTACGATTAAGTTATATATAAAAGTTTTATAATTATCCTGCACTAAACATTGAAAAGAGGATAGAAGGATAAGGCCTACGCATTTACCAAAAAACTGTAGGCCTCAAAGTTCACATTTAAAACACAACACAACAAAACACATAATTATGTTAAAATTATTCTATTTTTTGGTACAGTTTTTAAAAATAAATATGAGCGAGGCTTGCTTTTACAAATTCTGCATTAGAAATAAAGTTTGATTCAAAATCTTATGTTATCATTGTTTAAATATTTCAGTAAAACACTTTCTGGCAGTTGAATTCAGATTCAAACAAGATATTTTAACTTTAATACTTAAAACAACACCTTTTTAAATATTCATTTAGGTAAGAATGCATACTATATATGCTATATTTTACTAGTGTTTTTCCTTTTTAAATAGGTACCAGCTATGTGTTTAAGGAAATGTATCTGTTTATTTCTATCATAGTAGGCTTAATAATTTGCTAAGCGCTTTTTCTGTTAATGCTATTCAAAGCCCTATAATTATTTTTAAGAACTTCCCAGACTTTATTTGTAAATATAATTATAACATAAAATATTGACAGTATTGTGGTGGTGTGCTTTTATTATGCCCAATAAACAATTTACATATAATATAGGGCATTTTATGGCTAAATTTAGCTGCACTTACTATCATTACTTATTATTATATATTTCTTTTATTCTGTGTTTGTCCTTTTATATGTTTCTATCCATCTATCTTATACCTTCTTCCAAATATAATATTTCTTGTATTTATGTTTTTTAAAATAACTAGTCTAGAAACAAAGCCAAGGAAACTCAACTGCCCATTTTTTAATATCCCAACTTACGGTCAAATTCTACTGTCAATTTTAGCACCAATTTAAATGTGTTATATAATCATGTAATATAATGTATCATTTTCATATGCACATACATTTTTATTGACAAATTTTAATAAGAACGATTTATTTTAAACTTATTTTTGAGGTATATAATTTTATATTTAGAAAGGTATTTTTCCCTGTACTTTTTACCATATAGGTGCAGACCTATGACCCGTGACTTTGTCTGCATAGTATTATTATCATGACTATTGTAATTTTTACAAAGTTCATATCCTTTTCGATAGTTGTTTCGTAAGGATCATTTATAAACATTAAATGTTATGTCATTTGTTGTATTATTATATCCAAGACTGACTTTTAAGATCATTTATTCTAAGAATTTTACCAAGTAAATCAAAATAAATCTTATTTTCACTTTTAAGTTAAATGGGATGTCACATCTAGTGCACACGTATTTCTCCGTGATATCTTAGTAGAACATAGTGACAACGTCAAGATTGCACGACAACAGGATGTGCATATTATTTATTGTAAAATAAAATCAAAAAACTTATTTGCAATAGAACACTAGGATAAATCAAGATTTTTAAATTAGAAGGGATCGCCTGCACACTTACCTTGTTGCTCATCGACCTCAATGGTCTTGGGGTAAAGTGCTCGTCTCTGGACCCGATGTCCGTGGGTTCAAACCCAGCCAAGATCAACAGGTTTTTCTTAGCAATAAAAATCCATAACACAACTTCCTGCTGAGGGGAAGTAGATCTGTCGGTCCCATGTAAATTGTGGCATATAAAATAACCCTGGAAGGTATGTGAAAATACCTTTCTCGGCAGAATTAGTAGGCTCTTTCGCTCTCGCTCATTGAAATTCTCATGTGCTGATATCAGGAGAAATAGCTGACCAACGCAGGGTTCCTTGGATATCTACAGAATGGTTGAAATATTCTGTAAAGGGAATTATTGATGGCGGTATTACCTCTATGGTAGAGGAAGGAAAGATTATTTGTAGATAGTTGTTGGTATTCCCAATTTATGAAGTTTATAGTTATTTGAAATAGTGCACCAGGCTAAATCATGGTTTGAATTAGGAGGGATATCCAGCACACTTACCTAGGTGATACTGGAGTAGACATTGTTTAGATATAACACCAAAAAACATACAAACACATTTTTAAGGACGGGCTTTCACTGTCACAAACAACTTCATCAGGTCAAGAGAGTAGACTGTTCCAGTATCACCAAGTTAACTGTGTTGGTTATCCCTCCTAATCAAACCATGAAGTTTATAGAGTTCCTTAGTGATATACTTTGTCAAAGGCCTTTTTGGAATCACACTACACCAAATAAGATGGTTGTTCCTTATTAAATTGATTGTTAACAAGAGACGACAGCTTCAACAATTGGTCTGCGGTTGATAGTCCGAGTCTAAATTCCACGTGTGGAGATTGTAACAATTTCTTTCATAAATATGTGGAGATGTTTTGTTAGTACGTGTTCAAATATTTTACTAAAAACTGGAACTAGGTTTATAGATTTATATGGTGTAATTTCATTTGGTGGTTTTTTTTAAAAGAGTAGAATTTTGGAAAACTTTAAGTTTCAAGGATAATATCTTATTCTTTAATAAATTTTTCGGCCATGCTGGGAATCAAATCTGGGACCCTTAGCTCAGTAGACAGACTGCTAACTCTATAGTACATACTTTAAATAATAAAATTAGTTTTTTTCTCTCTCTTGATATACTGGTGGTGATTTTTAAGTGTGTGCTGCAATCTATTGAGCGACAGCTAATGGATGGATTTATGTGGGTCGATCATCCAAACTTGGAGGAATGTTACAACTTCAGTGATTTTGGAGTAGAAATTGTTTTAATAAAACACTAATAGACACAAAAACACATGTTTAAGGTGGTGCGGAGGTAGATGTGAGTTAAGGTCCTTATTTTTAAAAGATTTTTGTAAACAGTAAGAGTAAACCCTTTTTTTCTTAAAAAAAATTAAGTGTTTTACACTCCCTCTTGATGAGTTTCGATAGAATAAAACCTAGGTTGAAGGATTGGGTGGTAACAATTGATTTTCTTCAAGAGGCAGACACAACATATTTGTCCAGTGACAGCAATGTAAAGTGGATACATGTTTGTAAGCAATATTTAATTTATTTTGACCCAAAAAAAAGGTTTTTCGTTATAAAAACTTCAAAAATACTAACTTGAATTTCCTTCCATCCTACCTTAAAAACGATCGTTTACATTCATACTCTTTAGACCTGAAGCTTTTTAGCTGTGACAGTGAAAGCTTTTTTTTTTTTTTTTTAAATATGAGTTTTGCGTTTGTGTTTTAGCTGAACAATATATAATTCAGCATCTTTCGGGTAAATAGACAGGCTATCCTTTCTAATTTATACTACAAAGCTTGATAGTTATAAGGGGTTAAACATAAACCATGAAAGCTTTTTTTCTTAAGTTTTTCTTTTCTCATACCCCCCTTCCCCTTTCACCACCTCGATGTAATATCTAGTAGACATTTATCTTAACCTCTTCCCCTCAACCTGTGTTATGTAACTTTTCACGTTCAAGAATGAATGTCATTATTTTCATAGGGAAGCTTTAGATTTAACATTGAAAGGAAGATAGTTGGGCAAGGGGTACATCAGCTATGGCAGCATGACTAGAAGTTGATCATGGTGACTTTGATTTTATTGTTGCCTGTCTCTTGATTTTTTTTGGGAAGCTTTGGCGACATTAAAAAAAAATGAGACTCTGATATAATACTACTCAGAATCCATTTTAATTCTTTTTTTACATCTCTTACTGTTTACAGCCTGTGGCCTGGGTCAATTTTTTGTTTACATAAGCCATATATTTTCCACTACCGGCTTGCTAGGCCTGTCTTAGCTTCATATGCCTTATATCTAACTTAAGACTAAAATAGGCACAACATCCAGTCCCCTGGCCATTATTTCATCACTGTGAGAGGGTAAACCCACATTTCACCAATGATAAATTTTTCATCCTTGCCAGGAATCGAACCCGAGGCCCTTAACTCGCTAAACAGACATGCTACCGACTGAGCTAAGGTGTTGGCGAATCTATTTTAAATCCTGAATATAAATTATTTGGAAAATCAACCCCTTTTTAAGTATTAGATCAGTGCCACATAACATTGTGATGTACCCCACCTTACCCCTCCCCATCTCAACAACATTACATCTTTATGGATGAACCATAAGAGAGTTTTGGGTAAAATAACTTGTTTACTTATTTCTTCATATGCTTCACAAATAATTTAATTTTAACTAAATTATGTTATGTTTTTTTGTATTATGACACAATTATATCCAAATTACATCCACATTAAATAAAACTCAAAAAAGTTTTGTGATTAAAATGATAAATTTTATGGTTGTGAAATTTGCCAATTGGGCTTGATAACATTTTTTATACCAATAGTTTAATAGTAAATGTTAGGATGTCATAGCTATGGGCTCCTCTGTCTATATACATCCATAATATTGAATGGTTTGTATTGTATTAGAAAGTATTATTTTTTTGGTTGGGCCGGTAGTAATTTTATTTTAACACTTAAACTGTTGTGCATAACTTTACAAAAAACAGATTTATTATTCTGGCTATTTATGTGTTAGCTTGTAATTTTTAGATATACTTTTAATACATTTGCCTTCTAACTTTGCTTTAAAACAGTAGTTCCCAACCTTTTTTCAGCCGACACCCCTCCCTCTTGGTAGATCATAATTCCCCTACCTTCACCCCTAATTATTTGGAAAGTTATAAAATATTTTTTTCCCTAGTCACATCTTAAATTGTATACCGGCAGCAAATGGATAAAAATAAAATAAAAAAAACAAAATTAATATGATGGTCGTCACTGTTTTGTTTTCATCATTTCTTGAATATTGGGTTCTATGTTTGACAGAGCACGCAAAAAATTGCTTTGTTTTAAATCTACAATGTTGTTTAGTTTTTATGAAAGTCACAATTGAAAATGGGGGGGAGGGGGGGGGGGTCACACGTGCACACAATAGTAGATTAGGAGGAGGGTTGAAAGGAGTAGAGAGGCGAATCCGAGGTTCATGGGCTTGAAAATAAATACATGCATTTGCATGAGTGTCTTACTTTTTGGTTGGTCACCTAATTTTTTATAACTGGTAGGCGTTGGTTCCAATATTACAAAAAAAATATATATCTATATCACTTTGGAAAAGTGATTGAAATAAAAAATGACTTCAATCCTCAGATGATTTTTAATCTTATTTTCGAATTGGTACATACCTTCTTCCGCATCGTCACCTAGAAGTGCTTCTAACTCCCCGAGGGGGCGTGCTTCTCAGGTTGGGAACCACTGCTTTAAAATAATTTTATTAAAATGTTTATAAACACTACTATAATTTTTTTAAATACTTAAATACAACAATTTTATTTCATTATTTTTTCTGTAAATATTGTGAAACTTGGAATTTGATTAAAAATAAGTAGAAATACATTGTAAATAGATGAAGTTCAACTAGGCAAGCTGGAAAAAAAAAAATCTGTCTCATTGAGTTTAAAATCCTAGACTCTTTAACAATGTACAATTTAAGCTAAACTGAAAATATCTAAAATTGAATTAAAAAATAAATAAAAGGCTTGGTGACACAGTCAAATTATATTTTTTTGTCATGTTTATTACATCATAAACATCAAATATAATTTCTTTTTTAAATTAACTATATTAATACATTCCCAATAGCTTTGTTTATTTGATTTATGTTAATATAGCTTTGTCCTAGTTTGTGATATTGTTTTTCTTCCAACTACAACAGGCTTCTGTAATTACTTTTACCAATTGTTTAAAATTGTTACATCAAGTCAAGGTCTTAGTAATTGTATTCAAGATACTTTTCTGAGGGTTTTATGGATCTCGTTTACGATAGGTTCTGAGGGAATTGATGATTAGAGAGTTCCATCTGAAGTTAAAATGTTTTTAGCAAACTTGCACTATACATATCCATTATTAACTAAAATTATCTATTTTTTTGGTAGTATTTATCTGTATACTCTAGTTACAACACTGGTTATTGGTGAAATAGCTATCTGTTTATGGAAGGTGAATTTTTAGTGCATTACATCAGCATTCGCTTGAAAGATTAGTAAGCTCTACATATAAAATCCCACCTCAAATGCACCTATCAAGCTTTGAACCGCAGGTCATAGACCACTGCTCTATTTGTGAAATCAACCCTACATGTGTTAGGTGTGCGATTTTCTTGTGAGAAACTAAATTTGGTGATAAATAATCTTGAATAGTTGAATACATTTTTTAAATGTTAATAACTATTATTCTATTTACTTGTGTATTTTTTTGGCACTAAATAATGTTTAAATGTCAATCATCAATATTGTTTGTGGACTGGGGCTGTGTTCTGGTCATTTTAGTAAAATGCCTCTAGCTTCCCTTTTCCTTCCACCATTCCTCTCCTCTCACTTTCACACTTGCTGTTATCTACTCTTCCTATATCTTTCTTGAGTGAGGGGAATGCCAGGCCTTCACCGTGGTTCGGATTCCACGTTAAACTGTAGGTCCTTCATTTCATCTCACAATCACCCTACCATTACACATTAGCGTAAGTGCGTATAACCCGAATGGGTAGTAAGACGCGGTGCTAATTAAAAATAATAATAATATATAATAATAATAATATATCTTTCTTGGTCTCCCTTGTAATCTATTTCTTACAACTTTATCCCCGTCACTATTCTTGGAAAACTTTATTTTCCCATCATCATTACATGACCATACACCTATTGTAAAAATAAATACAGGGTGTATAGTTTTTAAATACCTTTCTTTTCTTTGTATTTAATAATCTCTTAATGTTTATTTATAAATGTGTAAAATGGGTTCCTTTTTTAGTTTTTTTTATGGATCTTTGTTTTATCGTTTCCTACTCCCCACAGAGGTAGGGATGGGATGTGAAATCACAACCTGCTCCTTTGTTACTGCTCCTCTGACGTCACATTCACAGCCTGCTCTTGACGGACGAAAGAGCTGTTCATTCTTGTCACAGGCCAGTTTGAAACGTTCCACCTATTACACGGAAGAGTCCCATTAGAACGTAATTTAATTCGAGGGATTAGGCAGTAATAATTTAATGTGGCGATTTTCTTTTTTAACTGGCAGCCATGACATATTTGTCATTGGTGGCATCTCTTGTAACCGAGCAAGCCATATCTTGTTCGTCCTTCAATTTGACCTTCTATCCAATACTTTATTTCCTTGTCAAATGTTTAAAAAATAAGAAATATTTGGTGAAATAGTTAGTCATGTAAAAAAAAACATGAGTTTTTTTGGTCCTTCTTTAGACTAAGAAGTCATTAAAACACTTTGATAAATACACCATTAAATTAAGTAATTTTTGAATTATTTATTAATATTTAATGGTATTAATGATAAATGACTAAAAACTCTAATGCATTTTAAACATAATAAACCATAAAGTAATTGCTATACTATGTTATCAAGTAGGACCGTTTGAAAAATTTGGCCATGGGGCAGGTAAATTTTGAAAACATAAGGAATATTTAATACAAATCTAGTCAAGCTGTGGTACCCAGCTTCTAGAAACAACAGTAAAATTATTACTTACTCTCATAATTCATTTATCTTTGTAATAACATAAAGTGATAAATTTGGAGATATCGTGTGGCTAAAAAATAAGCACAATATTTTTATAAAATTTGTGATTGACATTTTTTTTTATAGAAGTGGTCACACTAATGAGTCATAATCATTATTTTTAAAACTTTGAGGAATGATACATCAAGCTTGTGTTATTTGAGCCATTTTCAGGGTCTTAATGACCCAACCAAAGCTCATACTATTTAATTGTGCAATAAAATTTATAAAAATTTTTTTGAGTAACTTGATATTTTTGCAAAAACAAAAATGGCAATTTGTTTTTATTTAGATATTTATGTTTGTATTATTAAAATAACTTAAAACAAAAATGATTAATTAACTATACATGTTTAACATCTTGTGAATTGGTAATGCAGTACGGATAGACCCTAAACTTTTTTTTAATTGTACAAACCACCTGACACATTACGTAGTGCGTATAAACCGAAGGTAGTAAGAGCTCTATAATAATATAAAAACTATCATGTTTAAAATTAAAATAAATAAAAGGAACAACTTTTTTTAATTTGTACTACAACCTGATTCATGGGTACAGTCAGATTCGAATATTAAAAAAATTAGGAAGCAAGCTTTTTATTAATTTGTACTACAACCTGATTCATGGCTACAGTCAGATTCAAATATTAAAAACAACTTTTTTTACAATAACAATAGCTACTAAAAACAACTTTAATAGATTAATATGTCAATTCATGTGATCTACAGATTTCACTGTTGATTGATAATATCACTACCCATGAATTTATACTAATAAACAAGGCCCAGATTTTAACGACATGTTCTTTTTTGGTTTGTCACATACAATTATCAAAGTTACATAAACTTGGTTTATGATCCCCTGGTTGTAGAAATTTGTATTTTATAGATAATTTTTGGTCATTTTTTGTAATATTAGGTCATATTATGTTGGTTTGTGTCATTTTTAAAGATTGTTTAGGCATTTTGAGTAATTTTAAGGCATTCATGTGGAAAAAGTTTTTTTTTAATACTATTGATGTTTTATAAATGCATAAATACTCAAACATAATTTTTTTCAACCTACAATTTTCAGAATAAGATAATTTTGGCCTTGTGCTTTCTACCCTATCCTCTTTGCTTGTCTGGTTGTAAAATTCACATTCCTGGTGAGACTGCAACTAAGCTGGAGGGGGTAGCTATTTCTGAAGCCCATATTTGTAAATCAAAAATATTTTCAGCAGAATGCAAGAGTTTAGCTGCTAAAGAATTTTCATTTTATATGTATTTTTTAAGTTTAGAATTTTACAAAGAGCATTTTGAAATAGTTGTGTGCATTTATTGTTTTTGTTTATATTTTCAGGTAATTTTTTTGAAAATATGAATTCACTTTTTAAATTTTGAGGTCATTTTTTAATAGAGTTTAGGTCATTTAAATTGGACATAGCTAATAATATAGTAAAATAATATCAATGTTGACTCACATAAGACATGTTTGTTTTTTTCCCTAAAAATTACTTCCTACCAGAATCAGAAATCGGCTCTAGGAGGATTACCATATCGATGGAAGGTAAAACCTACTCTTATTTTAAATAATACTTTCTGCAACTGTCATTGTGACAGAAAGTATTAATGCAGCATTCATAATTTATGTTACTACAGTTTGTAAGTATTAACAATAAAATATTTAAGAAAATATGTTTTAAACCTACCACTATACCACAATTATATTATAATTTGAGTAAACTGCAAACAGTATATCTGAAAGGGTAATTGACATTTGGCTGGCAACTAACTACCAGCTACAAAGAGAATGTAAATTGAGACTCCCTTTGAAAAAAATAAAAATAAAATAATAATGATTGTAAAATATCAAATCAAATGTGTATGATAACCACAAGTACATAATTTGAAACGGTACCAAAATGTTCCTTGGCAATGATTAATTTTTTCTATATACAGACATACCTGCTTTCCGATGTTTATTTTATACAGTTGTTTTAAATTTTGACTCTACCCCGAGTATCTAACAAATGTCTCGCTGATGTGACAGTTTTAAGTAGTGATTATACCCCAAGTATCTAAAAAATGCCTGCTGAAATGACACTTTTAAATGGTGACTATACCTCGCGTATTCGACAGCTGCCTCGGTAATTATGAAGGTTTACCAAATGGCGGTACCAGGCTTCTGCTGCTTATTAAGATTACAATAAGATGAAATTACATGGATACAGTATTTATTTTAATTGCTTTATTTACATCAGCTATGCACACATATGAAGATTGCAGTACAATACATGCATCAGTGTTAAAAAAAAATCAATTATCAGGCTTACAATAAAATTTACTTTACGACAAAAGTACTGGAACCTAACACAATAGCAGGGTATACCTTCAACACAGTTTGATTTACACACACTCACTTATTATTCTTCAGCAACCTTTCAGATTTTGTGCACACAGTTTATGACAATTTTAAGTCATTATATTTAAAGTATTTTCATCCATTTGACTGCAATAACTGTCTTCCCCAACATGTGTCCTATTGTTATTAAAAGTGTGTAATTTATTACATTGATCAAACTTTGACACATTTAATAATTGTTAAATTTATATTATGGTTCATTGTGTTAAGGACATTGTATCATGCTTACTAAGGAATTATATTTAATTAATGTTACGTTTTGATATTGTGGTATATTTAATAAAACTGTCCCAATTTTGATGGTAATAATATTCACAAATGTTCTTGTTCAATATGTATGGTAAACTGTCGAGCATTGTCATTTTGCCTTTCACACAGTAAAAACCAAGTCATCCTCTCTATCATGTATGACGTCTTGAGTCGTCCACTTGTGAAGTGCGTTGCTCCGTGTGCGATGTCATCATTCATCAGTAATTTGTAACTACTGCACCACAGAAATTAATTCACATTCAGGAAGGGTTCAGTAAATGATAAAACTCATGCTTCAGAGGTTAAAGACATTTTTAATGTTTATCAACATTTAAATGATGTATGAAATTAGTAACCGACGTTGGCTAATTTAAACTTATATTCTGTGAGAAACACATCTTAAAAGACTGGATGTAGGGATGGCTGTGGATTGTTACCACACAAATTGTTTCCTCCCATTCGTATCAAACTTTCCTTTTCAAGCTAATGCAAACATTATTGTGTACATGGTTTTCAAAATAGATAGCAACGGATGAAAGAACAATTTACTACCTGCTTTGGTGACCTCATAGTCTATCTAAGGCGTCACACTCTTGTTAGACTAAACTGCCAATGACAGGGAGATTGGGGTTTGAATCTCGGTCGGATGTATTGAGGGTGGTTTTTCCAAAATGATTTTCCACTCTCCCACACGAATATGGGTACATTTCCTCTAAATTTAACCATTCACATTCCATAAAAACCCTTGTTACTCTTCAAAATTAAAACCTTGACTTCCTCGTCACTGGCAAACCAGACAAAATGACCTTGAGATTTATTCTTATATCAGATGTATTGATCAGGCAAAGTAAAACCTGAAGTTAAGAGGAGTAGGTCACGGAAAGGAAGCCGTTATATTTTTAGTGTTAAATCCTACTGCGAATCTCGATGAACAGAAGTCTCTTAAATCTCTCCACGAATAAGATTTAACCGACCGTCATTGGAAACATATCCGATTGAATATTTCGCTCAAAAATACTCTAGTACTTTTAATTGAGTACTAGATTGTTAGAATTACTAAATTCTGTCCATGATTAGAGGAAACTTTTTTTATGAGTCATTAGTTGGTAGTTTTTTGTCAGAAGGATTTTTAAGTTTGCATAATTTTTTAGTAATTTTTAGGCATTTCTCAGGTATTTAACTTGAGTAAGTATATTTTTAAATACTATCTATATACTATAAATGATCACACAAAATTTTTAAACACACAATTGTGTGTGCGTGTGTAATAAGATTATTAGAGGTAATTAACTTTATATTATATTTGCTTCTCTGATGGTAAAATACACATTTCTGGTGAGACTGCAACTAAGGTGAGAGGGTTGTGTTGGGAGGGGGTAGCTATTACTTCTCAAGCAGATATTTTAAAATCATTTTTATATTCACTAGAGAGTTTACATGTTTGATTTAGCTGTGCATTCATTACAACTGTTTGTGATAAATTTCCAAGTAATTCTCTGTGAATTAAAAATTATTTTTGATAATTCTTAGCTCATTTTTTAATTATTATTAGGTTATCAAAGCCCGGCCTCTGGTTATCAGCATTTCAAATTGGTTGTAAATCTCTTCACATTTAAGTTATAATTCTGAAATTATACTCCTATAGCTAGATTCTATGAGCATCCAAACAACTGTTTAAATTCACTTGCATCCACAAAAGATTACACTTGAAAAGAAAACTACTAGCCCTTAAAATTGCATTTGAAATTCTAGGTCTTTTATGTCCTGGACTAACTTTAAAATTTTTGAAATGTAGTTCACGTAATAGTATTTGATGCACAAATGTAATGAGTGGTTAATTTAAACTACTTTGAAGAAAATCATTTTATAGTTTTTGAAACTCTAATTGTTCTGGATGTTGTTATAAAATACATTTTTTTTTGAGTGTTCTAAAATGTGATCACATTTTCTTGCTGCGCATGAGATTGTTTCAATTTGTATAGTTAATAAAAACTTTATGATCAACCGTGTGTGGATTTATTTGCATGGATTTGTGTATCAGAAGATAGACATGCCATTTTTCTAATGCGCTATACACTTTATTTATTTGACCCTTTAATTTAACATCATTTGAAAGGATACTCATTTTGGATTAATACAACTATAGTCGGTGACCTGGTGGTCTAGGGGTAAGGTGTCAGACTTCTGTGCTGGCGGCCGGGGTTCAATCCTCGGTCCTGGCACAGATTTATCTGATTACCAAACCCTTCCTTCACCTCTGACAAGACATCTTGTGAATGTGGAGAATGCCAGGCCTCCACCGTGGTTCGGATTCCACGTTAAACTGTAGGTCCTCCATTTCATCTCACAATCACCCTACCATTACACATTAGCGTAAGTGCACATAGCCCAAACGGGTAGTAAGACGTAGTGCTAATAATAATAATAATAATAATAAAATAATCATTTAATTTAACATCATTTGAAAGGATAATCATTTTGGATTAATACAATTATATTGATTAATTTTTCCATTGGATAGAGTTGAATGTATTACTACGCAAGATTCGAAGAATATGAACCGAGGGTTGTGAGTGAGAGGAAAATCAAAAGTACAAGAGATGAACAAAAATGCCCCTTTTGGGCTGTTTCAGCCCCTTTCTTCTTGCCATTTGTCACGGAGCATAAATTTGAACCAATTTGAGCTTTGTAAGTGTCCACAGGGTTACTTTATTCACACACACATACTGAACAAACAGTTACCTTACTATCAGTCTGAGCTTATACGCATATATACTAATTATGTGCTAGGAATGAGGTTAGCTTGAATCTATAGTAAGAGTACTCACATATGCGTGAAAAAAAGACTGGTAAATTATTAAGGATAAGCCACCCTAAATACACCTGACTGACATTCAAACTCCAATCTTCCTGTAATTGGTCATCCAGTCCACCATGAGTGTGACTCCTTAGAACATGTGGCCACCGAAGTGGGTTTCTTAAACGTTACTTTTAACACTAAGAATTTCTAGAAGTTAAGGCGCATTTTAATGAAACAATCTATTTTATTGTTTCAAACTATAACATACAACGCGGTCATCTTGATAAGAAAGAGGAGAAAGAAAACTACCAAACTTGTTATCTCAAGGTAAAGAGGAAAGCACACTGATTTTTCTCGAATGTTTTATTTGTTATGAATCTATAAAAAAATATTACTCTATTTGTTAGAGGAAGATAAAATCTAGAGCTCTTTAAAAAAAAAAATCAAGCCTGGTCTCATAGCTTAACAAATATGTTAAAAAAAATATTTGAAAATGAGCTAATGCTAAATTTTCACACATTATTAAAAAATAATTCAATAAAACTCAAATTAATGGGTTATTTCTAAGGATAAAATAAAAGTCCTGTTGGTATCTTTTGACTTTATTTTGCGTGAAACAATATTTTGAAATAACTCGCCATAGAATTAAATATTGCGTTAATAGCTGAACATCTGCGTGGCAATTTCTGGCTTACTGAGCGGGATCCCTTAATTCAAGTTGTAGAAATGAAGATTGGATTGGAACCTACCTATCAACAGTAATAACAAGGACAACTAACCTTCGAACCTAGGATGGTCACATTGCCTGTTTTGGGAGCTACGTGAACTAGGACGCCGGATCACACTGTAAGAGTTCTGAAGGACTACCGTTCGAGTCTCAAGTTAACGGGGTTATGTCCGTGTCGGGCCACCTAGAGGTCAGTTGGTTGACCATTCCTTGAAATACTTCGTTCTGCCACAAGTTTCTAAATAGTCTTTTAATTGCTTTCATATTTATTAGTATTTCTTATCAATTTTGTGTATATAAGCGATACAATACAAAACCGTAAAACCCAAGCCGAACGTCAATTACGAACTCAAAACAGTGATATTTACAGTCATCGTCCCCGTCATGACAATATAGGCCCACACAGAGAGGGTGGAGGAGAATTACCCCTACTTTCTATTACTCTTATTCTCTTCGCTTCTCATTTAGACAACCCTTGGGTAAATTATCGACTAACAAACTGGTTAATGAGTGAAATTCAAGGTTCAATCTCCTGATACATTTCTTCTTCCATACTCTCAAAGGAATGGTGTCACATCAATTTTAAAAGGCTCCATTCTGTTCTTTCTCGTTGAATATTTGAAGAGACGTCTCACCCCAGGGATAACTTCTATCTTAGAATACGACTCAAGCCAGATGTCGTCCCATTTTGGTTGGTTTTTCTGTAGTACACTTTAGAAAATGGTAGTAGAAAGACCAGTGAAACTATTTTACCATATAAATGTTTATTTTTTGAAAAGTAACTTTACTGTCAAATAAATGCAGAAACTCAGACTTCAATATATTTCTATATTTCAAACGTAATCTTGTCTTAAATCTCCCCGTTATTCACTCATAAAGTGGGTTCAGGGTTGAATTTAGAACTGTGGAGTCACCGGGGCTGTACACAATTTGAAACCTTAACATTAAACATTTATATTTTCTTTTAAAAGCTTTGACATAATTTTTTTATTTACAAAATTAACTGTTAAAATCTCAATTTTAATAAGGAAACATTATCGTAACCAGAGCCTGTATTTTGATGACATGTCCATATTTTTTTTTGGTACATCACATACACCAATGTTCATGGGTACATAAATTCTATTCATGATCCCCTGGGTGTGGAAACTTTTACTAAGTCATATTTTGTAATTTTAGATTTTTTTAGGTCATATTATCTTGATTTGCATCCATTTTAGTCATTTTCAGGCATTAAAAAAAGTTTTAGGCATTTATGTTGAATAAGCATATTTTTGAGTACTATTGATATTCTATAAATGCATACTTTTTTTCACTTCACAGTTGTAATGAGAAGAAAATGTAGGCTATTACATTTGTCTCCCCTCTCTGTCTATTTAGTTGTAAAACTCTCATTCCTGGTGAGACTGCAACTAGGCTGGAGAGGGTTGCGTTGGAACTTTTGAAGAAGATAGTTGTAAATTAATATTATATTTAACAGAATTCAAGAGTTTAGCTGTTTAAAACTTTTTATTACATACGTATTTTTTGATTTTACTTTATAAAGTGCGTGTTTACAAGTTAATTATATTTTTTGTTGTACATTTGAATTTTTTTTAAAAATTTTCGAGTCACAAAAGTTTAAATCATTTTCGGCAAATTAAACTCCTTTTTTTAAACCCTGGTCATGAGAATTAATTAAACTTAACATAATTATTTAGCCACTATATTCGCTGTGTGGTTTATGTTTTGAAAGTTACAATCTTGAAAATAAATTAAAATAGTAAGTTATATTTTTTTAAGATCTGATAGTGACTGCAGACAAAAGAGATTTAAAATAGTATGCGGTAGCTCTGAGGAGTTAACTCCTGTCGTCCTCTATTAAATTTGGGCCTGGATGGGCTCTTAAAAATAAACTTGCCATGGATAGTTCTTAAAACTATCTTTTATATACACTTTTTTGTATTTAATATATAAAATTTTTGGTCGCATGACAATGGTATGAAATGTAAGAAGTAGTAAAATACTATCAATATTGACTGAAAAAAAAATAGTATTTTTTTTCTAAAAGGCCCTTCTTATGAAAGTTGGGGTGTACAATACTAACACTAAACTCAAAAAATGACGCCAACATATAGTAAAACACAAAAACCTTTTAGGTCATGATGGAATGTTTTAATTCGTTACCAGCCTCCAACTTTCCTCTTGAAGGACGTCCACTGAAAGAGAAAAGTTAACCAACCGTGGAATTTTTTATTTTGTTATGAAATACATTTGTCATAGAAAGTCAAGTATGACAAAAAGGCTAATCAATTTAATATTGTTTGTTTGAATAATATGTGGCTACCTACTAGCCCTTTGTTGTTTCTGTTTATAAAAATTGATGTGTCTGTGTGAGAAGGGGAGTAGGGGGGGAGTGGGAGGGAGGGGCATCATGATATGAATAATATAAAAATAATAAGGGACATCGCCTTAATTCCTCCCTCAAATACACTAAACCCTCTTCCGTGGCCGCATGGTCTAAGGCGTCACTCTTGCAATAAACTAGACTGCCGATGACAGGGAGATTGGGGTTAGAATCCCAGACGGGTGTATCGAGGTTCTTTTTAAAAATGGTTTTCTACTCTCACTCCACGCAAATGAGAGTAAACTTCCTATAAATATAACTTCCCCAACCCTTCTAACCACTAGCGTAGTTATTAGATAAGCGTATAATTTGAACGGGTAGTAAGATGCGGTGCTTAAAATAAGAAAGTAAAAATCTTCACTGTTTTGAGGGAAGGGAACATTTGGTACTCCCACTGGGTGTTCCCACTCAAGGCCGTAGCTGGGGGGGGGGGGGGAAGAGGGAGAGGGTTTTTTTAAACCCTCTTTTCCCCCGAAAGACGAGAGTAAAAAAAAATCTGCCTTGTTTAAAGTTTAAACGGAACAAGAAAATTCGAGTATATTGTTATTAAAACGTTTTAAGTTGGTACATTATATATATATATATATATATATATATATATAATTTTGTGATTGTGTTAATTAGTCAAATAAAAAATCTGTCTAGACTATGACGAGATATTGACAGGAAATATGACGTATTAGTGATTGTGTGGAGAGCTGTGGAAGTGGGTAAGTATTTGAGATTAAGAAATAACAAAAACTTTCGTCTCGAGACTATTCGAATGTTAGTTCCGAGAACACTCCGCAAATTAGTTGGCAAAGAAAGATAAATGAGAGGGTGGGATAGAATAAGGGAGAGAGGGATGTATAGATATCAACCCCTAAACAGTTTGAAGTTAGATATAAGAGTAAAAGTCTTAAATTTATTTTATAAAATTATTTTTCTATAGTTTATTCGCGATATTTAACGTACACTTTCTGAACTGACTAATTATATAATCACAAAACTAATAGATTAACTTATATATAGAGCAGAGAGACACAACATCCAGCCCCCGGACGTTAAATCATCACTATGAAAGGGGACACCCACATTTCACCAATGATACATTTTTCGGACATGATAGGGATTGAATCCGGGACCTTCAGCTTAGTAAACAGACGCGTTACCGACTGAACTCAAGTGTCGGACATTTGTTCAAGTTGGAAATACCTTTATTTGAAAAGTGTTCATTTCTAAAATATGACACAGAGGTGACTTCCTTTTATCCAAGTACACGTTTTTAAACCTCCCAAATTTATTAGAGAAAGACCAAATCATTTCTAAAACTATCCACGTTGGGTCAGAACCATTGCCTGTAGAGGAGAGGGCAATTAACTAAAATAGGGGTTTGAGGGATTTGCACCCTCTCCCACAGAATAAGGAGTTCCAGGAACCAAACATTTAACAATTGGGTGTCTTTAAGCTATTAGAGCGATCCTTGATATTAAAAAAAAAATTATACTCTTCTAGAGTTTATTTAAAGAACGTGATACATAGACACGGCTATAACCGTAATCAACAAAAATAATAGCTTTGTATTTAAACCATCATTATATGTGGATTCGTACATTATAATTATACAAATGGCAGCAATAATCCAACTACCGAGTCGAAGGTGGCTGCGTTATCTGATAGCTCGTGATCTTAATAAATTCACTCATTTGTAGCCAACGATTTCCACAAGTTCACCACAATCTCTACCTTAAAATATGAGTGAAGAATGACCCTGGGCGTGGGATGACCCCTGAATAACTCATTGGTCAGAGTATTGGTATTGGGTTCGATTCCCGTGTCCAAGTGTCATTTTTCAATTTAAAGAACACATCCTTTAGAATCTATTTATAGTGGTCTTCCCTCATATTTGTTTAGAAACTTTTATGCTCCTAAAATATAGTTAGAACAGGTTTAACCTGATTAAAAATTTTACAATTCAATGTCTTTAGATTTAGAAGCTATTTGAATTGTTTAAAAAACCGTATCATATTTTCAGGGACAATGCCTCCCTGAAATCTCACCCCCCGTGAAACTCTACTCCCCCTGTTCTGCCGCTACTCGGCTTACCTTTATTTAATAAGAGCCCAATTAAATTTTTATAGGAGGAAGCGCTAAGTAAATTTCTAAATACTAAACAAAATTTAAAGCACTTACTGTATTTTAATCCTTGTCCTTAATTACCATAAACGCTAACGAGCATATCTTCTAGATACATTTAATATTAGTATTTTTGATGTCGTTGGGGTCGTTGGGGTCGTTGGGGTGTTGTGGCCCACAAACCCCCACCCACCCCCTGAAATGTTGACCTGGATACGGCCTTCACTGTTTTTTGAAGTTTAGCGCCGTCACTTCCCTGTCCTTCACAACAGACTCTGGTCGGTTCCTCTTCAAAGATATGTTCCCCCCCTTTTTTTTATCATCTTCTTTTGTAAGAGCTTTCTAAAGAACCTATATAGCCATTCTGGCCGGAAATTGAATGGCGTCCATCTCTGGAGCATCTGTGTAATAAACCCAACTGTGTTGAAGACGGCATCTCTCTCTCTCTTTCTCTCTCTCTCCTGGAATGCCTTGACGAGTTTGATCGAAGCCGTTTGTCATTTCCTTTCGCGTAATGTACAGTCGATTTTCCACAAGAGCGGTGGTAACTGACAGCTATACTCTGATTTTCGTAGGAAGAACATTATCTGATGGTAAGCACTATGGTTACTAAAACAATTTTAATATATAAATAGGTCAATTCATGTTATATATGCGTCTGCCACTTTTGATGGTTATTATCAATACAGTACTAATAAAATTACACAAATAATGTAGTTAAAAACGTAATCCCTGTTGGCCGCATATAAATTTGTTTTGAATTTTCTAAACTTTTCTTCCAACCAATTTTTTGCCGAGAAAGGTATTTCCACAAACTTTCCAAACAGGGTTGATTTACATGCCACAATCGACTAACAACTTTACATCCCCTACGAAAGAAAACTGTGCTACGGATTTTTTTTTTTTTATCGCTCAAGAAATATCCGTCCACCTCTGCTAGGTTTTGAACCCACGAACCTCGGGCCCTGAGGCGAGCACTTTACCCCAAGACCCCGAGGTCAACAAGAAAATGGTTAAATATTAAGAAGTACTTTGGGGAGGGGGAAAAGAGAGGGGAGGGGGGTTAGTTCTCGTTTAAAAGCCTTGGGGCCCAGACGAGTGTTTCATGATATTACCGGCAAGGTCTGCTTTGGAAAGCAAATTACAGCGAGTGGTGCTTTATTTCAAGGTCCATTGCCTTTGAAAAGAAAGGGCAAATATAAAAATCTTGATCCCCCGCTTTGATCGCTGAGCTGAAAGAAAAATCCATGTTTTTTTTTTCTGGTATAAAAAAAAAAGAGAGCTCTAGTGAGGACGTGCGTGGACCAACAGTTACATAAGTAGCCAGGGTTAGTTCCCAACTGAACATGTTTTCTCTAATATTAGACTGAGCCTAGCTAGGCTTTGCGGGTCATGAATAGACAGACGTTCTTTTGATAGGTTCTAAAATATGATATATATATATATATATATATATATATATATATATATATATATATATATATATATATATATTAACAAGATACTTTGAAAAAGTTGCTAAAAGTCTGAGTAGAGATAAAATATACAAACATTCGTCGTAACATTTTGTTTAACAAGAATATAATACGAATCGTAGTCAAAAGAAACTTTTTTTTAAATACATTTTTTTTGCGGTCAACATTGATAACATATTTTAACATTGCTTTTTAATTCCCGTTCGTATAATAAGTTACTTTATTCTAGATCTATTACTTTTTCAAGTCTGTTGCCTATGTCAGTTTTTTTTTATTCAAGCCATATATTTTCCACCACCAGTTTGCTCACCCTATGTCTTATAATCTAACTTAAGTCTAGGACAGGCACAACATCCAATACCCAGCCGTTAATTTATCGATGTGAAAGGTAAACACACATTTCACCAATGATACATCGAACCAGTGACCCTTAGCTCAGTAGACAAACACTCTACTGACTGAGCTATGGTGTCGGATCTATTATAAGCTACTCGTATTAACTAATCACGCTAATGTTTTAGGGATGAGGAAGGTTAAATTTAGAGGAAGTGTACTCACATTTGGGTGAAGGGGGTTAGTGGGAAAATATTGAGAAGAAACCACTCTTAGTACACCCGACCGGGATTCGAACTCCAATCTCCCCGTCATTGACAGTACAGTATATTGCGAGAGTGACGCCTTAAACCATTCGAGTAGGCCTACCGTGGAAGGTATTTTACTATAATATTAGTTGATAATATCTATCAAAAGAGACAGTTGAATATACCATGACTTGATGTGTAAATAAAATTGCAAGACAAAGAAAGTTATTGAAGATAACCGTTTGTTCTCACGGCTCTGCATTTCCACACCAAATGTAAAGGGTCAATCAATCGCCTTAAGTTAAGTAGGCTTGTAGGGGAGTGCGAGAAAAGATACATATTTTTACAGTTTTTATAACGAACATATTTTTTTTGACCAAAATAAATCAAATATTGATTAGATAGATATGTTTATTTTAATTTTATACATAGTCATCACAACATTTCTTGAATATCTGTTATGGCGTATAAGCATTTAAAGAGGACATTGGGTGACCTGGTGGTCTAGGGGTAGGTGTCAGACTTCTATGCTGGCGGCCGGGGTTCAATCCTCGGTCCCGGCAAGATTTATCTGATTACCAAACCCTTCCTTCACCTCTGACAAAACATCTTGTGAATGTGAGGAATGCCAGGCCTCCACCGTGGTTCGGATTCCACGTTAAACTGTAGGTCCTCCATTCATCTCACAATCACCCTACCATTACACATTAGCGTAAGTGCGTATAACCCGAATGGGTAGTAAGACGCGGTGCTAATAATAATAATAATAATAATAATATAAAGAGGACATTTTTATTCTCTCAATTTTGTTGTTGTTTATAAGCCACTATGCCCATGACAAATATTAAATAAATATTGAGATTACTATGTGTATACAATTTTACTAAATGTATCTAATGAAGTGATTTTTTTTATTGACTTTGTCCTAAATAAGTTTTTGTTTTAAAAACCATTAAAATAAAGATCTTAACTTACGTTACCTTTTAATTATAACGAAAAAAACTCCATGGTGCGTATCAAGCCTTACCGACCGAGCGGCCGCCAGCTGTTGAAGAAGATAGTACCAACTTATGCCCATAGAGGGTGTCATGTAATCAGCACAATGAAACCTCTCACCGCTAGTCCAGTTTTTTTTTTAAACCAAAGCCGCCACTTCTTCATTCAAGTAGCTCCTCATTTGTCATCCCGAGGCTAAGTTGACCTGGTCCAAACACACTGCTTCACGGAAAATCTAGAAGCGACTGGAATCGAACTCGGGACCTGTGGATCTGTAGCCAGGAACTCTAACAATTAGATTGCAGAAGCATAAAAGTTTACAAACAATATTATTTAGTGACATCACTAAAAGAAATGGTACGAACTCCGCACGGACTTTCTCACTCTATTATTATTATTATTATTATTATTATTATTATTATCACCACGTCTTACTACCCGTTCGGGTTATACGCACTTAAGCTAATGTGTAATGGTAGGGTGATTGTGAGATGAAATGAAGGACCTACAGTTTAACGTGGAATCCGAACCACGGTGGAGGCCTGGCATTCCCCACATTCACAAGATGTCTTGTCAGAGGTGAAGGAAGGGTTTGGTAATCAGATAAATCTTTGCCAGGACCGAGGATTGAACCCCGGCCGCCAGCATAGAAGTCTGACACCTTACCCCTAGACCACAGGTCACCATCTCACTCTATTGTTTAAAAATAAAAATATATTTATATACACTAGCGAATCCAAGAACAAACAAGATTAACTTCTTGAAATACACACTTATTTGCTTCACAACTATAGCTCACAAAATTGTATCAATATATTTGCCAATATCTCCGAAACTATTGGTTTTATAAAAATATATTTCAAGTAAAAGTTTTTTATTTTTAATAGTACTAAAATTTTACAATGATAAGTTATCTTATATCTGAAATAGTTGTGGAGATATAGAAATTTTGTTTCTGTAAAGAACCCTAAAAATCATTTTTATGGGAAAATGAAAAAAGTCATTTTGTTTATGATTTTAATCAAAATTGTTATAGTCAATTTTGAGAAAATTGATGTTTTCTCTTTTCGCCCTTTATTAAACTTCTCTTAATTTTAGGGTTAGACAGACGGCGATACAAAAACAACTTTTTAGGGTTTGGGGTTCATGAAACGTTGACATCCATTAACATCTCGAGTTATATTTTTTTGACAGTCGTAATACTTTACCTTAAAGTGTTGGAAAAGTTAAAAAAATACATATGTTTTCGTATAAATCGAAAAATATTGGTTTTATAAAAATATATTTCAAGTAAAAGATGTTTATTATTAATAGATCTACAGGTATGCACTGTTAAGTAATTTCATGTCTATAAGACTTACGAAGATAAAATTAAAAATTAGAATTTACGCATCAGACCGGAACCCTTAAAGTTATTTTGATGAAGAGTTGAGGGTAGCCATTTGGTTTGTAATATTTATAAAAGCTTAGGAATGAAATTTAACCAAAATCGTTAAAGCCGATTTTGATAAAATCAAATTTTTCTCTTTCCGCCCATAAGGAAAATACCCTTAATTTTAGGGTTGGATATTCAATTCCAAAAACGCCTCGGGGCAAACCTAAGAAGACCCTAGATACCAAGTCCTAGCCCGATCGGTAAAATAGTTTGTTAGAGCGTATCTTGAGAAAATAAATTTTATCTTTTTTTTTTACCTTCAGTATACTGCCCTTAATTTTAGGTTAGATAACTAATTCTCAAAACTCCTCTGGGAAACCTTTTAAAAACCAGGTTTTAGCCCAATTGGTAAATTGGTTTAGGCTCTAGGCTTAGATACAGACAGACAGACAAACGGTATAGCGAAAACAACTTTTTTGATTTCAGTGGGTCATGAAACGTCGACATAATCAAAATCTTGAGTTCGATTATTATTTACAATCACAATACTTATCTCTCCGAGTGTCAGTTGAGAGAAAATAAACGTGAAACAAATACTTAAATGAGGGAAATGAAATCTTATCAACAACAAAATATGCGTCAATTTCTTTCTAAGTTGAATCAAAATCATTGTCCGACACCTTAGCTCAGTCGGTTGCGTGTCTGTCTACTAGGTTAAGGGTTCCGGGTTCGATTCCTGGCATGATCGAATAATGAATCATTAGTAAAATGTGTGTTTACACTTTCACAGTGATGATTTAATGGCCGGGGACTGGATGTTGTGCCTGTTATAGATTTAAGTTAGTTTATAATTCTTGTGCTGAAATGATCAGTTGGTTCAGAAAGTGTACGTTAAATACTTGACATAAATAATTTTTTTTTAAAAAATACAGCAAAAATTCACGCTGTATATTAAATCTTCCGTGCATCCCTGGATCTATGCGCTCCATGGTTTGGGAAATTAAACAAACGATTGTGGCACCATATCACTACAGCGACGATCTGAAGGTCAAAGGCGCCTTGTGTTTTGTCAATATACAACCCACATTACAAAACTGTATAAAATGTATGTATGTATCTCACGGTGTTTATATTTAACATTGGTTTAAGGTGGGGGGGGGGGGGGGGATGTGAGAAAGGCGGGAAAAGGTAAAAGTGTTTTTGCAGTTTTTAAATAATTTTTTTTTGGTCGAAATAAATTAAATATTGCACCAATAAAGTTTAATTTTCTTCGCACGGTGATATCAACAATTGTCGAATATCTGCCATGACCATTGCGACATTAGATGAAAAACTTTTTTAAATGAAGAGAAAAAGTTGTCAATAAATTCCAGGACATCCTTAACATGAATTCAACAACCGTTGATATCCATATGAAAAAAAAAATCTCCTCTTATATATGTATATATGTACTGGAGAAATATTTGATTTATTTTGTCCAAAAAAAGTTTTGCTTTAAAAACTACAAATACTCTGATCTTTTATCGTGTCTCTTATTCTTTCCCCTAACGAGTGTGTGTCACATTCCAATATCCCTATCCCATTGGAGTAATTATGCAACCTAAACCCGGTAATTAAATAACAAACAAATAAAATTAATTGTTATATACCAGGTCGTTTTCTTATAAGACGCAAAATTTGATTCAAAGGCAAATTTAAGGATCTGGTGATAAAATATGTTTTTTTTTTTATTTAACTAAGTTGTGGTAGCTCACCCTTGGCTCTTGACATATGAATGTGTTGAACCTGTCCTACTGACATGTGTATGTGTGTGTGTGAAAAGTGTAATAGTGTGAAATTAGTCTCTCTCTCTCTTTCTCATGAAACACGGTGTATCCACATGTATATTTATCAAACATCTCCGTTAGAATACAAACGGCTAGAGAGAAGGGGAATTCAGATGGGCCGGTTGAGCGGCGGGGAAGGGGAGGGAGTGGGGGGGAAGAGGGATCAATATCGCTTAGTTGGCCACTCCCACCGCCAGAGTGCAGCGCGACCGTCGCCTATAGATGACGCGAGCGTCGGTTGTTTTCGACGAGAGTTACTGTAGCTGTGGTCGGCAGTGGTCTTGCTCGTCTAGTAGACAGGAGTAGGAGGGGGAAAACAACCACATTTTGGGATCAACCTTTTATTATTATTATTATTATTATTATTATCAAACAAGACATACAGACAAGACAACACTCAAAAGGTGAGTCTCACAATCAAATTAATATCCTTTTTAAAATCTTTATACTAATATCTGTTTATATATATATATTTTTTTCTGACCGTGTCGTCATTAGTCTCGTTGTGTGAACCAGTTTTGAGGTTATGGATTTTCGGGAGGGGAAGGGGAGGAGCGGGGTAATACCTACATGAGGGGAAGTGAGAAGAAGGGTAAGGAAATCCTGTGACGCGGAATGCACACATTTTTTTAAAAGGGGGAATAGTAAAATGCAACGAGTTGATAACTTAAATAAAAAAAATAATTAAGTTTTACGCAAGGTTTATCAGTAATAAAATAATTCCATACAATTTATACACTATAACGAAATAAGTTATTCATCGAATGTTTATTTTATATATGTGTGAATTTTATGCATAAAAAACAAACAAAAAACACATACTTAACAAAAACGTGAGAGTAGTTTACTTTCACAATATCTCGTCAATGCGTGAACGTAAGAATAACCTTGACATTGTGAACCGGTGCCTTATATAACCCGGGTTTTACTATCTATCGAGTAAACTTCCCCGTCAAAAGTTATAAGGTGTGGTGAGGGAGAGAAGGGGGGGGGGGGTGATAGCAAGTTTCTCTCAAACATTGTACTGTTAAAAAAAAGAAGGTAAGATTGTAGATATGTTTCATGGAATATTTCCTCCCCACTCCCTCGGTTAAGCGTCTTAAATCAATTTCCTCTTCTCCCCTGCACTTTATATATATATATATATATATATATATATATATATATATATATATATATATATATATATATATATATATATATATCTCTTTCTCCTGTTTCTCTCTATTCCCGTCCTACGTTTTGTCGAAGCCCGACGTTTAAAATAAAACACGGAACTGGTGCATTCAGATCGATAACCTCCGTACAACTTCACGTTCGAGATAGCCCCCGTACAAGAGGAAATTATCTGCCTCCCCCCACCCCCCCTTTTAAAAAAAACTGTCATCATGGAGGTATTTATTTTTGTTAAGTTTTTTAATCAGATATATCTATAAAGAATCGTTGTATAGAGAGAAGTCTTATATAAAAACAAAACAAAATGAACACACATGAGAAACACGATTTTTAGATATAATTGTATTGAAAAAAAAAATATATTGAGGGATTAGGAAGTTAGTATTTTAGGATAAAAGTATCTGAATTTGCATGGAAGGAGTGTGACGAACTATTAGGCAAAAACAATTTTCTTTACCCTAAATTATATTTCATTCTCCTTCCACATCAATTCATGTATATTTCATATATATATATATATATATATATATATATATATATATATATATATATATATATAACACACACACACACACACACACAAACACACACGTACATTTATCCCAAAGGGGTAGTGAGACTTTATGATAAAAAATAAATATAAATAAAATAGAATTCTCTACGTCAGTAAATGATTCATGATTTTATGTAACCAACTGATTGTAATAAATAATAGTGGGTGACCTGGTGGTCTAGGGGTACGGTGTCAGACTTCTATGCTGGCGGCCGGGGTTCGATCCTCGGTCCCGGCACAGATTTATCTGATTTCCAAACCCTTCCTACACCTCTGACAAGACATCTTGTGAATGTGTGGAATGCCAGGTCGCCACCGTGGTTCAGATTCCACGTTAAACTGTAGGTCCTTCATTTCATCTCACAATCACCCTACCATTACACATTAGCGTAAGTGCGTATAACCCGAACAGGTAGTAAGACGCGGTGCTAATAATAATAATAATAATAATAAATAATATTAAACATGTTATAATTTTAGAATTTAATAGCATAAGCATAATATTTGATGTACAATCCATTCACGCTGAATATGACCAATTACACCAAGACCGTATCTTATAAGCTACACGATAGTGGAACCGATACCTTAGTTTAGCCGGTAGGGTGTCTGCCTACTGAGCTTAGGGTCCCAGGTTCGATTCCTGGCGTCACCGGAAAAAATGTATAATTGGTGAAATGTGGGTCTAACTTTTCACATTGATAAATAAACGGACAGGTAACTGGGTGTTGTGTTTGTTTTAGATATACATTTATTTCATAATTCGTGTATTTATATAATCAGTTGTTTCAGAAAGTGAACGTTAAATTTTTAAAATAAATGAGAAATGTAATCACAACAGTAAGATAGCTTCCATTCAGCGTAAACGAAGTGTACTTATCTTATAGAAAGAGAGGGGGAGGTCAGGGGGGGCGGAAGGGGGGGGGGAGAGGGACGTTGGAGAGCAAGATGAAACGAATTTAATATTGGTATGATGGTGTTTTTAAAAAAAAATTTAAAAAGAATTTTTTCCAAGTAAAATATAACGAGCTTTATTAATTTTTATTGAAAAACTTTTAAGTTAACATGAAAGGTTGTAGTCTTACCTTGACTGTTTACACTACGGCTATATATTATACCATAGTGTATCCAAGCAAGGTAAGCTTGCTTCCATTCAACGAAAATGGAAGGCACATGAAGGCCCTATTTGACGTGAGCAGTTTAATTGTTTACATCATGTTTTATAAAAGGAGAGTTTAAATTTTAAACGCTTAAAAAGTAATAAATCACTGAAATATAAATCTATTTTGGATTAGAAAAATTTGATATATATATATATATCAATCTTTGTTTTTCTAATATATATAAATATCTTTATTTTTATAATGTATATAAATAAAGTTATGAAGTCAGTTGATTATATTATTTTAATCTGGTCATAATTATTTTTATGAGATATTTATGCAGGCCTATACCTGTTGATATATATATATATATATATATATATATATATATATATATATATATATATATATATATATATAATCTATATTGACAGACATATATATATTTTACAGATATATATTAACATGTATATATTAACATATATATATGACATATATATATATATTAACAGATATATATATGACATATATCTATTAACAGATATATATATATATATATTATATATAATCTATATTGACAGACATATATATATTTTACAGATATATATTAACATGTATATAATAACATATATATATGACATATATATATATATTAACAGATATATATATGACATATATCTATTAACAGATATATATATATTAACAGATATATATATATATATATTAACAGATATATATATATATATATATATATATTAACAGATATGTATATCAACAGGATATTTATATCAACTGACTTCATAAGGTAATTTAATTATTATAATTAACCCGCTTTGCTGGCCGTATGGTTTAAGACATCATTCTCACAGTAGACTAGACTGCTGATGTCTGGAAGAAAGAGGTTTGAGTCTCGATCGGGTGTGCTGATGATTTTTTCCAAAATGTTTTTTCGCTCTCTCTCCAAGCAAATGGGGGTACACTGCCTCTAAATATAACCGTCATCATCTCTACAACCATTAGCGTAATTATTACACAAGTGTATAACCTGAACGGATCGTAATACGCGGTGTTAAAAAAATGGTTTAAATAAATAGCTCATAGCAATTCAAACATTGTTGTAAGACATAGAGAAGTAACAGTTTTCCTACAAAAAAATAATCTCGAGCAAAATAACATTTGAACTTTAATAGTTTTAGTTTGATTCTAATTTTTTTTTCTTCTAATCATTGTTCATAAAATATTTTATTTTTGTATAATCATTTTAATGGGAAATAAATTAAGTAGAATTAAGTTAACACAGATTTGTTAACAAAATACATATTTAATTCCATACCTATTTTAAATTTTTTCATTTCTTATGATATGCTAGTTTTTTCATTTAATAGATTTATGTTTTCTCATAACCCAAAGTATTTAGTATTCATCTTTCAATTACTTTTTAGTTTTACCTAATACATTCAACTCTTTATAAGCCCACCTTAGAGTCCTTAACTCTTACTCGATCTATCTACCAGTCTATTGCTAGGTATTTGCGATGGTCTTAAAACTATTTCTAGATCTTTCCAATAATCTTAAATTCTTTTTGACAATTCTTCCTGGATATTTCTAATGGCCTATGTGTCTCCTTAGTTATACTAAAAGGTATTAAATTATCCTTAGATATATTTAACGTCCTTGAACATTCTCTTGAGATATCTAGCGTCCTTGAACATTCTCTTGAGATATCTAGCGTCTTTAAACATTCCCTTGATATACCTAACGTCTTTAAACATTCCCTTGTTATACCTGACGTCTTTAAACATTCCCTTGTTATACCTGACATCTTTAAACATTCCCTTGTTATACCTGACGTCTTTAAACATTCCCTTGTTATACCTGACGTCTTTAAACATTCCCTTGTTATACCTGACGTCTTTAAACATCCTATTACCTGTTTAAATCCTTGAACCTCGTCTTAAACATTCCCTTGATATACCTGACGTCTTAAACATTCCCTTGATATAACCTGACGTCTTTAAACACTCCCTTGATATTCATAAAATACATAATTAGTTGTAGTAAGGAACAATTATATATCCTATTAGATAAAAATAGATATCAAATTGAAGGATATGAATAAGATAGAAATTGGTTATTAATATAAATTATATTGACAATATCAATTAAGTATAATTTTCATAACGAGTCAATGGACTGAGTGGCAAAGTTGTTGTTAAAACAAGAAACAAAAAATCAATTAGATTCAATAATTGTGAGTGAAAATAGATTATGTATTGAGAAAAGTTTTGATTAGGTTAAAAAGTAATAATAGAACCTTTACAAACACATTAAAAATGTGAGTCATAAAGCACATATATAACAAAATAATAAAACATATTAAAATACATGTATTATAGACATTAGTTAAAATAAAATAAGGTGTATAATATTGATGACAAGATAATTATGATTAGAAAATAATTAATAAAGTTCCATTGAGAATTGAGCCTATACTTTGTTTAAAAGTTTTTTAAATTGGTTGTTCTAAAAATTTCAGGATTTTATGTAGTTAAATATTTACAGTTTTAAATTTAACTACATAAAATCCTTAAATTTTTAGAACAACCAATTTAAAAAACTTTTAAACAAAGTTTAGGCTCAATTCTCAATGGAACTTTATTAATTATTTTCTAATCATAATTATCTTGTCATCAATATTATACACCTTATTTTATTTTAACCAATGTCTATAATACATGTATTTTAATATGTTTTATTATTTTGTTATATATGTGCTTTTTGACTCACATTTTTTATGTGTTTGTAAAGGTTCTATTATTACTTTTTAACCTAATCAAAACTTTTCTCAATACATAATCTATTTTCACTCACAATTATTGATTCTAATTGATTTTTTGTTTCTTGTTTTAACAACAACTTTGCCACTCAGTCCATTGACTCGTTATGAAAATTATACTTAATTGATATTGTCAATATAATTTATATTAATAACCAATTTCTATCTTATTCATATCCTTCAATTTGATATCTATTTTTATCTAATAGGATTCCCTTGATATACCTAACGTCTTTAAACATATCCTTGATATACCTGACGTCTTTAAACATTACCTTGATATACGTGACGTCTTTAAACATCCCTTGACTATACCTGACGTCTTTAAACATCCCCTTGATATACCTGACGTCTTTAAACATCCCCTTGATATACCTGACGTCTTTAAACATCCCCTTGATATACCTGACGTCTTTAAACATTCCCTTGATATACCTGACGTCTTTAAACATTCCCTTGATATACCTGACGTCTTTAAACATTCCCTTGATATACCTGATGTCCTTAAACATTCCCTTGATATACCTAACGTCTTTAAGCATTCTTTCGATATAGATAACGTCCTCAAACATACCCTTTGTTTTTTCTAACGTCCTTAAGAATACTTTTGGTAGAGTTAACACCCTTAAACATCCTTTTATAATTACACCCTTACGAGAGCTTTAAGATATTTTCATAATAAAACAACATACAAAAGATTCCGACACACATTACATAAAAGAAAAGGTAATCGATTATTTCCATGTGTTCACACACATATCCCTTGGTTTTTTTCTCTCTCCTATATCTTTACATGTTCTTCCTGAACATAAAACACCATTAAATTAAACTTAGCCAGAAGACTTAATCCTTCCTATAAATGATAGCTTCAGTAATTGTACTACTTTAGTTTCACAAAGAGTAAGAACTCGTTGACAAATATGTCATCGTTTTGGACTCTTGTAAATTGAGAATAGCAAGGTATTCTATATTTGTAGCTAACTACGCTAAACTATATTTGTAGCCAAGTACGCTAAACACCCGTTATTAAGGCGGGTCTTATTCTTGTATGTAGAACAGTTGTAGTAGATAATTACTTGCACTTGCCACTTAACTTACTCTCAAACAATCAACGTACACTTGTAAAGCATGTCGTCAATATTATTTAAAAAGTGAAAATATTCCTTTAGACAATGGTTCTTGAAGTTATAAACAACCGATTATCATATATATATATATATTATATATATACACACATACATATATGTGTATATATATATATATGATAATCTGTATGTTTAAACTCAAGAAGTGTATTTCAAAATAAATTTTAATTTACTAAAATTGGAAATTCCCCTTTGAATATTTTTGAAATTTAAAATTTTTGGGTAGATTTTTGCTGTACAAGCTTTATTTTATATACATAGATATACATATATGTATATGTATATGTGTATATATATGTATATGTGTATATATATGTGTATATATATGATTATATATGTATATATATATATATATATATATATGTATATAAAATAAAGTTTGTACAGCAAAAATATACCCAAAAATTTTAAATTTCAAAAATATTCAAAGGGGAATTTGCAATTTCAGTAAATTAAAATTTATTTTGAAATACACTTCTTGAGTTTAACCAAACCAAATATGATAAAAAAAATTGTTTACTCCAAAGATTATCGTATCAAATTTTACCATTTTCTAAAACGACTCCGCAGTCAATAAAAATAATTGTTACTGTGTACCGAACATATTTTCTTTCTCCTTTATCTAAAAATGGAAACAATTACTTAAAACTCGTAAGATTTGTGAAACAAGATAATATACATTGTTGTTGAAACATAATGGAAAACTTTGAAAAAAGAGGGAAATATTTGTACACCAAAGAGTATAATGCATTCAATTCAAATTTTCAGTATATATAGCTAGGAAACTGTTGGTTTTATAAAAAAACATTTCAAATAAAATGTTTTTATTTTTAAAAGTTTAATAATCTTTAATAACCTTTACACCTATAAGTTATTTCGTATCTCAAATATTTGCAAGGATATGATGTAAAGTGCCATAAAAGTAATTTTAATGGGAAAATGATAATTTACATTTTGTTTGTAATGTTAAACAGTGCCTAAATACGGAATTTAATCAACATTTTTGGAAAAGATTTGGAAAAAAAAATTCTTTTTTTTTTCTCATTCAGTAAACTATCCTAAATTTTAGGATTAGCTATCTACCCCCAAAAACTCCTCAAATCAAACCCTAAATACCACGTTTTTGCCTGTTCGGTTAAATGGTTTGGGCTCGAGAACGAGATATAGGTAGACAGGCAGGCAGACACGCAGAAAGACAGACACAGCCAGCCATACAGATAGACACCATCACGAAAATCACTTTTCGGTTTCAGAAGATCATGAAATGTCAACATTTTATCAACATCTCGAGATCGAGATTTTTTAAAGATCACAGTTCTTCTCTCTACGAGGGGTCGATAGAAATAAAAAATATACATTAGTTGATGAATGAATGGACGCTATTAAACAAAGGTTCCCAATGTCATAAAAAAGCTTTTAAAGTCTATAAAAAATATCTTCAGTTGTAGATTTTCACACAAATCACAACGTCTGGACTTCAAGCTTGAATTTACTAGTGACTTGGACAAGGTATAAAGTTGACATGGTGATCTTTCACTTAGGATTTCACAAAAAAAAAAAAGAAGAGAAAGGGAACCAAGCTAACGCGAATTTTAAATACCTAAGAGTCTTTTTTTTTTTTATCATCCCAGCACTTGAAGTTTAAAACCTATTCGCGCTTACCTGATGAAGAATGGCATCGGGAGTTTTTTTTTTTTTTTTTTTGTAACCAAAAGGAAGATTCGAGGACTTGGCTTGGTTGGTTTCATGGGATTTTCACGGTTGGTTTTGAAATTATTACTCGCGGGTTAAGGTGTGGGTTTACCACCAATTAAGTGAAGTGTCTCGACGTTCTTATGCGGGGTGGGGGGTGGGTGGGGAAGAGGGTAGCTTTATTTTACCCTCTAACCCTCCCTTCCGTTTAGAATATATCGAACGTTTCGCTTTAATTAACGTATTTTGAAACTTAGAGCCGATCTGGTAATTGTGCGGTTTGTGGCCCTTCAATAGGAGTCTGCCATAGTGCCATCGGTTATAATTTATGTCCTACTGCCTTTTAATGGAAGGGGTAGGCCATGTAAACGGGCTAATGTTTTATACGGATGTGTGAACAAGAGAAAAAATAAGACTCTTAAGAATAAAAGAACATGTATGACTCGGTGTATGGATTTTGTTGAAAAGAAGTAATAATAAGTCTTACTACCCGTTCGTAAAAGAAGTAAGGAAGCAAGGACAGGGAAGTGTGGAGAAAGTTAGTGAGGATGGATTAAGGTGGAGTGCTAGTGAGCGTGAGTTTAGGGCAGTATTTTTGCAGTTTTTATAGCACAAACATTTTTTTTTGACCAAAATAAATAGAATATTTCTTCTATAGAATCATAGAGTTTAGTTTTCTGCACATGCTAATCTAAACAGTTGTTGAATATCTGTAATGAGCATGGCGGTATTTGGTGACAAACTTTTCTCTTTATTTAAAAAGTTTGTCACCAAATTCCGCCATGCTCATGCAGATATTCAACAACTGTTGGGATTAGCATGTGCAGAAAACTAAACTCTATGATTCTATAGAAGAAATATTTGATTTATTTTGGCCAAAAAATATTTGTGCTATAAAAACTTAAAAATACTGCCATAAACTCGCAGCTCACTAGCACTCCACCTTAAGTAAGGAGCTTTTCTTTTTCTTTAGCTATATGCACAATTGCCTATCCCGTAAGGGTTACGGCGTAATTAGGTAAGTATATACTGCCTTTTTTGGGATGTACGAAAGTTACACCTGAGAGAACATGAATAGAAGTGCGAATCATAAGGAAACAGACAAGTTCTTGAATCTCACCCGTGGGAATGGAGGGGGTGGGGGGCATTTTTGAGGTTGGAGGATATTCCATACCTCATTCAGGTGAGCATGGTGAGCTCTATTCACTTTAATTTTATATTTCATGTCACTTACTAGGGGTTAGACCCGTCTCATACAGACGCAATTTTGGATTTCACGAGAAGTCTATTTCCTTTATCCATATCTAGTTTTTTTTTCTTTCAAAACAGGAGGTAGCGTGATTTATATCCATGGCTCTGAAAGGCTATTGGTATTAATTTTTTCAAGTTTCGGATTTCTCTCTAAATAACCCTGTTTACGTGGCTTGCAACATGATTGGCTGGCTAGAACACGTGGTACCCTTTATTTAACGTGAAAGTTTTCCCCTGATCATCTCGGTTAATTTAGGTGAATGTTAAGTGTACGTTAAGTAAACTTCATCATGATGGATTATATTTAAAAAAAAAAAAACAAAACAAACAAGAGGCGACCTTTTGTTACGTGAACTATAAGTGAACATTGCGTAAACGTAAAGTTTAGTGTGATCCCAGCATTACGCTTTCATGCAAACACCATTACACTGGTTGTGCTGATATTTCGGATGGACATAGCTAGGACGTCCGGTTAATATAATAAGCTAGTTATAATTTAAGTCCACCATTTTGTATCAAGATGGCAGGATACAAAACAATACTTTTTTGTGTGACCTTTTTCTCATCTTCTGCTGATTGGATCTTCCTTGGACTATTTTTGAAATGTTCCTAGATATGTATATGAGACATGACGGCCATCTTTAAAGAAAATGGCTGTTATAGAACATTCATTTTTAACCCGTCCAAAGCTCTAGAACAGGGTTTACCAAATGGCGGACCGTGGTCTGCATCTGGACCGTAGAATTTTTTTTTTTACGCACCTCAACAAGATATCGATACACAGAAGAAATTATGCTATTTCGGTGGTGGGAGGGTGGTAGACAAGGGAGGGTAGCTTTAACCCGCCCTTCACAAACAATGGCGTGCCACAGGACATATTTGATCTCTGTTTTTGTTAGTAAATAAGTATGATGATTAAAAGGAAAGAAAATAACATTTTTGAATAATTGTTAGTCTGTAGAAATTGACATTGAGTCAATGCTAACGTTTGCTAGACTGCGGGAGTATCGCAAGATTTTAAAACGGACCTTTCTTTATAAAAAAAATTGGATACCCCTGTTCTATAATATAAACTAAGGGAAGCCTAATCGTAGCCAATAGTAATATTGCTATTATTTTTGTTATTATATTTAATAGTTTTATTATATAACAGCTGTTTGTCTATTTTATATAAAACCATAATTATAAATTCAATTTATATAATATTGTATCTTCTTTTCAAATCATCATTATTATTAGCACCGCATCTTACTACCCGTTCGTGTGATACGTACTTACGCTAATGTGTAATGGTAGGGTGGCTGTGAGATGAAATGGAGGACCTACAGTTTAACGTGAGATCCGAACCACGGTGGCGGCCTGGCATTCCCCACATTCACAAGTTGTGATTAATACACGTCTTGTCAGAGGTGAGGAAGGGTTTGGTAATCAGATAAATCTGTGCGGGACCGAGGATTGAGCCCCGGACCCCCAGCACAGAAGTCCGACACCTTACCCCTAGAACACCAGGTACCGCTTTCCAAATCAACAAACCGAAGGTTTAGAGTTGGGCATACACTCAATCCCTTGACTGGCTAGTATAAATCCCATGTACTAGGGAGCGCAGAAAGTGTGAGGGTTCCCCGTTGCCTTTCATGCTGAATTTCTATGAGCGAGCGAAAAAGGGCCTATCCATTTTGCCGGCTAGGGTAATTTCACATACCTTCCAGGGTTATTTTAAATGACACATCTGAAATGAGCTATACTTATCCTCCGAAGGAAGTTGTGCTACGGATTTTAATAGCTCATGAAATATCCGTTGACCTCAGCTGGGTTTGAACCCACGAACATCGTGTCCTGAGTTGATCCATTTACCCCAAGGCCACCGTGGTCACTAACTTTCGTGGTCGCATGGTTTAAGGCGCTACTCTCGCAGTAGACTAGACTGCCGATGACGGGGAGATCAAGGTTCGAATCTCGTTCGGGTGTATTAAGGTTTTTTCCCCCAAAATGCTTTCCACTCTCCCTCCACGCAAATGCGGGTATATATCCTCTAAATATAACCTTCCTCATCCCTAAAACTATCACATTAGTACATAAGCGTATAACCCAAACGGGTAGTAGGATGGAGTGGTTATCAAACTATTACACGTGTACGTGGGTACACGCACCACAGTTTGGGAGACACCTTGCTACACTAGCCCTACCTGACGACGAGTTGTCAAGTGTTGGACGGAAGTTGTTGTTGACTTCCTCTCAAGTGACGACTCTCAGTCACACGACCTTGGCCGTACTTGTGACAACTCTTCATGACCTTGCATTGTTACCTCTTCTCACGCGCACAATAAAACGAGTGTTACGTAGGTGAGGCAAGTCCGTTCGTCCGTCCGTAAGACACATGGGATCACCTTCCAATGTCTCTGGTTCGAAACTGGTCTGTACTAGGATTTTGAAATACAACAAACTTAGAATCGGGATATGTGAGAAAGATAACTTTTTTTAATCACCATTCTGACAAGACACCTTGTGAATGTGGGGAATGCCTGGCCGCCACCGTGGTTCGGATTCCACGTTAAACTCTAGGTCCTTCATTTCATCTCACAATCACCCTACCATTACACATTAGCGTAAGTGCGTATAACCCGAATGGGTAGTAAGACGCGGTGCTAATAATAATAATAATAATAATTTAATCACCATGTCTTACTACCCGTCCGGTTTATGCGCTTATGCACTAATCACGCTAATGGTTTTAAGGATTAGGAAGGTTAGATTTAGATGGAGTGTGCCTGCATTTGCGTGTAAGGTGAGTGGAAAACCATTTGGTGAAAGCCTCCCTCAGTACACCCGACTGAGATTTGAACCTCGACTCCCATGACATCGGCAGTCTAGCCTACTGTGAGGGTAGCACTTTAGACCACGCGGATGCACCTCTATTATCGAGTTCTTACTATCGTTACCAGTTTCTATTGTTTTCTTTAAGAACAAACATGAATGTATTATTTTATGCTTTACTTTAGGAAACTTTCCACGTTACGATCAACGGAATAACACCCAAAACTCTACCCAGAACAAATAATAGATCAGAAGGAATATATGTAATGGTTTAATTTGTTTACCCCGAAACTTTATTGGCGCCGGATGAAACAGGGTCTCTCTGAAATCCTCTCCCTTCTCTCCCCCCCCCCCCGCATTGAAACTGATATAATTTAAAGGCATTGTCTGCAGTTTGACTCTGCCATTCAAACAGGGACCGAGTCGCTTTTGTCAATCCTAGTATCACACCCTAGCGACTCTGTTTTAACTGCGCCGTTGACCTATTCCCGGCCATATAGCGAATGAGGCGAGGAATATAAAATATCATTTCTCTTTCCGTTCCATGGAGGGAAGTGTTTAAGACAATACAGGGTTCCTAAAGCTAATTAAAGTCATGAATATTCTTCATGAATGTATACACTCTTTGATATTTCTTTTGATTTTTTTTTTGCAGTAAACTTTGATAAAATTTAATATATTATTGTTATAAGTATTGAAAATGACTGCTGCATTACATGGCTTGGCTTATGAATACTTTAAAGTAAATTTAACTTTTATAGCTGTCGGGTAAGGTTCTTCCTATGGAAGTTTGACTGTTAATTTTTAACATGCTTTCCGGCGATTCCGAAATATGCATAAGACTTTTTCAATATTTTTCCAATTTAGAGAGTTTAATATCAATCTATAAAAAATTAAAATATAAATAAATGCAATACATAATAATTTATTACTCTCGTATAGAGAACACGTATTTTAATCCTGCAAAATTTTCACCTCAAGGTTGTTATGGATCTTTATATATATATATATATATATATATATATATATATATATATGTGTGTGTGTGTGTCTCAACCCAAGACTTTGGATTTTTACAATTCTCTCTGTATCCATGTTTGTCTGTCATTGTAAAGTTTAAAATTGTTCAATCAGATTTTAGCCTAATTTCATATTGTATAATTTATCCACCCTCTCACTCTTGTTAAATTCTTATGTGTTAAATATATCTAATTCTTTGTATTTTGTATTTAGGCTTATCAGAAACTATTAGCTAACCATCTTAAATTTATTATTCATCACTGACGAGTTGATGCGGATTAAATTACATTGAAACGCAACAAGCTTGAACTTTTTTTTTATTTATTCATGACATGATACAAAGAGCTTTAGCTCACCGAGGAATATACATTTAATTTACACATATATTAAAAACAACTTATGATAAAAGTTCTACAATTATTTGGTGAGTATAAACATAAATGGCTAGCGGTACAATGTGAATGATTTTAGATAGTTTTGGAATATGTGTGTGAAAATATTGATGAAATATTAAAATGAATACATTCATTCAAGTAACGTGAAAAACACCGATTAAAATACAAATTAATTTAGAAAAGAAAAAAAAACATATTTTTCAATCAAAATATTTAAGAAGAAACACACAAAAAAATTTTTTTTATCAAAATATTTAATATAATAATAAGAAGAATGAGAATAAGAAACACCAACCCCACAAAGTTGCATCATATTAAGACCAGAGTCCAGTTTACTCGGCAGTGACTGTTCGCTAGGAGAAAGGGGTTGGATATGTTGGAGCGAATTGTATTATGTAAATTGTACCAAGCACCGGGAATATGATTGTGATCTATAGGGAGAGATCTATACATCTAGAGAGTGAAAGGAAGGGGGGGTGATCTACCGCCACAAGCGTGTTTATATCAAAAGAAGCAAAAACTAGTAGAAAAAACATATCGAGAGAGGCGTGTTGATATTATTTTCCAAATAAATACTAATACCAATCATCGACTTAACTTCCCCATATAAGTGGGAGGTGGAATCATTTTCATTGACATATACAAGTATTTAGCTATATTCCAATTTTCATTGAAAGGGTATTTTAGTAAAAACAGTAGAATTTTGATAATTCGACATTGGTTAATCCTAAAAATTGGATATTTCGAATCAACCATGATCCACCATGAAATTCCTATCTATATGAATGATAAAAATTAACATTTAATATGAATTTTAGAGGGAAATATTTGGATATTTCGAAGCCTATCCATTGTTAATTTTTTTCCTAGTTTCCACTCATTTCGAACCTAGCTTAACGACGGTGGAACGCCGACAGACGGGGAGATTCTTGAAGAAGTAAATAACAAATATATCAAAGAATCCTTTGATTAAGAATACAACATAAAAATCCAATCAAAATAACAAAAAAAAAACCCATCCGTTTCTGAAGTTCTTACAGTGATGGAAAACCTGAGAATATTCAATAAATCCCAACCAGACGTAGAATACAACATTTTTAATGCAATCGGTGAACTTGAAGATGTGTCAAGATAAACAAATTACAAAAAAACAACAACAAGATAACTAATTTTTTCAAACGTAATTGAAAACAACCGATTTAAAGTCAAGATTTGTCACACCGATCATGCTTCTCAGGAAATCTCATTTCACCTCAACTGCATTTTGTTCCTTCATAAACTACGTTTCTGCAGCGTACGTCAATATTGGTAGCTAACGTAGTAAGACGCAATGAAAAAAAAAAAGTAATTGGAAGAGCGTGTTCCGGTAGTTCCGGGCAGAGGTCACGACAAGCTACAAGAGCCATAGGTCATTCCCGATCTGCTTTGGTGTCTCCAAGCATCACCATAGCCGTACATTAATCGTGTCAACACACAAATAGAAGGATACCCTCGATGTATTCGTCACTATAAACGTCATCGTAATGTTGGCGTGTCGAGTCGGACACAGCTGGACTGCCTCTGTCAACTGCAAGAGTTTATTACGTCGACAGTGGACGTTGGGTGATGTATTGGCCGGACAGAACACACACGGAAATGTTCCGGACCGTTAATAGTGTCGTCAGCGGCGACCGGATTTTGATCACCTAAAATTGATTATAAAATGAATAAAGTTAAAATAATATTATAATATATATAAAATATTATATATATCAAAACAAAGATTCCATTTAAAAAATATACTTAGAATTAAAAACAAAGGGTTATAATAAATGCACGCAACTAAATCAAACATGCGCTTAACTAAGGGGATAAAGACCTATTCTGTTTCCGAAAACCAAATCGTATTATTTGAACCCACCCTTAAGAAAGTGTTCATTCCAATTTCGAAACGTTCTTCAAACAAACCCGAGGAGCTTCTTTTTATCAATCCACTTCAGATCCGATCTCTTCTCCTCTCTTTAAGGGGGAACGATCCATAGCAAGCTTAGCAATGGCTTTCACAATTTTCAAATTAATTATATTCTTACGAAATTATGTATATAGATTGTTTTAGCTGTCAATATAATTTCCATGACATTGTATTTATTTAAAGTAGATATCGACAAGATAGTCCACACCAGTGACCACGCAGTTTGATGCCGATGATAGAAAGGTTATGGTTCAAATCTTGGTTAGTCCCCTTTTAAGGGTGGTTTTTCAAGTATTATTTCACGCACCCGAGGTGAGACTTAGAATTTGCATTCTAGTAGTATTCTTTAAAATATAAATAAACTGCAACTTCTGGGTGACTTGAAATAATAATAGGGTGCCAAAATACCATACAAAAAAACTAACCTAAATGAGACAAAAAAGGGTGTGACACCCTCCACCCGCCCTTCTTTTTATATTAATATTTTGGGAATGTTTTAATTAAATATCGAAGTGATTCGTCTACAAAACAAACACGAGTTTCATAGAACCTATAAAGGCGATGTTATTAAAAGATAAAAAGAATATATTTGATAAAATATTTAGATGTTATTTATTTATTTATAAATAATTATTAGTTTATTTAATTTATATGATACTTTTTTCCAAACAGACAATTTTTTGTTGTTGGTATATGCCCCTAAGACCATATGGACGAACCGGTCCTGATTTCCATACCATCTCCACGATAATACGGGTGCATTTCCTCTTAACAGCCCTTATCATCAATACTCTTTATATTAAGCCGTTAAATAACTTGATATTGAACATCCATACTATAAACTTAATATTAAGTATAACCAAAGTAAGCGTGTAATAATATATTAAAATAAATAGCAAACTTTGTTTAGAGCGCGCAGTTTTGTTAAAACAATTTTTCACTTGAAAATGCATGGTATTTTAATTTCTCCAGTTCTGTTAAATTCGAATTTTCGATTAGTTCTATATGGGCCCATGATTCCTGTTCTACTTGAACTATCAAGATACTACTGTATACCCAATAAAAGTGTTTGTCCTCGTTAAAAATGGTCGTTCAAGGGTGGGATTGTAAGGAACTCAAGTTAAGTGCAGTTTTTTTTATAGTAAAACATTTTTTGGTCAAAATGAATAAACTATTCTTCCAATAAAAACAAGAGTTTAATTTTCTTCACATGATGACTTTAACACGACTATCAGGGGTGACCTAGTGGTCTAGGGTTAAGGTGTTGGACTTCTATGCTGGGGTCTGGGGTTCAATCCTAGGTCCCGCCATGATTTATCTGATTACCAAACCTTCCTTCACCTTTGACAAACATCTTGTGAATGTGAGGAACGCCAGGCCTCCACCGTGGTTCGGATTCCACGTTAAACTGTAGGTCCTCCATTTCATCTCACAATCACCCTACCATTCACATTAGCGCAAGTGCGTATAACCCGAATGGGTAGTAAGACGCGGTGCTAATATAATTAATAATAACACAACTATCGTTGAATACCTGTCAAGGGTGTCCAGGAATTTAATAACAACCTTTTCTCTTAATTTAAAAAGTTCCTCATCTAATGCCGCTATGCTCATGACAGATATTCAACAACTGTTGATACCACCGTGTGAACAAAATTAAAATTATTTTTCTGCTAGAGAAATAGTTGATTTATTTTGGGCAAAAAAAGTCTTTGATGATAAAAACTGCAAAAAACAAACACACTGGCCTTTTCTCGCGTCCCTTTATATCCCACCTTAAGGGCGAAACACAAACTCACCCCCACACCCCCATTGTCTCTCAAGGCTAGATAATCAATCCTCCCCCCTCCTTTACCCTTGAAACCTAGGAAGTAAACCTTATGATGGGGCGACTAGAGGGGTGAGCAGGGAGAAAACTGTTCTAATTGGTTTTTTTTCTTCCTGTTAAGATTTATTTGTTGTTGGGATTGAACACTGGGTTCCCCCCCCCCCCCGACTCTCCCCTCTCCGAGGAGGAAGGGCAAGACTTGAGAGATCCAACTCTCTAAAGAAGAGGGAAAAGAAGAAAATTTAACTCACTCTCTAACTAGAGACAAGATCGATCAGACCACTCCGTACCTCGGACCATCACGCCGAGAAACGAAGGTCACGTTTCGAAGGGAGAGAGAAAGATGGGGGTTGGAAAAGAACACAACGTCTTATTTATTTATTTTCTAGGAAAAAGGGGGGGGGGTGTCTTTATTGAATTTGATCCACTACAAAAATGTTCAGGCTTTCAAACCTCGTTCCTATTTGCTGATATATATATATATATATATATATATCTTATATATTTATCATTACATCACATCGGTGGATGCGAGGACTAAATGACAGGCTCATCTGTTCTGGTTTCACCGGTGACTGGGAGGTTGGGGCTAGTACCCCGTACGGGTGTACCAAGAGCGTTTCATTTTACTAAATGGTTACTCATCTTCCCTCCACGTGAATGCGAGCACATTCACTCTAAATTATACCTTCCTCATCCATTCCTCATTAGCTTAATTAAATATGATGGTTAGTAAAACGTGATTGATAAGTAAAATGTACATCTTTAAATACAATTGATAATGTAATCGAATGTGGGGAATGCCAGGCCTCCACCGTGGTTCGGATTCCACGTTAAACTATAGGTCCTTCATTTCATCTCACAATCACCCTACCATTACACATTAGCGTAAGTGCGTATAACCCGAACGGGTAGTAAGACGCGGTGCTAATAATGATAATGATAATGTAATGTTAGCTCTTTTTGGTGGTCGTGTGGGCAAGGCGTTACTCTGGAAATAGACTGGATCAACGGTGACAGGTAGGTCAGGGTTTGAGCTCCAGCTACGTGTATTGAGGGTATATTTTACTAAGTGGTTCTACACCCTATACCCCTAAAATTATACCTTTAATCAAAATCGTTAGTATAGCGTATTTCGAAAAATCGATTTCTTCTCTTTTTGCCATTCAGTAAACTAACCTTAATTTTAGGGTTGGATATCTAATTCCAAAAATCCCTCAGGGAAACCTTATGAAAACCCTAGATACCAAGTTTTAACCCTTTGGGTAAAATGGTTTCGGTAATAGGGCGAGATACAGTCGGAAGGAATTGCTAAACAACTTTTTTGGTTTCAGGGGGTCATGAAACGTCGACGTTTATCAAAATATCGGGTTCAATTTCGTGTCAGTCACAATACTTCTCTCTCCGAGGGGTCGAGGGAAAGTAAAATGCAAAATAAGTATGAAGAAACGATGAACTATCGTCGGAACTTTGTGTTATGTGCCAAAATGTCTACTGGTGTCTCATGCTGAGGTTTAGAAATACGCGTCGTCATCATTCTACTTTAGGCTCTCGAATAACTGTTTTACTTACACATGGTTTAATTTATCATTTTTATTCTTTTCCAGTGGCGGCTTGTAGCTAAAATTAGTGGGGGTGCTGCTTCAGAAAATTTTTAGCCTTTGTTTTAAAATTGTGTAAAAGGAAAAAAAATGTGTAAATTTATTCAGGAAATTGATAAAATCTTAACAAAAAAAAACTTTTTTATTTACTTTAACTTAAATTGTTACAGTTCAAGCTTGATCTATTCATTTAAAAATGAAATACATTCTTGTTTTAATTTGCGCTAAAAGTTCAATAATTTTCTCCTTGATCTCTGGATGACAAATGAGGAAATTTTTCTCCATTGAAAGTACTGCAAGCACATTTAGTCTTTACTGTTAAATAAAATAACCGAGAAAAAATGAATCAAATAGAATAACCGGAAGCAGAATAATAATCTAATTTTACACTCTTCTACACTTTATCACATTCAAGAATATGGTACACGGTTTCTAATCACAACACACGCAGAGTAAAAAAAACTTCCTTCCACCATCACGTCAGAGCCGGCACTGCGAGAGTAACAGTGCTCTCTCTACCTGGCAGTCCCTCCTTCCTCACTCCCGTCCTATGTGCGCATGCGCCACAGTCAAACACACGTCATGACTAAGAACACCACAAGTCAAACGGAACTGTGAAGCACAGCAAATAATATTAAATAAAAGAATTAAAGAAAAAAAGGACTCGCTATATGAAATGATATCGATAATATCAAGTGGAAATAGGGGGTGCTGCAGTTCCGCAGTGCCTATACACGAGCGCCACTGTTCTTTTCAAAACACACATTGAACTTTTCAAGTATAATTTCCGTCTAAACCCTCGTCTTAAGTTAAACTATTTTCAACCCACTTTCAACACATTTAACTTCTTTAAGATTCCCGAACAAAAAAAAAACCAAAAGATTTCGGTCTACTTTTACATTTTCAGAGCAACATGGAAACGCATCTTACTACCTTGAGAGTAATCAACCGACAGAAAGAAGACGCGCGGTTACTTTACATGATTCTCTCTTGTAGGCCTTGTATAAGTGTCGACCCGGAGAACCAACTCTTTATTTTCATCCCCTAATCAAGAACGCGCGAAAGGCGCCAAAAACAAAAGTGGGAGAAATATTTATTACTAAGATGCTTGTGTTCAAAAAGCCCAACTCATAAGCGGAAGTGATAATAAATCTGAATATACAAAAAGTACAAATAATAAAAATATGGCCTTACTTTACAAGATGAATATAAATCAAATAAAAACTAGGTCTGAAATTTTAAATTTATTACCCCATGTGCTCGAACATTTGAACCTCGAAGCCGGAATTTTAAAATTTTGTCTGATTAAAATAAAAATTAACCAAACACCGAAAAAGTGATGATAAAATAACGCCGCGAGATATATTTATCAATACAGCTGTGCAATGCGGGTTGTGGTATCCCCTGTGCAATAAACACGTGCACCTGTAAACAGGAATTTTAAAATTTTGATTAGATTTACTTTGGACCCTTTTTGCACTTTCTACACCTTTTAGACCTCTTTTCCCGTTTTTATTAGCACCCCGTTATACTACCTATTAGGGTTAAACTCTTATGTACTAATTACGCCAATGCGCTAGAGATAGGGAAATTAATTCAGATGGAATGTACCCGTATTTGCGTGGAAGGAGAGTGGAAAAATCATTTGGGAAAGACCACACTCGGTACGCCCGACCAGGATTCAAGCTCCGATATCCCTGTCATCAGCAGTCTAGTCTATTGCGAGAGTTAGACCATGCAGCCACCGAAAAAGTTTTACCAGTTTTACCCTAAAATATTTCTCCCGGGCAACACCGGATATTTCACTGCTAGTTTTAAATAGAGCAAGGGAGGAAAAAACTAAATTATTTTAATTTACGAGTTTATATTTTTATTATTATTATTATTATTATTAGAAGCACCTCGTCTTACTAACCGTTCGGGTTAAACGCAATTAAACTAATGTGTAATGGTAGGGTGATTGTGAGATGAAGTGGAGGACCTACAGCTTAACGTGGGATCCGAACCACGGTGGAGGTCTGGCATTCTCCACATTCACAAGTTGAGTACGAGTTTATAAAATTGACGGTGCACACGAATTGTGGAACAACTCATCCAAGCTCAGTAATACCCTCATACGAACGCAGAGTAAACATTAAATACATAATGACTTTGTTCAAAATGGAACATGGAGGTTAGGTTAGGTTAGGTTAAATAAGGTTAGGTTAAATTATGTTAGGTTAAATTAGGCTAGGAGTTGAATGAGACTACAGGCTATTCCGCAATTCGTGTCGACCGGCTGACAGGTACAGTTTATTCCGCAATTCGAGTGCACCCAAAATGGATCGGGGCTCATTAAGTTTGATTACCACTGGACTAGATGAGAAATTATGTATTATTTAATTTTTTAAGTGCATAATATAGGGTCTAGCGGTAAAGCATGCGTGTGTTTTATATGAAAGCCAGGCAGAAGTTTCCCCTGGGCCAACTGTGTAATACAGCAATAACGTACCGGCTAAATCCACACCAGTAAAAGTGACACAAAAAATATCCTGTAAGTTTATGTTTGTACCATCGATGTTGTGTGTGTGTGTGTGTGTGTGTGCACGATAGTATAGCTTGGCTTTTACAAGGGGTAATCCTCAGTGCAAACATTTCACAAGAGCGTGAAACATCGGCCACTTCGCTGTGACGGGAGAAATATTGCCAACCTTCTAAAATAGATGTTCGAGGAAGAAATTTTGATAAGAGGTGAGGAAGGCGGGTTGATGGGGAATGAAGGAGGGGGAGGGATATTGTGTGTACTTGTATGAATTCACCATTCGATTTTAAACAGAGATCTACCGCAACATTTCAAGTTGAAACCAAATAACACTTTTAATACTTCAATACAAATTTGTTTGGAGAAACAAAAAATTGCATTTTATTTTAGACACCAAATAAAGTTATAAAAATTGAAACCAGAGGATCTTTGCCCTTCAAACAAATATTTTAATATACAAAATACTTGATTAAACATGTCCGCCTTGTTCTAAAACGCAGTGTAACTACTTAAGTTCTTTTATAAGTCTTAGTCTTGGGGTAAAGTGCTCACCTCAGGACTCGATGTTCGTTGGTTCAAACCCAGCTGAGGTCAACAGATTTTTCTTGAGTAATAAAAATCCGTAACACAACTTCCGTCGGATGGGAAGTAAAGCCGTCGGTATCACGCCAATTGTGGCAGGTATGTGAAAAATATCTTTCAGGTAAAAATTGGTGGGTTCCTTATAGTTCGCTCGTAGAAATCCAGTTCTCAAAGAAACGGTAAACTACAGCACTTTATAAACTTACCTAGTACATGTGCTTTTTACCAGATGGTATAGGCAGCACTAACCAGTTGATGAGCCGAGTGCGTGCCCAGCTGCGGATGAATTCGAAGTGAATTAAATCAAACTTCGGATGATGATGATGATGATGATGATTCATCAATCATAATTTATACTACCAGCATTGGTGGTCACATAGTTTGAAGCACCATTCTTGCCACATACTTAATTTACAGTTATAGAAAGATCAGGGTTTGAATCTTGTGCGTGTGCATTGAGAGTTTAAAAAAAAATTGTTTCTCCCTCTTCCCACACACAAATACGAGTACATTTCCACTAGATTCTCCCTAACCGATTAGTTTTAAGTACGCTGTGTGCCCAAATGGGTGGTAAGATATGATATACAGGAAAAAAAGTTTATGTTCTTCAACTTGAGTCGTGATTGATATTATAGAACTTTAATCAAGTCTTGGTGCAAGATAAATACCTTTCTCTAGTAATAACAAAAACTCATTATCAATTATCCACTTTACTTTTTTTTTTACTCAACGGTATCTCATTTGAGATCCAAACAGTTTCAACAAATTCTTTATCATCTATAAAGAGACGCCCGCGTTATCCAAGTGGGAGACATTATCGTTTGTAGGGAAAGGAAATGTTGAAAAGGGGGAAAAATAAAAATAAAGGAAACAGAAAAAAAATTTCTCCAACCCTAGAATTCGTTTTCTATTTCATCTCTCTTCTTCTTCGTGGCTCGTATACATTGAACAACATCCCCAGACCAATAGGATTCTATCAGAATGTCGCAAATATCCTCTAGAGGGAGGCGGGTAAAGGATTATAGATCTGGGGTAGGTTTCACTGTCTTCCCAATACGTCGCGTGAATAGATTCCGAAACCTCTTTGGAAGACAAGGAGGAAGTAAGATCGGCGGAGGATTCGTCTTTTTTTTTCCCACCCAAAGAGGAAGTAGGGGAATGGAAGTCACTTTGCAGATCTGTGTTTGTTGAATAGCAAGCTAGTCTCTCTCATGTTTCTCTCTGGTGGATAGATAGATAGATAGATACTCAGGCGGATGTTCATTGAGTCTCGGAGGCGTGAAGATGGAAAGTATAGTTCACCTCTGTTGCCGGGATTAGTACGCGATCAAGGAATGCGGATTAATATAGGAGAGGAGAAAGGGGTGGACTGTCTGGTTCCAAGTGGCTAGAGACTATAGATATGGCGAACCTTTAACACACATTCATAAATGACGCTGAAGCTATGTTTTAGTATAGGATGAAATGGTTAGGTGAAATATTCATATATATATATATATATTTTTTTTTTATTAGTACATTTAATCTCGAGGCCTTTTCAGTTACATTATTTATGATAATTTCCATCATTTTATTTATAGCACCAGCTTCTACTTTCTACTTAACTTTATCTCTTCATTTAAAAAGTTTATCATATAATGGCGCTATGCTCATGACGGATATTCAACAACTGTTGATATCACCATATGAAGAAAATGTATGTTTATATTGAAGACTTAATTTAATTTTTTTTGATCAAAATAAAAGTTTCTATATAAAAACTGCAAAAATACTAAGCATTTATCGTGTTCTCTACAGCCCACCCTAATAATTTTTTTTTATAAACAACAAAAAACAACAAACGGTACCCTCTTTGGTGGCCACGTGGTCTAACGCGATACTCTCGCAATAGACTAGACAGCCATTGACTGAGAGATTTAGGTTCGAATCTCGGTCGGGTGTACTGTGGTTTTTACAAACGCTGTAACTCTCCCTCCATGCAAATGTGTGTACACTTCCTAAAAGTACAATCTCCCTAACCCCTAAAACAATTAGCTTAATTAGTACAAAAGTGTGTAGCCCGAACGTGTAGTAAGATGCTATGCTAAAAAACAAGATTGTTTTATATATAATGCCACCGTATGTATTTATAGCCCATGCAAACATTTCCATATGAATTTAAAAACCTTACATTTTATGTTGTAGTTTTAATTTTTTTTTAATGAAAAGGTAAAATTTCAACTTAAATGACGACTAACCCCAAATATGGCAAGTTAAGTGGTGAGAAGGAGAAAATGTAACCTCCCTAAAACCAATTGAGATTTTATAACAGACCCACGACGATATTTTAAAGATATTAAAGGATTTTTTTACAATTGTGTCCGTATTATCCGAGGTTAACGTGACTGAGGTGGCCTCAGATAGTCGAAAACTCGGATAGTACAGAACATGTTTCAAACACGTATGTAAATACTGACGTGAACTTGATGGTCCACGGGTGACCCGGTGGACTAGGGGTAAGGTGTCGGACTTCCATGCTGGGGGCCCAGGGTTCAATCCTCGGTCTCGGCACAGAGTTATCTGATTACCAAACTCTTCCTTCATCTCTGACAAGACGTGTATTAATCACAACTTGTGAATGTGTGGAATGCCAGGCCTCCACCGTGGTTCGGATTCCACGTTAAACTGTAGGTCCTCCATTTCATCTCGCAATCAACCCACCATTATACATTAGCGTAAGTGCGTATAACCTTAACGGGTAATAAGACGCGGTGATGATGATAATAATAATAATAATAATAATAATAATAACTTGATGACTTTCTCTCACATTCATTAATCATAAGTGTTGCTAAAGCTGACTTTTCTTATGAGAAGTTTTTTTTACCTTTATTCTAATTTAAATTTGATTGAGGAAATCTAGATGAGAGGAAGGGGAAATGCTTACATCTAAAAAGTACTTACATTAAATCATAAAAAAAATTAAATACGATATCTGTCATTAGCGTTGATGTTCAACGGAAATACCAGATGGAAAATTTTATCAACTTGGTGATATTAATGTGTGGAAAAGAAAGGTTTAAAGTAGCTGTGTTTTAGTATTACGTTCACTATTTATTCAATTAATATTTAATCTGAAGGAACAAAGCCAGCTTATATTCATGTCAGCGTGATCACTGAATCGTTTGAAATTTTCATAAAAAAAAAATGGGGAGGGAAGGGTGCAGAAATAATGGGTGGATAAGAGGATACGAGAGATTACAAAATGGGACTTAATAGCAACTGATACGTAACAAGCCCGTCGTGAAATAAATGGTATTTTGAATATACGCTCTATAAAACTAGTAACCACTGCATTTGGAGTAAATTGTGTTCTTCCTGCAGTGCTGAAATAGTTTTTGAAACTGGGACAATCACAAATTAATATGACGCATAGTTTTTGTTCATTTAATAGTAGTTTCAATGGGCTTTAAAAGCATCTTAACAAACGATGAAATCGTTAGCACACGCGAATTTCTGATTACTATGTATTCAGAATAGAGTTTTAACCATGCCTATTAAACTTTAATTAAAATTTCCCCTACCACTATTAAAACAAAATAAATCAATGAGTATGGTTTATTTGACGTGGTTCCCGTGGGTAATATACTTGAATTTATTATGATTGATTTGTTTATTAGGTTGAGAGTGAGACAAGTTTTAGACGTTTCCAAAACTATAATAGGCATATACATTGTCCCAAGGTCACCCATTCACACAAAACCGTTTGGTATTTACAATACCTAAATATTTTTTTAACCTAATGAAAACAGAATTAAGGATGATTTATATTTAATTTTGTTTTATTTGAAGCACTTAACGCCTAGTTTACGAATCAGCTGATTGGATAATAACGCATTTTACAAACAAACTTAATTGTATATCAAACCGAAACCTCCAGTATCCTGACCGTTAACTCTAATATCTCCATTTATAATATTTTTTGAACATGCTGAAGAATCGAACCTTGGACACTCAACCCGTTACCCGGATATGCTATCGATTGAGCTGTGGTATCCGACTATTAAGGTGTGGCAGAAAGGAGCGCAAGTAATTTTTACAGTTTTTATAGAATTGATATTTTTTGGCCAAAATAAATCAAATATTTCTCCAGTAACAACATAGTTTAGTTTTCTGCACATGCTAATATCACCAGATCTTGAATATTTGTCAAAGGGTGTCCTGGAATTTTATCAACACTTTTTAAATAAAGAGAAGATGTTTTGACAAAATTCCAGGACACTCTTGACAGATATTCAAGATCTGCTGATATTAGAATGTGCAGAAAACTAAACTCTATGTTGCTACTGGAGAAATATTTTATACATTTTGCCCCCAAAAAAATGTAATGCTATGAAAACTGTAAAATTACTCACGCTCCCTTCTGTCTTACCTTACGAATTAACTCTGATAGTGAAAACACAATTAGCTATAAATACTCGATACCAGAGTAAAGGAAATTAATCTACCCTGTTCACAAGAGGATCTTATCACCGATAGTAAATCTATTCACACTCACCGGGAATCGAAACAAGGTCAGTCTACTTGTCGATGGTTCCTCTCATTTCTCAGTCTTAGCGAAAGGAATAACAACCTTGGATCTGGTCTGATTAATCCAAGCGAGAATGGATACATAACCTCACGAGTATTTGCCTAGCGATAGGCTAAAAACAAGCCTCTGCGGCACAGTCCAATTTTAATGGAAATAACCTTAATCACCAGATAAAATGCTACTTTCTCGTACTCGTACGCCAGGTCACGTGATCTGCAGCTGTCACGTTTGATCAAAGTTACCAAAATATATAAAACAACACTATTTATAAGGAAATAATTGATATCAATACACGGGCCGCAACTCATTGTAATTAAGGAACTGCCCGCATGAAAGAGACCACAACTCAATTAATTTAAATTAGGTAAAAAAAATGACACCTGTACACGGGAATCGAACACGTACTTACACAGATTTGCAAATGGTGTGTTGATATTCATTTAAATTGGCTTTAATTACAATCTTATAATGAATACTTGTCAGCATAAAACCCTATCGAGTCGCAGATGGTTGTGGTATCTGATAGATCGAGACATCAATTGTAGCTCATATGTAGCTGACGATATCCACACGTCCATCACATACTCAGCATTAACTATGAGTGAATAATAAACCTGAGAAGAGACATAAGTCCGGATAACTCTGTAATAAAGCAAGCCAATCTCCCGATTTCCTTTCCTGTGTCCAGATCTCATTTTTCAATCAATTAAAATTAATATACTTAATATGTTATCAGTGAGCTGGTGGTCTAGGAGTAAGGTGTCGGACTTCTGTGTTGAAGGTCCGGGGTTCAATCCTCGATCCCGGCACAGATTTATCTGATTACCAAACCCTTCCTTCACCTCTGACAAGACGTGTATTAATCACAACTTGTGAATGTGTGGGATGCCAGGTCTCCACCGTGGTTCGGATCCCACGTTAAACTGTAGGTCCTCCATATCATCTCAGTCACCCTACCATTACACGTTAGCGTGTGTATAGCCCGAACGGGTAGTAAGACGCGGTGCTAATATGTTATCAATGTTGATTTCGATAAAATAATATGTTAGTATTTTCTAGGCGTATGCGAAAGCTACCATTTAAATGTTATAAAAGTGTAAAGCAAAGTAAAATCTGGAGATTAAGATAAGGTTTTTGTTGTTTTCATATTTCGCTACTGGAAGTTTTTAAATTATCCATTAATACCGTCTATGCAAAGAGAAAAAGTTTAGATGATAAAAAAAAGCACACTATATTATTTTTATACTGACTGACATATCCGAATTTATCTTTGCTTACGTTAAAGATGTGATTTAATCGCTAGTCGGTGTTAAAATACTGTTTGGCTGCTTTTATAAAAATGATTGTATGTTCAAATATGTTATACTAGATAGCTGTTGCCCGCGGCTTTGCTCGCGTGGAAGTTGATTATGTATATTTTCGTATTTGTATATATGTATTTACAGATTAATTTAAAATATTACGTTACTTTGATGACCATAACTTGACCTCAGATCAAAAATAATGCAAGTCCGATACAAACTTTCACCCCCTTTTTCATCCCTTATTAAATAAAATTTCCAAAATTCCTGAAACACATATTTATTTGTTTTACGTCAATAACAGAAATACAAAATTTTGTTTATGTAACTTTCAAAATGACGGACTTTCATACATATTATCATACATATTATCATCCCCTATTTTGACCCCTTTGGGGTAGAATTTTCTAAAATCCTTTCTTAGTGGGTGCCTACATAACAAAATGAATATACAGTCCGAATTTCATGCTTGTAGCCTTGATGGTTTGCGCTCGGCTATGATGAATCAGTCAGTCAGGACATGTTATTTTATAAGTATAGATTTAGTGAAATATTTCAAATCTGTTAATAACAGATCAAAGTTTTCTTCTTCCTTCGAAATGTGAAGTAGTTTATTGTAGGAACCGAAGTAGAAACCAAAGTGAAGGAAATTTGACCTTTGACCTTCGACATTTCGAAGCTTCGTATATCCCTGGTATTTTCTAAAAAAATAAATAAAAAAATTCTATAGTCCTCCCTCCATTGAATCTATGGCCGGCACAGTTATCCAATTCTCAAGGTGGGCCATTTTATCCCCCCCCCCCCATATTACCTCCAAAGCTTCCTTGTTATTTTTCTTTCTTTTTTTCCCCCTTTTCCCCCTGACTTGTCACAATCAGGCATAATCAGAGCTGATCAATACGGCCTTCTCAACCGGATTATTGCGGTACCGGAAACTACTCCTGTCGCATGCTTCCCGCACTACATTGACCCGCTAGCCACATCCTGATCGATATGAACTATAGTTTCGTTTCATATCGATTGTAGCCCCCCCTCACCAGCACCCCCTCCTTAGGGATGCTGGTTCGTGATCCAATCTGTGTGTTAGCTACTATTTCAAGAGGAGCTGTTGAAAGGAACATAGTCACGTTCTAGATAGTAGCGGATCCAATCTGTGTTAGCAACCATTTCAAGAGGAGCTGTTGAAAAGGAACATATCTACGTTCTAGATAGTAGCGGATCCAATCTGTTTTAGCTACCATTTCAAGAGGAGCTGTTGAAAGGAACATAGCCACGTTCTAGATAGTAGCGGATCCAATCTGTGTTAGCAACCATTTCAAGAGGAGCTGTTGAAAAGGAACATATCTACGTTCTAGATAGTAGCGGATCCAATCTGTTTTAGCTACCATTTCAAGAGGAGCTGTTGAAAAGGAACATATCTACGTTCTAGATAGTAGCGGATCCAATCTGTTTTAGCTACCATTTCAAGAGGAGCTGTTGAAAGGAACATAGCCACGTTCTAGATAGTAGCGGATCCAATCTGTTTTAGCTACCATTTCAAGAGGAGCTGTTGAAAGGAACATAGCTACGTTCTAGATAGTAGCGGATCCAACCTGTGTTAGCTACCATTTCAAGAGGAGCTGTTGAAAGGAACATAGCCACGTTCTAGATAGTAGCGGATCCAATCTGTGTTAGCTACCATTTCAAGAGGAGCTGTTGAAAGGAACATAGCCACGTTCTAGATAGTAGTGGATCCAATCTGTATTAGCTACCATTTCAAGAGGAGCTGTTGAAAAGGAACATAGCTACGTTCTAGATAGTAGCGGATCCAATCTGTGTTAGCAACCATTTCAAGAGGAGCTGTTGAAAAGGAACATATCTACGTTCTAGATAGTAGCGGATCCAATCTGTTTTAGCTACCATTTCAAGAGGAGCTGTTGAAAGGAACATAGCTACGTTCTAGATAGTAGCGGATCCAACCTGTGTTAGCTACCATTTCAAGAGGAGCTGTTGAAAGGAACATAGCCACGTTCTAGATAGTAGCGGATCCAATCTGTATTAGCTACCATTTCAAGAGGAGCTGTTGAAAAGGAACATAGCTCCGTTCTAGATAGTAGCGGATCCAATCTGTTTTAGCTACCATTTCAAGAGGAGCTGTTGAAAGGAACATAGCTACGTTCTAGATAGTAGCGGATCCAACCTGTGTTAGCTACCATTTCAAGAGGAGCTGTGGAAAGAACATAGCCACGTTCTAGATAGTAGTGGATCCAATCTGTGTTAGCTACCATTTCAAGAGGAGCTGTTGAAAGGAACATAGCCACGTTCTAGATAGTAGCGGATCCAATCTGTGTTAGCTACCATTTCAAGAGGAGCTGTTGAAAGGAACATAGCCACGTTCTAGATAGTAGCGGATCCAATCTGTGTTAGCTACGATTTCAAGAGGAGCTGTTGAAAAGGAACATAGCCACGTTCTAGATAGTAGCGGATCCAATCTGTGTTAGCTACCATTTCAAGAGGAGCTGTTGAAAGGAACATAGTCACGTTCTAGATAGTAGCGGATCCAATCTGTGTTAGCAACCATTTCAAGAGGAGCTGTTGAAAGGAACATAGCCACGTTCTAGATAGTAGCGGATTCAATCTGTGTTAGCTACCATTTCAAGAGGAGCTGTTGAAAGGAACATAGCTACGTTCTAGATAGTAGTGGATCCAATCTGTGTTAGCTACCATTTCAAGAGGAGCTGTTGAAAGGAACATAGCCACGTTCTAGATAGTAGTGGATCCAATCTGTATTAGCTACCATTTCAAGAGGAGCTGTTGAAAAGGAACATAGCTACGTTCTAGATAGTAGCGGATCCAATCTGTGTTAGCTACCATTTCAAGAGGAGCTGTTGAAAGGAACATAGCTACGTTCTAGATAGTAGCGGATCCAACCTGTGTTAGCTACCATTTCAAGAGGAGCTGTGGAAAGAACATAGCCACGTTCTAGATAGTAGTGGATCCAATCTGTGTTAGCTACCATTTCAAGAGGAGCTGTTGAAAGGAACATAGCCACGTTCTAGATAGTAGCGGATCCAATCTGTGTTAGCTACCATTTCAAGAGGAGCTGTTGAAAGGAACATAGCACGTTCTAGATAGTAGCGGATCCAATCTGTGTTAGCTACCATTTCAAGAGGAGCTGTTGAAAGGAACATAGCTACGTTCTAGATAGTAGCGGATTCAATCTGTTTAGCTACCATTTCAAGAGGAGCTGTTGAAAGGAACATAGCCACGTTCTAGATAGTAGTGGATCCAATCTGTGTTAGCTACCATTCAAGAGGAGCTGTTGAAAGGAACATAGCCACGTTCTAGATAGTAGTGGATCCAATCTGTGTTAGCTACCATTTCAAGAGGAGCTGTTGAAAGGAACATAGCTACGTTCTAGATAGTAGCGGATCCTATTTTGTGTTACTACCATTTCAAGAGGAGCTGTTGAAAGGAACATAGCTACGTTCTAGATAGTAGCGGATCCAATTTTGTTTTAAGCTACCATTTCAAGAGGAGCTGTTGAAAGGAACATAGCTACGTTCTAGATAGTAGCGGATCCAATCTGTGTTGGCTACCATTTCAAGAGGAGCTGTGAAAGAACATAGCTACGTTCTAGATAGTAGCGGATCCACGGGGGAGATCACCCCCTGTGTATAAAATAACTCGCTTTGCTCGTTGTGGGCCCTCCAACCCTCAAGGAGTGTAAACTAACGTATTTCCAGTGTTGTTTTGAACGTTGATCTATTTCTACAATTTTATGATTCTAGCTGTCCTATAAGTGTTTCAGAAAATTAAAAAAAAAAAAAAAAAAAAAAAAAAAAAAAAAATTATGGCAAATGTGCAAAATTTACCTAAAAAGAAAAAATCTAGCTTTGGTGCAATCAGTTTTTTGATAGGTCTTACCGTTTATTCACAAGAGGCCTCCAAAGAAAGGTCCGCACCGACTTAAAGTTACTCCACCATTTTGATTTTTTTTTGGGAGTTAAAAATTCAATTTTTTAACTTTTTGGAACTTACCCGTCGGTTACAGGCTAGAAGCTATAAGTTCGCCAAATTTAAAGTTTCTAGCTCATCTCGAAGTGGGTAAACATTAATGTTAGTGAGTGAGTGAGTCAGTCATCCATGCAGCTTTATAGTATAGTGATTAAAAAAAAATTGAAACCATTAACTCTAAGTTGTAAAGAATGATTTGGCTCTAATATCTCCCTCGACATAGCTTCCACATAACATAACTCTTTCAACTTAACTCTAATGTGCAGAAAATCAAGTGGTTTAAAACATTTTATAATAGTTAGGGTAATAAGTTTAGTTAAAATACATATAATATTTTATAATAATACTAACATTTTTTAGTCCTATATAATATTTATTACTTTTACTGGGACAGTGACTTTAGGTCCTTTTTTTTGTATATAAATTACAAATTTACTAATCAAAATTATGTTTTATTTCCTTATAAATCCTCTTATTTTAATTTTAATTAATTAAGACTATTTTTTTATAAATTAATATTAATATTAAAATTATTATAAATTAAAATACCGATTAATTAAAATTATTAATTTTGTACTTGAAATAGCTTTAGGAAAATCACAATCTCCATCCCACCCCCCGAAAAAAGGCCCTTAGTCCGCCTTTGGTCCTAGAACAACTCCCGACTTACCCACGTCGGACTCCTGAATATTGTGGATCATGAAATACGACTTTGACTCCTTATAAAAGCTTATAAGTCCATATCACGGCTGATTAACTGGAATATTAGATAGAAGATTACGTACGTCCAAACAAGAAACTGTATCGAAGTGCGGTTTGCTGCATTCTTCTTTTGACAACAGAGGAATTGGGACTAGCTGGGTATTATTTGCTATTTAAAAAAAATACAGTAAAACTGTTTCGCTGGTCTAAATTTAATTGTTTAAAAAAAGTAGAATACGAATACTGCATCATGATGTGATGGTTGATCTAATCTTTGTCCCCTAACTTAGTTTAATGTTATCCGTGTGATGAGACGTGCTTTTAATTTTATGTCTCTTGCCAGGATCTCAATATGTGACCCATGAAGAGTACAGTGGTTATGTGACCGAGTTGGAAGCTTAGTGTGTAGGGAAAACCAGTTAAGGCCAGTATTTGTGCAGTTTTTGCATCAAAACATTATTTTGGTCAAAATAAATCTAATATTACTCTAGTACAGCCATATAGTTTAATTTTCTTCACATGGGGCATCAACATTTGTCGACTAACTATCAAGTTGTCCTGGAATTTAATGACATCTTTTTATCTTAATTTAAAAAAAAGTTTTATAATTTGATTCCGCTATGCTCATGACAGATATTTAACAAATGTTTATATCACCATGTAACGAAAAGTAAACACTAGTATGTTTATACTTGAGCCATTTTTATTATTTAGGTCAAAAATTTTGGTTATAAAAACTATCAAAACATTGGCCTTGAATATAGTTCTTAAACATCACCTCGACTGTTTGTTGACAAAAGATGAGCGTTCACAGTGCCCACGGTAGAGTGATTAGATGATCCAAAACATGGCCTTGAATATAGTTCCTAAAACATCCACCTCGACTGTTTGTCGACAAAAGACGAGCGTTCACAGTGGCCCACGTAGAGTGATTAAGACTCAAAACATGGCCTTGAATATAGTTCCTAAAACATCCACTCGACTGTTTGTCGACAAAAGACGAGCGTTCACAGTGGCCCACGGTTTATGAGCTGTTCAGGATTCAATAACAAACGACCTTCTCTGTTGATATTATTTAGATATCAGAAGATCCGGTTTGTGTGTAAACAGTGAAAGGATTTTTTTGTCGTATGCATTACAAAAGGGAGGGCCAGGCGTTGACCTTTTATTGATCCTGACAATAACTCTCATTTGTCAATAGAAGCGCAGGGAGGGGGGTGAGGTTAGATAATGTTTCAAAATCAATAATAAAAATAATTGATAGCTTACCTTCAAGACTTAGGGGTCTCATTTTTTTTTCAAAATTTCGTCATAATACACTTTAAATTGAACTTTTCATAGACTTAAGATTCTGTTTGTAAAAAACAAAATTTATGCCTTAAATTTACTGTTTGAAAAAGGGGAGGCATGGGGTGGGGGGACAGAAGAGTATATATATAAAAAAACACCTCAGTATTACTTCAAGATATGAATATAGTAAGGTTCTAGTAAGAAGGGTCTTAGAAAATAAAAACACTTTTTTTTTTCACCGGTCGACTGTGATAACATTTAAAATTATTTTGTTCTATTTTATAAATATTGTATAGGCCTATTCTATTTTATTTATGTGATGAAAAGTCATTGTTGCGGATTACATGACTTAACGTATAAATATACGAGTATTATTTCACTGAACTTTTATAACACTAAAATTAGTTCCCTTTTATCTAAATATATCACTTCTGTGATTTAATCATCAGCGTGCCTGGCTACAGACCCATGGATCCTGGGTTCGGTTACCAGCCCTTTCAGATTTTCTATAAAGCAGTAGATCTAGAAAAAGGTCAAACTCGGCCTCGTTAGCACACATGATAAGCTATTTGAATATAGAAGTAGCGGCTCCAGTCTAGAAAACTGAGATTAACGTTTGATTTTATTAATTTTGATCGCAGAAAGCTTGACTGTATATACAAATAGTGGTATGACTCTACAAAGTAAATGATTTAATATGCATCTCTTTTTTAGTAACACGTTTAAGCTATAAGAAACTGTACTAATTATGCTAATTAGTTAAGGAGGAAGAAGGTACTCTGCGTTTGCAGAGAAGGAGAATGGATAACGATTTAGGGGGGAAAAAACATATGACCTCAGTTATAACGGTCGAACAGTATGTGCGGTCCTCTTGAAGGCTGTACCACTTGACACTCATTGACGGGGGTCTTGAAGATCCCACGCCGAAACGTTGTCTATAGTCAGATCATCAAAGAAATAAACTCTCGAACATATTTAAAATAAATATAGAGTGTCTGACATAGAAACAGTAGTATTAGAATTATGTTGAGTTGCCAAAAGGAAAAGGAACCGCTGTAGAGACTCGCTTCAGCGGCCAAATGTTCTGATCTCTATGGCGTCATTCTTTTGTTGGACTTGACAGTTTATGACTGGGAGATCTGGGTTGAAATACTGGTTGGATCTACTAAGGCTAGGTTTTCTCAAATTATTATTATTTTATTATTATTATTATTTTACTATTAGCACCGCGTCTTACTACCCGTTTGGGTTATATGCACTTACGCTAATGTAATGGTAGGGTGATTGTGAGATGAAATGAAAGGACCTACAGTTTAAAGTGGAATCCGAACCACGGTGGAGGCCTAGAATTCCACACATTCACAAGTTTGATTAATACACGTATTGTCAATTTTCCCAAATTGTTTTTTGCTCTCCTTCCACTCATATAGGGGTACATTACATCTAAAATTCTTCCTTCCTCATATCTGCCCCATTAGAGTAATTATCATATATACGTATAACCTGAACAGGTAAGTAAGACGTGGTGATTAAAAAAAATGCTGTGAAGCATATGACGTGGTGCGTAAACTTTTGAACTGTAAGAAAAACGGTCAATTATGCCCCTTTTCGACTATAGAACCGATACATCTTTGACTTCGATGAAAAATCGTCACCCGAGAATGCAAGTGTCCCATGTCCAATTTTTCACTTTTGCGTAAAATAGCATTGAAGTTTGACCTTTTGTATAAAACCAATGTTACTTTATGACAACTAGAGTTTGTATTCTCTTAAGTAATTATATAGTAGTATCAATCTCACCGCAGGTAAATCATATGCATTCTACAAAAACGTAAACACCAAATATCTCGAATTTAACAATTTTGGAGATAGAATCACATGCATTCTCGAGTGAAGAAAAGTTGTCTCACGCGTGACCTGACCCCCTGGTTCAATGGAGAGCTGTCTAGATCAGTGGTCAGCAAACTTCGGATTCGCGGGATGGATCCAGCCCACCGCCAATTTTGTGTGGCCCACCAGCTAACGTAGGTTTTTATGATGGAGTGGAAGGAGATTCAGAAAAAGTCTGTGATCTTGCAGTTTTTAAGGTGGAGTGGAAGGAGATTCGAGAAAAAGTCTGTGCTCTTGCAGTTTTTAAGGTGGAGTGAAAGGAGATTCGAGAAAAAGTCTGTGATCTTGCGTTTTTAAGGTGGAGTGGAAGGAGATTCGAGAAAAAGTCTGTGATCTTGCAGTTTTTAAGGTGGAGTGGAAGGAGATTCGAGAAAAAGTCTGTGATCTTGCAGTTTTTAAGGTGAAGTGGAAGGAGATTCAAGAAAAAGTCTGTGATCTTGCAGTTTTTAAGGTGAGTGGAAGGAGATTCGAGAAAAAGTCTGTGATCTTGCAGTTTTTAAGTGGGTGAAGGAGTTCGAGAAAAGTTGTGATTGCAGTTTAGTGGAGTAAAGGAAAAAAGTCTGTGATCTTGCTGTTTTTAAGGTGAAGTGGAAGGAGATTCGATAAAAGTCTGTGATCTTGCAGTTTTTAAGGTGAAGTGGAAGGAGATTCGAGAAAAAGTCTGTGATCTTGCAGTTTTTAAGGTGGAGTGGAAGGAGATTCGAGAAAAAGTCTGTGCTCTTGCTGTTTTTAAGGTGGAGTGAAAGGGACTCGAGAAAAAATGCAATTTTTTTAGTAAAATTTTTTTAGACAATATAAATTAAACTTGGTTCCAGTATAAACATAAAATTTAACTTTTTTCACATTTTGATATCAACAGTTGTTGAATATATATCATGAACATTGCAGCACTAGATGACAATTTTTTTTTAAATGAAGAGAAAAAGTTGTCATTAAATTCTAGGACACCCTCTATAAATATTCAAAATTATTGGAATCACTCACGAGAAGAAAATTAATCTCTATATTTCTACTGATATAATATTGTATTTATTTTGTCCACAAAAACTACAATAATACTGACCTTATTTCGCGTCCCCTACACTCTCACATTACCTTGTCCGTATATATATAGATATAATAGTTTTTAAGTTCTATCGTGACGTAGCCATGCCCATCCAATTGCGGACTGTCTACAACTACTGCGAATAATAAGCTCTCCATCTCCCAAAGCTTTGTTTACAAATATTTATTTTAATATACGAGATAGTTAAGAGGAAGTTAGGATTAAATGGTATGGACACGTGATGAGGATGGAAGGGAGAGAATTCCAAGAATATTAATGGATATGAAGTATGTAGGGAAGATACCATAAGGGAGACCAAGGAAGAGATGGGAGGAACAGATAACAGCAAGTGTGCAAGTGAGAGTAGGAGAGTGGAAGTGCGTGAAGGAGGGAGAATGGTGGAAGAACAGAGAGAGGGTGATATTTTACTAAATCTATCCATGCCACAATCTGGAAACAATTATTTATGATGATGATTATGATTTGCTTATAGATCGAAAAAGATTGATTTTATAATGTATTATATCAAATAAAAGCGTTATATCTATAATAGTTTTACAACTTCGCTATGATTAGTTATTTAGTATCACAAAGAGTTATGGTGATATGATCAAAATCAAAAATTTCTTGTTTTGTAAAGTACCTTTAAACTCATTTTAATGATGCACCATTATTTGTATTAAACATATTTTTTATCTCTTTTTTATGTTAAGTATACTAACCATAATTCTAGGGTCAGATGTGTAATTAAAAAAAACCTCTGAGGAACCTTTTATAAATCTAAAAACAAAGTTTCAACGCGATCTGTAAAATGGTTTCGGCTCTAGACTGAGATATAAACACACAGACAGCATTACAGTGATTAATTAATGGCCACCCGATTCGGTGGATACATATTCTAAGGCGTAACTCTCGCATTAGACTAGATTACCGGTGACGGGAGAATCGTGGTTTGATCCCGGTCAGGTTGTAATGAGGGCGAATTTTACTAAATGGTTTCCCACTCTCTCTTCATGCAAATGCGGGTAAGATTCCTCTAAATCCAACCTATTAGCTTAGTTATTACATAAGCGTGTAACCCGAACAGGTAGTAAAACATGGTGATAAAAGTAAATGGCTGGGGGCTGGGTGTTGTGTTTGATCTAGATTTCAGCTGGTTTATACATCGTGTGCTGATATCCCCCGGTTAAATACCTCAAATGACTGAAAAAAGATGATCCCACTATCCCTCTGATCTACTCGCAGGAGTTGTCTTGATGGGTGCAGGGAAGGGTGGGGGAGGAGGATTGCTCTCAAGTCAGGAGTGTTACATAACTCACCTCTGACGAGCAGGAAAACGTTAGGGATAGAGAGACGAACGGATGGAAAAGAAAGAGAGAGGGGGTTTATAAGAGGGTTAATTTCAGAAAAAAATAATAATTCGAGAGGATAGAAAGTGAGAGAGTGAAATAGAATGAGAGAGAGAGAGAAGAAAAATAGCAAAGTAAATAAAAAGAAGACAAAAGTAGATACAAAAGGAGTTGAAGAACCATAAATAAAGAAAATTAGAACGAGAGAAGTAGAAAGAAAGAACAAGAGAATGAACCATACAACAGGAAAATGAAAAAATAAATGGATTGTTAAAACCATAAAAAAAAAGGAAAATTAGAATGAGAGAAGGAGAAATAAAGAAAAACAGAATGAAAAAAAGAATAAGAGAATGAAATAGAGAAGGCTAGGAGAGAGAAAATGTGAAGAAAAGAGAGAATGGGAACCGTAAAGAGATACCATTTTAGAGAGAAAAAAAGATTAGAAAGATTGAGTAAAAGAGAGAGAAGGAGAAATAATGAGAGGATGAAATAGGTTAAGATAGGGAAAGAGAGTACCAATATTATCTGTGTAATAATTTGGGATCTGCCCGATACTAAAGGCGGGTTCCCACAGGTTCAAGTTTAAGGCCCAGTTTCATAGTCAATTTAGTACGCCTCAAGTGCGGCGCTACACTAAGTACATGACGACACCTACCTGAACCAGAATGGAATGGGCCGTTCTCGCATAGGAAACTGGCCCATTCCATTCTGGTTTAGGTAGGTGTCGTCATGTACTTAGTGTAGCGCCGCACTTGAGGCGTACTAAATTTGACTATGAAACTGGCCCTAAGGCTCATGACCGGATCAGTGGTGTACCTACTCAGTGGTAACTAGAGGTCAATAAGTCCCGACTTCTACTGATGGTGGTCGAGTATCTACCGCCTGAGTGAGAAAAAATAACGACTCCTTCAGTCATGCACAATCATCCGATCTTAAACTTATTGACTTGAATGTTGAAATGATGAGATCCTTCACAAGACTGAGAAAATACACATTGGGAACGGCCAGAGACCTGGTTGGTCAAGAAATTCATGCAAATACACGAGCGTTCATTAATTAACACCACGAGACCCCAACTTAAGCAGCAGAAATAAAGTTTAAAAATGATCTCCAAAACACTTGTAGCCTAACTTGTATGCTTTAGTCCCACGTGAAGAATACATTTCTAAATATCCGGGTTTTAAACTTGGGTCTTTCAGAGAATAAATACAATAGACTGTTTGGGAAAACTAGTTGAGGACTGTAAAAAGTAACAATCTAATATAATCTAGTGTTATTGAAGGTCACACCACTGGCAATATATCTAGTGTGAATGGAGGTCACAATACTGGGAATATATCTAGTGTGAATGGAGGTCACAATACTGGGAATATATCTGTGAATGTAGGTCACAATACTGGGAATATATCTGTGAATGTAGGTCACAATACTGGCAATATATCTAGTGTGAATGGAGGTCACAATACTGGGAATATATCTGTGAATGTAGGTCACAATACTGGCAATATATCTAGTGTGAATGGAGGTCACAATACTGGCAACATATCTAGTGTGAATGTAGGTCACAATACTGGCAATATATCTAGTGTGAATGTAGGTCACAATACTGGCAATATATCTTGCGTGAATATAGGTCACAATACTGGCAATATATCTAGTGTGAATGTAGGTCACAATGCTGGCAATATATCTAGTGTGAATGTAGGTCACAATACTGGCAATATATCTAGTGTGAATGGAGGTCACAATAATGGCAATATATCTAGTGTGAATGTAGGTCACAATACTGGCAATATATCTAGTGTGAATGGAGGTCACAATACTGGGAATATATCTGTGAATGTAGGTCACAATACTGGGAATATATCTGTGAATGTAGGTCACAATACTGGCAATATATCTAGTGTGAATGGAGGTCACAATACTGGGAATATATCTGTGAATGTAGGTCACAATACTGGCAATATATCTAGTGTGAATGGAGGTCACAATACTGGCAACATATCTAGTGTGAATGTAGGTCACAATACTGGCAATATATCTAGTGTGAATGGAGGTCACAATAATGGCAATATATCTAGTGTGAATGGAGGTCACAATAATGGCAATATATCTAGTGTGAATGTAGGTCACAATACTGGCAATATATCTAGTGTGAATGGAGGTCACAATACTGGGAATATATCTGTGAATGTAGGTCACAATACTGGGAATATATCTGTGAATGTAGGTCACAATACTGGCAATATATCTAGTGTGAATGGAGGTCACAATACTGGGAATATATCTGTGAATGTAGGTCACAATACTGGCAATATATCTAGTGTGAATGGAGGTCACAATACTGGCAATATATCTTGCGTGAATATAGGTCACAATACTGGCAATATATCTAGTGTGAATGTAGGTCACAATGCTGGCAATATATCTAGTGTGAATGTAGGTCACAATACTGGCAATATATCTAGTGTGAATGGAGGTCACAATAATGGCAATATATCTAGTGTGAATGTAGGTCACAATACTGGCAATATATCTAGTGTGAATGGAGGTCACAATACTGGGAATATATCTGTGAATGTAGGTCACAATACTGGGAATATATCTGTGAATGTAGGTCACAATACTGGCAATATATCTAGTGTGAATGGAGGTCACAATACTGGGAATATATCTGTGAATGTAGGTCACAATACTGGCAATATATCTAGTGTGAATGGAGGTCACAATACTGGCAACATATCTAGTGTGAATGTAGGTCACAATACTGGCAATATATCTAGTGTGAATGGAGGTCACAATAATGGCAATATATCTAGTGTGAATGGAGGTCACAATAATGGCAATATATCTAGTGTGAATGTAGGTCACAATACTGGCAATATATCTAGTGTGAATGGAGGTCACAATACTGGGAATATATCTGTGAATGTAGGTCACAATACTGGGAATATATCTGTGAATGTAGGTCACAATACTGGCAATATATCTAGTGTGAATGGAGGTCACAATATTGGCAACATATCTAGTGTGAATGTAGGTCACAATACTGGCAATATATCTAGTGTGAATGGAGGTCACAATAATGGCAATATATCTAGTGTGAATGGAGGTCACAATAATGGCAATATATCTAGTGTGAATGGAGGTCACAATACTGGCAATATATCTAGTGTGAATGGAGGTCACAATAATGGCAATATATCTAGCGTGAATATAGGTCACAATACTGGCAATATATCTAGTGTGAATGGAGGTCACAATAATGGCAATATATCTAGTGTGAATGGAGGTCACAATAATGGCAATATATCTAGTGTGAATGTAGGTCACAATACTGGCAATATATCTAGTGTGAATGTAGGTCACAATACTGGCAATATATCTAGTGTGAATGGAGGACACAATAATGGCAATATATCTAGTGTGAATGTAGGTCACAATAATGGCAATATATCTAGTGTGAATGGAGGTCACAATAATGGCAATATATCTAGTGTGAATGGAGGTCACAATACTGGCAATATATCTAGTGTGAATGTAGGTCACAATACTGGCAATATATCTAGTGAGAATGGAGGTCACAATAATGGCAATATATCTAGTGTGAATATAGGTCACAATAATGGCAATATATCTAGTGTGAATGTAGGTCACAATACTGGCAATATATCTAGTGTGAATGGAGGTCACAATACTGGGAATATATCTGTGAATGTAGGTCACAATACTGGGAATATATCTGTGAATGTAGGTCACAAATACTGGCAATATATCTAGTGTGAATGGAGGTCACAATATTGGCAACATATCTAGTGTGAATGTAGGTCACAATACTGGCAATATATCTAGTGTGAATGGAGGTCACAATAATGGCAATATATCTAGTGTGAATGGAGGTCACAATAATGGCAATATATCTAGTGTGAATGGAGGTCACAATACTGGCAATATATCTAGTGTGAATGGAGGTCACAATAATGGCAATATATCTAGCGTGAATATAGGTCACAATACTGGCAATATATCTAGTGTGAATGGAGGTCACAATAATGGCAATATATCTAGTGTGAATGGAGGTCACAATAATGGCAATATATCTAGTGTGAATGTAGGTCACAATACTGGCAATATATCTAGTGTGAATGTAGGTCACAATACTGGCAATATATCTAGTGTGAATGGAGGACACAATAATGGCAATATATCTAGTGTGAATGTAGGTCACAATAATGGCAATATATCTAGTGTGAATGGAGGTCACAATAATGGCAATATATCTAGTGTGAATGGAGGTCACAATACTGGCAATATATCTAGTGTGAATGTAGGTCACAATACTGGCAATATATCTAGTGTGAATGGAGGTCACAATAATGGCAATATATCTAGTGTGAATGTAGGTCACAATAATGGCAATATATCTAGTGTGAATGTAGGTCACAATACTGGCAATATATCTAGTGTGAATGGAGGTCACAATAATGGCAATATATCTAGTGTGAATGTAGGTCACAATACTGGCAATATATCTAGTGTGAATGGAGGTCACAATAATGGCAATATATCTAGTGTGAATGGAGGTCACAATAATGGCAATATATCTAGTGTGAATGGAGGTCACAATACTGGCAATATATCTAGTGTGAATGGAGGTCACAATAATGGCAATATATCTAGCGTGAATATAGGTCACAATACTGGCAATATATCTAGTGTGAATGGAGGTCACAATAATGGCAATATATCTAGTGTGAATGGAGGTCACAATAATGGCAATATATCTAGTTTGAATGTAGGTCACAATACTGGCAATATATCTAGTGTGAATGGAGGTCACAATAATGGCAATATATCTTGTGTGAATGGAGGTCACAATAATGGCAATATATCTAGTGTGAATATAGGTCACAATACTGGCAATATATCTAGTGTGAATGGAGGTCACAATAATGGCAATATATCTAGCGTGAATATAGGTCACAATACTGGCAATATATCCAGCGTGAATGTAGGTCACAATGCTGGCAATATATCTAGCGCAAATGGAAACACTCAAGAGAATCCTTGTTCCGCCTAGCCCGGTCTAAAACCACCGACCATGACCAGACGACTTAGAGAATCTCTCATAAAAGAAACACAAACACACGTATTAATATTATCTTGGAGGGACAAGTTAAAATTAGCCGGGAAGCCCGGAATCATGGCGTGCTGTGTACGTGGGAGTCCAAATGACCTCGACGTGGTTCCTGACCTCTCCACGGTCATGCGATGGCGCTACGTGGCTATTTAAGGTGGCATGGAAGGAGTCGCGTGTTAAGGTAATTATTTATGAAGATGTTTCTATGACGAAAAACAAATTTTTAGCCAAACTAAATAAAATATTGCTTCAGTATCCGTTTATTGTCATTTTCTAAACATAATAAACGCAATAGTTTTTAAATATTTATAATGGTCGTTGCGTAGGTTTGACCAGGACATTTTATCTTAGTTCAAATATTTCTCGTTAGATTTGGAACAAAATCTGACCGCTAGAAAAGTTAGTAGATCTACTTTCACGTATTCATACGTCAATTCATGTGATCTTTAGCTCTCACTTTTTATAGATATTATAAACATCTATAATATAACACTAATAATATAATAAAATATTATCTTCCTTAGCAGATAGAAATAAGTTTGTAAATTTAAAAAAGCTTTAATATGAAAATTGGACTATAGATAAGGAAGTAATATTTGAAAAGTGTTCACGTGTTAAATAACACGCAATTCAACTTCCAAAAACAAAAGTACCCCAAGAATAAAATCGAGTTATATTGCTATCAATCACGCCAATGTTATTGGGGAATTTTAGGTACGCCGAAGAAAATGATTGATGAGAAAATTATTCCATCCTAAATTTATATTGGACCACGGTTTAAAAGTGTATTCTTGTAAGTATTATACTACGTACGATACATTTTCCAATAAACACGAATAAGGAACAAGTCACTCAAGGTCAATGAGCGTTTCCAGTTTATAAAACCAAACGATTCTTCTCTTAAATAATGTATTAGATTAGTCATTGATCACGTAATTTTCTACCTTTTTTTTTTTAGCACCACATCTTACTACCTGTTCAGATTATACGCGCATTTAATAATTACACTATTGTGTTAGGAATGTGGAGGGCTAAATTTAAAGGAAGTAAACCCGCATTTGGGTGGAGGGAGAGTGGAAAACCAATTCGAAAGAGCCACACTCGATACACCCGACCGAGATTCAAACCTGTGGTAAATATTCTGGTAAAGTAATGATTCATTTGTAAAGTAGAAATAAGTACACGCTTCGGTGGTCAACTCGAAATAAACTGGACTGCCATTGACAGGGAAGTTAGGGTTCGAATCCTAGTTGAAATTACTGAGGGGTGCTTTTCCAAAGTGGTTTTACACTCTCTCTCTCTCCACGCAAATACGTGTACACTTCCTATAATTCCACCTTTTTAATCCTTACCTCGTTAGCTTAGTTATAATGTGTGTAAGCCGGGTGGTTAGTAAGACGTAGCACACATAAAATGTTTAACTAGAAAATATTCATAGATTAAAATTCCCTACTCCGGTGGCCGTGGGAACTAACGCGCTACTCTCCCAGTAGACTAGACTGCCGATGACGTGGTGATCAAGGTTCGACTCTTGGTTGGGTGTACTGAGAAAGTTTTTTTTCAAAGTGGTTTTACACTCTCTTTCCATGAACATACGTGTACACTTCCTCTAAATTCAGCCTTCCTCATCTCTAATTCGTTAGCGTAATAAGTACATATGCGTAAAACCCGGATAGGTAGTAAGACTTAGTGTCAAAAAATATATATATATATCAGTACACAGGTTGCAAATAATTGTAATTACGATAATGTCCTTGTAGAGGGGACCACATTTCAATTAACTTTAATTACAATCTTGTATTGTACACTTGGCGGTATAACAGTCGCAGATGGCTGTGATATCTCGAGATATTATTGGTCACTCATATATAGCTGACGATTCCACACCTCCATCACAGACTCAGCCTTAAAACTATTAGTGAAGAATGACTCAGCACGGAATGAAGACTGGATAGATCAGTGGTCAGAGAGAGCATTAGCGCGCTAAGTAAAAAGGTCCCAGATTCAATTCCCGTGTCCAGGTGTTATTTTTCAATAATTTAAATTAATATCCATCTAAAAACGGTATCTGGTAATTGGTTAAGTTCCTAATTGAAAAAATATATATTCATACATCAAGTAATACTTTCTATGCAGTTGTATTATCAATATCAACAAACTAATACAAATAATGTACTAAAATGTTATCAACGTTGGCCACAAATAAATATGTTTGAATTTTCTCTACTGTTCTTACAACCAAAATCAGAGTATCATCTATCATCTATCTACTACTATCTATCTATCTATTATTATTATCAGCTATCTATCCTATGTAATTATATTTATACAATAGCTATTTACCAATCCCCGAGTGTAACAACTAGATTACTATACATTTAAACGCAACTTAAAGGTTAATTAATATGGTACTGATACGAGATAACAAATTACTCAAGTAATCATACTCCTATCATGAGAGGTTTGCTAACTTTAGTATGTTACGAAGACTGATTGCTTTGCACTTTAATTAGTTACTAATTAACCGTTTTCCCGCACGCGTATTGCATACTTCTCACGGTGCGTAAAAATATGGAAAGTTTCCCAAAGATGATACGCACTAAATATACTTTTGTTTTTATTTCTACCAGTTAAAGCTTAACTGACCTTTCAATTTAAGACATACCACAGATTAATTTGAAGTATTGATAAGTTACAAAATCAAGATAAATTACAATAACATAATATAAACATAATACTGAGGTAAAATAACTCTTGTTGATGAAACAAACATATTAAAATTTATGATATGATAACTTATCACTCTTATGACTTTTATGACTCCTGGATATATATTAATCTGTCAGATAAATATTTCTATCGGGTCGATAAGTTAAAAGTGCGTCTTATGACTGCCTGATATCATTTATCTGCCAGATAAAATGTATTTATCCATCACATTTTTATCGTGAAGTTTTAGTACCTGATAACTTTTATCTGAAAGTTAAAATGGTTGTTGCCATAGTGACGCGTTGTTTTTCATGAGGTTTCACCTATCAGAATATATTTTTAGGTTAAATTCTTGGTTCACGTGTTTTAGTAAGCACAGGTCCCGGGCTTAACTATATATAAAGTTAGAACATTTAATTCACACCTTTATATAAACTGATAAGCTATTTGTAGAGATATATTTATATAAGAACAAACTATCAAAATGTGAGTACATTAAATTAAATTTTGTAAACATTGTACCCAACTATTGCCCACATTTTGGCAGACACCAAAATTAGTACTTGCAAAAGATCTTAGCTTCTACGTCCACGTGACGCCATCTGTTTACTCGCACTCATTTAGCCGTCATTATTTAACAAAATGTTGAGCGTTTTAGCCACTTGCCAAGTACTAGTGGTATCAGCAGAGCATTTACGCATGCGCGCACCAGTAAAAACATTACCAACTTTTCGTTTTCTGCATAAAAATATATTTATCTTTCAGAAATCTGGCAGCTAAATTCAGTTCATAATACGCGTAAAATATTAAAATGGCTGATAACCTTTATCTTGTCGCTGACTTTAAGCCTCCCGATAGCAATATTTATCCGGTAGTCATAAGACCGTCCCTTAAAAGTCTTGATGTTGACTTAGTATTGAATAGTTTTATCACAATATTGGAATTTTTAAATTTTTTATACTCTCAATCCTCAATCTTTCTTTGATTTTACGACTGCGTTGGCTGCCAAATATTTAAGGACGACGAGTTTCAATAATGTTTCGCATCATCTTCATGTTTTTAAGAAAACAACACGGACAAATCACGGTAGAATCACAATCCATGCAGTCCTAAAACATATGGCAACCAACGCAGCCATCAAACCAAACAAGAACTGCAATAAATATAAGAAACTTCCCAATTCACACCTTTCACAACTTTAGTATTTTTAATTATACATAATACATTATTATTAGGTGTTCTGTCTTACGACAGGTCCATTCCTTTTGTCAGTGACCGCAAATGCACCCTGTCCTCTGCCTCCTCCTTAAGCTTCCAGAATGTTCTCCTTTCATTCAAGGCATCTACTATTTGGATCCTCCCTTTCATAAGCTCCTCTTTCCTTCAACCTTGCCTCCTATGACGCACAGAAGACCACTCCTTCTATGATGTCTAATTCAGTTTGCTTTGCACAGAAGAATCACATTCAAAATGGTTATCTTCTCACTCACCCTTTATTATATCATCCACCTATTAACTGGTTAATTATTTAAATTATAATACAACTTAATCTACACCTCTTAATTAATTTTTTTGATCTGTTGAAATAAAACTATAATAAAATCAATAGTCTTTTGAGGTTTGAATATTCAAATGTAAAAAAGAAAAGGTCCCATGTTGTAATAACTATCCAACATTAAGTCAATATCAGACTTAAAACCAACATTATTAATGATAAAATAACATTTATCAACTAGGGTTATTTTACCTAATTATTATGTTTCTAAATGTTATAGTATATTGTCATAATTTTGTGACTTCTGTTATCAACATTTATAACTCAACAAGAAAAAATTAAAATTCATTTAACAATATTTTTGTTTAATTTCTTAAAATAGTATATTGAGTATATATTATCTAAACATATATAGTAACCTCTTTAATGGTTAATTTAATCGTTAATGGTTATGCAGTATAATTCTGGTCTTCCTAACCAAAGTAAGGTGTGTTAATAACTCGCCTGAACTTGCTATTTAAGCCCCAAACAGTATTTTTTCACATGTTAGTTACGATTCGTTCAATATAGTCCATTTATATAAACCCTTTAATCAAAACGTTTTGTGATTAAAAAAAAAACTCCACATAAATGTATATCACAAAATTGGCTGTCCCAGTATAAACAAACGTTCAAAACAGAATTACACTAATGGCTATTTATTTTAACGGTCGGCGTGGCTTTTTAAGTAACGAGCGCGTAACCATTGCTGCCAGCACCAAGGCCCAAGGGTTGTTTAAGGTCGCATAATGCAATGGATGTTTCAATTGAGGTTACGTTACAGGAATACTAGGGTTAGAGACTGTTGAAGGTAGAATCATGTGGTGAATGTTTTAATCAAGGTTACGTTACACGAATACTGGGATAGGATTAGAGAATGCTAAAGGTAGCATCATGTGATGAAAGTTTTAATCAAGACTAAGTTACAGAAATACTGGGCTAGCGTTAGAGACTGTTAAAGGTAGCATCATATGGTTAATGTTTTAATCAAGGCTACGTTACAGGAATACCAAGATAAGGTTAGAGACTGTTGAAGGTAGCATCATGTGATGAATGTTTTAATCAAGGCTAAGTTACAGGAATACTGGGCTAGGGTTAGAGACTGTTGAAAGTAGCATCATGAAGTGAATGTTTTAATAAAAGTTACGTTACAGGACTACCAACAAGGTAGAAACAAAGGACAACATAAAAAATTACTGTTTTTTTTTATATTCTGGGATTTACATATCTTAACAACAGGTGGGTGACCTGGCGGTCTAGGGGTAAGGTGTCAGACTTCTGTGCTGGCGGCCGGGGTTCAAACCTCGGTCCCGGCACAGATTTATCTGATTACCAAATCCTTCCTTCACCTCTGACAAGACATCTTGTGAATGTGGGGAATTCCAGGCCTCCACCGTGGTTCGGATTCCACGTTAAACTGTAGGTCCTTCATTTCATCTCACAATCACCCTACCATTACACATTAGCGTAAGTGCGTATAACCCGAATGGGTAGTAAGACGCGGTGCTATTTATAATAATAATTATAATATAACAACAGGTGAAATGTTAGCAACTTAATAACCAAGTAAAAGGTATACCGTGCCTTTCTTGACCGAATTCTTTTACTAATTACTGCTCTAAATTGGCTATTGTTGGTTGAAGTAATTGTTCCTAAATATTTAAACTCGATAACACTATCGATTGTCCTGTTGTTCGGAATAATCTCTGAACTGACATCCTCATTTGGTGTTCTCTGTACGATCTATGAATAATTCATAGGGATATTTATAATTTATTCTATTTAATTATAAAATGTATGCTGATTATTACTAATATTATTAGTTTATCTCGAATGTTGCACAAAGCTACACATTCTAACGACGACCCCAAAAAATGGAACGATCCGTTGTTGAAGTCGCCTTTTGACATTTTCAGTTTCATTTCGGCGGATGCTTTTTTTTTTTCCTTATTTCTTTTTTCCATTTTTTTTTCTACGTACGACGGCAGAAAATGAATACCAAATAAATGGCAGTAATATCTGCGCTGGACAGAATTGTTGTACAAATATCGGAGGGGGGCGGGGGGGACAATTCGTGTACATGAATAGGATGCAAGAGAGAATTTATGGATTGATTTTCTTTCTAAATATGAGAGTGTGTGCGTATGTTGTATTTTAATGGCTTCGTCCTTCAAACCCGATGATTTGTGAACGTGTGAGTTATAAATTTGAGAATATAGAAATATTTAATAGAAACGGGGGTAGTTTTGGAGGGAGAGAGAGAAGAGAAAAGTAGAAAGCAGAAATGAAATAGTGGGAGACGGTGCTTAAGGTCATCACTGCAAAGTGACCTTTGTGGAATAAAAGTTCATTTTTATTTCTGCTGCTATGACTTTATTAATGTCTCGCGAGCGGAAAGGGATCCGTGGCTGATGGTAACGGATATAGAAGGGGTGTGGCTCCGTCGCTTCTACTCTTGCGCTATTTTCCGTGGGAAGTAAGGCCTTCTACAATAAAAGTGAAGGTGTGGAAGCACAGATTGCTTCGGTAACTGAAATCCATTAGGTGACGTCACGTAATCAAATCCTATCCCACGTCTCAGTGTATACTGTGATTGTGGTCTGAGCTTGGATTGGATTAGATAACGAACGCGTGTAAGGCTTTCACACTAAATTATTAATGATCTGGGGGTTGGATGTTGTGTTTTGACTACAGTTATCATAGAGTACCAGCTCACCACTAGAGGTAAAAATACTTACAAGCAGACAAACGTTCATCACACCGATGAGAACGCGAAATAAACATCTCGCTAATAAAGTCTGTTTTTTTCAGTGGTGGGGAGATTGGAGCTCAAATACCTGCAAGGGTGTTCTGAGGTTTTTTTCTCTTATAACTGGTTTATCAATATAATTTGACTCAAAAAGGTGCACTTATTCTGAACGCTACCTTCTTCCTACCAACCTCATAAGACAGAATATGCAGATATCCCGGATGGGTGGTAAGACGTGGAGCTCGAATGTATAGCAACACATCCACCCCAGGAGTAGTCATTCTATACCGAGTAATTATAGCAAACTAATACTGAAAAAGTCAAATATTTTAGATAGTATGAAAGGAAACAAAAGTAAAGGTAATTATTTTGGTACTTGTTTTTTATAGCAAATAAATGGTACGGTGCACCGCATAGATTTTCTACCGCTTGTTGTAGAAACACTACACCAAAGACCATAAATGAAATAATATACACTGTTACATACTCTATGGCATTAGGAACTAGGGACACTGGTACAGAAAAATTAAGAAAAGAAAAACATCTTTGCCCATTAAAGAGCATAAGAATCAAATTCATTTTCAAATACCTGAATTAAAAAGTTTATATATTTGCTTAGAGCTAAGAAATAATTGGTTCTACAAAAATATATTTTAAATAAAAGATTTTTATTACTAACAGAACTACAACTTCACAATGATAAGTTATTTAATATCTCAAATAGTTGCGAAGAAATGATGAAAATTGGAAAAGTTCCCCATGTAAAGTACCCTTAAAGTCATTTTCATGAGAAAATGAGTTTCTATCTTATTAATAATACTAAGCAGTGTCTAGTTATATACAATTTAATCAAAACCATTAGAGGAAATCGATTTTCTCTCTTTTTGCCCTTTAATAAACTACCCTTAATTTTAAAATCTAATTCCAAAAACCCCTCTGGGGGACCTATGAAAACTCCAGGTACCAAGTTTTAGCCCAATCGGTAAAATAGTTTAGGCTTTAACCCGACGTACAGACGGACAAACAACGGACATATAGACAAACAGATGGACAGACATACAGACTGCATTGTGAAAACAACTTTTTTTTGTTTTAGGGGGTCATGAAACGTCGACATTTATCAAAATCTAGAGTTAGATTTTTTTACGATCACAATACTTTCTCTCTGAGGTGTCGAAAGTAAGTAAAAACTTATTTAACATGAATCCTTTGCACTTATTATAAAATGACAAAAAAACAACCAAAAACGACACAAACCAAGATAACTTATAGCCTAATAAAACCAAATGACCAAAAAATGATAAATGAAAAGTTTTTGCAATCGGAGGATCATAAAGAGAGTTTATGTACAAGTGGGCATTGTCTGTGATAAACCAAAAACACATTTCATCAAAATCTAGGCACGGGTCTTGAATATCGTGTAATTTGACCGAAACTTTTGAATTTTATTTAAAAAGTTTATCATAAAATGTCTATGTCCATGACATAAATTAAAACACTGTTGAAATGATCATTTGTAGAAAATTAAGTTAAACTTATCACCAAACTAATTTTCATAAGGAGGCGCCTTATATGATATCTAGAAAAGTTACGAGATCTACTTTCACGTATTCATACGTAAATTCATGTGATCTTCAGCTGTCCCTTTAGACAAATATTATCAATATATTTAAGACAAAACTAATAACAAAGTAAAATGTTATACATGTTGGCCAAAAAGTATGTTTTTATTTTTCATTGAATATTGGACTATACTGAATACATATTTTATTTATTTATTTTAGTCAATCTAGGTGGTCTTGGGGTAAAGTGATTGATTACCTCAGGACACAATGCTCGTGGGTTCAAACCCAACTGGGGTCAACGTATATTAGAGTGATAAAAATCCGTACCACAACTTCTTTGGGAGGGGAAATAAAACCGTTGGTCCCATGTCAATTGTGTCATGTAAAAAATCTTGGAAGTTATATTATTATTATTATTATTAGCACCGCGTCTTACTACCCGTTCGGGTTATACGCACTTACGCTAATGTGTAATGGTAGGGTGATTGTGAGATGAAATGGAGGACCTAAAGTTTAACGTGGAATCCGAACCACGGTCTTGGTAGTTATGTGAAAATACCTTTCTTGGTAAAAATTTGTAGGCCCTTTCATTCTCACTCGTAGAAATTATCGTATGTTTATATAATCAGACACTTCAGAAAGTGCATGTTAAATACCCCAAATAAACGAGAGAAAAAAATGAAATATTATATTAGTTTTTTTTTGGTCATACAAAACTGCAAACATTCTTCAGACTTTAACTCTAATTTCATTCCCTCCCTTCCCTTTAAGTGTACCAGAACTTGTATCGCACCAGTGGAGTATCTCTCTGGAGTTGTAATAAACTCCCCCTAAGCCTAAAGCCACGAAGACGTAGGATCCACCTCCAATGCAAATGTTTGTCGGCAGTTCTATTGGAGGATTTCTCTCTCTCCAAGAGCTTGAGACGGGATCGATGTCGAGTATCGGACACAGACGGCATGGACCTGCTTCTGATGCTTTGTGAGGGGGAGGGGGGTGGATAGGCCGAGGGAGACTCGATAATACAGGGTTACTCCGAGTTTTGAACCAATCGCCAACAATTTAAAAATAAAATATATACATTTTTTTAAACATTTTACTATAATTAAATGATTGAAATAAATAATTACCATGAGTACGAATAAATTGAAACCAACATTGATAAACCTAAGGAACATTCACAAACTTTAATGTCAAATAAAATAAAATTAAAAAATAAATATCATAGTAAAAATCATTAATAAAAATGTATAAAATCAAATCAAAATTATAAATTCCAATCTTAACAAAACTACTAATAAATGCTTACGTTTAGAAGAAAACAAAAATATTCAACAATCAATTATTTAAAATGAACGAATTGATAAAAAAAATTCACTATCACTAGTTTTAATATTTTAAACTCACGGTTTCTCAGCGGCGAAATGGTAACTGCAAGCGACAGAGCTTAGTTTTAAAATATATTTTCAGGCGTCGTCACTATCGCAACATACAAGTCTGCTGATGACAGGAAGATCGGAGTTTGAATCCCAATCGGGTGTGCTGAGTTTTCCTCCCTAAATGATTTTCCATTCTCCCTCCACGTGAATGCGGTTACACTTTAAATTCAAAATTCCTTATCCCTAATTCAATATGCAATTGAATCGATGAAAAGATAAAAGGTCCTCAGTCCACTCAAGACAGATTTTTGGAAAAATAAAAATAAAACCTTTTAAATTAATAATATTTAAACTAAAAAAATATTTTAAATTTGACGATTATAGTACATAGTATGCTGGTTTAGTTTGCCTTTGAAATGTGGGTCTGCTATACACCAAAATTGTAGAATTATTTTTTTAGGTCATGGAGTTGGCCCTTTCTCTTTGTTTTGAAGGTTTAGGTAATGTTAACACTTAAAATAAATGTATATTTATTATATTTTATCTTTTTTATACCTTAAAATGTTATTTTCTATGTTAAAATAGGAAAGGAACATTATAGAAGGAAAAATAAATTTAAATTCTAAAAACAATTTGTTTAAGGAATAATGTATGTTTAATGTTAATAAAAACCACAGATTAAAAAAAAAAAGTAGGCTTAGTGTGTTTCTGGAGTAGTAAAAGAGTGAGTTACACATTATTAAAATTTATTTTTATGTTTAACATACATTTTTATAAAAATAACTTGTGGTTTTCTATACTTTTTTTTGACCTAATATTGATCTTCATTATCTTCTCTTACAAGCCATTCAAAAATGTATCTGTAAAACTCATGATAAACCACAGGAATATAGGTAATTATGTTTATTTACGTTTCTCAACTTAGCTTCTTTGATTCATACCTTCTCTTCTAGATATGCATTATCAGTAGGGAAACTAGGAATTTCACTTTCGGGATGACAAAGGTCAAATTTATGAAACACGGCTCATTACTGAAGTTTCTGGTTTCAAGAAAACCACGTTTTTTTTCTGAAGAATAAGTCAAATGCGTAAAAGTGTAACTATGCAGTATACAACAGGCGATAACTTTTGCGCGGCCGAGTAAGCGTCACAAGCAATAGAAAGAGTAAAGGCCTCAGTCATTGATATCCCAAAGAGTAAGGGCCTCAGTCATTGATATCTCAAAGAGTAAGGGCCTCATTCATTGATATCCCAAAGAGTAAGGGCCTCATTCATTGATATCCCAAAGAGTAAGGGCCTCAGTCATTGATATCCCAAAGAATAAGGGCCTCAGTCATTGATATCCCAAAGAGTAAGGGCTTCAGTCATTGATATCTCAAAGAGTAAGGGCCTCAGTCATTGATATCTCAAAGAGTAAGGGCCTCAGTCATTGATATCCCAAAGAATAACGTCATCAGTCATCGACTGAGGTCCTTTCAATAGGGAGATCATATTTTAGGGTCTATATCTCAATTGCTATACATAGGACTAAGTTCCTTCCAACGTAGTTTGATGGGTTTACTATTTCACATATTTTCCCCGGTCTTAACTCAATTTCGCCATTTTGATGACTTAAGCCCTTTCTCTTTTCACCGATTCAATTAGTACGTAAGCTTATAATCTGAACAAGTAGTAAGACGCGGCTTCTTTAAAAAAAAAAAAAAAAGAGAAATGAATTCCTTAATACTTTCTGTATATGTCAGTATGTTTACAAGAAAACTGACGTTAATACAGACACACAATTAGGTAACAACTACGGGAAAAAAAGGCTAGTTCTGTATTTTCAAGGCCGGCTGTAGTTCCCGCAGTTAGTCAGTTCTGACACCGATAGATGGCAGCACGATCAATATGGTGGCGCTGCCTAACGGCGTGATAGGATGCGGTGGACCGATTGAAATGAATGTTCTGGACGTGTCAGAATGAGCGAAAGGGAGGTTGTGAAGGACTATGTGACCCGGGACTGGGGAGTGGGGGTTGGAAGTGCCTTTCCTTGTAGTCGTTCGACCTCTGGTCAGTGATATAATAAGTCACTAGCGGCGTCTCTCTCACTTTTCGTCACACCTGGATCAGGTGCAAAGTACAGTCAGAAGCGCCCCTTCTTACTCTTAGCCCTATTTATTTCCTGAGAGTTCGCTGCACTGATTTCGTTGTATGCGTTTCTAAGGCCGTTTTTTTAGGTCCTATGAAAGATGAAGGTTTTTAATGAAGTTTTTCCTCCCCTGTCCTTATGTGTTAGTGGCATAAGCTGGCCAGGGCGTCAATCTCTCACCTTTTTGTCTATATTGTCGCGTAAGGTAATACTAAAGAGCTCCAAGAGGCTGGTGAGTGTGTTTTTGTTTATATATATACACAAACTTCAAGGATAAAACACTTTTTGTAAACAAAAACACACTCACCAGCCTCTTGGAGCTCTCTAGTATTACCTTACGCGACAATATAGACAAAAAGGTGAGAGATTGAGGGTTTTGGGGGCTTCCCCCAAAACCCTCATTGAGTTTTCTTTCCAAGTGGATGTATACTAATGAAATTCCAGAGCAGTTTTTTTTATAGGTCTTACCGTTTAGCCACAATAGACCTCCATAGAAAGGTCCGCGCCGACTTTAAAGTGGCTCCGACATTTTGAGTTTTTTTCGGGGTTAAACTTTTTTTCTCCTAACTTTTTGAAATTTTCCTGTCGGTTACAGGCTAGAAGTATAATTTTACCAAATTTCAAGTTTCTAGCTCATGTGGAAGTGGGTAAACATTAATGTCAGTGAGTGAGTCAGCCATGTGGCTTTTTAGTAGTATTATATAATATAGTGTTATGAAATAAAAATTTCTTATAAACAATCAAGCTATCACCAGAGTGCTGATTGTTAACTACTTTAACTATCTAACGTTAGGGGACTGCCTAGGTAGCTCAGATATTGCCAATAAGATATTTTTTACAAACCCGCGTCTTGCACTTGTTCAGGTGTACACACACACATGATAATTACTCTCATAGGGTAGAGATAAGGAAGAGATCATTTTAAGAATAAGCTACTCAATTTTGCGTGGAGTGGAAGAGTGGGAAACAATCTTAAAAGAAAAAAAAAACACCTTCAGTAGACCCAATTGGGATTCTAACCCTGATACCCCCGTCTTCAAGAGTCTAGTTTAACGTGAGAACGACGACATAGGCCATTCTGCCACTGAACTGGGTTAGTCAGATGAGTTAAATATAATAAAACTTTCAACAGTACTAGAGTTTTGTCTACTTTAATGAATATACACTTATTTTTTATGACCTTTTTGAAAACATTATTTAGTAAATACTTTCATCTTTTTTTTCTATGAAAATATTACTATTAAATTCCATAATTATTTTACAAACTCAATAATATGGGGGGGGGGGGGGGGGGGGAAATGTACAAAATTGTATCTTTGGTTAAAGGAAAGGTGTAATTTCTCAAAGAATCCATTTACCTCACTTTTGAGGTCAGAAGGAAATTGTTGTGTTATTAATTTAATCGAATAATAATATATTCTATACAATGTACGTTGATCAATAATTTTTATAAATAAAGTTTAAAAATTGATATTTTACATTCCAAAACGTCCAAAATCCACACATTTTTGGTTCATCATTTAATGCTTGGGGAACGAAAGGTAATTAGTATACAAGAGTAGAATGGATCTTTGTGAATCGAATGAGGTAACACCACAAATGGTATTGACTTTTGTAATTTGTATTTTCGTCCTCCCTTATCTGTTCAACAACCGAACAACTCCATCCGATGATGTTCAAACCCATTTGGTTTCTGGCATTTATGAATTAATGAGTATTCAAGCGCCTTAAGGCGAGATGGTAAGAAGTGAATTAAGGTCAGTATTTTTTTTGCAGTTTTTATAGCAAATTTTGCTACAGATTTGGCAGCCAAATGGCTTAAGGTGTTAAATCTTGCAATATACTAGACTGCCAATGACCGGGAGATTGGGGTTCAATCCCGTTTGGGTGTATTTATGGCGTTTTTTTCCTAAACTGTTTTCCACTCTCCCTCCCCGTTAATGCTGGTTCACCACCTTCAAATTTAACCTTTTTCAATCGTAAAACATTAAAGTAATTTTTACATAGGCGTATAACCCAAACAGGTAGTAAGAAGCGGTGATAAAAAAAATATATATAGTAATAATTTGATCAAAATAAATAAACTACTGCTTCAGTGGATGAAAACCACCTCTGTGGTCTAATTGCCAGAGTACCTGGCCACAGATCTAGAGGTCCTGGCTTTGATCTCTAGCGTTTTAAAATTTTCCTGTGAAGTAGAGGTTCTGGATCGAAGTCAAACTGATCTTCGTGAAGACAAACGAAGAGCTACTTGAATAAATAAGTAACAGATCCGGTTTGGAAAACTAAGATCAACGGCAGGAGGACTCATTGTGCTGACCTCATGACACCCTCTAACCGCAAAGTTTGATACTATCATCGCCAACGGTGGCGGCCCCTAGATCGTTATAACTCGCTTATGAGCTCACAACATAGAGATTTTAACTTCATTGGATGCAGTTAGTTTTATATTCAAAATGTATAAAATTAAACGGTTTTAGAATTTTTCTTTCGTCATGAACATAATGTCCTTTGATAAAAAAAAAAACACTTTCTTAAATAATTATATAAAGGTAGCATCAAATACCATTACGATAAATATTCAAAAACTCTTGAGATTACATTTAGATAATTAAACTAAATGGAAATACGAAACCAATATTTTATTTATTGTGTCCCCACCTACCCCAAAAGGTTTTGAAAACTGTAAAAAACACTGACCTTGACTAGCATTACCTTCCACTTTAAGGTGGGCTGGAAGGGGACGCGAGAAAAGGCCAGTGTTTCTGCAGCAAAACATAATTTTTTGGACAAAATAATAAAGTATTGCTTCAGTATAAACATAGATTTTAATTTTCTTCACATGGTGATATCAAAATTTCTTGAATATCTGTCAAGATGTTCCGGAATCTAATGACAACTTTTTATCTTCATTTAAAAAGTTTGTTAGATAATACCACTATCCTCATGATGGATATTCAGAAACTGTTGATATAAACAGGTGAAGAAAATTAAACTCTATGTTTGTACTGAAGGAATCTTTTATTTATTTTGTCATAAAAAACTACAAAAACACCACCTACTTGAAGCCTGGTGAAGCAGAGCTGCAAGCACAAGGACACAATCTCTTTACCCACAATTCTCTATTTTACAAACTATTTGTCCGGAACTTGAGATTCCGCAAAAAAATAAATAAAAAAAGCATGGAGCCATCCGGTTAAAGAGGGAGAGGTTTTGTTTGCACATAATTAACCCGAAACGTCTGGCGCTGCCTACTTCTATTGACACTCATTCTCATTAGCCCTGTGGGCGAGAGGAACCTCTAGGGAACACTAGCGCTCTACCGCACCTACGGAGAAACTAAATCTTATCTCGAGGCACGTGACGGATCCCTCTCTCTATTTGTAGTGTTTCTTTGACCGTGCTGATAACCACACACACACCCGCTGGGTATGAAAGTTACAAATGACTTTAGGTAAATGTCATACGTACACACATGACCCCACTAGCAGGAACGAAACAATGTTTGTTAAGGATTTGATTAAAAGAAACTTCATTTTGGAAACACACGTGACTTATAATAATTGTCTCGTGTATGAAACCATGAAGGTCGGGCGTTCACGGGATGACACAAAACGTTTCTGAAAATGATGAAAACGAAACATTTTGAAACTATTACACATACAATAATAAACGCTTCAACTAATTTATTCAAACGAAGAATGATGGATAATAAACAATACGGTGTACCGCACAGACTTCAACCAGCCTTAATCTTAAATTAGACACTTACTAAAAACTCGTACGATTTGGGAAACTAATTAATAGATTTATACATTGTTGTAGAAACACTACACAAATGATTATAAATGAAATAATATATATTGTTACTTACTCTATGGCATTCGGAACTAGGAACACTGTTACAGCAAACTTGAGAAAAGAGAAACATCTTTGTCCACCAAAGAGTATAAGAATCAAATTCATTTTCAAAGACCTGAATTAAAAAGTATGCATATTTGCTTATAGCTCAGAACTGATTGGTTTCATTAAAATATATTTCAAATAATTTTTTAAAAATCTTTAATAGTAAGCTAATACAACTTTACAACAATAAGTTATTTAGTATCTCAAATAGTCGTGGAGAAATTATCAAAATTAGAAAATATCCCCACATAAAGTACCCTCAAAGTCATTTTCATGTGAAAATGAGAATTTACATCTTGTTTATGATGATAAATAGTGTCTATATAAAAATTTAATCAAAATAATTTGAGTGAATTTCGAGAAAATAGATTTTTTCTCTTTTTGACCTTCGATAAACTACCCTTACATATCCGGTTAAATATCTAATTCCATAAACCCTCGGGGGGGGGGGGGGGAGGGGGCGTATTAAAACAACAGATACTAAGTTTTATCCCATTCGGAAAAATAGTTCCGTCTCTGGCCCAAGGGACAAACAAATTGCATTGGTAAAACAACTTTTTTGGTTTTCAAGGGGTCATGAAACGTCGAAATTTATAAAAATCTCGATTTCAATTTTTTTTTCCCACAATACTTTCCTTCCGAGTTGTCGCGATAAAAGTAAAAGTAACTGAGAAAGGTCCTTTGGAAAAGTACATACAGGAACTGATTAAGATCCCTGACAAATTTTCTTTCTTCACTCGAGTAAGTTTAAAAAGTAACAAAGCGCAATCAAAACAAGAATAGTCACCACAGTTCAAAACTTTGAAGAAAACAACGTCACGGGTACATTGTGCCCGGCTTTGCGCCTGCGCAATGGTGTATTTTTCACGAAACAAGTGAAACAGAATGAAATATGGAAGTAGGGAAGATGGCTACTTTGTTTCTACTTGTCTCACAGTGTGTCTCACAGTGTGTCTTCGTGTGTCATCGCTTTTTTTCTGCCTTGTGTCAGCCAGTGTGCAGCGACTCATTTTAAAGGCATGTAGTCAAAGATGACTTACACGTGCTGAAGCACAATAACACAAAAATGTGTCATCCCTTCATGTTTCATATCGTTTTGTGTCAGCCAGAGCTCACCCGGCCGTACAGAACTAACACAAAAATTTCCAAATTGGTAAACGTGTAGAGTAGGGGTATTTTGTTGTTAATATGAACAGTAAGCACTAAAGTAATTTATGAGAAATATTTGAATATTTAATAAGGAACGTTTAAGATTACTCAACTTTTAGTGAAGTTCGGTTATACTAGTTGTATTAGTTTAACGTTAAAGACATAAATGTGTAATGTAGAATAATAATATAAATGCACAAAATTTTATTAATATTTTAAGAGATAATAATAATTTCAAGTTATAACACAATATAATCAAGAAATCTTGATATTTTAAACAACATCTAAAAGTTCAATACATTTAAAAATAATTGTAGACTTTTGAGTCGATTACATTTAAAACTATATTTTTTAAAAAAACCCACAAAGGATGATATCATGCATATATTTCGAATCTTATTTTTAAATTGAGAGTAACTAGCGTAATTAACAACGGCTTTATATTTATGTCTACACTTAACATTTTGTAGCGGAGAGCTATTCTATGGTTCTGATTGAAAAAAAGGTTTAGAAAATACAAATTTATTTGATGTCAACATTTATATCATTTTACTATTACTATTGTTATTTTATATCTATTGATAATATCTAACAAAAGCGACTGCTGTATATGGCTTGACACATGAACATGTAAAAGTATTACATATGCATAAATTTTTTCTCTCTGAGTCTCAATACTCACTGGAATAAACACTAGTAAAGTTTTTTATAATCTAGTGTCAGTTTTGAGCAGTTTTGGATCAAATGATAGCTGAACTTATTTATTAAAAAAAATGCATACATAAAGAAAACTACTGAAAACCATCTTGTGTCAGTCTGTTTTATTTCTGTAATATGCCAAACTAAAAAATATAGAATTAACGGTTGTAGTTTATTATAATTATTTTAATAGTTATATAGTAAATATTAAATTTACCTCACGTTTGTCAATGTGACTGCAACTCCCAGAATATTTTCACAATAGTCGGATGGTTCGCAACCCACAATTTATAAACCTATGTTTTAGTGGAAACGTACCCCTATTTGTGTAAAGGGAGAATGCGAAATATTTTAAAGGGTGGAAAAAAAACCTCAATATACTCGGCTGAGATTTGAAACCCAGCTTCCTCATTTCCTGAAAACCGGACTAGACGAGTCCGACGATGAATGTTCGGATATAAATAAAACCAGAGGAAGGCCGAGTTTAGTTTGAACAGGCGCAGGACAGCTCCAGTAGACCGTTCCAAAAGGTCTTGTCTTGTTTGCTCGGCGGAAGATGGAACATATGTCGTTTCAAGAAAAGGTCACAAGAGACACGAGCTTTGTCTGTGCTTTATTGCACATTGGGGGGGAGGGGTGCAGTTACCACATACGCGTGTTCTTTACTTTGCGCATCTCTCACCCTGCCCGCATAGATCAGTGGATCGGTATTTACCTTGGTTTGACGCTCTGGAGCGGATATCTTGAGACAACGTTATTGGACTTTTAGTTTTGACGTGTCACTAAATTATATACGAGTAACTGTTTATTATAATGTTTTTATTGTCTATTTAAAAGTTTGAATTTAATATTATTATTATTATTATTATCATGCACAATAAATTCTCACCTTGAACAAATTACACTATTATACCATCTTAAAAGCTACACTATAGTGACCCATTTTGGTGGCCACATGGTCTAAGACACTACTCTTGCAATAGACTAAACTACCGAAGACGGGGATAACGGGGTTCGATCCCGGTTAGGTGCACTGAAAGTAATTTTTTTCTTAAATCATTTACCACTCTCCTTCCACGCGAGTGCACTTCCTCTAAATTAAACCTTCCTAATCACTAGCACATTAGTGTAATTAGTAGATAGTTATATAACCCGAACAGTTAGTTAGGACGTGGTGTTAAATAAAACACAGTGGAACCAATAAAATTGAGTTAGCTACCCTTTGGGGTACACCAAGTTTACATGGAGCCTCCACATACACTTAAAACTATCAGTTCTGTTAACAATATGTGTCGCTCCTCCATTCAAATTGTTACATCATGTTAAGAATTATTTTACGTTATTTTTGTTAGTACAGTCTAAAGCGTTACGAAACTCTAAGAGATATTGCACCCTTACTTTCTCCACGAGTTGGACTAAAACTATGGTGGGTGACATGGAAAATACTATGTACGATTCTTTGTATGAACATGTGCAATAACTGATTGAAGACTGTGATATTACAGGAAGTCTACCAAAGAATTATAACGTCCTAAATGTAAGAATTTAATTGTTTTCATTTAATAAATTCTTAAGATTAAAAAAAAAAATTCAATTAGGAACATCTCACATAACTTCCACCTTGGATTTGGAATTGAATTTTACTTTCTCTCGACTCCTCGTAGAAAAAAGTATTGTGATTATCAAAAAACAATCTATTTCAATATTTTGATAAATGTCAACGTTTCATGACCCCATGAAACGGAAAAAGTGGTTTTATCGATGGCGTCCGTCTGTCTGTATCTTTGTCTAGAGGTTAAATCATTTTATTGGTAGGGCTAGAACTTAGTATCTATGGTTTTCATGAAGTTCCTTTGAGGGTATTTGCAATTAGATATATAACCCTAAAATTAAGGGTAGTTACTGAGGGCGGAAAAGAGAAAAAAATCCATTTTCTCCTAATCATTTCTAAGAATTTTGATTAAACTTTATATATTACTATTGTTTAGCGTTAAAAACCAAATGGATATTCTCATTTTACCATGAAAATGACAACAAGGGTACGTTACGTAAGGAGAAATTTATATATATTTTTTTTTTATCATATCTCCACAACTATTTGAGATACAAAATAACGTCTCATGTCGAGTTTTAATACTATTAAAAATTAAAATAATTTATTTTAATATATTTTCATAAAATCAATAGTTTCTGAGCTATAAGCAGATATTTCATTCTGATGTAGCTCTTTGGCAATCGAAATTATGTTCTTTGGTTTATGTATTTGGTGGTTATTATTTCTTTTATGTATTTTAGTGGAGTGTTTCTGCAATAATATATGTTATTTATTTCCCCAAATATTACGAGTTTTTAGTTAATGTCTTAATTTTAAGATAAAAGCTACCATTTATTTTTACGCGGCTCAATCCTTGGAGATATTCTTGCAACAATTATTGAATAAAAGATACTGTGTATGATGGGCTTAAGCCTCGTTTATTATGTAACAAGTTGGACCCAACATGTTGGGAGACAAATACATTCGGAAAAGTGAGTTGCGTTTATTGTCATCAACTTGTTGGACCAACATCCCGGGTCCTCCGCTAGTTTTTAATCAGTCCACACATTGATAGCCATGAATAACTACGTATTCCTTGCCGTTTATTCATTTATTGTGTTAACAGGAAGTTTACTCTTACAGAAAAAAACCAAAGCGTAAGTAAGAGTGTGGGAGATCAAAGTTTTTTTTTTTAGCTAAAGGTTGAATTGAAGGTGTATACATGGGGATAATGAATGACCTGCATTTGGATAGTTGATTTGATTTTTTTTTCTACACATGTAACATCATAAATAACAGAATACTTGTGATATAAATCAGTTAGTTTAACTGTATTAGACTTGTTCCATTTCATAATCACAAAATCATGCAAACGCTGATTTTAAAAGTTAAACTAATCTGAAAACAAAACACGTGGGTCGTCAAGGATATAGGCTGACTCGACTCTATAGCGCATGCGCAGAACTTCCCAATTGCCAACATGTTGGGTTGGTCGTTTATTATCTCCAACAAATGATCCAACACAACTTGTTGGCTCTGACCGGCTCTCCCAACACCAACATGTTGGCCAACATGTTGTGTTACAATATAAGAGAGGCTTTAGAGACATTCAGTCATAGTTCAAGCTTCAGTCTAATTTTCATAGGAAGGGTCTTAAAGAAAACACAAACTTTTGTTTGCTGTCAATATTGATAATATTTTAATATATTATTAATATTATTTTATATGTATTGATATTATCTATTAAAAGCGAAACTTGTTGATAATTTGACCTGACGTATGAATACCTGAAAATATATATAAACTTTTCAAGCAATCAGATTTGGTCCTTATTATGAAAATGAGACGAACAATTATTACGAAAGTCAAAACAAATAACAAATTGTGACTTGAAAAATTCATCATTAAAAAGTTACTTTTTAAAAATACAGTCACCTAAAACCACAATAATTGTCGCCTCAAATTTTACATATTTCCATGGGGAGAAGCCTCTTTGGTCCCTTTATTAAATAGGGGTAAGCGGGTATTTCATACCCCCTAAACCCTCCGATGTTCCTCTCTTGGTCACCTGCGGATTTTTCTATATTTAAGAACATCTAGATTTGCGAAATACACTGTCTCAACCCCTCCAAAATATTATTTCGTGCTATACCCGTGGTATTAACTCTTAAAATATAAGCTCCAGAACGTGCAAGGCTTTCAACTTAATACAAGGATCTAAACTTGGCGGCAGTATCAAGAAGAGTTTCATCTGAGCCCAAGGGCCCATGGGCTGTTATTATTTTATTCACCCTCCTGTGCTACCCTTAGCCTAGATGGAGGCACGTAAAGCTGGTATCATAAAACGCATATGAAAGTCACTATGCTCCTAATTACAGCTTGTCTAGCCCTCTGTCCTACTCCCTCTCCTCTTTTGTAGCAAGATCTTATTTTCCACCTTTCTCAGCCCAGAGGTCCCTTGTAAGCGAGGTGGGTCCGTCTTATGGAGCATTTTACTGCCTCCTCGAGACACGAGACGTAAGATTAACATAGTTACAACCAAATAAAAAAAAGTGTCACACCTAGAAAAGTTACTAGATATACTTTCACTTATTCATACGTCAAGTAATGTGATCTGAAGCTGTCATTATTGATAGATATTATTAATCTATAAACCACAGTCTGCAATCGAACCATACCAAACGAGTGTTCGCCGTCTGTTGGAAAAGATAGTTCCAACATCAACGGATAGAGTTTCATGTAATCAGGACAACAAATCTTCCGGCTGTTAATCTTAGCTGTTTAAACCGTAGCAGCTATTTTTTTTTCTCCATCAAGTAGTTTCTAATTTTTTTTTTCTCATGAGGCTGAGTTTACCTTGTTCTAGATCCAATACTTCACAGAAAGATCTGGAAGTTCTGGGAATTGAAACCCTGGATATTTGTATCTGTAACAAGATTTTCTGGCCACCAGATCACAGAGGCGATCAAACACTATTAATAATATATAGTAAAATTTTATCTATGTTGACCACAAACAAACAATATATATATATATATATATATATATATTTGTACAGTGGAACCTGGATAATTTGAACTTGAAGGAACCAAGAAAAAAATTCAAATCATCCAAAAATTCGAAATAAATGAGTTTCTTAAAAGGTATTCCCTTTTCTACTTCCTTTATCACCGCTACTTTCTCGGTCAAAGTTAATGATTTATAGGACTGTGGTCTTGACAGTGACATCACGATATACACACACACAGCACAATAAATTACAACCTACGAAAAGTTCGAATTAACCAAAGCAAAATTCAAACTATCCACGATTTCTTAATATTGTTTTAATATAAAATTCACGAGACCGGGCCAACAAATCCGAACTAAACACGATTTCGATTTACAGAAGTTCGAATTAGTCAGGTTCCACTATATTTCTTAAAGGTTCTTCATTTGCAAATCTGACAGTGTAAGGGCAATAAAATATAATATAATATAATAAATGCTTAAATAATATACGACACGTGGTTTGAAGCCAAATAATGCAAAATCGATATCATTATTTAATTTTATCCTATATTATTTAATTAAGTCTATAATAATTAAACCTCCACACTATTTTGGCCTACTGTACTTTGTGATGTACTTCTGTCCAAATATACCAACAGCTAAAGACACTTTTAAGTGCCTGAATGGTTTAAGGCGTAACTATAATGTTGGATCAGCCTGCTGATGCTGACGCGGAGATCGGGGCTCGAATACTGGTTGGGCCTACTGAGGATGATTTATTATCCTAAATGGTTTATCATTCTCCTTCCACGCACGTGTGGGTATACTACCTCTAAAATGCTTCCTTATTCATCCATACCCAATTAGCGTAGTTATGATATGTGCGTACATTCTAAACTGTTTGTAAGACGCGGTGATAAAGAAATAAAACAAAAAATAAACAATACTTCTAATGTGAACTATCCTACATCCTATGAATATGTCGAGATATAGCCAAGCACAAGAAGAAAAATCTAAACTTAAGGCTAGGTAGGGTGTTATAGATAGATAAAGTATGTTCAAACTCACTTCAGTGCTTGAATGGTCTAAGGCGTCAATTGGTTGGTTTTACTGAGGTTATATTTCCCTAAATGGGTTTACATTCTCTCTTCACGCAAAAACATGTACACTTTTTCTTAATTCAACCTTCCTAATCCTTAATACATTAGCATAGATAGTATATATTATACATATAACCCTAATGGATAGCATGAAGCGGTGAAAAAAAAGTGTGATCAAATTTTCATGAAGATTATGTACTTTTTTTCCGCTTTGGAAGAGGAAAATTGAGGGTAAAAAGGAGGTTGAGGGTGAGAAGGATGAGTGTAAAAGGGGGGTGAGGTGGGGGAAAGCAATGGTATCTAAAATGTTGTAGCCTAATGAAGATATATACCACACACCACGTTAGCTTTTGGTTTTCTTTACTTTACAAAATATCTCTCTCTCTCTCTCGCTCTACGTTTTGCGAGAAACAGAAGTGGAAGCGCACTTTAAATCATCCCATTAATTGTTAGAAGGTTGGCAGCAGCACGGTCACCTAGCGAGCTCCCCTCCCCCTTCCCCCCGCGTCCCACTAACGTACCAGAAGTCTCGCTTTTAAAACGAACCTGGTGGAAGTTTCCTCTTTGATGAAGCTTTCCAGACGGGCGGTGGTTTTTGGCGACCTCGACCACTCTCACGATGAAGATAAAACCGGGAACATACCATACAAGAAGGTTTCAGAACCAGTTCAAGGACGTTGCCTTTACCGGTATCCTGTCTTAAGGTGGGTGCCTAGGTCAGTGAGAAAGTATCAATAGTTATCAGGTCACACGGCCTAAAATACAATGGTCTTTGTCGTTTACTGAAACTACTTCTCTATTATGTCTAACCTTGTATACTCTATTTTACATCCCTTTGTTATGCCACTAAGAAATTGGAGAAATAAAACTACAAAACTTTTTATCTCAAGGTAAAGAGGAAAGTTAGACTATATATTTCTCAAATATCTTAAAATGTTCCGTTTGAACCTATCAACAAATTACTGTATTTATTAGAGGAAGGCAAAATCTATAGCTCTTTTTCATCAAACCGACTCTCACAGCTCCACAAATATGATTAAAAATTGGTTGAAAATAAGCTGTCATTTTTTCACACATTTATTTTTATTAATAATACTCACACTATAGGCTTAAGTAAAAATAACCCTGTTGGAATATATTGATTTTATTTTGGTAAATTTAGACTTTATTTTAGTGTGAACAATATTTTGTACACACACACATTGTTGAATTAAATATTGCGCCAGTGCTAAACGGCTGCGTTTCAATTTATCGCCTACCCAGGTGACCCTCCTTGTGTTAGAATAGGTACAAGGTAAAAGAATGATTCCAATACTCAAAGGCGCTCAGCACTGAAGAAAAATAATAGCCCCTTGAAAGCTACCTAGACTTACTACATATTTGACATGCAGGTTGCATTTTGTTCCATCTCACGGCGCTACACTTAGGGCACTGACGTAAACTGTTCCGATTACTAATGGTGGGATTTTTTCTGAAAGTAACTTTTATAAATACATACCTATTTACTTGCGGTCTACAATGATAACATTTTACTAAATTATTAGTGTTATTTTATAGGTATCTATAATAATAAAACGAAGAGTGTGTTTGTCATGAGCACTGCGTGATATCTACCGCAGACAATGGTTTTAAATTTTGAAATATTGGTCAAGGGTGTCCTAGAGTTTAATGGCAACTTTTTATATTCATTTAAAAAGTTTCTCATCCAATGACAATATTATCGTGACAGATATTCAACAACTGTTGATAGGACCACTTGAAGAAAATTAAATTTTATTTTACTACTGGCGCAATGTTTTATTTATTTCAGCCCAAAAAATGTTTTGCTTAAAAATAACAAGAACTCTGCCTTAGTATGTCCCTCCCCTCTCCCCTTCCCCCATTTAATTTCAGATGCACAAAGGTTTCGTTGAATTAGAAAAAACAAAATTAGACTCATTATTTAAACTTATTAATTAAAAAAACAAATGACCTCTTAAAAAATACGGGATTGCTAAACTTACACCCATTCTACTAGATTAGGTCAACCTCTGGGTCTTGGGGTAAATTAATCACCTCAGGACCTGATTATCGGGATCTTAAATCCACCTGGGGTCGACGAATTTTTCTTCAGCGATAAAAAAAACAACCGTATCACAACTTACTTCAGACGGGAAATAAAACATTCATTACCATGTCGATTGTGACATGTTAAATAACTCTAGAAAGTATGTAAAAATACCTTTCCCAGTAAAATAACTAGGCCCTTTCACAATCGCTCATAGAAAATTCTCGTGTGATGATATTATAAACCGGTTCAGAAAGTACACGTTAATTATCTCAAATAAATAAATACTCGACCAGAATCCACTCTACAGATGTCTATTCCCATGCATAGATCTCAAATATATATGCTCGTTCTTTTAATATCTTGTTATATTGGTATTGAAACAAATTAAAAAACTCTACTCACCACCTGATATACAAAATTACATTTTGGCGTACGGTAACATAATGTATCTTCAATTAAACTAAACTGAGCTCTTATAACTACTTGAGCTGGGAATGAGTATGTGAATGAAAGTACAAATGTTTTTTTTAAATATTTAAATTCTACTTTCAATCTTACATATTAATATTACTACTATTAAAATGTGCTCATATTACAATAAATGTAGGTGACCTGGTGGTCTAGGGGTAAGGTGTCAGACTTCTGAGCTGGCGGCCGGGGTTCAATCCTCGGTCCCGGCACAGATTTATCTGATTTCAAACCCTTCCTTCACCTCTGACAAGATATCTTGTGAATGTGGGGAATGCCAGGCCTCCACCGTGGTTCGGATTCCACGTTAAACTGTAGGTCCTACATTTCATCTCACAATCACCCTACCATTACACATTAGCGTAAGTGCGTATAACCCGAACGGGTAGTAAGACGCGGTGCTAATAATAATATTAGTACATTTATTGGATTATTATTATTATTATTATTATTACAGGTAAATGATCTTTTCTCTTTTTCTTACTAAGTTATAAACCTCTATCTTTTATTCCAGTTTCTAATATATCCACTATAATGGAAAGAGATAATAAATTGGCTGTGACTGGACATGTAATGTTCTCAATACTCTGATAGCAAGCTATGGTTTCCGCCCGTTCGCAACAACACTAGGTATCCGCTGGGTTGGCTCGAGAGATCACCTTAACTCCAACACAACACATTCAATAAGAGAGGGAGTGAGTAAAGTTCCGTATTTTTTTCCGGTTTTTATAACAAACACTTTTGGTGCCAATATGAATAAAATACTGCTCCAGTAGAGACATAGGTGTTTAATTTTCTCCACACTGTTATATCAACAGTTCTTGAATATCTGTCATGAGTAAAGTGGCATTTTACCATAAACTTTTTAAATAAAGATAAAAAAGTGACCCACTTCGGTGGCTGCATGATATAAGGCGTCACTCTAGTGTTGGAATAGACTGCTATTATTATTATTATTATTATTATTATTATTAGCACCGCGTCTTACTACCCGTTCGGGGAATAGACTGCTGAAGATGGGGTATACTGGGAGTCAATTCTGGGTGTGTTGAGAGATGATTTACCCTAAATGGTTTTACACTATTTCTTCACGCAATTGCGGGTTTATTTCATCTAAATTATAACTTACTAATTCCTAACACATTGGTGTAATTAGTATATAGTCGTATAACCCGAATGGATAGTAAAACGTGGGGCTATATAAAAAATATAAAATTGAAATATTTTATATATTTTGGTAGAAGATACTTTTTGTATTATAAAAAACTGTAAAAATACGTGCCTTATTTCACTTTATCTTCTCCCATAATCTTCAAGTACTTTTATTTTGAAAATATATTTGCTTTGAAGCGTGTTTAAATAGCAAAGCTTTTAAATGTATTTGATAATTGCTGTTATAGCCGCATCTAAATACTATATTGTTTAAATTGAAAAAATAACACCTGGACATAGGAATCGAACCTGGGACCTTTGGTCTAGTACGCCAATTCTCTAGCCACTGTGAGATCCAGAATTCCCGGCATCATTCTTCAATTTAAGGAATATTTGGTTTGATTTAAGTTTGTGTCGGTGCAAATAACTAAAATTCACGACAAATTGTAGTTACCGTCCTCTTACCAACGAGGACTTGTGAGATATGGGTTTGGAACGGGGGGAGGTAAAATGTTATGTTTTGAATTATTGAGTGGTCGGCGTTCGCTGTGGTGGTGTTGTTGGTGGCAGCTCTTAAAACTCATCAATGTTGCATCCAGCACGTAAATACCCACAGTTATATCCCTCCCCTCCCCCTTTCCACAGATGCAGGCCACACACACCGGGATGCGATGTGATGGGTGAGGAGTTCGACCTTGCGTTACACACATTACATAACAGGAAGACTTGGGATGGTTCTTGTTTTGGAGGGGGGAGGTTCTAAATTAATCAAATTACACTTTTTTTTAACCACTTTCAAAGAAATTAAATGCGATTTTTGTTTAAATCACGGCGTCTTACTACCCATTTGGATTATACACATATATACTAAATACACTAGTGTATTAGGAATTAAGAAATAATTTAGAGGAAGTTTAACTTCATTTGCTCGGAGAGAGAGAGAGAGTGGAAAATAAATAAAACATCTTCAATACTCACTAAATATATATTCTCTTAAAGTTGTATTCTGATCTACGGGAGAATGTAAATTTTTGGTTAAGAATACGTTAGTGCTATAACCGTACTAGAAAACTGTTCTATACCTCTAACCATCAACCTGACCAACCACACAACCAATAAATGGTGAGAGTTTGTTTCTATTGGCTTTAAAGGACAAGTTTGGTAATTAGTAGGAGGAGCCGGTCAACTGGTGTAGTCCCGTGTCAAGCCTCGCATGATATGATAACCCGTTAGGTCACTACTGTAAAATAAGATTTAGCAACGATCGGGGGAAAGTTGGCCATTTTTTTACTTTCTTTCGACCCCTAGAAGAGAGAAGTATTGTTATCGAAAAAATAAAACAAAGGATTTAAGGTTTTGATTGTCATCGTTTCATGACCCCCTGAAATAAAAAAGTGGTTTTCACGTTGTAATCTGTCTGTATCTCAACCTAGAGGTCGAAACCATTTCACCGATAAAGCTAAAACCTCGTTTATTTGGGTTTTCATTGGGTTTCTCAGGGGAGATATTCCGAATGGGATATCCAACCCTAAAATTGAGAGTAGTTTATTGTAGGGAAGAAAAAAAAAGATACATTTTCTTAGAATTTACCCTAACGACTTTTATAAAATGTCACATCTAGGCATTGTTTAACATCACAGATAAAATTATATAAGTGACTTTAAGGGTACATTACACTAACGGAATCTTCAAATTTTGATCTTCGTCTCCACAACTATTTGAATTACTAAATAACTAACCAGTTTGGGCTCGCCCGAATTGCGCCAATTCTCTTAGCTCGGACCCGAATTGCGCCAAGTGCTTAAAAGTGCCCCCCAGACCGGACCCGAATTGCGCCAATACCCCCCTTCCCAAGACAGGACCCGAATTGCGCCAACTCTGAACATAAACAAATATTAATGCTATGTCTGGCAGTAAGAAGGACACAAGTCAAAAAATATAAATCAAACAATATTATATCAAAGTGAAATTTCCGTTTTTAAAACATTGTCAATAATAGCTATATGTATGCTAAATAATAGTATAACAAACATAATATAAACAAGTTATACAAAGGAGTTTTGGAAGGACACACCCTTCATCTGTCTATTTCTCCATTCCTAAACTGTTTAAGTTTTTTTTTCAATGAATGATTGTTTCAACTTAGACTTATTATGTCTTTTGCACATTATTTTCTCTTACACTGTTGATTCGAATGTACGTGTCAGTTTGGACCGATTTTAAATTTTGTACGAAGACAAAAATGTTTGGGTGTGGAGAAGCACATGATGAATTAAATCTAGAATGGAAGCTCTCGCACGCATTTGTTGTCCTCCATAAGTCCGATGAGTCAGCTGCCCAAATGCGCGGCGGGAATGTCGCTTGCTCCATCTCATCTATATATGTTTCAGTTAGGTAACCTGCGAAGCTCGTCAGTTTTGTATCAGCTGGCTGTATGCTGATCAGATCGCAGAAATTGTCTTCTACTTCTTCGGGCCTCAATTAAGTGAGCCCAAAACAGTAGTGGAGCCATTTCCCTCCGAGTTTTCGTCTTTGTACGTGGCAGTAAAACCGAGCTTTTGAATCTTTCTCCACCTAAAAGGAATCATAGTGGATGTTAATGATAAAAAATATTAAAAGGAAGCAGGAAGGAAAATAGGAACGTAGCATTCTTTGAATCATAGTCTGATTTAATACAGATCATAAATATATTTTACAAAATAGCCTATCAGTGACTGTAGCTAAAAAAATGTGGCCGTAATCATATGTACAAAAATGTGATGACACCCACACAGACAGGAAAACATTTCACTTTTTTTGGCTGGCATATGTTTAAAATGGCCAAGAATAACAAATAAAAAGTAGGCCTACGACAGAATCGCAGATACTTTATCATAGCGTATATTCACTTTTTAATTAATAATACTTAGCACCGCGTCTTACTACCCGTTCGGGTTATACGCTTTAAGTACTAATTACTCTAATGGATTAGGAATTGGGATGGTTGAATTAGAGGAAGTGAACCCGCATTTGCGTGGAGGGAGAGTGGAAAACCATTTAGGAAAAACCACCCCCAGTTCACCCGACCGAGATTCGAAACTCGATCTCCCCGTCCTCAGCAGTCGGGCTCAACACGACAAGCGCGTTAGCCAACTACGCCACCGAGGCGGGTCCACTTTTTAATTAATGGGTCAGCTGAGACAATATTAGTCGACGATTTGATAATTACACTTATATGGATCTCTGTGTTAAAACCAAATAATAAATCATTTTATTTGGCTGATATTTTTAATTTGAGTGTTTTAAATTTGTTTACCATATGTTTGTTTTATTTTACTAAGCGCACAAGTTGTTAATGGTTTTTGAAAACTAGTCACCAAAAACTATCCTTTTTTCTAGCACCACGTCTTAATGCCCGTTCGGACTATAGCCTATGGACTAATTACTCTAATGGGTTAGGGATTGGAAAGGTTGAATTTATAGGAAGTGCATCCGCATTTGCGTGGAGAGAAAGTGGGGAAACCATTTAGGATTAAACCACCTCAGTGTACCCGGCTGGGTTCGAACCCAAACCTCTCCGGTCTCGAGGGCCAGTCTAGTGCGAGAGTTGCGCCTTAAACCGTCCGGCCACCCGAGGGGGTAAAAAACTATCCTTGAAATAGTTTGTTTTACCCAAAACTAAGTAGGCCCCTCACAATGTTATTATTCATTATAAATGCACGCCGATTTAAAAAATCGTTAAAAATATTTTCAAAATATTTTGAGTTTTTGAAAACTAGTCATCTACTACCCTTAAAAGAACTTTGCCCCCTAAACCAAATAAACAGTATTAATTTTCATCTTAAATACACCCAAAATGTAGCCTATGTTTAAATCAAAATTGTTAAAGATATTTTTGAAAATTTTTAAATTATTTAAGAATTAATCATTAGTAAACTGCCCTCAGTTCAATTATTTTCTGAAGATTGATTATACAGTTCTATTCATCATTTAGAAAAAATTCTCCAGATATACACTTTAAATAAAAAAATTCAAGCCGATGATTGGGAGGTTGGGGATCGAATCCTGGTCGAGTGAACTGAAGGTGGTTTTTCCTAAATGATTTTCCACTCTCGCTACATGCAAATTCGGATTCACTTTCTCTGCATTCTACCTATCTCATACCAAAGCCTATTAGCATAATTAGTACATAAGGAGACCTATAACTCGAACAGGTAGTAAAACGCAGTTCTAAAAAATCTTCAAGAGTGAAAAATATAATAATAAAGGTACAAACTATATAACAATATTTATTTAAAGTTGTAAAATAAAATTGCTTTGCTTACCATGCTTGCTCTAAATGAAATCGACAGTCTACTATCCTGGTTTGTGGAAAAGTCGACACGATGCACTCGTGAATCGCTTGCTCGAAATCAATCACAATGCATAAAGGTTGGAGGTGAAATTGTCTCTTCTCGCACTCCTCCTTTAGGATTCTCATAGCGTCAATGCAGCTCTGCTTTTTCTTGTTTTTATGTAGGCAAAAGACTAGAGGTATGTATGACCCTTCAAAATATCCATGTATAGTAAAAAGCTGAAAATGTTTTGGTCCGTATTCAAAGGTTCCATCCATTAACACAATTTCATTATGGCAAATTGAATATCCTCGGAAGATTTAGGCAACTTTGGCAGTGTTTTTAGTTTAGTGTATTTGATGTTATTCCTGATACATTTAATGTCCTTGCGGGTCAATGTTTTTATAGTTTTTTTCTGTGTCTGTACCGCTGTGTGGATTAACTTTGAAGGCCTTACTTCAATCTCATCAGCTTTCCTCTTAACTGCGTTGCTAATGGATCTTCTGTTCACCTCTTGATCTAGTAGTGGTTCGTGGTTGTGTTCGTTTTCAGTCCGCGAGAAAATGTTTCCACCATCAAGAGTAAATATTTTAGCCTTGCAGTCCTTTTTAGTACATCTCCACCTCTCTTCCCTCGTCAACTTTAATTGATCCACCTGTCGATACGTATAATTATAATAGACAATCAGAACTTTCCCCTTTTCACTATAAATCCTTTCCATATCAATAATTCTCGCTAATATTATCACAGTTCACTCAAAACCCGAAAAAAAAAATAATTAAAAAATACACCTGGACAGTCACTGTTGTCGAGACAATTAATAAGTATTGGACGGACGGATGTCAATACTACTGTTGCAAGTCTTGTTGGGGGCACTTAGGGCGTTTTTACATTCCTTTACTAAGGGGAGGAAAGACATAACGTGGCGGGATTTGTTTTGCGATGGTCTTTGTTTGTATCATCCCCCCCCCCCCCCCCCCACCTCCCTCACCGACTACCTGAACTTGACTTGGCGCAATTCGGGTCCGGGATTAGTAAATAGTTTTTAATCCCTTAATAACTGGCGCAATTCGGGTCTGCCCACCAGTTTAATGTTGTAGTACTATAAAAAATAAAAATATATTTTTACAAAACCAATAGTTTCTGAACTTTAAGCAAATATGTATATTTTATGGAGCTCTTTGATAAGTGAAATTGATTCTTATGCTCCTTGGTGGACAAAGAATTTAATCTTTCTGCAATGTTTTTTAAAAAATGTTACGCTGAATATCATTTCGTTTTAAAAATCTTACTAGCTTTTAGTAGCTGTCAATAGCTGACCTCGGTGGTCTTACGGTAAAGTGCTATCCTTAGGACCAGACTATTTTGTGTTCTAACCTAGCCCAGGATAAAGTATTTTTCTTGATCGATAAATATACGAAGCACAATTTCCTTCGGTTGGTAAGTAAAGTTGTTACTTCTATGTCACTTTTGGCATGTAAAATAACCCGGAAGGTATGTTAAAATACCTTTCCCGGTAAAATTAGTAGGCTCTTTCACTCTCGCTCATAGAAATTCTCGTGTGCTGATACAATAAGTTGAATCAGAAAGTGCGTGTTAAACACCTTAAATAAATAAACAAAAAATAAAATGTATATAATTTAAGATAGAAAATGTCTGTGCAGTACATCGTATCATTTTTTTTTTATTATTAGTTGTCACCTTGGCAACACTTGACGTCCTCCCTGTGAATCCTTCCTCGGTGTGCGACTGATGCCAGTAGATGACTCGTAAGTCCGCAAGGGTGACCCCATGACCCTCTCTGATTGATGTGGGAGGGACAGAGAAGCAGGGGAAGGAGGAATGGTCTTTGTTGGACCATCACTGCCACAATGGAAACGTTGGGGCTGCTGGGAAATAAAAAAAGAGGAACATACCAACGAAAATAACAACGTGAAAAAGACTTTTTTTTGGGTATCTCTTGGATATTATTCCCCACAGTCTGAGATTGGAAAGAAAGAAAGAAAAATGAAAATAGGACAAAAACAGTGTTCATGTAAAAACTAGTAGATAGACGATAGAATAAAATGGCGTCGTGAACAGTTGTCTAGAAAAATGTGATGAGCAGATATTTGCTGATTTTTGCAGGGTGTTAGAATGGGGGTAAAAATAAAGATAAAATAAATGTAAAAGTAATGTGTGAACTGAGTATTGCTACAAGTTTGGACTACACGAATATCTACACTAGATTGGGGGTAGATATTTATATATTAAAAGAGATAAAATTATTTGATTAAGGGGAGAGTGAAAAAAAAGATTCCTCAGTGAACCCCGCTTGAATTCTAAACCCAACATCCTTGTAACAGACAGTCCAAATACACTGCGTGCGAGATACCTTACTAAGCCAGGGGTGCCCAACTTGCGTTTGTGTTGCCCACGTCCTTTTAGATGAACCATTAAGATGTGAGTGTCAGGGACGTAAGAAAAGGTCGGTGTTTTTTTTTTTATAGCAATACTTATTTTTATGACCAAATATATAGTGGAAACATAGTTTAATTTTATACACGTGGTGATATTGCAACCCCCCCCCCCTTTCCTAGAGTAGGGTGAGGATGACATTAAAATTAGGCCATTTCGCCTGATTTACAAACATTTCTTTATTTGTCATAAACAATGAAAAGGCACACATTATAGAAATCAACAAAACATACAGCGTGAAGCGCGTCTTCCGTCCTAACGAGAAATAGTTCCATTTAGATGGCGGAGACCATAACTCAATAATGCAATAATGCAACAATGTACGACGAACATAATTAAACATATCAGACAATAATCTTAACTGAACTTGTACCAAGGTCTACGGTCCTAGGTTCGAGGAACATCCAATCCAAACAGGGTGGTATTTAAAGCCTATGATATTCAAAAGTCCCGCGTAACACAAAGGGGTTGTGAGCGCCTAACTAATATAATGTTACACAATAATAACGACCAAAAGTGGACCAAGTCCCTATATATCCTATTAGTGTCCTGTCTCCTAATACAATGTAATCCACCCGGACGACAGCTAATCCTAAGCGTACTCCTAAATAAATACTAGGTGGGAAGTAAGCCCAAGACGCGTATTCAATAGTATGTAAATATACCAACTAAGCCAATAGGCGTAATAAATAGGACATTTTGACAACAGCGAGAAAGCTTTGTTTACATATTTAAACTAAGATTCGTGTCCAGAACAATAATTTAGAAAGTTTTCCCCCATTATGCCGAAATATAATTTAGATACAAAATAATGACAATAATAATAATAATAATAATCCCCTGCCCTACGTGGCTGTTCTCACCTCGATAAGCTGGTGGTGTAATAAGTGACAATATACACAGACAGACAGACAAAAGGCATGCTCGATGCTTCAGAAGGGGAGCACGAGAGCAAGTTCCAACACGTACCGACCAATTGGTCACACCGTGTGGTTCGCAAAAATTTAAAAACGGGTTGTCGCGTTTCGCGAAGTTCTGAAACAAAGAAACAGAGATTACATAATATTAGTAATATTGGGGTGAAAGGGGGGTAAGAAATTGAGAAACCGACTAAGGGTTTTTTAGAGTTACGTGCGGAGACACTACTCTATGGGGGGGCTGGGTGAGAGCCTCCCAAACCACTGTTGACACATCTCGCTTATCCGAGCAGGGCTTTGGGACGTCGATGGCACTCACCAGGGTCGATGACGTAGTTCCCAAGCCCCTGGATAAGAGGATTGGTGGCACCGGGAAGTCTAGCGTAGAAAGACTGCGCCAGTTTCCGGAAGTGGTCCTTGATGGTAGGCATATCCAGGTCACGATGAAGAGTCTCATTCCGGACATACCAAGGTGCGCCCACAATGATCCTCAGACATACGCTCTGGAACGCCTGCATCCTCCTCATATACGTGTCCGCCAGGTGACCCCAAGCGGGACACGCATAGTCGAGGATCGGCCTGAGCAGCTGCTTATACAGCGTCAGACCGTTCCTTGTAGACAGGGCGCTACGCCTGTTAAGCAGTGGGCCTAGGACTCCCAGCCTTTGCCTCGCCTTGTTGAGTCTTTCGTTGCAGTGTCGTCTCCAGGTCAGTTTTGTGTCCAGCGTAAGTCCCAGGTACTTAACACTGTCCGCCCATCTGATCTGTTCTCCGAACAGCCGGAGTGGGGCCGGCCTGTAGTACTTTCTTTTCCATGTGAAGAGCATTGCAGTGCTCTTCTCCACGTTAATACTTGTTCTCCAGGTTGTCAGCCACCCCTCCAACTGCGTCAGGTGCGTCTGGAGTCGCCTCTCCACCAGCTGCCTCGCCACGACTCCGCTACTAGAGCCGTGTCGTCCGCATACAGAGCCAACTCGGTGCCTGGGGATTTTGGAATGTCGTTCACATAGAGACTGAAGAGCAGCGGGCCCACCATGGAACCCTGCGGCACTCCAGCCCGGATGCTTCTGACTTGGGAGGTGGCGTTCCCAAAGGTAGTGGAAAAGGTGCGATGGGAAAGATAAGATTGAACAACCTTAACTAGGTAGAAGGGCAGGTTCAGGGAGAGGAGTTTGAAAAGGAGACCCTCGTGCCAAACACGGTCGAAGGCCTTTGCCACGTCAAGAAAGACAGCACCAGTCAGCCTGTTGATGTTGAAGTTCCTCGTAACCTGTTCCACGAGCCGGACAAGTTGATGAGACGTAGCGTGTCCCGCCCGAAAGCCGAACTGCTCGTCCACCAAGATGCCCCCCTCGCGAACATGTCGGGTCAGTCTCGTCATTATTAGTCTCTCGAACAACTTGCCCAGACAGTCGAGCAAGCTGATCGGTCGGTAGGACGAAGCTAGGGCCGGGTCCTTACCCGGTTTATGAAAGCAGAGGACGTTGGCATGCTTCCAGAGCTCGGGGAAGTGACTCAGGAACAGGACGGCGTTGAATAACTCCACAAGGAAGTTAATCGCCTCCAAGGGCAGCTTTCTGAGGACCGCGTTACTGATACCGTCGGATCCGGGGGCCTTGTTTTGTCTTAGAGCGGCTATCGCCCGTGACATTTCTGTCACCTCCGTGGGTTCGGGTTCATCCAAGGGTCTGTACGAGACCGCGCTGATGACCTGCGCCACGTGCGCAACGTGCACCGGGTCTGACGGGTTGTCAGTCGGTACAAATTGCGCCTCTAAGTGCTCAGCGAGAGCATCGGCCTTCTCCTGGTCGGAGTTGGCCACCCCGTTGCGACTCACAATAGGCGGCCTTGGTGCGGGGACCCGCATCAAGTTCCTCGTCATTTGCCACAAGGACCTGTCCTGCACGCACAGGCTCTCAATCTTGTCCTCCCAGACACTGTTCCGGTATTCTCGGACCATCTCCCGAACCGCATGGACTTTGCGGCTCCAGTTGGCCTTGTCTACCGGGTCCCTCGAGATTTGCCAAGCCTTCCTCAGCCGATTTTTCTCCCGGACGTGTGACGATAGACCACCAGCGCACCACTATATATACAAAGTTAAAGTTGACGGAGAGGGGGAGGGACGCGAGGAGAGGGAAGGAAGGAGAAGCGAGAGACGGGGTCGAGTAACGTGTGGAATCGTCTCGAAGCTTGACGTGACCGGAAGAAGCAACTCTCTTCCTTTATTTCCCGCCAGTCTCGGGTTTGACGCTAGGTGTCGCCTGACGAACGCTCCGTCAGTCTATCGGGTGGTTGTTTGGAGTGAGGAGGTCGGTACTAGTGCCGTGTGCTGCAGCTTGTCAGGAGGTTCGGCGAGGGTCCCCCATTCGATCAAGCCATAACTCGTAAGTTGTTACTTCTGTCTTGTAACTTGTTACATCATCAACATTTGATGAATATATGTCATGAGCATAGCGGCATTAGACGAAAATCTTTTTAAATGAAGAGAAAAAGTTGTTATTACATTACAGAAACCCTTGACAGATATTAAACAACTGTAGAAGTATTATGTGAAGAAAATTAAACTCTTATATCTCTGCTGGAGAAATATATTTATTTTGGAAAGAAAAATGTTTTGTTATAAAAACCTCCAAAACGCTGCTCTTTTGTCGCACTACCCCCACCCTCACGTTAAGCAATGACACACTTTTCTTATTTTATAAACGTAATAGAAATACAAACTTTGATAATGTGATATTTTGGAATTTGGCTTAGTTTGGAAAAATCGGAAGTTTTTGTTCTATATTGGTATTCTTTCTTACACATGAATCAATTTCCAAAAGTGTTTGAATTTGCACGTCCAATATGTACGATATTTGGAGCATTTAAATGTACTTACAGTTGTTTTTTCACATTGAAATGGAACCAAATACACAATATATCGTGGCTTACAGGGATACATTTGTCAACAATTATGAAAGTGACTTTGGCACAATATTTATAGCATCGGCACTCAACACAATTTCTGCAAATAAAAGTGTTATGATTTTTGGTAAAAAAAATCAATGGGGTATGTCTTTTTGTTTTACAATGGAGCTTATTATTATCTTAATTTAATGTTAAAGTACTAAGCTGGATTTATTTTTATTAATTTATTTACGATATTTTTTTAATGCGGTCGCCTCAGTATTTAAAATGTTCAATGTGGCCTTTTTTTTTTTAGCTAAACAAGTTTGATACGCATGCTACATGCTTGGGTGGCCCCATGGTCTAAGGCATCACTTTCATGTTAAACTAGACTGCCAATGAAGTGGAGTGAGATTGAGCTTTGAATCTTGGTTGGGTGTACTGAGGGAAGTTTATCCAAAATAGTTTTACACTCTTCTTATACGAAAATGCGAGTACACATTTTCTCTAAATGTGGCCCTTATAATCCCTAAAACCCCTAGCGTAATGCGCACATAAGCGCGTACAGCCCTAACGGGTAATAATATGTGGTGCTAAAAAAAAAAGCACTTTTCAGAGGCACAAAAAAAAACAACAAATACATCACATTGTAATTGGAAGCCATGTCTGTTATTGTATATTACTCAGCAGAACATGCGAAGCCTGATGTATCCTTCCTCACACGGCTTGAATTCTCTCCTTTACGTAAGTAAAACAAACCCGTCAGTAAAGCCCTAACTAATTAACAAAGCAGATGAAAGGAAACAAAAGCTATATGACGAAACTGCGCGCGTTTGGAACAGGACTACGAACGTTGAATTGATCGCATTCTGGCTGTTTCCAACACAATTTTTGTTGTGCCTTTCCTTGCTCGGCCCTTTCTATTTCATCTCGGTACCCTTGATGAGAAAGGTCGCATATCGTCAATTTAGGGAAGGGAGGAAGCCGGAGTGAAACAAATATATTGGAGAGAATAGGAGGGTGCGATAAATCATGTCTCAAGAATTTGAATACATATATGAAAAATATAATGCTATCATTACGAATCGGGGCTATCCTTGCAATATATCCAATGTCGACATGATTTAATTAAAGTTTGATTTGTTATTTACGTTTTTTCATCTACTTTAATGAATTAGGAGTGCAAGTCTTTCCTAATAAGGATTAGTTCTGTCAACAGTAGACCTCGTTCCCTCCATGTTCTAGTCGTTACTTCCTCCATGTTATTATCATTACTACAGTCTTACTAGTAGTTTGTGAACAGTAGATCTCACTTCCTCCATGTTATTATATTACTACAGTCTTACTAGTAGTTCTGTGAACAATAGACGTCCCTCCATGTTATTATCGTTACTACAATCTTACTAGTAGTTCTGTGAACAGTAGACCTCCCTCCATGTTATTATCGTTACTACAGTCTTACTAGTAGTTCTGTGAACAGTAGACCTCACTACATGTTATTATCATTAATACAGTCTTAATAGTAGTTCTGTGAACATAGACCTCCTCCATGTTATTATCATTACTACAGTCTTACTAGTAGTTCTGTGAACAGTTGACCTCACTCCCTCCATGTTATTATTGTTACTACAGTCTTACTAGTAGTTATGTGAACAGTAGATCTCACTTCCTCCATGTTATTATCATTATACAGTCTTACTAGTAGTTCTGTGAACAGTAGACCTCCCTCCATGTTATTATCGTTACAACAGTCTTACTAGTAGTTCTGTGAACAGTAGATCTCACTTCCTCCATGTTATTATCGTTACTACAATCTTACTAGTAGTTATGTGAACAGTAGACCTCCCTACATGTTATTATCGTTACTACAGTCTTACTAGTAGTTCTGTGAACAGTAACCTCACTACATGTTATTATCATTAATACAGTCTTAATAGTAGTTCTGTGAACAGTAGACCTCCCTCCATGTTATTATCGTTACAACAGTCTTACTAGTAGTTCTGTGAACAGTAGACCTCCCTCCATGTTATTATCATTAATACATCTTACTAGTAGTTCTGTGAACAATAGACCTCCCTCCATGTTATTATCATTACTACAGTCTTACTAGTAGTTCTGTGAACAGTAGACCTCCAATCTGGACACTACTTGCACAATATACACCGCTCATTGCGTTCCCTCCATTATTATCATTACTACAGTCTTACTATAGTTCTGTGAACAGTAGACCTCACTCCCTCCATGTTATTATTGTTACTACAGTCTTACTAGTAGTTCTGTGAACAGTAGACCTCACTCCCTCCATGTTATTATTTTACTACAGTCTTACTAGTAGTTCTGTGAACAGTATACCTCATTCCCTCCATGTTATTATCGTTACCACAGTCTTAAAATTTGTCTTTGGATCCATCGTTGAAATAAATCCCAATATTTTTCTTGAATTTGAAGTAGATCTTTTTCCTTGGTGATCAAGCTATACATAAAGTAAATTAATAATACATTCAATAGTGCATTATATTAATATTGAATAACCACTGGTCATGCAGTTTAAAACGTCACTCTTTTTACGCATGTAAACATTTTAAAAATGCCCTATATACTCTAATTGTTATTTAGAGTTTTAAATTCAAATCACTTTAGATGGATTATTAATTGAAAACCTCTTTTGATCGTTCGTCATATTGAAACAGATAAACCAGATTTTTAATTAATTATTTTTAATTTAAGAAGTTGTTTATCCTTCTTACATAACTACTACTAAGATTGTGATAATGACAAGAACATTGAAGGAAGCGAGGTCAACTGTTTGCAAACCTAATATTTTAGTTTTTTCTTTACCCTTTGTTGTATTTTGAAATATTTTTGGATACTTTGTTATTCCCTATTATCCTCCGTTGTTGACACAAACTAATGTTTCAATACCCTTGTTCATGACTACACTCCAACACACCATTTCTCTTTTCAAGAAATAGAACTGGTGGTAGAAAGGACTCGCTAAGTATCTGCCTTGAGATTTCTTCTCTGGGCCTTTAATCAAGCGGAGTGACTTCCAAGACTACAAGAAAACAGCGTCCACCTTTTTTCTTTTCACTCCCACGATGATCACCTGCTCTATAAACCTAATCTACAATGCCAATGGGATAGTTGGATGGGGTGGGAGGATGCCTAACGTCTGTTCAGCGTCGAGGATAAAGTGAATTTGAAAAATAAAAATCTCATAGGAACTTTTCAAATATAAATATACGTTTATTAACAAGGGGAGTCATCACAAAAAACCTCTTCGTTGGTCGAATGATCTAAGGCGTCACTCTCACAACAGACTGGACTGCCAATGATGGGGAGATTGATGTTCGAATTCCAACTGGGTGTACTTAGTAATTTTTTTTTTCTAAATATCTTCCACTCTCTTCCCCAGAAAATGGGAATGTATTTTCTCTAAATTCAACCTTTCTCATACTTAAGACACTAGCGTGATCATTAGTTAATATATGTATAACACGAACGGGTAGTAAGAGTGGGGGAGGCGGGTGGAAGAGACTGAGGGGAAGAAAATAATTTACTAAAACGAGTTAGCCAACCTTGGTGATATATATTATATATTGGCTAACCTTTTTTAGTAAATTATTTACTTACCTTCAGAATCTTCCGCCCACTCCCCCCGCATCATATTACACGTGCATGTACTAATAATTACGCTAGTATATATGTATATATTACCACCACTTTTTACTACAGGCAGTAATAATTAGCTCGTGTAATAAGGATTAGGATTCAGGAAGTTTTCATCTGAGAGAAAATGCGTCCATTTCCGCATTTATGTGAAGGGTGTTCAGAAATAGTTTAGGAAAAAAAAACCCACCCTACCAAGATTCGAACCCTTATATCCCCATCAGCGAGAATCCAATCTAGAACGAGACCGTTGCGTTATATCATGTGATCATCGATAAGGGTATGTTAGTACTCAACTTAGATGGCGTAAATTAACATTATTATTATTATTAGCACCGCGTCTTACTACCCGTTCGGGTTATACGCTCTTACGCTAATGTGTAATAGGTAGGGTGATTGTGAGATGAAATGAAGGACCTACAGTTTAACGTGGAATCCGAACCACGGTGGAGGCCTGGCATTCCCCACATTCACAAGATGTCTTGTCAGAGGTGAAGGAAGGGTTTGGTAATCAGATAAATCTGTGCCGGGACCGAGGATTGAACCCCGGACCCCAGCACAGAAGTCTGACACCTTACCTCTAGACACCAGGTCACCTACATAAATTAACAAAACAACAACTTCCGGACAAGGGAATAGAACCCTGAGTCCCTTTGATCAACGTACCAATGATCTACCCACTGAAATATCCAGAATTAGATCCATGCTCAGCATCATTATTCACTCAGAATTCAAGACAGATTCTGTGATGGACGTGTAGAAATTATCTGATTTAAGATTTGGGTGAAGTATGCTGGACTTGTGAGTTTTGATGAAGGAATGAATGATGCGTCACTTGGTCTCACTTTCTAATTATGATGATACCGTTATTACGTCTAACATGTTAGGGAGTCTATTATGGTGATCTTGTTATTACGCCTAAAATGACCTAATCGTCAATCTTGGGGTGCTGAATTACGATTATTGTACTGCTCAGTTAGTACAAGGCCTGGTGATAGCTTTGATTATTGTTATATCTCATTCACTAGAGTTTTGTAGGGAATTGGTTCAAGCTAGATCCCAAGCAAGTTGAGTTTAACATGAGTGCACTATTTATTAAGTTGAAATCGCACTTTTATAATTGAAAATTTTACATTACATTGACACATATTTTACTCGTACAACCAACCGACGCGGAGAGCTAGCCAATCAGAGCCAGAGAAACCCAGAAGATGCTCCAGCCCCTTACATATGACCCCTTGCTTCTTGGACCCCTTGTCATTAGTGTTAAAACCAACCAATAGGATAGCTCTTGGTAGGCTGATGTTGTGAGTGATAGTTTATTATTGGTTCTACCAGTATTGTTTGACCTAAAAGGTGGCCAATTCATCATCACAATTTTAAATGGACCTGAAGAGGTATTTAAACAAAGAAAAGTTTATACGTAACATATTTGAGTTTGTTTATGAAAATAACCTTATGGGCTTGAAACTCAGTCAAATAAATAATAATTAATTAAAGTAGTATTAATAGTAAAGATATAGCTTTAAATTTAGAATCTTGTACTGAAAATAAAATCGTTCAAATTTTCCTGGTCATACATGGATGAAGTATTAAAAGGAAAATTTACATACGGTTCTTTAAAGAAAGATATACTTCATCCGTAACTTTTCAGATAGAGAAGAGGGGCTCAAAATAATATTATTACATAGTTAATGTGCTTTTAAAAAAAAAATATTTACGCTACTTAAAAACTATCAGTAAAGATAAGGACGAATTGTAAAAGATCTCTCCAAACTGAGTTGCAATTTTTTAAAAGCGGCTTTGTCTTATTTCTTGTTTAGAAGGGAAATATTTCAAGGGGAGGTAGTGAGGGTTGCAAGAAGCCATCGCGATGACCATTGATAAAAACACTCAGGGATAACACCAGCAAACACAGTGGTCGTGTGTTCAATACTCGCTCAGTCAAAAGTTGGAGATGAACCATTCACTACAACTCAACTTCCACTATTTATATTAATTATTCTATAACTAGCCTAAAGTCCAATAAATTCATCCTAAATATTAATTGGTGACCTTTATTTTAAGCTATCTTTAATTTAATCAAACCCAGGCTAATCTTTTATTTTACGGAATGTGAAATTACATGGCGTCCGAACACAATATACTTAAATATTTAAATCTAGCGCAATGATATCAACTGATGCACGTGAATACAGGGTGATCAGGTCGTATACTAACCCGGTAAGGATACAAACCAAGGATGCCGGGACGGATATGACCGCGTTCCATTAGAATTATTGATGGTAAACTATTGGTGTGCTAAACCAAAGGTCCCCGGTTCAATTCTCATGTACAGATGTCATATTTTCAATTATATAAATACGAAACTTTATGTGGCTATATTATGTGTAACTGAAAGTATCATTTCCATCTTCTAAGTTCCGCTATTAAACTACAATCAGTTGTATAAGTGTTAGCTTTCTTCCATTATACTTAGATACATGTCACTTGACACTTAGTTAAGTTCAGAAGTGTTTTACAAGCAGAGTGTCTTATTGCCATGACCAGTCAAACCACAAAAATCTACCGCCACTTTACTTTGAAATAATATGGCAACACAAGGACTGAAATTTATATTGTAACTGTTTGTATTTTAATAAATAATAGTTTGTATTTACTGAAAAAGAATTTAATTTATATTAATTTAACATTTTATATATTATAATACCTGCCTACGTAAGGATGCAGAGCTTTAAATATCGTGAAAAAAAGGACATACAATTTTTAAAATAATTATATTTTAAATATATTAAAGAAGTTCAAAGAAATTAAGCAAAATTCAGAGCTTCTTAAACAAATTAAAATATTGCGAGGATTTCCTACAACATCTTACGAGAGAATTTACAAATGCCAAAGAGACTGGTATATATCAGCTATCAAAATTAACTAAAAATTCTGTTAACGGCTTTAAAATTATAAAGAACATTTAGAAAAGTTCAAAAAGACCTGACAAATCTGGGAGAGCACAAAGACCTTGGAATTGCTCATAATACTTGAAAACAATAAAATAAATAATTGTCTAAGTACGCCTTTAAAAACTCTCAAAGGAACTAACATCTTCACAAATAGGATAATAGATTAGTTTCGAATGAATTAAAATGGTCTTAAAAGTGTTTAGCATACTTAAAAGTGCTCTAAAAAGATTGTTACAATCATTTATTGCATAATTCTGATACACATCCATATTTACTTTCAGGATTTTAGGTTGATGGCTTAGTAATAAATGTAATTTATAAAGCTCTATGATTATAGATTGATAATTTAGTATATAAAATAATTAATAAACCTCTAGGATTATAGATTAACAGTTTAGTAATACATATAATTAATAAACCTCTAGGATTATAGTATAACATTTAGTAATACATATATTAATAACCTCTAAGATTATAGATGATAGTTAGTAATAAATATAGTTATCAAATCTCTAGGATACTATATTGAGAGAGATTAGTGATAAATGTAATTAATAAACCTCTAGGATTATAGATTTATAGTTTAGTAATAAATGTAATTAATAAAGCTCTAGGATTATAGATTTATAGTTTAGTAATGAACACTATGACCCATTTAGGATTATATTCTGATAATTAAGGAATTAACACCATAAATAAACTTAACAAGATGCTAAAAGTGATATGAGAAATGAACACGACATAAGAAAATGGATTTTCTATGAAAGCTTTTCCCTTGCGCTGAGTTCTAAATTCAAGTTGACGTTTGCTTGCGTTGAAAGTCTGACTTCATAAAAACAAGAGACCCGGCATCCATTGACTAGAGGGCGACATCCTATTTCTGAAAAGGGTGCGTTTATAATTAACTAAATGGCATTTTAATTAAAGAGAGAACTCCAGGGTGTGCTCGCGTAAACGTGCGGTGAGGGAGAAACGTGTTCGGAGACTCTTCATGGCTTGGGAAGTTGTCACAATACAATCATTGTTTATACAATTCTATTGGATTGAGCTGTTCCTGGCATCGGTGGGTAAACCGAACTAACTTCAAAGTTGTTTGTTCCGGCTTAGGCCGGGAACACACGAGCGTTGTATCAACGGACGTTATTTTTGACTGACGTTATTACCTTGGTCACACAGAACGTTAGTATACGCCGAAAAACCAATAGATAAGAGAAATGAGAAATGGACGATGTTGAAGCCGCGGTTATCATTTATGCTGCAATCAGAATGCGTAAAAAAAAAGGAAGCAAATAAAATGGTGGATGCATCCAATAAACAGTGAAAGACTATTACAAGGTGCATTTTACACACTATATGGGCGTCTTAGGGATGATGAAGAAAAGTTTTTCAATTATTTTCGTATGTCCCAATCATCCTTTGATGAATTGTTTGGCAAAATAAAACAAAGGATTACGCATCAGAATACTAATAATCAAAATTTGGCTCCACTAGGTTCTGTCCCATTGAGGGTGTGGAAACATACACATTAGGAAATTATATAAATATATAATCAATTTATACACATACTTTGTGGAACTTCTCTATTATTAGAAGAAAATAAAGAAACATTTAATTTAGTTTATACTTATTTTTCTGACTAATTTATTAATACAAAATAAGCTAAAAATTCCAATGTTTGTGTTTATTATTATGATCTTTTAAATAGTATTTGATTAATAATCAATCTCTGATATCAAATGTTCTATATCCATTATAATAATCTACTTCAAAAATATTGCCCCTCAAAATGGTCTCAACGGACGTCAAATTGACGGTCGTGTGTCTGGATCAGTACTGTCACATAATATGCTACAACGTCCTGTGCCACTGTTCAACGTACGTTGTAGCATGTCTCGTCCGTCAAGAGCGTTGTGCGGACGTTACATTGTACGGACGTTGTTCGTGTGACTGGCTGCATTTAATTCAATATCATACAATAACGGACGTTTCAACGGACGCCACAACGTCCGTTAATACAACGCTCGTGTGTTCCCGGCCTTACTACTGATTGCGATGTTGGGGGTCTCGAATAGAATGAGTGTCCTTACCTAATTAGTTTCCCTCTCTTCTTACACGAAAATGTGCTGCATTTCCTTTAAATACTACCATCCCTACTCTATTTACGTGGTTAAATGAGGATAGGACGGTTATTATGAAGTGTTGCACAAAAAAAGTTAAATGCAGTTGAAGGATACAGGGGGAAAGTCAAATTTTAGCTCAAATAGAGCTAATGCTGCCATCTGTTAGACAATCATGATACCTTTCTGCCTTTAGATTATAGTTAGAAGTTAAAGATCTGTGTCATTTTTAAAACTATTAATAAAGTATTTTATGTGGATTTTATGCAGCTTGAGATGTACAAATTGTCCTGGGAATTGTGTGTATCTAAGCTATGGGAATAAAAGTGGTCTTGCAGTGTAAGTAAGTGTTGTATAGGATGTATGTTTGGTCCAGTGTCACATATGCCACAGAAACATGAACATTGGAGGTGAGAGAGAGAAAGAAAGTGGAGAACGTGCGAATGAAGTTTGTGGGGAACATGTTAGCTGTCACTAGGAGAAAAAAAGATTAAGGAATGAATTTGTAGGGCAAGAGTTGGGGTACACGAGATAATAGAGAAAGCAAGGCTAAGATGGTATGGACATGTAATGAGGATGTAGGAGTACATGAGATAGTAGAGGAAGCAAGGGTGTGATGGTATGGACATGTAATGAGGATGAAAAGCAAATAATTCCAAGGATAACTAAGGCGATGAGGTATGTAGCAAAAATACCACAAGGTGACAAAGAATGTAATAGAAGAAGCAGATAACAGAAAGTGTAAAAGAATGGAAGCAAATAAAGGAAGAAAGCATTTTACTAAACTGACCCAGCAACAGAATGAAAATAGTTGTTGATGATGATGATTATGAACATTTAAGTCATATTTTATAAAACTAAGTACACCTAACATACAAGCCAAGTATAGTAAAATATAGTATTTGTTTGGTAACAAAAATTTATAGATAATATTTAATAATTTTAACAGCGTCTAGCAGAGGACCTTGCCCCGAAAGACCTGTCATTGGTGTAATTGAGGAATCCCCTTTCAGAGTGATCTGAGCTGAGAGTAAAAGCTAAAGGACCGGGTTTTCTGTCTGTTTTGAGATTAAGTAAGTGTGTAAGTCACGTTCTGATATAATCACTTAAGAAAGTAAATGCTGAAAATCTCATTATAACAAATAAATCAATTTTGACTGTTCTTATTTGTATGTTTAGATTTTAAAATGTTTCTTTATTGATCTAACAAATATTTACATAACCCATTATTTTTAGCGTTCACATTATCTTAAACATATCTTCACTCAATTATTATTTAATTAACTACAATATTTATTTATGTTAAAAAAATTGACTTAATGTGGCTACCCAATTAATTTTTTAGTATTGCGTCTTCTTATCGGTCTGGTTATACGAATACATACTAATTACATTAATATGTTAGGGATCAGGAAAGTTACATTTAGAGGAAGTGTACCCGCTTTTGCGTGGAAGAAGAGTGTAAAACTATTTTGGAGGAAAACCCACGATCAGTATAGCCGATCAAGTTTGGAACCTTTAGCTCCCCGTCATTGGCAGTCTAGTCTACTGCTAGAATGACGCCTTAGACCATGGGGCCACCTAAGCGTATCCCAAATAATTATTTAATTTTAAAGTAACACGCTATAACTTAGTTCTTATATTATCCAATTATTTAAATCATAATGAGTGCTAAAATGCTGCTCTAAAGACAAATTTGAATGTAATTTCCCCAAACGTTTTAATACGAGTATTAAGCCTTATTGCTACCTATGTAATTAATAGTAGAATTAAGATTATGCTATAGCTTTTTTAGATATTCTATATTAATAAAATGAAGAGTTTTGATATCTGTCTTGTCTGAACATTTCGCGATATTATCGCACACAGAGAGCTGAAGTTTTAAAATTATTAACCGTTGTTCACCTCAAAGCAGGAATTTTAAAATTAAGATGTTATTTTACTTTCAAATTAATTAAAAGCTCGATCACCCACTTCGGTGGCCGTGTGATCTAACGCGCTTCTCTCACAGTAAACTAGACTGCCGATGTGTGTGAGAGAGAGAGAGAGAGAGAGGAAAGAGAGAGAGAGAGGTGTGAGGTTAAATCTCGGTTAGGTGTACTGGTGCTATAAAACAAAACTGGGCTGGAAGAAATAAAATGAAGATATTTTTCTGTCTTTTTGAAAGCAAAGAAAATCGTTGGGTACAGATGCTACTTTATAATGTTTAGTATTTTTGATAACATATTAAATATTTTTAATCTGCTTCTACAGTATTATTTGTACACTCTAAGATTCATACAGTGTTAGAGCTTTCTTTTAATTCCTCCACTTTGTAGACATATTTTCTATTTTGTTTTCTGAGGTGTGTGCTGTTCATAAAAAAAAGGTTGTAAAAGTATCTTTGTACACATGTGAAAGAGGGTTGTGGGAGGGAAGGGGGGTAGGGTCACGTGTCAGGTTGTTAAGATGCGACGTGTGGCAGTCCTGTCTCTCGACTTACAAACACGTCCGTTACACATTGCTCCGTAGAAGTCAATGCCGTCATTCTGAGGCAAGACACGGAAGTCAGTTATTGATTATTCGTCTTGTTCTTCCATATCCCCCCTCTCACCCCCTCTTACTCTCCTGCCGTTACCTTTCCCCTATCCACTTCCCCTCTTACAACCTATATAGTAGGTTGCTTCTTCTACTCCGTAACCCACCATTCTCCTCTTTCCAGTAGCAATTCCTCATCCACGACCTTTAGCTGCGTTTCCGCCTGAGTCTAGATTGTATACCACAATTTTCATACGAATGGACATATCTGACAGGCATGGAAACGCTACTAGATCTACTTTGACGTATTCATACTTCGAGTCACATGATCTTCAGCTATAAATTTTAATATATATTGTCAATACCTATAAAATAACACTACTGTATTTTATTTTGCACCGCGTCTTACTACCCGTTCGTGTTATACGCTTAAGTACTAATTTCACTAATGGATTGGGAATTGGGAAGGTTAAATTTAGAGGAAGTGAACCTGCATTTGCGTGGAGGGAGAGTGGAAAACCATTTAGGAAAAACAACCCTCAGTTCACCCGACTATAATAATATAGTAAAACTGTATGAATATTGATCACAAAATAATGTTTGTGTTTTATGAAAGGTGCTTAAAAGTCCATTCGTAAAAAAATCAAGGTATACTTGGCTTCTACAGAAACTTGGCGGGGGGGGGGGTGGATGTATAATAGGGGTTGGAAGGGAAGTAGGGATTGTAAAGTTCATGGGGGGGGGGGGGGGGGGTCACCTTTTATTTTTTGAAACTGATTCAAGGCTGAGTTTCATGGCTCAGGTATGACGTCACGTCTTTACAGGAGGAATACTACGTCAGCCCATAACCCTAAAACATTATAGAACATTAATTTCATCCTAAAATTTTTATCCACTCGATTATCGTTGAAACTGAGTTATCTTTGTGAAAAAATAATGCTTTAATTACCTATTTATGGACATAAGTATTTTTTTTGTGACCTGGTGGTCTAGGGGTAAGGTGTCAGGCTTCTGTGCTGGCGACCGGGGTTCAATCCTCGGTCCCGGCATAGATTTATTTGATTTCCAAACCCTTCCTTCACCTCTGACAAGACATCTTGTGAATGTGAGGAATGCTAGGCCTCCACCATGGTTCGATCCACGTTAAACTGTAGGTCCTCATTTCATCTCACAATCACCCTACCATTACACATTAGCGTAAGTGCATATAACCTGAACAGGTAGTAAGACGCGGTACTAATAATAATAATAATAAGTATTTTTTTTCTCCATCCCATCTTACTTCTCGACGCGGTTTTATTCATTTTATTCACGCTAATCGGGTAAGAATGGGGGTAGCTATATTTTTATTTAATAGAATATTTACACGTATTTCCATCAAGGAACAAGACATTCTCATTAGGCACAGATGGGATTCGATCCCCGAAAATCCGGCTCATGGTCAGCGTGACATCTGAGACAATGTGGGTTAGACTAAATTAATTTTATATTAAAAATAAAATTAATATGTGTACATATAATGCAGTTACTAAGTTTACATACCTGCTTTTTACTTTCACCTTTTAAAGAAAGTATTGTGATTGTTAAATTTTCTACCTCAATTTACTATGTGCCCTCCGAACTTAAAATATTGGATTATGCAATTCTGTCTGTACTTATGTTTGTTTATACATCTGTATGCCTGACTGTACTCGGGGCTACAGCCGAAATGGATTAAAGGGAGATGTAGGAAACGCGAGGAAAAAGTGTTTTTACAGTTTTTATAGTAAAACTTTATTTTTGGGCCAAAATAAATAAAATATTTCTCCAGTAGTAACATATAGTTTAGATTTCTTACCATAGTGACCTCAACAGTTGTTGAATAACTGTCATGAGCACAGCCGCATTAGATGAGAAACTTTCCGGGACACCCTCGACAGATATTAAACAAATGTTGACTCTTAAACTCTTGTTAGTTACTGAAGCAATATTTGATTTATTTTGGACAGAAATTTTTTATTGATATAAAAATTGCAAAAATACTGCCCTTAGCTCGTGTTCTATACATTCTCACTTTAATGTGTTTCGTTCAAAATTGACACTTATTTAGTTGATATGTGGTTAGACCATGAGACCAAATCGTGATTTTTTTTAAAGGACCACTTACTGACAGCTAATTTTTAACAATTATACATACAAAAAAAAAAGCTTTTTGACGATTTTTTTTTTCAATTTGGGTATCTTAGGAATGTTTTAAATGGTGATAAATGGCATTGAATACTTTTTTTTGGAAGAACATTTATTTAAGGGTATTTAACCTATAACAGATTTTCGAAAATTTGAAATATTTTGAAAATTGCTTCTAACACTTTGGTCAAAAATTAATGCCCTAGGGAATGTTTACAAAGTAAATATAGATTTAGGTTTATTCTAAAAATATATTTGTATAAAAATGGTTTACTAGAAACAAATTTTTGAAAATTTAAATTTTTTCAAAAATTAATATGACGCAAGTAGAAATCGAAAGATTTCCTCAAAATAATCCTAAGCGATTTTGTTTAAATTTCTTATTCAAGCATTGTTTAACATTTAAAACCAAATGGTGATTCTTATTTTCTCACGAAAATGACTTTGAGGGTATGGATAAGCGGAAATTTCCCATTTTAATTATATCTCCGTAACATTTTTAGAAAAGAATGATCTTATCATTGAAAAAATGCAGCACTACTAAAAATAAAAAATAAATCTTTTACCTGAAATACATTTTTATGAAACCAATACGTTTTTTAAATATTGGCAAATTTATTTTTAAAATGATCCTTGGGAGTTTGATTTTATTGCTCTTTGGTGAACAAAGATATTAATTTTTTCTCAACATGTTTCTGTAACGGTATATATTATTTCATTTCTGCTTTTTATTGGGATGTGGGAATGCCAGGCCTCCACCGTGGTTCGGATCCCACGTTAAACTGTAGGTCCTTCATTTCATCTCACAATCACCCTACCATTACACATTAGCGTAAGTGCGTATAACCCGAACGGGTAGTAAACGCGGTGCTAATAATAATAATAATTTATTGGATGTTACTGTAACAATGTCTATCATGTCATTTTACACATTTTACGAGTTATAAGTAAAGATCTCCATTTTTAGGTAAAGGAGACCTGCTTCGATGGACTCATGGCCTAAGGCGCCACCCTAGCGGTAGACTAAACTGGCAATGACAGGGGGCTCGGGGTTATAACCCCGGTTAGGTGTACTAAAAGCAGTTTTTCTTAAAATATCTCCACGCAAATGCGGGCACACTTCCTCTAAATTCAATCTACCTTCTCGCTACCCTATTAGCGCTTTTAGTACATATATGTATAAACTGAACTGGTAGTAAGACGTGATGCTTAAAAAAAATGGTAAAGGATTAAGTCTGTGCTGTGTGCCATACCATTTATATTGTCTCTTTTTTTAACTCTTATTCTCTTACCGAACCACTAAATTAGATGTACGAGTAAAAATTACACGTCCTAGTGAAATATCTCCAGGTCATAAATCAAATAGTTTTTTTCCTCTTCTTAAGTTCATTGTCTTTACCTCGAATGTGATTGGAACAAGAGAACATAAACCTTCCTGAATTCATTTTCTATTCTTGTAATCTCTTCTGATGGAGATTAGATCCCTAAGGACACAACTGAAGGATGGTTGGCAGGATATCTAGAGACGCTGAGAAACCATCTTTACCATCAGGGGGGTCGCTTTACTAATAACCACCATATATTACCCATCATTCCTTTGGCTAGAAAACTTTCTCACCCCCACCACATTTTTTTGGGTTAATAATCGGCTAACAAATGCAGCCCGAACTTGGAAACCTTCATATTTCAACCCCATCGTAAGAAATAAAATAAAATGGAAGTAGTGAGTCTGTAAAATAGAGGTTTTGAGTTAGGAATAAGATAATATATTTTTGACCTGGTCAGATTTATTACCTCAGCAAATTTTACGGTCTTAATTTGGTAAGATAATAAAATATATTTATTTGAGGTTATTAACGTGCACTTTCTAAACATATTAATAATATCAGCACACGACTTATAAACTATCTTAAATCTAGAACAGACACAAAATCCAGCCGTTAATTTTTCACTGTTAAAAGAGGAAACCCCATTTCACCAATTTTGAATTTTTCGGCCGTGCCAGGAATTGAACCTGGGACCTTTAACTTGGTTATCAGACATGCCAACGACTTAGCTAGAGTGTTGGACGAGAGATAATATTCAATGGTGGGATTGGTTGGCGTAAACGTTTACTGTGGCTCAAACATTTAATGTTGGAACGAATTTACGAATCTCTTTTATCATCCAATCGAATCGTTCACTAACGTTCTGTTATTCTGTTATAACGGCTAGAAGTCTACACACAAAAGTCTACCAAACAAGATACTGCATTTATTACGGTCAAATATAACATACATTGAGGGGGGGGGGGAGGGGAGAACGAAAAAACTTGACGTGCGAATATGTGAAAGTAGCTTGCCTGTCAGGTGGATATTTGACCATTTGTTTTGATAAAATCTTAGGCTCTTTAAAAAAAATAAAGAAAAAGTGAAACAAGCGATTATTATTGGACTAAATTTTTTCGTAGAGTTTCTCTGAGAATATTTGAGCACTATGCAGTTGAAAGGGGTGGGGTGTGGGTGTCGGGCGAATAAGAAATTGGAGACGAGAATTGAATGTATAGCGTTCTTTACTTGCCGCGCAAAGTACACAATCTAAATGTAAATTGTGCGTGTAAGGGGGGAAGGGGGAGGGTGTAAGGGAGCGTCCACTAGGGTAAAGATGGGGGCGGGGGGAGTAGAAGAAGGGGAACACAGAAATAATGCGCAGTTGTATCTTTAAATATTTGCTTTGCTCATTGAAAACTAAATTTGAAATTACACATTCTTCCTGTGAAAGTGAAACAGTTTTTTTTTCTTCCCCTCCATTCCCTAAATTGAAATGGGAGTCTGAAAATTGAACGGTCTTATTCATTATATTTATTCAGTTTCCTTCCCCCTTCTTTAATACTGTCTCTTGTTCTGTTATTTGTTCTCTAGTTTTTTTTCTCTTGTAAAAAAAATATTGTCTTTTTGTTCTGAATGCATAAAAGCTATAGCCTCGTTGTTTTATTAAAATAATTAAACGAGGAAACGTTTTCTGGGATCTCGTTTGTTCAGGGCTTTTGATTTTCGGCGGCAACTGTGAGACACTCTGTTTATATATATAAATATAGAGTTCAAAGTGTTAATTGAAATTTTAATAAATACTTGCAAGGTTTAAATTTGGCTATCCCTCTTAGTTGCAATTTTTTCTTTTGAACCGATTTATTAAAATTTAAATTAACATTTTGAACTCTCTCTCTCCCTCCCCCCTCTCTCTCTCTCTCTCTCTCTCTCTCTAATATATATTATATATATATATATATATAAATAGATAGCGAGTTCAAAATGTTAATTGAAATTTGAATAAATACTTGCAAGGTTTAAACTTGGCTATTCCTCTTAATTGCAATTTTTATTTTGAACCCACATAATTTATTTTATATGCAGATATATTTGTATGATAAAATAATCACAAGAATTACATTTCATGAAATATTTTATCTATATTATCAAACGATACATGTCTGTGTTTATTAAGTCACACATCGCTTCTAGTTCAAATTTATCGATTATTATTATTATTAGCACCGCGTCTTACTAACCGTTCGGGTTGTACGCACTTACGCTAATGTGTAATGGTAGGGTGATTGTGAGATGAAATGAAGGACCTACAGTTTAACGTGGAATCCGAACCACGGTGAAGGCCTGGCATTCCCCAATTCACAAGTTGTCTTTCAGAGGTGAAGGAAGGGTTTGGTAATCAGATAAATTTTGCCGGGACCGAGGATTGAACCCCGGCCGCCAGCATAGAAGTCTGACACCTTACCCCTAGACCACCAGGTCAACTTATCGCTTATTTAAATAGCAATTATTTATTTAGGGTATTTAAAGAAGGATGCAAGGAAACTAAGTTTAAAATAAATGCTGTATGCAATTTTTATATAGCAAAAAAATTTTTTTTAGCCAAAATAAATAAAATCTTGTCTCAGTAGGTATTATGTTTAGTTTAATTTTACAAATTAGTAATATTTTGACTTATATGGTCTTGGGGTTAAGTACTCACCTCAGAATCAGTTGTTCTTGGATTCAAACCCAGCCGAGGCCAACAAATTTTTACTAAATGATAAAAATACGTAGCACAACTTCCTTCGGAAGAGAAGTAAAGCTGTCGGTCCCATGTCGATTGTGGCATTTAAAAGAACCCTGGAAGGTATGTGAACATATTTTCAACAATACTCGGCGTATCGAAGCTTTGTTATAGCCCTAAGCACCACATCGGAAGTTAAAGAAATTATAGTAATATTAAGAATAGTAAACATTTAGTAATCTCAACAGTTCTTGAATATCAATGTCATGGCCATTGCATAATAGGAATATGACTAATTCTATTAATTTAAAAAGGTTCTACCCGCTTCGGTGGCCACATGTTTTAAGATGTCATACTAGCCATAAAACGGCCTCTTGGTTTAGTGGTCAGTGTCCGGGTACGAGTCTAGGGGTCCCGAGTTTGATTCCCGGCTGGTACTTTAGGTATTTTTCCCGAAAGGGGGAATTACCCCAACGGTCCCACAATTTGGTTAACTAGCCTTAATATTGGTTTAAATGTTTCCATTGGTTCTACACCCTCATTCTCACTACTATCATCATCATCATCATCTCATGTCATCGGGACATGGAAAGAGCCTCCACGGAAAGGATCTATTATTAGTATACTTAGGCGTCCCCTGAGCAAGGAACATTAGTTCTGGCTGATATTTACACAAACTGGGACACGAATGATGTAACCCGACAATAGACTGGACTGCCCTATTATATTGGGGCTCAACTCTTTTTTCAGGTGTACTGACGGTGGTTTTAAAAAAATAATAGTTTTCTACTTTCCCTCCACGAAAACCTGGCTACACTTCCTCTAAAATTACCCTTCCCATCCTAGACATTAGAGAAATTAGTACACAAGCGTATTACCCAAACATGTAGTAATCCACGGCGCTAAAAAATAAAAATTGTATGTTTATCACTAATGACCCGTATACCGCAGAAATGATTTATTTATTTAATTTAAACATATTTATTTCTAAAAAATCCCGTAAAAAACTTTTACCTATCTCACTTTCTCTTCCATCCCATCTTAATGTTTATTCTCAACCGACTGAGTTTACCAACACATGACCTACATACTGACTTTATTATAGTTTACCCGCCTCGGTGGCGTAGTTAGCTAACGCGCTTGTCGTGTTGAGCTCGACTGCTGAGGACGGGGAGATCGAGGTTCGAATCTCGGTCGGGTGAACTGGGGGTGGTTTTTCCTAAATGGTTTTCCACTCTCCCTCTACGCAGATGCGGGTTCACTACCTCCAATTCAACCTTTCCAATTCCTAATCCATTAGCGTAGTTAGTACTTAAAGCGTATAACCCGAATGGATAGTAAGACGCGGTGCTAAATATTATTATTATATTATTATAGTTTAGACACAATTACCAGTCTCCCAATCGTTAATTCTTCACTGTGAAGGAATATTTAACCCGGGATCTCTTAATTCAGTGGGCTGACACCCTATCTATTGAGCTGGAAGTTGACGAACTGGATATAGTAAGATTTGTTTTCATACATCCCTTTTGAGTAATAGACTGGGGATTACATAAATAGTAAACGTAGCTTTTTTTCTTCTTCTAACCAGACGTATGCTGACAAAAAACACAAGGTCTAATAGAAGCCGCTACCACGATGACAAAATGCGACACGCTGTATAGTTTCCATAATTCACACGTTTCCACCCCCACCACCCTCTTCCCTTTACACTCAACCCCTTCTCCATGCACCCTCATCCTTTCATCCCTTACTCCGGGCCGGGACGAACCCTCACCTTTACTGCTTTTTTTTTTTTGTTACAGACTTTCTTACTGCGCGGGATAGAATCGATTGTACAGTCGCCCGCATAGGAACTATAGCGGGTGTTTATTTATTTGAGTGCTCAAACGTACCAATGTCGGCTAGTGATAATATGTTTAAAATCTCTCTCTCTCTCTATATATATATATATATTTATATATAATTGTACCTTATAGCTCTCTATATACGTATATAGCCTATAATGTTTAATTTGATAAGTATATTTCTGGTAATTTAAATTATGAAGAAACAGCTGAACTGATTTGGACGAACACTCGTTTTAAAGGTTATGGATCCAAGATGCCAGAAAAAATAGTAGCTTCCAAGTGAAAGCCTCAATTTTCTTAGATTATTATTATTAATATTATTAGCACCGCGTCTTACTACCCGTTCGGGTTTACGCACTTACGCATAATGTTAATGGTAGTGTGATTGTGAGATAAAATGAAGGACCTACAGTTTAACGTGGAATCCGAACCACGGTGGAGGCCTGGCACTCCCCACATTTACAAGATTCTTGTCAGAGGTGAAGGAAGGGTTTGGTAATCAGATAAATCTGTGCCGGGACCGAGGATTGAACCCCGGACCTCCAGCACAGAAGTCCGACACCTTACCCCTAGACTGCCAGGTCACCAATATTCTTAGAGAATTTCCAGTTTTTCTGCTGTGTTCGCAGTGAAATCAGTATAATAATTTTTTGTTTACATCACCATGGAAACTATGATTTGTTTATGATTGTATATCTGTTACTAAAAATATATCTTTGGTTGAACATAATAACTTCACTCTTGTTTGAGTGGTTTGATACAACCATAGATAAATAGATAGATAGATAGATTTGAAGTTGATGAGGGGATATCTTAAGGTTCTCATTGTGGTTTGAAGTGGAGAGAAAAATATATACAATTTTTGTTTGAAATTAAACAACGAAAGCTGAAGTTGAGTGAGGACCGACTTTTTATAGAATATTTTCCAGTAAAAACTTTGAATACATTTTAACTAATAATTAATCTGCAGCCAGAGTTGCCACGATCCCCTAATATATAGACTAATTATTTAGATACTATACTAGTTACGATAATGAGTTAGGGATAAGGAAGGTTTGATTTAAAGGAAGTGTAGATAAATTTGCTTGGAAGGAGAGTGGGAAAACCATTTAGGGAAAACCACTCTGAGTACACTCGACCAGGATTCGACTCCGACCTCTCTGTCACCGGCATTTTAGTCTAACACGAGTGTAACACCTTAGAATTAAGCATCACACTAAGCAGTTATAATATAATAATCCATCGTACATACCGACGAGTACTAAACGCTGATTATACATATATATATAATATATATATATATATATATATATATCCTTCTTTAGTTAAACTAAAGGAGCAAGAGATGAAGTTAGAATTTAAATTAAATGTACTCGCATTTAGGAAATAACACACTAATTAATCCTGTCCAGGACTCCAGCCTCGACATTAATAGGGTGTTAAAAACCTCCTGGTATACTCGTCCTGGTTTCGAACCCCGGGATCTACAACGGTAATAAAATACAATCCCTTAGATCGCTTGGACATCTGTGAGGAATAATTTGTTATTCGAATAATAATTTAGGGGCACAAAGGGAAAAGGGCGAAATTATTATTTAACACATTTTCCATGACAGATTTTATATTTCAAACTTCATAAATACTCCAGGAAATACTTTTTATGACAGAGACCTATTTTGACCATAGTATAAAGTATTCTGAAAATGAACCTGGACACGGGAATCGAACCCGGAACCTTTGGCTTAGTACGCCAATTTTCTAACCACTGAGCTATCCAAGAATCGTCCCTTACCCAGGGTCATTCTTCACTCATATTTTAAGGCAGAGTCTATGCTGGACGTGAGGAAATAGTAAAGTGCGGCATTAAGCCAACTACCGAGTCGAAGATGGCTGCGTTATCTGATAGCTCATGATCTAAATAAAATCACACATTTGTAGCCGACGATTTCCGCACGTTCATCATAGACTCTGACATAACATAAGAGTGAAGAATGACCTGGGCACGGGACGACTCCTGGATAGCTTAGTGGTAGAACATTGGCACACTAAGTCAAAGGTTCCGGGTTCGATTCCCGTGTTCAAGTTTCATTTTCCAAATTGTCAGAATGTGATATCTAGATGCGACTAAGTCAGTACTAAAACATATATAATATCTTTAGATTTTTATGAATCATAATACCCAAAGTTCATTAGAAAGGTCTCATGATAGTCTAACTGAAGGCAGTACTAACGCAATACGAGCTAATTAAATGTATCCCCTTTTTCCCCATGCCCTTCAATAATATGCTCATATTAAGTTTGCGTATGTGTTTTTTTAAAAATCAAAGTTGTGTTCTGCAATACATTTTTATTTTAAAAGTCAACCCCAGCGGCATAAAAACTCATTTGTATCAAAATTACATTTAAAATAAAAATTATGTGATGTGAAGGCCTCTGACAAATAATAGTGTGATGAATTCTTTACAAAATTACTGTATTATACCAAGATAATCATATTACTACAAAGAAACTTGGAATTCTAAAGCTAAAAAGGATATATTTGTCACTGTGCTCCAAGATTTAAGTTTGAATCACTTATCTTACTATTGTAATTCTTCTTTAGTCATAACAAATCTTTAAAAGTAAAATATTTTTAGCAATTTAATATAAGAAAAAAAATCAGTTACAAAAAAAAAAAGTTACAAAATTAACTGAGTCATGTGATATGAAAATAAAATAAATACATAATGGAGTAAAAAAAAAATGAAATACAAGTTAAACTGTAATGAGATTCATGGAAAACAGAATATTCTTAAAGTACCTTTTTACTCTAACATAATTTAGGATTAGTTGCATAATTTATGTATATATAGTCGGGGTTTTTAAGGCTTGAAAGTATACATTCAAGTTAATGGTTTCAAACTATTATATTGCAGAGAACAAAAATATTGTTAACAAATAAAGCCATTAAAACATCGATGAAAAATAAAGAAAAAGTTTAATAGTAATATTTATAACAACTCGAGTAAATAATAATATATTTTTGCCAAATTAGTTGTTTCTGCATATAAATCTGTTCAATAATAGAACAACTTTTCACTACACAACTATTCTCTCCCATATCTTTACGGTTTACTACATAAAGTCTACTTTATATAGAAATAACATGTTTTGATAGATATAAAAGCAAGTAAATCAATCTTCTTTTAACCACTTCGGTGGCCGTATGGTCTAGGGCGCTACTCTCGCAGTAGACTAAACTGCCAATAATGGAGAGATTGAGGTTTGTATCTGTCATTTGTACTGAGGGTGGATTTACACTTTACCTCCACTTATATGCGGGCACAATTCATATGAATACAGCCTTTCTCATCTCTAAAACGTCATTCACGTAAATAAGTTTAAAAAAATTTAATATATTTTATTTCTAAGTTATAATTTTAGGTAATATATCATCTAGCTGAATTTTAAATTTTTATGAAAAAAAAATACTAACCATGGATTTTATAATAATATAAGACTGGGTTATAAACGTAAAATTTCTCTTCTACGGATAACTAGATAAATAACAAAGCATTAAAGTTTCGTAGCTCGTTTCTGCTCCATTGAATAAGTCTTTGAACTTGCCCTTGCTATTTACTGTATGGAGCTAATCTGTGTATGTGTGTATGACAGAACTCACACGTCAGCCTCTAAGAAAGGCACAAAGGTGTCATCTGGTGTGGCGGGTGTCCAACTCCTCCATTGTTATCAAGCTCTAAGGGTGCGTGTTGTTGGACGCCTCTGGCCGGCCGACAATGGTCAACTCTTCACCCCCCACCCCCACACTCTGCCATAGCTACACAACTTTAGACATGGCGGGTCGAATGTGTTGTGTCAAACACCGGACCAACTTCATCTCCGGACAAATATAGAGAGATTTACTTTTATGTGAGGATTATTTCCATATCATCTTACAAATCTCTTTAACAAATATAACTGATTTAAAAAAAAGGTCCAGGTCAGAGCACGAATGTATCAAGGGACCATAATAATCAGGAGATAGTCGTAATATTCACCTAAGGACGGTTCTTATTGGTGAAGACATGGCAGGTAGAGATAGGATTTCCCATGTTAATGATTTTACGTTTTATTCAGTGAGTTTTAAAGATATAACGTTGAAACAAATACTAAACATTCTTAAATAACTAAACAAAAAGTCCTACAATGTTACAAAACTATTAATTTTTTTTTATCTCGAAGTAGTTTTTTTCTGTAAACTAATTTTTATAAATCATCGACAACTTAAGCTATTTGTCTTAGTCACGAAAATGGCCTGTAAGAGTAATTTTGCTAGGATGTAGATTAAAAAAGTCCACGGTAGTATATGTCTATCTAGAATAGAAAACAAGTAAAGGTAATTTTAAAACGCAAGTTGATGTTTTAAACGCGCAAATAGTAGAGATACTGTGTAAGCTCGTCAGAGGAAAAGGGGAAGTGTTATCAATAGCTAAAATAAGAGACCTCTAAAGGTTTAACTACTCATTTTCTTCCTTATCTCTCTATTCTTTTTACAAGGCTGTCTTAAGTGTGATAGTACTTAGAATGCTTAAATGCGTCGAGTTAAGATGCAACCCGCTACGCAAAATAGCTTTGAAATATCTAAGCATGTAACGTCATTATGTAAATCAGATTTATTTAAGAAGACATATTTTTGACAGTTAACAAAAACGATCTACAGTGGAACCAGGATAATTTGAACTTGAAGGGACCAGGAAAAAATTTCAAATTTTCCAAAAATTCGAATTAAATCAGTTTCTTAAAAGGAATTCCCTTTTCCACTTCCTTATCACCGCTACTTTTTCGGCCAAAGTTATTTATAGGACTGTAGCTTAGACAGTGACAACACCCTCCTCCTCCCCCCCACACACACTACTGTAAAGTATGCACTAAACAAAAACTAAACAACAAAACAAAATAAGCTCACGCGTCACAAGAAAATTGCTACGACAGAATCACTAAGAATGGCGCACGTAACCGTTTGAGAGGGTTGACCTTGACTAACGGAGTACAGAACTGTACGTGTTAACAAAGACGTTTGGGGGAATGGGGTGAGGGAGGGTCATGAAGAAGGGTACTGACCACATTCCAACATAGCCTCCCCTGTTTCTAAAAATAGAACATGGCACTGCAACTAGAAGTAGTAAAACAATACTGCACAGTACATTACAACCTACTAAAATTTCGAATTAATCAAAGCAAAATTCGAATTATCTAAAAAATTTTTAACATTGTTTTAATACAAAATTCACGAGAGCAGGCAAAAAATTCGAATTAAAGGCGATTTCGAATTATGGAAGTTTGAATTAGTCAGGTTACACTATTATAATAAAAATCCATGTGGTTTTTCCTTGTGCAGAGTTTTTCTCACACTTACCGATAAGGTACAAGGCTTAAACTTACAACACCTATTACTTAACTTTTAAAGTTACCTCCAAGATTATTAAAACTTTTTTCTTTTGCAGGGGCTGCCCTAGGGGTTATTCTGCATACCATGATCACATGGCTAGAGTAATAAATATCATTTTGATGTGGCTTAGTCGTGCGGAGAACGGGTCTATTTAAACGTCAAGGGAGGTTGCACTTAATTTTGATTTATCTCTCTTTTTATTCTTCCATCAAGCAAATTAATCCGTCATGCCAGCTGTCACTTTTGATATATCATATTAGTGCCTAAAATGGGTACTTATAATAAAGCAAAATAATATCAATGTTAGCCCCATACAAATATGTTAATATTCTCTAAAAGTTTATTCCAGCGAAGAAACCTAAAAATAGTTTAAAAACAATATAATGCTACGGAATGTCTAGCGATCGTAAACCCCTACATTCTTCTGTACGCAATCTTACAGGACAGTTATGTAAGAAAGGTAGCATAACATCGTAAGTTCGGGCGTTCCCCGTAACAGAAGCGGAGAGGAGTGGTTTCTATATTGCAATTTGAGTAGGGATTGCCTTATCTGACATCATCCATTAGATCTACTTTAATGTATTTATTCGTCAGGCCATATTATTTAACTGTAAACTTTAATAATTTTTTATCAAAACCTATAAAATAACGTTAATACCTTTTACAAAACATTAAAACGTTATCAATTTTGGTTGCAAAAAAAATAGGTTTTGTTTTTTTAATGACCCTAGCTATGAAAATTGGTCTGTAGTTTTACGTTGACAGATTTCTCCTCGGTCAGCGAGAATAGTATCAATCACTCTCAATCCACACGTCCTAGTATACAATGGTCTCTGTCGTTTTCTGGAATTACGTCTATATTATGTATAAGCTTATACTCCCTTTTGCCTTTCAACTACAGCCACCCTTTGTCATATCAATAAGAAAGAGTGGAAAGAAACTTACGAAATCCCTTATATCAAGGTAGAGAAGAAAGCTCGCTGCTAGTTCTCAACGATTTTAAAATCTTCTGTTGTTAGCCTATCATAAAAAAATACTGTATTTTTTAGAGGAAGGATAAGTATAGAGCCCTTTTTCATCAATCCTAGTCTCATAGTTCCACAAAGATGGTTAAAATGTAGTTGAAAATAATCTGTTAAATTTTCACGCATTTATTTTTTATCAATTAAACTCAAAACTATAGGGTTGTTAAGGAAAAAGAGCCTCGTTGGAATATTTTGACTTTATTTTTAGAGGGAACAATTTTTTGAAATAACTCACCTAGAATTAAATATGGAATTAAGGTGATTGGCCCTTTTCATTTGGCGTGGAAATGTAGATGCCATGGGAACAAACGGTTTTAATCAAGAATTTGTATTGTTTTGCCATTTGATTTTCGTAAACGGTTTGTTCAAGAATAGAAGCATGGTGATTAAGTTGTACTTTTTATATACTATATAATTTTAATAGTGATCAAATATCGATAAAATTGACATTTTTCAATAGAAAGCTGCTGCTTTTATAACAAAAAACATAAGAAAATGTAACAATTAATTAACATCGATACATTATCTTATACATATTTTAAATACTCCTTCTGATTTTTCCACAAGACCTGTTTGGTAGCTAGCGCCATCTACGGTTTCAGTTGATCCATCTGTTCTTGTTGGCGCGGAAGGATACTTTGGTCTGTTGTGAAGCCACGCCATACCTTTCACCCTCGCGCCCACCATCCCACAAAATAGGTTTTAGACTTGCACTCGACAGAACTAAGGGCCTTAATTTCCGATTTTTTTAAAGGTTGTATTTTACATTAGGAGTGTGCAAAGCTTCTAAAATTGAAGTAGATGATGGTCAGATATAATTCGTTTCGATTTGAACACCCACAATAGCATTCATCTTTGAAAGATTTCTAAGAAAAAAGAAAACTCTGATATATTATGAACATAATTGAAACACGCCTTACATTTTATCATCCTCATGATATTATTGGTAGCTAAAAGATTTTTTTAAACAATGTGTGTTTTAAAAACTAAAATTACTATCAAATTTCTTAGATTCAAAATGATCGAAAATCGATTTAAATAATCGAAAATTAATATATTCATGTAGCTGCTATTATATACCAAATTAAAAAACAAATCTTTGTGTATTAATTATTAACTTCTCCCAAGGACTTTCAAATGAAATACTAAGGTCGCTGGCTGTTATTTTGTAAAATGGCGTCTATCACACAGATATACGAGAGCAACGAAATGCTATTATATAATTTATTTCTTAATACACTTCAAAGAAAACAAAAAATACATAGCAGGCCTTCCCCCTAACGTTTGGTAATGAACACCTTATTTTAGACACAGTCCAATTAACCAATTCTAATAACATTATATCTTGGTAAGAGGCTGAAACCATTTCTATAAACTAAATTAGTTTAGGCGCCCCTCAAATCGAACTGGATCATGAGCTCCAAGATGTGCTATTGAACTCCTTGCTCCCTCAGCCATAAGGACAGAAGATTATAATAATAATAATTTGTTTGATTTTTTTATCTCCGCGTCTTGCTACCCGTTCGGGTTACACGCTATGCACTAATTACGTTAATAGTTTTTAGGGATTAGGAAGGTTATATTTATATAAAGTGTACCTGAATTTACGTGGAAGGAGTGTTGAAAACCATTTAGAAAACCACTTTTAGTACACCCGACCGAGATTTGAACCTTGACCTCCCCCCTCATCGGCAGTGTAGTCTATAGCGAGAGTAGCGCGTTAGACCACGTGACCATCGAAGCGGGTAATTATCTATGGTAGGTAAGAAAGGGGTGGGGATTGATTACATATGATGAGAGATCCTGACCATATCTAGGCCTGCAACTACGAGGATAACTTGAAGGGGGGTTGGGGAGGGGGATGGTCGGTGACGTCCGATTTTGAGGTTAAACCAACCATCCACCACAAGAGATGTAACAACCCGTTTACACCCAATTGTCCCCAGAGAGGGATGTCCTAGCCACAATCCCGGACTGGGACAGAGTGGATTCAGTGGGTGGACGATGCTTCTCCCAAACTCTCGGTCCAGTCTAGATATATATCTTGCGGTACAGGTATTAAAGCTGTCCTCAAAGTTGTGCCGCTGTAGTTTGTGGATTCCTTGACCTGGAGGATTAAAAGATTCAGGTCAAAATGGACCCTGTGTGTCAGGGCATGGCTTTTGTTGTTTGTGTTTTCGGTGGTATTGTAGTAAGGTGGGGGGGGGGTTCTAAAGTTTTGATATCCTAGGCCTGCAGGATAAACCTCTTGGGTTATTTTCTTCAACAAACGGGGAAAGACAATTAAATCATAATAATTTACAACACACTTCGGTGGTCGAATGTTTTAAGGCAAACTTGTCCAACCTTTCCCCGACTGAGGACCACATGTGTTCTTGGGGAACTAGCTGAGAGCACAAACATGAGATTTATAGAACTTAATTTCCCAAACCCTTCTTCACCTCTGACAATTATTCTTGTGAATGTGTGGAATGCCCAGGTCACCACCGTGGTTCGGATTCCACGTTAAACTGTAGGTCCTCCATGTAATTTCACAATCACCCTACCATTACACATTAGCGTAAGTGCGTATAACCCGAACGGGTAGTAGGACGCGGTGCAATAAAATAATAATAATAATAATAATATAGGACCTAACGCCATTTTATTAGTAAATTTGTTATAACTTATTTGTCAGTAAACACGTAATATTTTAAAGACCAAAACATACAAAATTATTTTTATTTTTTTTTTTTATTATTTTACAAATATTAAAATTCTTGACTTTAAATTTGGGTGTGGATTATTATGAGCTACTATTTTTTTAAATAGCAATTAATGCTATCATATTTTTAGAAAGTGTACGTTAAGTTCCCAAATTAAAAACTAAAACATTGCGTTTTTGCTATAATTTAATCTTGACATTCAATGCAAGTGAGATATACTAATAGTGGATTATTTTGGTCACTCTAGCATGTAGAGAATAATTGACTACTGCTTGATCCACCTGGTTAGCAATCGATTATTTTTTTAAAGCTTAAATACATGTTTTGAGAACATTTGCAAATGTTATTTGAAAAGCTATTAAATACTTTTTCTCTAACAGATCGAATTTATTTTAAGGCTTTTAATTAAATTGGAATAATTAAATATGTAATGACTAATGACTATTAAACTATTACGAATTATAATAATATTAACGCCCATCGAGATAATTATAATGAAACTAGAACATTTTATTTAAGTAGAAGTAGAATATAGTTTTTTTTTTAAATTAGTTTGCTTGTTTTAGAAATATTATTTAAATTTATCACTGTTAATTTGTTTTTAACTAAGGTAATGTTGTATTATGTGTTCTTATTTATTTTTCTATCAACGCTTAAGGTGTGGTGTGAAGGAATCTTTGTTCATATCTGTATTTTTGCAATTTATTTTATGACAAAACAATATTTTTTTTGCCAAAATAAATTATACATTGCTTCGGTAGATACATTTATTTTAATTTTCTACATAAAACTAATCTACACATTTCTTGAATATCTCTCATGATTATCGTGACACTCGACGAGACATAATTTAAATGAAATTCCGTAAAACTTAAAACATATTTTGAAGAAATGTTGGGTTTCTCATGTGTAGAAAAATTAAACATAACTATTTAAACAATATTTGCTATATTTTGGCCCAAAAGTAGTTATTTGTAACTAAAACTGAACTTAACTTGCGTTATCTTCAACCCAATCTTAATTAAAAGGATTCCTGACCTTTTTGCGAATGCAAATATTTTATCATGATGAATATAGTTTTGTAGTCTCTCGGCTAGTAATACTGTCAAAACATTTGATGCAATTAAGTGTTTATATTAATTTCAAAGTGGCATTTAAAATAAACACACACACACACACACACACATATACACACAAGCTCTTCTCGTACATATTCCGTAAAGTAAATATTTCCTTTTCTGTAGCACGTTAATAAATTGCTAGCTTTGCTCAATGTATGATTTGCATTATTTATTTTACTAAAGGAAGAGTTGTATGTTCACAAGCTTGTCGGTAAATGTACTTTTTGTTTCCAACCTTTGATATGAGAATATACTTTTGTTTGCAGTAGGAAAAAATTAACACACGTCTCAAAATACCTTTAAAGAGCTAAGTACTATAAAAGATTGCTACATAGTTATGCTATTTAATAGAAGGCTAGGCTACGATATAGCTACTGTTCAATGCTCACTGGAAAACCGTATTTGATAAGAAATGATCGCTTTCACGTATTCATACGCCAAGCAATGTAATATATAAAGGTCACTTTTTTATGGAGAGTACTATCTATCTTAATAAAATCAAGTGTTTGACTCTCATGAGAATTGTGCGATATCTATCTAGGGCTGAAATTTTAAAATTAGTAGACCCTGTACCCAAACATGTGCACCTAGAAGCTGGAGATTTAATTTTTTTTATTAGATTCTTAAAAATCAATTTAAAACTGGGTCGGAAGCAAAGAAAAGCGTTTCCTGGGGTAACCATGCAATGAATTGCGTGGTTACCCCTAAGTGACGCCGGGTACTCTTACTAGTTACCTATAAATGAACAATAATAATATAGTAATATGTAATTAACTTTGGACGCAAACATATGTCTTTATTTTCTTAAAGGCCCGTTTTATAATGGCTGCTGAGGAAACTTTTGTTTACTAAATTAACAGTTCATTTCAGTTTAAAAATTTCTTTAAATTTGTTTTCATTGACGATAAAATAATTTTTTCTCTCAATGTAGATAAAATATAGTAATTGTATAGTATTAATTGTGTACCCTGGACAACGTTATGTTCTCACAGAAACGCTAAAAAAAAAAAAAAAAAAAAAGTAATTTCAAAAAACTCGCTCCGGTGGCTACATGATCTAAGACGCTACTATCTCTATAGACCAGATCGTCGATAACTGTGTGATCGAGGTTGAACACTGGTGGTTGGGTTTTGCACTCTCTCTCCACGCAAATTCGGGTACACTTTTTTAAATGTAGGCTTCTCTATCTCTAACACATAGTATACAGTGCATAAGCGTACATATAGTAAGACGTGATACTTAAAAAAAAAGGACGAACATATGAATATCCTTTTAGTAACTGTCACTTTTATACCCGTTCTACCACTATTCCACCTTTTTTACCCCTACATACATCCTCTTGAGGTATGTTAATGTGATAGCAAAGAAACGTTTGTCATAAAAATACATGTCCGCGAAGCAAGCGTGAGAAAGAATAGTAGAGTGGGAGGGGGATTCCCTCTTGATAAAGTCTCACTTCGATAAATCAACCCTGGTGTCGTAATGGAAGTTTGACATGCAAGCTTTGTCCCAATATTGATTTTTCGTGACCAACTCCAGGATTTTTTCCCTGTGCAACTACCACGACGTAAGTTTGTGAAAGGGGTTGTAGGGAAGGGTGAGGGATGAGGATGATTCTGTATAATATGAATGGTAGTGGAAGGTTGCGGATTAATGATTAAGGGAAATGGACTCATTTTAACAAGCTACCCTAGTTATTAATATAGGGGCACTTGTTAATTTGTCTCCTCTTTTTTATTTGTATGAGGACCCCTCTGTGGTCTAATGGTAAGGGTTTCTGGTTGAAGAGCCAAAGGTCCAGGCTCGATCCTCTCACACTTCCAGAGTTTTCTGTCAAGCAATGGGTCCAGAAAAGGTTGAGGCTCAGACTCATGAGAACAAATGAGGAACCACTTGAATAAAGAAGTAGCGGCTTCGCTCTAGAAAACTGAAATTAACGATGGGAGGGTTCTTTGTTCTGACCAAATAAGGCCTTCTATCCGCAAATGTTGCAACTATCTTCGCCAACAGACGTATGGTTTCCGCTTGGTCAGTGTAGCTAGCTTGTGGGCTGAAGACTTGCTGTTATTTTATTTATTTGTAAAACTAACAAATTGTCGGAATGTTTTTTAAATTTCACTAGTTAAATAGTCATTCATTTTTATTAATCAATTGGAATTACTACCCACTTCGGTGGCCGCATGGTCAACGTGCTATCCTCGCAGTAGACTAGATTGCTGATAACGGGGAGATTGAGGTTCGATTCTCAGTCGGGTGTACTGAGAGTGGTTTTTCTAGATGGTTTTACTCAACTCTCTCCTTGAAAATGCAGATACACTTCCTCTAAACATAACCTTCCTTTTACCTACAATAATTAGCGTAATTAGTACATAAGCTTACAACCCGAACGAGTAGTAAGACGCGGTGTTAAAAAAAAATCATGTTTCTTGATATCAGTGGCATGGCTTGACTTGTTGTCAGGGTAAGCATAGCTGGTTTTAAACTGTACTGGGAATTGTTCTCCTCATTCGTAGAAAAGCCATTGACGAGAAATCAACAGAAACACATTCCCATGTGAGGTATGTGGAACATAGCTTATTGGTCCAATGGAGACCGCTTATTGGTCCAAATGGAGACAGATGGATCGAGGGGAGAACATATCACAGGTACAATTTTAACAAGCTCTGCATACCACGGAAGTATTCCACGACACGTGACTGTTTGATTTTGATGTTTACTATTGTTATGGTTAACGAACACTTGGTGTATTCTAAGACTTTGGTAGGAAGCCCAGTAGAAATTAGTTACTAAAGTTACTAAAATGAATATATTGATAAATCAAGCTATGTTATCTGTATCTGTCACTTTAGATAGATAGTATCAATACCTATAAAATAACACATATAATACAGGGTTATTACTAATGACTCATCGGCTGTCAAAACCTATACTCGAATATTTTCATTCGCCTGTGCTTAATCCCGTAACGAAAGACCACATCTCAAATTTTCAAATCTACGCTCGCAGAATTCTTTGTGACCAACCAGGGGCAGCACGGGGTCAATTCGCAAAATAACTGCCTGAACGAGGAACTCCCACACCTCTGGTTTGGGCGATGTGCCAGGATGACTTGGTGCTGTTCATAATATGCCTCCGCTCCCCCCCCCCCTCCTCTATTGAACTTAGGTTTGTGATTTTTTTTTACTTTCGAGACATATTAAAGCAGTGTTTACGTTCCACCGTTACCAGCAACACTAAATCAGCCCCGGGACTATATTAACGCTTCTTTGATGACCATCAATGGGGACGTACTACAACGCGTGTGGGCCGTATAGAAGTGCGTCATGTGATGACAAGAGGACACATCCAACATTTGTAATGGTATAACCAACCTTGGATATTTTAAATTTCTTATCACGTAAAATTCATTATTTTATGTGTAATACTTGGATATACAGTTTTTTTAAACTCGATGAATCATTTGTAATAACCATGTATAGTAAAATGTTATTTAAGTTACCCACAAAGGAATATGTTTGAATTTTCTCTACTGTTAATAATAATAATAATATAATAATAATATAATAATATTGCACCGCGTCTTACTACCCGTTGGGGCCTATACGCTTTAAGTACTAATTACGCTAATGGATTAGGAATTGGGAAGGTTGAATTAGAGGAAGTGAACCCGCATTTGCGTGGAGGGAGAGTTGAAAACCATTTAGGAAAAACTACCCCCAGTCCACCCGACCGAGATTTGAACCTCGATCTCCCCGTCCTCAGCAATCGAGCTCAACACGACTAGCGCGTTAGCCAACTACGCCACCGAGGTGGGTTTCCCTACTGTTCTTCCAACAAAAAATCAGGCCATGGTTTTCTGCTAGACAGGATTTCATTAGAGCAGTATTCTACTGTTTATGTACTACAGAATGTGTCGGCAACATTAGAGGACAGTTTTGGGGTCAACCTGTTTGTTGACACTTGTCAGATGACCCATGTATCACATATTGTGTTTGGGTCTGTGCAGCTTCTGATTTGTAAGGCTTTAGTGTTTCAAAGCGTGAGGAAGAATGGCTTTATAGCTTGTCTCAGACTTTATGGGCTCTTCAAGTTTTATACTCCATTTTCACCCCTTTTCTCTCTGCATGGTTATTTGTGTATGTTTCCTTCAAACGGAAACAAGAATACTCCATGTTGTCATTTTTATGTTCTTTAATACCAGTGTTTGTTACATTGTTACTGTTACTTTCTCATATCAAGAGAAAGTATTGTAATCCCGAACATTTTTCACTTCAAGATTATTACGAGTTTTTACATTTTATGTGTGTCCTAAACAGAACAAGTATTTTACAATTCTGTCTACCCTGGCAACAGATCTGATACGGTTTATGGATTTGGTTCACACTTCATATCTATAGTTTATAGGGCAATGCTTTTTTTTTTACTTTGAGCCTAGCTCTCAAGTTAAGAGTAGTTTACTGATGAGTGATTTTTTTTTCTAGTTCCAAATTGTTTGAAAATGGCTCTAATGATATTGTTTAAAACGTATATAGGGAGGGGAGGGGGGAAAGTTAGTTTAGTAGTAGTTTACTAATACTATTTTTAATTAAAAAGTTTGAGTATTTAAAAAAAATTGCTTTAATCATTTGACTCAAAATGGGTATCTATTAGTTTTTTATATTACAAATAATTATATATATTTGTTTTCTTGGAAAAATAATTCGTTAGTAGCCTACTGATGATTAAGTTTTATAATATATAAATTTTTTAAAAAAGCTTTAAATTCTGTTCAAAATTTGAGTCAGGGGACTATTTGACAAGATAAATTGAAATTTAAGCTAATTTTTTAATATGAATTAATTTAACTGTAATATGATAAATTAATGAAAATTTGAAAATTTTTGAAATTGACGTGGAAGATTGAGTTAAAAATGGATATCTGAGACTAGTTTTTCAGAGTAACTATGATAACGTTTGTATTTTAGCAAATTGAAATAATTTTAAGGTAACTAGTTTATGGCACTAAAATAAGAATTTCGAAGCAATAATTTTGAAATTTTTACTATAATATTTTTAAATTGATTAAAAACAGAAAAAAATATATATTCTGTGAGAAAGTTTTACTAAGTTTGGTTGTCATGGATAGTAAACAAGAAAAGTTTGGTACCTACAAAAAACTATTCTTCTCATATACTCATGATTTAGTAATTGGTTAAATCGTAAATGTTTTGATATATTTCTAATAAATAGCTGTTAGTATTAACACTTTTTTATCTGTTAACATTTTTACACTTTTTATCCTTTACTTTTTTACTTGCACCCTTAATATCCTGCACTCTTAATACAATTCACCCTAAAAAAGGTTATTTCTTCAGGTAATGAGGGTGAAAAGGTTAAAAAAAGGCGTGACAATTCCAAAAAGGGTAAAATGGTAAATGGGATAAACGTGGTAAATTAAAAAAACTTTCAATTGTATTTAATTACAACCCTTTAACAACCATTTATTTATGTCATGACAAACTTCTTCACTTTTTTTAGCACAAACAAAGTATTGTGTTTAGAGAAGTTATAACATCTTCCAAAGAAATGTCACCTTTTAAAACATGTTCAGATTATATCTCTATTTTGACATTGTGAGCTATTCAACCTACTTTCGGGTTTTGTATCACAATTTAAACCAATAAAGTATTACTATTTAAACATAATTCCAGATTTGGTTCCTATTCCTCGTGGTTAGTTGTGTGTGATATATATATATATATATATATATATATATATATATTTATATATATATATATATAACACAAATAAAAAAGCACTTTATAGATTCCCCTTGCGAAGAACGGGTACACAAACTAGTCATAAGTAAATTAAATATAAGTGAAATTTTAAAATTAATATATTTATTTTCTAACATTTTTATTTTATTTCAGATTTTGTATCACCATAAACATTGATAAAAAAAACTTAAAACGTAGGATAATACTGAAATCCCCTTCCCTCCTTGTATGAAAACGTAAGAAAATTCCCAAACACTTAATTTAAGGACGGTCTTTTACAAGAGGGACCACTTCGGTGGACACGTGATCTAACGCGCTACTCTCATGTTAGACTAGACTGCCAATGACGGGGATATCGATATTTGATCCCGGTCGGGTACACTGAGACGGTTTTACAAAATGGTTTTCCACTCTCTCTCCACGCAAATTCGGGTGTATTTCCTCTAAATTAAACTTCCCTAATCCCTAATCCATTAGTGTAATTAGTACATAGACGTATAACTCGAATGGTTACCAAGACTGGGTATTATTAATAAATTTACAAGGAGCCGAAGTTTTTTCAATCCCTCATCCCGGGTGCCCTAAAACCTAACAACGCCACTGGAGATATGGTACCATTTTGCTCTCCACTTCATAGCAATGAGAGAGCAATGGCTATTTTTTTTAGTGCTCAGATTAATTTCTTCAATGAGCCGACCACGCACCGTTGAGTTCCAATCCAATTTATTTGTAATGACAATGAAGACAATGCTCTCTGCCTGCAACGTAACAATGGTGATAAATACGTCCCGTGATTGTTTGAAACCTATGCAGGAATTTTCCCTTTTGCCCAAACTAGAAGGATAGTACACCTCAGCAAAATACAAGAGTTGAGCTTTATCTTATTAAAACCCCCATATTTTACCCCCCCCCCCAATCACTCGACACTGGTCTAATGGTGTGGGGGAGTTGTGATAAAACATTTGTTTGGTTCCGTTTGGGTCATCTTCACTCTTCACAATTCTTCACATTTTTCACAATGAAATATTCATAATATTAAATAATAATAAATATTATGAATATTTAATTGTGTACACCTCGTATACATGTCTTGTTATGATAATGTCAGTCCAAACATTACTTTACCTCAGAAATGGTACGCACAAAAGAGTAAAATAGCAAGTTTGATCCTTTAATCTAGTGAACTGTAATGATTTGAAATCAATCTAGCTTGTTAAAATTGTAAATAAAATAAAATATTGATGATCGAATGACCTTGATTCCAGCTTAGTGTCTTGTAGGAAGTCCGAGGTGAGCAGATACGATCGCCAAGGTAAGCTTTTTGTATTACTGGAGCTATCGTCGCTCGTTATTTTCCTTGCTAATTCAAAGGTGCTCCTACCATTGTATAGTTTGAATCAAAGAAACCGTGCCTCAGTACTATATTCAGAAACACCCGCCTCGGTGGCGTAGTTGGATAACGCGCTAGTCGTGTTGAGATCGACTGCTGAGGATGGGGAGATCGGGGTTCGAATCTCGGTCGTGTGAACTGGGGTGGTTTTTCCTAAATGGTTTTACACTCTCCCTCTACGCAAATGCAGGTTCATTTCCTCAAATTCAACCTTCCTAGTTCCTAATCCATTAGGTTATTAGTACTTAAAGCGTATAAACCGAACGGGTAGTAAGACGCGGTGCTAAATAATAAATAATATATTCAGAAACGATTAGATATATTTCAACAACTTCGGTGGTCACGTGGTCCAACGCGCTAATCTTGGGTTGGACTAGACTGACAAAGACGGGGAGATATGGGTTAGATCCTGGTCAGGTGACCGAGGGTGGTTTTCCACTCCCTTCCACGCAAATGGGGTGCACTTCCTCTCAATTAAGCCTTCATAACCCATTGGTGTAATTAGTACAAAGGCGTATAACCTGAACAGGTAGTAAGACGTGGTGCATAAAAAATAAAAAATAGATCTCTACCTAAGATTTTGATTAGGATTTGATAATTTATTCATCATAAAGGCCTCGATTTGGATTAGATTATGAAAATTCTCAAAGCTTCGTATCTTATTCAGAATCGGTTTGAAGTTCTTGATTTGTTTCGATGTTGAAAATCTATTATTTACACAAGATTAAACTTTTATGAAAGAAAAGTAGCCCCTTGATATACATTATTGTGGCTGATATCTAGAGGAAACAAATATAATTCCTAGAAGATACTGGTTTGACCTCTACTGGCTCCTAAAATAGTTTCAACTATTTTATTATTTTTTTATTATTATTATTATTTATTAGCACCGCGTCTTACTACCCGTTCGGGTTATACGCACTTATGCTAATGTATAATGGTAGGGTGATTGCGAGATGAAATGGAAGACCTACAGTTTAACGTGGAATCCGAACCACGGTGAAGGTCTGGCATTCCAAATTGAGCTATTTTTAATATTACACATTGGATTATTTTTTTTTTGTTTTAGCGTCTAGTAGTCTGGGGTCTAATTTGGTTAAAAGAATTTGTAAGTCCTGCTAAATATACTCGTTTGTATGCGTTTTAATTTACACACTAGTAAAGTAAGAATAAAACATGTTGTAGCATTTAATTATAGATACATATTGAATTATTTATGATTATACATTTTATATAACAATCACGCATCGGCGTGCACGTTGATTAAGGGTGTAAATTATATCTGGTATAGTTTGTCGATATCTGAGAGGTTTCAGGTTCGATTTTGGGCAGGGTGCAAATAGGTTTTTTTTTACTTAAATCATTTCCCTTTCTTTCTCAACATGCCAATCTCTGTACTTTTATTCTAAAACCCTAACTTACTTATCTTAATCCCCTTAGTTAAGTTAAATGTACACAGTCTGAATGTCTAGCAAGACAAGGTGCAAAAAATAAAAGAATACATTAGTACAACAAATTCTCAATTTTATTTTCAAAAGTTACGAATATTTGCAAAAAAACAATGAATGAATACTTAACTATAGGAATGGTGAGAAGGTCATTAATTTATGTTTACGTTGTATATATTATTTATCACTAGTAGGTTTTAAAATACTGTTAATTAGCTGTTGGGGACCCGCCTCTGTGGCGTAGTTGACTAATGCGCTTGTCGTGTTGAGCTCGACTGCTGAGGACGGGGAGATCGAGGTTCGAATCTAGGTCGGTTGAACTGGGGGGGGGGTGGTTTCCTAAATGGTTTTCCACTCTCCCTCCACGCAAATGCGGGTTCACTTCCTCTAATTCAACCTTCCCAATTCCTAATCCATTAGCGTAATTAGTACTTAAAGCGTATAACCCGAACGGGTAGTAAGACGCGGTGCTAAATATTATTAATTAGCTGTTCTAGAAATGATTATACAGAGTGTACCTTAACATGTGTTCACAACTTCAGCGGTGGACAGAAGACCCAAAAACAACCTTAAAATGTTTAAATAAACATGTTTCCCATTTGACCTTGTCTCCACGTTATAGTCATGTCTTTACTCAAAATGGCCACCTCCTGACTTAATGCAAGCCTGCATTCATTGTGTTCTAGAATGCAGCACTCTTTCAAAAATACCAGGTGTTTGGAATAACCAGGAATAACCCATAGAACACACCTAGTCAACAGGTAGAGTGTGCTGCCGATGACTTAAGATCGGGGTTAGAATCCCAGTTGGTTTCACAAAGTTTTTCCTCCTCTCCTTCCACGTAAATGCTGGTACCTTTCCTCTAGGCCTTAACCTCCCTTATCTCTAACACATTAGCTTTATTACTACACATGCGTATATACAAAACGTGTAGTGAAATATGGTGATAAAAAATAAATAAAAAATGATCACGTTATGTTATGAGTTGCTGATCTATTCAGAATATTATTTTCTTTTAGCTCCGCGTCTTACTACCCGTTCGGGCTATAAGCCTATGTAATAATTACACTAATGGATTAGGGATTAGGAAGGCTTGATATAAATGAAATGCACCCTTATTCGCCTGGAGGAGGGGAAAACCATTTAAAAAAATTTCATCACACCCAACAGGTATCAAACCCTGATCTCTCCGTCTTCGACAGTTTAGTCCAGTACGAGATTAGCGCGTTAGACCACGTGGCCACTGAAGTGGGTCAGAGCATTATTGCTGCGTATTCGAATAGGTAATTAAAAAAACTCGAGATTTATTGGTAAATTATTAAATGGCTTCTACATTATTATACAATAAATAAATAAACAACATGGACGTTGCAAAGGAGGGAGTTAAATAGTAAATAATTAGTATTCCAATTCAACAGATTCCAATACTATCCTATTTTATAAAAATATGTGAATAACCGACAGTTGAGAACTGTCACAAATTTCTGTAGAACTAGATTAAAAAAAGTTTTTAATCAACTACTCGATAAGAAAGGGCTCTTAAGTTAGAGTAAAGCAAAGAGCATCCATGATTAAAGCTCTTCCACTTCCAACTGAGGAGGAAACTCGTCAAAACTTGGTCGCTGGAGAATTTTTTTTTTTCTTATTATTATTCACCCCCACGAAGGAAAGACGATGAAGTAAAAATGTTCGGGCATCCCCCACTCTTAACTCTCTCTCCCACGAGTCCTTTATTGACGCCAGGAGGATTGAACTGGGGCGAGGGGGGGGGAATAGTTATGGGGAGGGGGGGGGGGGGTAAGGGTAAAGGTTTTAAGTGTCAACAGCGTTAATGTTCGCCTTCCGAGTGATGAACGGATAGCAAGGTGTAGAGATAATTTTATCCACTTAAGGGGGCTTCATGCGCGTTTGTGGGCAAAGATAGTGATGCCCATTGATTGTGTTTGAGTGTATAGACAGAAAAAAAAGGCGCATGCATTTGGGGCACAGGAGATATTGTCCCAAACGTTAATAGTTCATTTGGGACACGTTCATTGGCCAGGAGGACTATAGTTGATAATAGACTTGCGGGTAGTTGTGAATTTGGCCCTACCAATCTTTTTGACTTATATTAGGCTAGGCTTGTTTAGGTTAGGTTATACAAGGTTAGATTAGCTTAGCATTTTATTGTATCTTACTATCCATCACTTGCTGTTTTTTTCACTCAACTTGAGACAACATTTACAACCATCCTAAATGGATCGCCACAACAACCGGGGCAGAGTTAGTACATCAGTACGCCTTGCTTACAATTCACAAGAAGGAATTCTTTGACCAACAATAATGTGGGATTAACGCTATCCTTTTAATACGCCTTAAGAAAATAATATCTAAATAAAATTGCTTCAGGGGAAACGCGAACTAAACGTCCAAGCTGGGTTCGAACTTTGACCATGTATACTGAGGACTATCACTAGCACTATCCCTCCATGCACATGAAGGCACATTTACTCTTAGTTTTACCTTTCACAAACCTTATCCCAATAGAGCAATTAGATGGCCCCGAAAGCTAGAAATAGCAAACGTAAAAAGAAGGGGAAAAATATATTTTTAAGTGTTATTATTATTATTATTAGCACAGCGTCTTACTACCCGTTTGGGTTATACGCACTTACGCTAATGTGTAATGATAGGGTGATTGTGAGATGAAATGGAGGACCTACAGTTTAACGTGGGATCCGAACCACGGTGGAGGCCTGGCATTCCCCACATTCACAAGTTGTGATTAATACACGTCTTGTCAGAAGTGAAGGAAGGGTTTGATAATCAGTTGAATCTGTGCCGGGACCGAGGATTGAACTCCAGACTCCCAGCACAGGAGTCTGACACCTTACCCCTGGACCACCAGGTCACCTTTTTAAGTCTTTAAAGAGGGTCATTACTTTTTAAACCCAAGTTTATTTGAATTTAAATTAAACTCTGAGCCTTACGTGTGTAATTAATAAATATAAGGTCGTATCAGCACTAAAAATGAACTAAGTAATCTTAACCTAAGACAGCCATAACAAGAGTTACGTGCTCGAAATATCCCAAACACTCCGTCCATATAACCTCAGGTAAAAAAACACACGGGACAAGTCGACAGTCGCATGTTCCAACCTTGTAAGAGTCTCTACACCCTGGATCTTTTCAGAGCGGTGATGGTGCTGCGGTGTTCAGACCTTTCGCTCCATTAGCGCGGCGCGGCACTGGATGTCTTATGTCATTAGGTTAAGAGGTATACAGTGGCTTCGAGAGGGATTCACCGATGGAAGTGTCGTGCGTAAACTTTTGAGGTGATCACCTGACTTTGACGAATATTGACTTTTTCTGACATACAGAATATCGTCAGATGCTAGAAACTGGAAGGGGATAATTTTTCCATAGATGACGTCATTTAATTCTTCAATCTTTGTTAAAATATTGTTCAATGTCTGAGTGTGTATTTAACGAACACTTTCTGAACCAAGCTACACTGGCAAATTGCCTTCTAAACCAACTTTAACAGTGGGGGGAAAAAATAAATAAATAAAATCAATGTTCACATTGTCTAAGGCGTCAATCTGACTATATACTGCGTTGCCGGCGATGGGGGTGGTTTCACTTTATATGGTTTCCCACTGTTTCTAGACACAAATTTGGGTACATCTTAGCTAAATGTTACCTTACTTATCCCCACCCCATTAGTACAAATGTATGAATAGTCCGGATGGGTAGTTAGTCAGGGAGCACAAAAAACAAAACAAATCATAGGAAATAGGGTTCTTATGTTAAACAACCATCCTTAATAAAATAAAACATAGGACACCCCATCTTATGTTAAACAACCCATCCTTAATAAAATAAAGATAACCCACTTCGGGGATCACATGGGTTAAGGCATCACTCTCGCAATATACTAGACTGCCAATTATGGGGAGATCTGGACTCTAATCCCGGTCGGGTGTCTTGAAGTTTTTTTTTAAACTCTCTTTCCATACAAATGAGCGTACACTTCCTCTAAATTCAACCTTCCTCATTTCTAACACATTAGTTAAATTAGTACATGTACGTACACTCCTAATAGTTAGAAGGCCTTAGATGTGCTAACTATAAAAAGATATACAAATATATAAAATGTATTAAGCCCTCACCTAGAATCGAAGCCTGATCTTGTAAAGTATTGTAGTCAGCCTTCCTACACACTCGACTATGATCACGGGCAGTATCACCTTTAGTGTTAAGGGGAAATATATTAATTCTTATTTTTCAAAGTCCAGAGGTTGATAACGAGTTTGATAACATATTATCCTTAAACAACTATTAATTAAATTTTAATAGTACCAACACATTTATAGCGCACACAATGTCAAAACGTCACAATAGAGTAGTTAATTTTATTTTGACTGATATGTAGTTTATAGCTCAGACGTGTTTAGTTATTTTAAATATCTCCCTCCATCAAGGGGCTTCCAAATAATTAAAGACTTCCCTGGAAACAAGATTAGATTGTCCGGAATCGTTATATAACACCAGTTACTAGTGACTAAGATGATTAATTTTTAAGGTTACAGCCACTCAGGTTTCTAGTAACTCTGTAGTCGCAATATAAAATAAATTAACGGAAGCTAGGCTGGTTTAAAACTTTAGATTGAAGAAGTTTAGTAGAAGAAAGCCATTTAAAAGTTGCATGTTGAATCAGTTAAGTAAAATCAATTTTTATTATACGCCGCATTAAGAAGTGATTTAGGAGAAGTTTAGTTGAAGCAGGCCTTGTTATAAGCATTTGGTTTAAGAAAGCCTTGTTAGCAGTTTGGTTGAAGCAAGCCCTGTTAGAAGCAGTTTGGTTTAAGAAAGCCTTGTTAGCAGTTTGGTTGAAGCAAGCCTTGTTAGATGCATTTGGTTGAAGCAAGACTTGTTAGAAGCAGTTTGGTTGAAGCAAGACTTGTTAGAAGCAGTTCAGCTGAAGCAAGACTTGTTAGAAGCAGGTTGGTTGAAGCAAGCCTTGTAAGAAACAGTTTAGTTAAAGAAAGCCTTGTTAGAAGCAGCAGGTTGAAGAAAGCCTAGTTAGAAGCAGTTTGGTTGAAACAAGCCTTGTTAGAAGCAGTTTGGTTGAAACAAGCCTTGTTAGAAGCAGTTTGGTTGAAACAAGCCTTGTTAGAAGCAGTTTGGTTGAAGTAAGACTTGTTAGAAGCGGGTTGGTTGAAGCAAGATTTGTTAGAAGCAGTTTGGTTGAGGCAAGACTTGTTAGAAGCGGGTTGGTTGAAGCAAGCCTTGTTAGAAGCGGTTGGTTGAAGCAAGCCCTGTTAGAAACAGTTTGGTTTAAGCAAGACTTGTTAGAAGCGGGTTGGTTGAAGCAAGCCTTGTTAGAAACAGTTCAGCTGAAGCAAGATTGTTAGAAGCGGGTTGGTCGAAGCAAGCCCTGTTAGAAACAGTTTGGTTTAAGCAAGACTTGTTAGAAGCGGTTGTTGAAGCAAACTTGTTAGAAGCGGGTTGGTTGAAGCAAGACTTGTTAGAAGCGGATTTGTTGAAGCAAGCCTTGTTAGAAACAGTTTGGTTGAAGCAAGACTTGTTAGAAGCAGTTTGGTTGAAGCAAGACTTGTTAGAAGCAGTTTGGTTGAAGCAAGACTTGTTAGAAGCAGTTTGGATGAAGCAAGACTTGTTAGAAGCAGTTCAGCTGAAGCAAGACTTGTTAGAAGCGGGTTGGTTGAAGCAAGCCCTGTTAGAAACAGTTAGGTTGAAGCAAGCCTTGTTAGAAGCAGCGGTCCATAAGGAACCTTCATTAAGAGCGTTCATCATAACAGGCCCAACTCAGCTCCCAGCTCGTGTGTGTATGTGTGCGCGAGGTATAGGGGCAAAAGGGAAAAGAAAATATCAACAATATCCCAGAAATGTGTGCAGTAAACTCTTATTTGAATGACTACCCGAATTTTTCCGCGGTGACAATGGGGGATTAAAGGGGGGGGGACACAAAGTTCCTTGTTAATAACTACAAAAGGCCTATGTCCCTAATATAACAGAATAAATATTTGTGCACAGTGCTTATCTATGAAGCCATTCTAAAATGGTCAAAAAACTGCCTTTTCAATAGAGTTTTTATCCAAATAGCATTTAATATTTCAACTATGTTTAGTATTAGGAACTTCTATTAAATATTTATCTCCATTAATGTTTAGTAAGAAGTGATCCACGTGCAATAGTGTTTGTGTAAATTTACGATTTATAGCCGAATGCATCACATAGTTAATGTGATACGTGATGCACGCTCTTAAATGTCCGGCTCGGCAGCTAGCATCGACATAAAGAAGGTCTAATAGTTTCACCATCGACCTGTTTCAAACTCTCATCGGTTTGTGGGGCAATCAAGAAAACAATCTCCTACCAGCCTCTCCCTACCAACCACAGGACCTCTTTCTACCAGCTGACCTTGTGTGCGTCATGAACGGGTCTTTAGGTCAACCTTGCCTCGTATACCCTTTCAGCCATTCCCTTAAGGTGAGGACATAAGGGACGCTAAAAATCATGTGTTTTTTTTTGTTTTTTATAGCAAGACAGTTTTTTTTTGGCCGAAATAAATTAAAATATTTCTCCAATACAAATATAACGTTTAACTTTATTCACAAGGTGTTATTAACAGTTGTTGAATATCTGTCAACGGTGTCCTGGATTCTAATAGCAACTTTTTTACTTTGTTTAGTATTTTCTGTTCAAATGCTACGACAAAATATATAGAAAAGTTAATTAAAAGCATCTACTAAAATAATATTTTAATTATCGTGGCCTAAAAGTTTTTTGCAATAAAAAAAATTCAAATTTACGGACCTAGATTCAACCTTCCTTCTATTACACCTTAAAATAGTTTTATTCTTACTATTATTAATATTAGTATTTTGGATTTAGTGTCATTTTGTAAGCTTTTAATTAACTCAAAACTACTATTTTAAATAAGACGAGTTTTAAGTAAAATCACCAGAATTTGTTTGGGAGAAATAATGAGAAATTTCAAAGCTTTGCACAAGATTGAAAAAACATTTAGTGGAACACAAGGTTTCTTAAATTAGACTAATTTAATTAACTAAAGCTTAAAATAAATAAATAAAGAAGTTGTCTACCTCGATAAGTGATACTTTACTACAAATTAAAAGTATAGCGAATCTTTGCCAGTTTCTGAGCAAATCCCTACTCCAAAATTCCTCCCAGTCTGTTCATTTCTCTATGAAGAAAAGCCCAGAACAAATCTGATTATAATGACATGATTATGCTCGAGTCTTGTCAAACTTTTGGAGAAGAGTAGCAAATGTCCGCTTGGGGCGCTAGGAACAAGGAACCATTTTTAAGCTTCTTAACGCTTTAACAGAAATTGCAATGGAGTGTGATGACTAAGCTTTTGTTCGTGCCAGACCTCGTTCGAAAATCAAAGGTCAAATTGTAAAATAAATTATAGTTTTTAATGTTTTGGATTATTTCTGCTTAAGGTTTCAAAGTGCTTATTTTTATGATTAAAAAAACCCTCAACATATTTTATTAGCACCGCGTCTTACTACCCGTTCTGGATATACGCTCATTTACTAATTACTCTAGTGGTTTTAGGGATGAGAAGGGCTATATTTAGAGGAAGTGTATCCATATTTGTGTAGAGAGAGTGGAAAACAATTTTGTAAAAACCACCCTTAGTACACCCGGCCAAGTTTCGAACCTCAATCTCCCAGTAATAAGTAGTCTAGTCTACTGTGAGAGTTACGCCTTAATCATGTGGCCACCAAAACGGCTCTAAACATATTCGCGGTTAAGTTGTAAGATATTAGACTCTCATTTTAATTGATCGCTATTGGCCGGGAAGGGGAGGGGTGGCAGGTTTGAGTTTCAACTGTTTGCATTTGGGATAATTTTTGAAAATTATAACGAGCTCCGGTGGTCGAGTGGCAGAGTGATCCAACATTTTCATCCCAAGAGCCAAATCTGACTATCGTTTTGTAGCGTGGGCCGAAGTTATATTAAAGTGATCTCATCAACCTAATATAGGCCTAAAAACAACACCTGATAAACAATTGCTTTCAATTCCTTTAAATTGTATTATGGTCGGTAGAATCTTTAAATTTTACTGCCAAAAAAATTGATTAATTCCTCAAAAATGTATCATAAAAGATGCACTCAAACACACGTTAACAAAACAGCTTAGCATCATAAATATATATTTATACTTATTTAGCAAATAATTTCAGAATAAATACAACCATAACCTTTTTAAATACAAATTTTTATTTGAATGATTAGATATTTTATATATATCTCAAAGGGTTTCGCTTTAATTTTCCTTGAGAACACAGTGAGGGCCACATTGTGGGCCACGTTTGCCCCACAGCCCGCCATTTGGACCACACGTCTAAGACATGTGGTCCAACTGTTGGCCCTCACAGTATCTGGAGGGAATTAAAGGAAAGCCCTCTTGCAATGTGAAGTGGTTAATGATTAAAATATAATATTGTCATGACGCATGTATGATACATTTGTTTGTTTAGTAAAAGTATTATGTATTGTATGATGTGTTATGTTTATGTTGTTGTATAGTAAATGTATGTATATGTGTGTGTGTATTGTATATGTATGTATGTTGTATGTATAGTATGTATGTGTATGTATGTATGTGTATGTATGTGTATGTATGTATATGTATGTATATGTAGTATATGTATGTATGTGTGTAGTGTATGTATTGTATGTGTTATTATATATATATAATGCTAAGCTTTTTTTTGAAAATGTGCTGCGCTCATATTTTATAATACATTTTCGTGGGATTAATAATATATTTTTAGGAAGTAAATTTGAAATATTGTGTGGACCACATATATATATATATATATATATATATATATATATATATATATATTATATTACAAAACAGACAAGTGTAGGCTTCTATAAAAATAATTAATTAAAAGTTTTCTAACTCGAAATTTGAAATCTTTTATTTGCAGCAATTATGGGAATATTGGAATTTAAAGCGTGTGATCCTATACCTTAAATCAGTCGGTAGCCTGTTTGTTCACTAAGTTAAGGAAGGGTCCCTCTTCGATTCCTGGAATGGTTGAAAAATCTTTCATTGGTGAAAAGTGGGCTTACCCTTTCAAAGTGATCAATTAATGGCTGGGGGCTGGTTGTTGTCTGTTCTAGTTAGTTTATAGTTCGTGTACTGAGATAATCAGTCAGTTCAGAAAGTGAACGTTAAATACCTCAAATAAATGATTTACAAAAATTATGTGCCGATATCACTTTAATTATCATCGACAGATATGTATATACATATGCTGAGCTTCCAAACATTAGACCAATTGGTTGCGCCAATTCAACCACTTTTTGTGATTGGAATCTGTTGAAAAAATAATAAAAATTTTATACACTGACTTCAAATGTCAGATTTGTCTTAGTGATACCACGTTCCCAAATGTTGTATTCCTACTATGTTTATAGAATAACAGGTGACCTTGCGGTCTAGGGGTAAGGTGTCAGACTTCTGTGCTGGCGGCCGGGGTTCAATCCTCGTCCCGGCATAGATTTATCTGATTACCAAACTCCTTCCTTCACCCCTGACAAGACATCTTGTGAATGTGTGGAATGCCAGGCCTCCACCGTGGTTCGGATCCCACGTTAAACTGTAGGTCCTTCATTTCATCTCACAATCACCCTACTATTACACATTAGCGTAAGTGCGTGTAACCCGAACGGGTAGCAAGACGAGGTGCTAATAATAATAATAATATTATTATTAGAATAATAGTGTCTCACTGGATTTAGTTCATCTTAAGACCCACGGACCACATACAATAATGAACAGGGCCACTAATTTGACACGCCTGGTCAAAGGTATCACTCTAACAATAGACTTGACTGCCGATTACGGGAATATAAGGCCTCGAGTCCCAGTTGGACGTGCTAGGGGAGGCTTATCCTAAATGGTTTTCCACTCTCCCTCCACACAAATATGGGTACATTTCCTATAAAACTCTACCTTCCTGACTTCTTTCCCATAATCGTGATTAATGTATGCGTATAGCTCGAACGGGTAGTAAGACGTATGAAAAAAAACCCAAACTAATACTTTGATTGATATCATCGTGTAAAGCCATATCTAATACTTAGCTTTCATCACATGTGCGAGCTTTGGGAGTTTCCCTCTGAAAAATGGGGTGCTTTCTCTTCAGTGACGTTTCTGGTCCATATTACTTTTATTTCTGATCCCGCAGTAATATATGAAGCGGCCCAGCCCAGTACGTGGTTCGAATAAGGAGTGTAAGACAAGGACTGGTTTAACTACTTTAGCCGAGGTTCAATCCTCGGTCCCGGCACGATTTATCTGATTACCAAACCCTCCTTCCTTCGACCTCTGTACAAACATCTTGTGAATGTGAGGAATGCCAGGCCTCCACCGTGGTTCGGATTCCACGTTAAACTGTAGGTCCTCCATTTCATCTCACAATCACCCTACCGTTACACATTAGCGTAAGTGCGTATAACCCGAACGGGTAGTAAGACGCGGTGCTAATAATAACGAATTTGAAATGGAGGGGGGGAGAGGGGGAGGATACAGGATAAAATCCACTCTCGGTACATTTGTTCTGTATTTGAACCCTGACCTCCACAATGCCAGAAAACCAGACTAGATGATCTTGACGGCCTAGTCCACGTACCAACCGATCTTTTAGCTACAAATTAGTAGTGTCGTATCTTAGTGTGCTGCCAGGGTTAGTGGGGCTCGTTGAAAATGTATCTGTGACATGTTCACCTCTACTCTGTCCCCATTTGACCAATTACAAATAAGCTCTGATCTACATACTCACATGGAAATGTTCAATTTTGATAATATCTCCTCACTTATTTGAAATAAGAAACATCTTATCACTGTAAAGTTTTAATAGGCCTACTCTTAAAAATAAAAATATTTTACTTAATTTTCTTTTATTATTAAACCATTAGATTCTGAGCTATAAGCAAATATATATATATATTTTTATGGACCTTTTTGAAATTTGAAAATGATTATGTTCTTTGTTGGACAGATAGGTTTCTATTTTCTCAACGTTTCTGTAACAGTGTTATTATTTAATTTATGCTCTTTATGGGAGTGTTTCTTCAACACTATTATTTCGTTTCACGAATCTCTTGGAGTTTTTAGTAAATTTCTTTATTTTAAGATAAAGGAGTGAGCGTTTGTGCGATGGACCGAATTTTTGTTTGTTTAAATCTATTAAATAAAAAAACGGGTTAAGGGATGTATTAAATAGAATTTTAAGTTTTTATTTTAATTTATACACTTAATGCCAATATAACGTCTATATTTATTTTTAACACCACGTCTTACTACCCGATTGAAGGGATTTATTATTTCATTACACATGTTACTAAATTAACAAGTATTATTTAGTTTATGATACAAACGTTTAAAATGGAACATTTTGGTAGTACAATTATAGAATTATGTGCCCAATTTGTAGCTAATACTAGTAAACCTGATATTTTGATATTGGTATCGGTTTCTCCTCTCAATAGAGTATCAATTTACTGTAAATAGTCTCACTATCGTCATTAAAAGGCAAATTAAAACTGAATAAGCTAAATTTGGGATATTCAGTTACGCAGTGTAGATTCATTAACGCTCTCATACGACACACAATTTAATAACAATGTCCTCCCCTCGGTCCTTCCGTCTGTTTTCCTTTGATGTGCCGCCCGCTCGTTTACTGTGTTTTAACATACATTATTTTCCGGAAACTGTGTTGGTTTATATTCTCGGCGAAAGGCAACGAATCGTGTTGAGACAACTTTGATAATATCCGGTAGATAGTGCTCAATTAATTACACCCTCATTTAAGATAAGGTCTATTTCATAGTCGAGGATAAAAAATCTCCCTTTCAAGGTAGTCTTCTTCAGTGTCGGTAATAAACAATCCCCTTAAGGTAAGGTCTTTTTCAGTGTTTGGGAATAAAACGACCCCTTTTTTTAGAGTAAGGTCTCTTCCGTGTCGGGAATAGACAATCCCCTTTTCAAGGTAAGATTTTCTTTAGTGTTGGGAATAAACAATCCCATTTTTAAGGTAATAGCTTCTTAATGTCGGGAATAAACAATCCCCTTTTTAAGGTAAGGTTTTCTTTAGTGTCAGCAATAAACAATCCCCTTTTAGAGTAAGGTCCTCTTCAGGGTCTGGAATAAACAATCCCCTTTTTAAGGTAAGGTTTTCTTTAGTGTCGGGAATAAACAATTCCCCTTTTTAAGGTAAGGTTTTCTTTATTGTCAGGAATAAACAATCCCCTTTTTAGAGTAAGGTCCTCTTCAGTGTCGGGAATAAACAATCCCCTTTTTAGAGTAAGGTCCTCTTCAGTATCGGAATAAACAATCCCCTTTTAAAAGTAAGTTCCTCTTCAGTGTTTGGAATAAAATAATGCCGTAAATATTGTGTTCACGCATGCTCGTTTATGACATCGATAACATTGTCACAGCCATGTTTCGTTTGCCTCCATGATTTTCACTGTTGATTCATTTCTTGAAACACTGTGTACACTTGAAGGGCACAGATTAACTACAGGGTAATTTTCATACGAATATACTCGTTTTACACCTTGAATTATTTGTATAACTTTCACAAATCTAAACACCAAATCATATGAACTTGAGCTGTTACTTTTGCTAGACATTATCAATGTCTATAAAAATAATACTATAGTTAAACTTTATCTGTTTTAGTCCGAATAATATATTTGTACATTTTTTAAAAAGGTTTTAACCAAAAAAAGATTGTACAGTAGATTATGTAGATTTTCTCTGGTGAGAATATAAAAATGGTGCAACTTTTCTCCCAAAAGGCTCTCCAAGATGCACCGCTGTCCACTTTCTCTCTGGTTGTGTAACACCCCCTTCTCCTCAACTGGACAAGGGCAGGTGAACACGTACAATAAGGTAAAGAGGGCATGAAAACAACAAGAAAATGAGTTAATTGCAGAAGAGCGCTAGGACCACATATTTGTTGATAGGCCTATACTTGGACCTATCCAATAATCTGCCGCCATGAACCCTTCTCAATCACCATCCACTACTATACCTAAAGACTCAAAAGGAACGGTACGAGAGTCTTTTGTTTGATCAGCCAAAATTACTTTGAACTTGTCGAAGTAAATTAAAGATTGCGAGTCTAATAAATAATTATTTATTTAAGAATAGGTTAACAATAATTATATATGTATATTTGTGACAATATATATATATATATAAGTAACAACAGATAGTTACAAGAGAATTACATAAAATAAAAAAGGGTTATGCCCATAACAATACTGAGGCGCTGTATCCATAGCAACCTTGTCCTAACGGTTACTTTTACAATGTAGCCATTACATAAACAAAAAAAAAGAGGTAAAGGGGTTATGCCCATAACTATACTGAGGCGCTGTAGCCATAGCAACCTTATCCAAACAATTACATTCACTACGTAGCTTACGGCCCCTTAACAGGCCTCAGCGGCAACCCGCAGTGCGCGCTTCATAGTTACAAAACATTGGCGTATTACTTAAATGCCAACCCAAAAAGAAAGTAATATACTTATATTATTCTTAGCCCAAATTAATCCAGGCATTCGCCTTGTAAAGGTAAGTTAAAAAAATATATAAAAGGTCCCTCATAGTTTCAATCACGGGACAACAAGCCGGAAGGGCAAAACCCTAGCAATATATTTAACAAATTATATATAGCATTACGTCATATTAATCGTACTTAGCCATTCTTACAATATTACAGAAAATGACAGATGAAAGTCGAAAGGAAATTTAGAATGTACTGGCCAAAAAAAGAGAATTTAGACCTAACCTATAGTCTATTTAAAATATTCTTTAAATATTTTCCAAACAGTAGATTTTGAGTAGTACGGCCGAAATTTGAATTTATACCTTTGGGAATAATCCCATCCCGTGATGTGTGTCCAAGACACGGATTAACCAAGAAGTGCCGCTTAAGGCAAACGACATCAGATTATAAGCAATTTTTTTCTGAGAGGAGGGGAACATAGGGGAAGCCAAAAGAACATAGTAGAATATTCACATGAAACAGCGGGATTGGTGGTAAAGAACAAATAGGTCATTGGAGAGACGTCGGGAACATCACGTGATCACTGTCTGACCACTTCCCATGGGGCAACGCGAGAAATGCCACGCTCACCACGCCACACCTCCACAGTCTATCAGTTACGACTTTTCACTCGGGGCGAGAACAATGTACACTGGCCGGGATGTTTGTTGATGAGACTTCACACACGGAGACCGAGAAACGGGGCAGTTTTGGTGAGTCTTGTTATGTCCACTCTTCGTTGTTGTAGACTTGGTGTTATTTAACTCATATTTGCTTCTTGCTTGTAACGTTGATCTCAAGCAACGTTACATGGTGTATTTACTAAAATAAGGAATGGGTGGACTGGTAGCGCAAAAATAAAACGGTGAGTTCTCAACACCATCACTTGAGCTTTGTTTGGCCAATCCGTATTAAAAATTTACTTCTAAAGTGTACTAATTCTTTTAAGTAGTAACTGTAAATGGTAGATTATTATTATTACTAGCACCGTTCGGGTTATACGCAATAAATGGCGGAAATTATAATTAATCGTGACGTGCAAGGGCCAATCATTCCAAGCAACAGGGAGTTGGCCAGGTATAACCAATTAGTGGTGGCAACTGTTGCTTAGGAATGTGTTCTTGGGTGGGAGATACCTTAGAAGAGGGTAGCAAGTTGGTCAAGGAGACAGTCGAGTGACAGAGATGGACTGGGAGACCACGTGACTACAGTAGTGAGTGTTAAGAGTCGTGATACGGACCGTGTGGGGTACAAGCCATGCGTGGCCGTGGCTGGCCGTGTGGGGTACCCGCGAGTGGTGCGTAGACTTGGGAGTTGTAGTCCACATGGACTAAGGTAACTAGCCGCAACTTAGCCCCCACCATTGGTACGCTACATAAGAGCATCGCGTCTTACTACCTGTTCAGTTTATAGGTACGCCTATGTACTAATTACACTAATGGGTAGGGGATTAAGAAGGCTTATTTTTATAGGAAAATTCACCCGTATTTGCTTGGAGGGAAAGTGGAAAACCATTTAGGAAAAAACACTTTCATTGCACCCGTCCTGGATCAAACTCCGATCTCCTCGTCTTCAGCAGTTTTATCCAACACAAGATTACCGAGTTAAACTACGCGGGCACCGAAGTGGGTTATAAATAAGTAATTTTTTTTAAAGCTAGTAACTAAAAATAATATATTTAACTACTTCTTTAAATAAAAATCTACCACCTTATGTGACCAAACGGTATAAGGCTTCACAATCGTGTTAGATTGGCTTGCTAATGATTTTAAGATCGGGGTTCAAATCTAGGTCGGTTCTACTGAGGGTGGTTTTTCCTAAACGCTTTCTCACTCTTCTATCACGTAAATACGGGTAGATTACCTCTTAAATGCTCCCTTACTCATCCTTACCACTTATTGTAGTTATGTAGGCGTGCGGCTTAAACAGCTAGTGAAACGCGGTGATAAAGATAATCATAACTTTTTGGACACTTTATCAAATATAGTAACTTATATTATAGAGAGCCGCTGAGCCACCGAGTCATATTTAGTTAAATTAATCCGCTAGATAGCATTAAGATGAAGTAGTCGCCAGTCTTAGTGTCTATTATTTTATTTCTTGCTTTCATTTGTTTTTAAAAAGCTACCATGGTGGTGTGTAATAGGTTACTCCACGGGCTCCCAAATACTTTGAGACCCCGACACCCTTAACATGTCAGATTTTCCGATATAACACCTCTGTAAACAATAATAAAAAAAGTCCCCAAATTCAATTTGGTGGCATTTAAAAAAAAAAAAGAAGAAAATTGTCATTTACATTTCTAGCTTTTATTCTTTTAGATGTAATATTACAAAATTAAAACAAAATTACAAAATTGAATAAGAAGGTATTAGAGTAGACCGGTATTTTCTTGTATTATTTTTTCCATTTTTAAAAATATGTATAAGTACACACATTTGCAAATTTATATGTTTCATTTAATTATACATTATAAGTTTTAGCTTTTTCTTATAGCCGTGACGCCTCGTGGCGTCACGACGCACAGTTTGGGAACACCTTGGTTACACTAAACCTCAAGCTTTAAAATTTTTTAATATAAATAATTTTTATTAACAAACTAGGTGTTTCAATTATAATTTTAAAATGTTTCTGTTTCGACGTGTGTGAGTGTTATTTCCTTAGAAGATGTATTATTGTTTAAACGTATTTGCCCCTTGGGTCGTATTCAACAATAATGCAATTGGAAACTTTATGGTAGAAGGGGGTTTAAGGTATCAAAGTTTATAAATAGTATTTAATATAGTTGTTTTAGTTGGTAAATAAATATTCTTGAAACCTAAAGTTAATATGAACCAGATACTAATTTTAATATATAATTAAAGAGCAGAAACGTCTTTTAGTTTGGAACTCACTGTCATTATCTATACATACCAACGAGGCATTCGTGTGAAATTTGTTTAGTAAAGGTTAAAATAGGAAGGATAGGTATGAGTGAAGTAGAAATGACAGTAAATTCACTCCCATTTTCATAGAGGTAGAGTGGAAAACCATTTAGGATAAATAACACTTAATATGTCTCCAACAACTATATATATGTCATTTGGTCAGCACAACGAACCTTCCAAGATGTTAGGCTCAGTTTTCTAGACCGGAGACGCTTCTTATTTATTTATTCAAGAAATAGCTTCTCATTTGTCCCTACGAGGCTCGAGTTTGACTCCATTTCATACCAAAGTCCTGGAAACACCGGAGATTGAGCCCGGAATCTCTGGATATGTAACCAGGAACTCTTCATCATTCAAAAAACAGAGGGGGCCAACGTTTACTTGTACAGTCCCGTAAAGCAGTGGTTGCCTTGGTAACAGCCAACGAACCACGTGTAGCTATAGTAGGATTTACCCGCCTCGGTGGCGTAATTAGCTAACGCGCTTTTTCATGTTGAGCTAGACTGCTGAGGACATGACGTAGGGATCAGGGTTAGAATCTCGGTTGGGTGAACTGGGGGGGGGGGAGGAGGGTGTTCCTAAACGGGTCTTCACTCTCCCTCCACGCAAATGCGGGCTCACGCACTCTTAATTCAACCTTCCCAATTCCTAATACATTAGCATAATTAGTACTTAAGCGTATAATCCGAACGGGTAGTAAGACACGGTGATAAATAAATAAAAAATTAAATAAAAAATAAAAAATATTATTTTTAAGATCAACATTGATAACATTACAATATTGTTAGTATTAGGGGTATTAATGTATTGATCCTATCTATAAAAAATGACAACTGCAGATCACATGAATTTACGTATACTTTTATGAAAATTATTTAAATAACTTTTATAACTGTCAATAAAAAACGTTACTTCCTATCTAAATTGAAATGTTTCTGACGATATATTCTCTTCCTTGGGGAATCATTTAGTATGAAAATAAGTGAACCTCGGGGAGTAAGATCTACAGCCCTGGGGCGGGGGTAGATTATCAGGAATGGGCGGGCCTCCCCCCATCCGCCACGTGCTACAGCCTCTAAGTACGGGTTTATATGATGAAGTTCTCCGGTTGAAACTTTCGTCGCGTCTTTCTTCACGTGTTTCTCACTTGGAGGAAAGGAAAAGGGGGATTGTGTAATCCCCTCATCCTTCTCTTCCTTGTTCGGAGGATTGGGTAGCCGAGAAAATATATTATGAACTAGTTTCCTTCGCTCTTTTGTCATGAATATGGATATGTGACGCTTGCATTGGTGCTCACGTGAAACCTTTTTTAATTCCTTAGAATTTATATGTTTTTTACGCTGATATATGTGTACGTCAGCCGCAGTTATTATTATTATTATTATTATTATTATTATTATTAGCACCGCGTCTTACTACCCGTTCGGGTTATACGCACTTACGCTAATGTGTAATGGTAGGGTGATTGTGAGATGAAATGAAGGACCTACAGTTTAACGTGGAATCCGAACCACGGTGGAGGCCTGGCATTCCCCACATTCACAAGATGTCTTGTCAGAGGTGAAGGAAGGGTTTGGAAATCAGATAAATCTGTGCCGGGACCGAGGATTGAACCCCGGCCGCCAGCACAGAGGTCTGACACCTTACCTTTAGACCACCAGGTCACCTATCAGCCGCAGTTATTTGGGGACTTTTTTTTTTAAAATGATGTGGATGGCGTATTGCATTTCGGGTTGGACTAGCCCTGGGTTGTAGTGAGCGAATGTTTTGTGCATAGGATTTAAAATAAAAGTTTGTTACTGAATGGGAGAGTATCAATTTACTAGTACAGTCAAATTTTCATAGGAATATCCTTATCCGACAGTTTAAAAAAAAAGTTACAATATCAACTTTCACATATCCTCACATCCATTCACGTTATTTGTTGATGTCACTTTTGATAGATATTTTCAAGTTCTATAAAATAATACTAGAAATTTAGTAAAATCTTATAAATGTCGACCACTGCTAAGGCGTCTTACTAATGTTGAACTGGATGCTGATTGAAGCTTAAATTCCGCTTGGGTCTGCTTAAGGTAGTTTTTCTTAAATGGTTTCCCACTCTCCTTCCATGCGGGTAGATTACATCTAAAATGTTTCCTTACTCATCTCTATCCAAATAGAATAATAACTATAATGTATACGTATAACCTGAACAGGTGGCAAGATACGATGCTCTAAGAAAAAAAAATCTGTTGATCTTTTAATACAGTTCTTAAAGTCGTATTGCATTGCGTCGCAAATAATGTTTTGGTCATTTTTACAAATTAAGGTAGTTATAAAAAAAAATGGCAAAGAAGGGAGCATACATACCCGCTAAACAAATGAATGTGAAACTATGTTTATTCACCTTTCAACTGTCAGAAAAAACCAAATATTACTCGGAACGGACAATCTACTTCTAGGACGGGAACGCGTTAGACTCTATTTACTCTAAAAATGGACAAAATGGAACCATATTGCTTTTATTATTTTATCACCAATGAAGCTGTCAAATAGTGGCGTGTTGTGACTTATTGCCAGAGTCAGCAGTGTTTGTTTAAACTGAAACCGCAATTTGTTATTTCTCAGTAGAACATCCAACCCGCTTCGGTGACCATATGGTCTAAACGCGCTACTCTCGCAGTAGACTGGATTGCCGATGACAGTGAAATCAAGGTTCGAATCTGTTATGTACTGAGAATGGTTTTTTAAAATGCTTTTTCCTCCTCCACGCAAATGCGGATACCTTTCTCTAAATATAAGCTCCCTAACCTATGAAACCATTATAGTAATTAGTACATAAGAGTATACCTAAGCCGGTAGTAGGACGTGGTGATAAAAACATTAAAATGAGATTAATATCGGAATTATAACCGCAAACCTAATTAAGAGAAAAAACAAAACAAGCCGGAACATTTATTTTTCTAGAACTGGAACTTTAAAATGTTTACTTGAAGATCAAAAACCAGAACTGATAAATATTGTTAGACTCCATGGTCACAACGCTTACTGCCTCGCCACTGTTGTGGTCACAACTCTTGCCGTCTCGCCGCTATTTTGGTCACAACTCTTACTGCCTCGTGCTGTTGTGGTCACAACTCTGCTGCTTCGCTGCTGTTGTGTCACAACTCTTGTTACCTCACCGATATTGTGGTCACAACTCTTGTTGCCTCATCGTTGTTGTGGTCACAACTCTTGTTACCTCGCCGATATTGTGGTCACAACGCTCTCTCTCACTACTATTGTCGTAAAATACTGATTCGATCAATTCCTGTCCACTTTTACGAATCCTTTTAACCATGAAATACCCCCGCTATCTCTTCCTCTCCCTCTACAGCAGAACATCCCTCCCCTCACACATTTGTCTATCTGTCTGTGCATCGGTCCATACGTAAAGAGGGTAAAATGTTTACAGCTGAATCTGTCCGCAAAGCCCTTCGCCTACTTTTTTTTTATTTGTTTTTTCGGTTGAGCGATGCCAACCTACGAGTCTGTAAGAGAAATTGTTATGTTATCGACAAAGTGGCAGGTGATTGTTTTGTTGAGGAAAGAGAACCTCTCTCTCGCTGAGGGGTTTCCCCCCCCCTTTTTTTCCACACCAGTCGTTACACGGACAAAAGATAGGATCCGTGTACACATTTTTTTTATAGCTTATCATAATAACAAAGCTGTCTTTTTTTTTAAAAGATAAAACACTTCCAGTTCGTTGGAGGTTTGTCTCAAGATTTTTCCCCTTGTTCCATTTTATTTTATATTCTATTTTATTCTGACATAATAAAGTTCTTTCATTCTTAATTGAGGGGTTCAGCTTGTTAGGCTGTAGCTAAGATTATTACCAACCTTTCACGTTATATGAACCTTCACCCTAATAGGGAAGGGATGAACAAATAATATTTAGAGAGAATGTACCCGAATTTACTAGCAGAAAACCATTTGAGGAGAAAAACAAACGTACAAATTGTACCTGATAAAATGTGCCATCGGCAAATTATTCTATTTCAATAGTGACACCTTAGACCACATGACCACAATTGTGGGTACATAGCTTAGTGTTTTTTTTTTGTTTAGCACTGCGTCTTACTACCCGTTTGGGTTATATTCTATGTACTAATTACGGTAATGGTTTTAGGTATAAGGAAGGCTATATTTAGAGGAAGTGAACAAGAATTTGTGTAGAGTTAAAGTGGAAAACCAGTTTGAAAAAACACCTTCAGTACATACAACCGAGATTCGAACCCCGATCTCCCATTGATTGGACTTACTCATCTCTCACATATCAGTGTAATTATTAAGGATTAATTTAGAGGAAGTGTCCCCACATTTGTTTGAGGGAGAGTATAGAACAATTTAGGAAAATAAAAACACCCTAATACACCCAACGGGAATTCAAACCCGGTTATCCTCATCGGTAATCTAGTCTATTGCGAGAGTGATGCCTTAGACCAGCGGTTGGCAACCTCTGGCTCACCTTCTTTTATCTAGCCCGCAAAATATCTATTCAACAAACAAGTGTGCTCATAAAAATACACTACAGTAATAACTAGTTACTATTTGAGAAATATGATATTAAAATTGTTGGCCAGATTTTTTTTTTAAACTGGCCCACCAATATATAGACTATATATATTTTGAGCCAACACGGCCCGCAATATAGTAAAAGTTGCCGACCCCTGCCTTATGCCTTGTGACAACAGAGTCCGGTAACAAATGTCGACCACAACAAAAAATATATACTTTTTAAAAGTTTCTAATTACCAAAAATCCTTAAAACAGGTTTTCGGAAAATATTCAACGATCTTGTGTTTTTCTTGCTTCGGCCTCCAGAAAATATTTTCTTTTCGATACTAGTACTTTAAATTCGATACTTTCCTCTGCCACTTGGTCTAACGCTATACTTCGCAGTGGACTAGACTTCAGATGACGGGGAGCTCGAGGTTTGAATCCCGGTCGAGTGTACTGAGGTTTATTCTCCCAAAATGGTTTTACACCCTCCCTACAAGCAAATACGGGCACACTTCCTAACAATATAGACTCTCTAAATTATAAAACTATTAGCGTAATTCGCACATAAACGTATAATTATAATAATAATTATTATTATCACTGCGTCTTACTACCCATTCGGGTTATACGCACTTACGCTAATGTGTAATGGTAGGGTGATTGTGAGATAAATGAAGGACCTACAGTTTAACGTGGAATCCGAACCACGGTGGAGGCCTGGCATTCCCCACATTCACAAGATATCTTGTCAGAGGTGAGGAAGGGTTTGGTAATCAGATAAATCTGTACCGGGACCGAGGATTGAACCCCAGCCTCCAGCACAGAAGTCTGACACCTTACCCCTAGACCGCCTGGTCACCTATAAACGTATAATCCAAACAGGTAGTAAGACGTGAGGCTAAAAAAGAAAGAAAAAATGTACTTTTACTGATATGAGTACATCTACTGATATGAGTACTCTCACACCGGTATCGGATCGATATCGAATGAAACAACCGTTTGGTTACTGAGCGGCCATTTTACAACTAAGAAGATTTTTAACTAAAACTGGGAACAGGTTTTTGGGGAGAAGATATGCATGGACTCCTATTTCACAATATGAGCAATTTTAAATGTGTCAGATATTCTAGAACTGTTACCATCATTTGAATAAAATAAAATTTTCATGTTTTTACTGAAGCAAGATTAAATTTATTTTGGTTCAAAATAGTATTGCGATCAACAACTGCAAAAAAAAAAAACGGCTTTTTCTCGCTTTCCCTACATCACCACTTTAAAGAAGGGTGCAAACTGGATGGGGACTTTAAAAAAAAGCTGATATATTAATATTTTTCATAATATTCATCCTACAATACTACCATATCTTCCAACATAATTCAACCATAATATGGTTAAGTCATTGTAATTTACAGGGTTTTAATAAATACGGGGTGACCTGGTGGTCTAGGGTAAGGTGTCGGACTTCTGTGCTGGGGGTCCGGGGCTCAATCCTCGGTCCCGGTACAGATTTATATGATTGCCAAACCCTTCCTTCACCTCCAACAAAACGTGTATTAATCACAACTTGTGAATGTGTTGAATGCCAGGCCTCCGCCGTGGTTCGGATCCCACGTTAAACTGTAGGTCCTCCATTTCATCTCACAATCACCCTACCATTACACATTAGCGTAAGTGCGTATAACCCGAACGGGTAGAAAGACGCGGTACTAATAATACTATTAATAATAATAAATACGAAAATACCGTTATAATGCAAAAGTTGTATCTTAGATTACTAGAATTAAAAAAAATGACCATCTTTGTTATATTTTAGTTAGTTACTGGCTACAGAAAGGTTTCGTGTTCGATCCCATGTGCTTGCATATTTTATGCTGAGCGGTGTGTCTGGGAAGGGGTCATCTTGGCCCCGGGAAGACAAAATGATGAGCTACTTGAATGAAAATTTAGCGGCTCCGGTTTAGAAAAATGAGATTAATGGCTGGAGGTTTCATTGTGCTGACCACATGACGACCTCTAGCCGCAGAAGCTGGCACTATCTTTTCCAACAGATGGTGGCATCTCAGTTGGTATAGCTAGATTGTGAACTGACGCCATAGCAATAGAGATTTTTTAAAAAAATAACACGTTTATCCTAAGAACATTTCGATATCGGTACCGATACCAACTGTTATCGATTCTTTTCATTCGATACCACAACCCTATATTCATTCAACCTATCGACTGGCTAGTGACGCCCACCTGCTACATCTGGGAGAAAACGCATTAACTCGCTAAATAGCAAACTATAGAATAAATGCGGTGCTTTCTCTTTGCCTATCATATTGAATCTCTATGAGCGAGCGAATTAGAAAGTGCCCACTTAATTTTCCGTGGAGGCATCTCATATCATGTCCTTACAGGTATCTCTTATTTGCCAAAATTGAGGAGGAACCGACGTCTTTATTCCCCCACTGAAGGAATCTGTCCTATGGATTTTGATAAAAATACATTCTGCCTCAACTGGGCTTAGACCCACGAACTTTGGTTCTTGAGGCTAACACTATTAAACACATCACCAAACAATGTCTACATTTTTGTAGTCTATCCCTTATCAAATTCCTGCTAAACATTTTGTTTTTATTTTACTTTCAAGTCAAGTAAATATAATAAAATTTTACTTATATTTCTTTATTGATGCATCATGTTTCAAACTAAAAGTTAAAGCACTTTATATTTTAAAATAAAAACTGATAGATTTGAAACATTTTATCGAAGTAAAAAAAAGAAGAGCAAAACGTTCTATCTTTTTAAATCTATGAAATATTCAAGAACACTGGTTCTAATACAATAATCTGAGCACTTAAAATTTGAGAAAATATAAAATTTGCGAACACTCGAGCGTTAAATCATATACATATTTTAAAACTTATAGCTTGTTCTCTGATTTAATAATAATAATTTTGACTTAGAGCTTTCTCTCCATGATCCTGACTTGTCATCAAATAATAAACTTAAATTGAGCAAATAACATCGTTTTAACCTCTGCCATTTGTGATAAAATACGAGCAGCAGTACTCCGTATTATATCTCTTTGAGGTCTTGAGTTGCTATATGCACAGTCTAGGAGTTATAATTCTATTAATAAAACTAACAACTATTGTTTATATTTCCGTACTCTATGGGCTTTCTTCCTGTTTGTTTACAAGTAGACAAGTTTGTTTTAAGTCGAGACATGTTATGAAACGTGCTGAGCTCACATAATATAACCTTCAATCATCTTTCAACCGTGTATCAAAACTGCCCGAGGTCGGTATAACACCATCACCAGAGGCACAGCGTTAGTTTAAACAATGTCGTGCACTTTCTCATCCGCCGATCAAGTGTACAAAGAGGCGGTCGATGCATTCTTGAAAGAGTTTGGCGTCACCCCTGAAGCGGCCGCGTGCGCCCCCGGGAGGGTGAATCTGATAGGGGAACACACGGACTACAACGAGGGGTTCGTCCTGCCGATGGCCCTCCCATGGTAACGGTAGTGGTCGGGAAAAAGAACGGTTCGGAAATCTGCCGGGTCGTGACCACCTGCGAGGCTGCGGACGCGCCCTTAAAGGCAGAGTTCTTCGCGCCTATCAAGGACCCTCCAAAACCGGGCACACCGAAATGGGCCAACTACGTGAAAGGCGTCGCGGCGAATTTCAAAGCGAAGATATCCGGGTTCGACGCCATCATCGCTCCAGCGTGCCGATAGGGGCGGGCCTCTCCAGCAGCGCGGCCCTGGAGGTCGCCTTCTACATATTCCTGGAGGCGCTTACCGGACACAAGACGGGAAAGGAGATTGATAAAGCCCTCGCTTGTCAGAAAGCTGAGCACGATTTCGCTGGGATGCCTTGCGGGATAATGGACCAGTTCATAGCGGTGTCGGCGAAACAAGGGAACGCTCTGCTCATCGATTGCAGGTCCCTCGAATACACCCTGGTCCCATTAAATGACCCCGACATCATGATCCTCATCACTAACTCTAACATAAAGCACGAGCTGACGGGGAGTGAGTATCCAAGCAGACGTCGCCAGTGCGAGGTGGGCGCTACTGCTCTTGGTAAGAAGTCCCTCAGAGAGGCCACAGTTCAAGACGTGGACGTCCTCCGGGCGAAGAATGTTGAGAAGAGGTTATAAAACGCGTCAGACACGTGACCGGGGAGATCGAGAGGACGAAACGGGGGGCGGACGCCTTGAAGGACGGGGATTACAAGGCGTTCGGAAAGTTGATGGTCGAGAGCCACAACTCCCTCAAGGTGGAGTACGAGGTGTCCTGCCCGGAGTTGGATCAGCTGGTGGAAGTCACACTAGCCGCTCCTGGGGTCTTGGGTTCGCGCATGACCGGGGCTGGTTTCGGAGGTTGTACGGCCACACTGCTTAACAAGGACTCTGCAGGGAAGGCTATCGAAGATATAAGCAAGGGCTACAAGGGGACAGCTTCATTCTACATCGTGACTGCTTCTGACGGTGCTAGAGAAATCCCTGTCAAGAAATGAACGCCTGAAACTTAATTATTGTGCGGGTTTTGAAATAATGATTTATAAATTTTAATTTCATTCTTTGTAGAGCATTAGCCTAATAGTTTGATCATTTATAATAGGCTTATTACAAATAGCGTCTGGTACTTTTAAAATAAGTTTTTGAATTTTTGAATATAAAGTGACGGCTAACTAATTAATTATTGTTCTTTTGTCATAATGTTTGTGCTAGGCCGTATAAATATAATGCTTTTTTTTAGCACCACGTCTTACTATCCTTATGGTATATACGCTCAATGTACTAACTAAGCTAATGGCTTACGGATATTACGAAGGTTATATTTAGGGGAAGTGTACCGGTATTTTCTTGGAGAGAGAATGCCAAAACATTTTAGAAAAGCCAGCCTCAGTAAATTCGACCGAGATTCGAACCTTGATCTCCCTGTCATTGTTAGCCTAGTCATCAGAGTAGTGTCTTAGACCGCAGCCACAAAAGCGGGTCATAAATTCTCTTAATAAATTACTAGCGAAAATTCCAGGTGTTTCTTATAATAGTTACTGTACATAATATTTATATATTTATTAACGCCTGTTTAGTTCCTTTAAATTAATACCTTTTATAAATTAATCTATGATGAATGGCCCTGAGAACAAAACAAATGTATCTTTAATTGCTCAGTGGTAGAGAGTGGATTTCTCAGCCAAATATTTCTAGTTCGATTCCCAAGTTATTGAAATATTTAATTAAGTATTGGGTATTTTTTCTCCTTTAGTCCCACTTATAATAGAGGTAAGTTTGATTTATATGTGTTGAGAAATGTAGAAGTCTTTCATTTACAATATTCATTTATCATCTCCTTAATGTTGTGTACATTTTTTATATTGGTTGGTGAGGTGTGAATAGGGTGTTTGAAGATATTCATCATCATCATCATCAACAACTATTCACAGCCTGTGGCTGGGTCAGTTTAGTAAAATGCTTCAATCTTCCATCTTTGACTGCCAAACGTGACAATCAAATCAACATATGGATTGCATGTGGCTTGGCGAATGGTTACATAAGAGTAGATCTGGTAACTTTTTATAGCTGTCACTTATATATGTTACAGGAAAAGTAGATTGTTAGGGAGAGTTGACTCGGCCTAAGTAAAGTCTACTCTTACTAAAAGTATCAGTAAAAGTTGATTGAGAATAAACAGAGATAAAAGAATAAACAGATCAACTTTTCCTAGGAAGAGTTAACTATGCCTGCTGTGGTTTAGTAAAAGTTGATTCCGCGCTGTTGCTCTCCACATGCAACTGTTTTGAATATCCCAGCTCTATTTGTTTACTGTTTTCTTTGATCACTCGTCCATTTGTTGTAGTTTTCAACAGTGACCAAGGAATTCAGTGTGTGTTTGATTAATTAGTTTGTGTGTTTTTTTTAGGTTAGGTTAGGTTAGTAAAGTAAACTTTTACTAACTCAAGGTAGTAAGAGTATACGTTCCCTAGTCAACTCTGACTAGTAAATGTTGATCGAAATTCATCACTTTTCGCTTTTAGTCAACTTTTACTAAAAAGACCAGTAAGAGTCGACCTTACCTAGGCCGAGTCGACTCTTACTGGAGAATCTACTTTTCCTGTAACATACACATTCCTACCATAAATGGGGTGTAGTTATGTTTTAAACGTTATCAGTAGCACTCTTTACAATCGTACCAATTGTCTTTGTTTGAGAACTTGGTTATCACTAGCATCCTTTACAATCGTAACCAATTAGGTCTGGTTAATCACTAGCACTCTTTACAATCGTAACCAATTATGTCTTTGTTTGAGACTAACTGTAAAGTCTTCCTAGATAATATTACCTGAGTGAGTATTGTATAAGGTAGAGCTTACCTGTTAACATCTTTGAGGGAGGTATAGTACGTTCATATTTTCTTTATGAAAATAATAAAAAACATATTTTTTAAACTTTTATGACCCACAAAGATCTTTTGTAAAATAATATATTTTACTAATATTTTATAGCAGCTTTAAATAATATATAAGGTGCACTTAAGGTTTTATCAAAGAAAATCTCGATATTTTAAATATACAAAGGAGTTAAAAATTTAAATTATTATATTTAGGTTCAAGTGATGGCTTTCGTTTTTCTATTTCTTGAGTCCATCACTACCAGCGCAGTTTGCTTAAACGCACGGAGCCTATAGTAAACAGCTGTTAGTAATTTATATTGCCCTACGTCTATAGTACAAACTTTGAAATTAAGGTGATGCAATATAATAAATGCCTTCTTACCAAATAGCTATGTTTCTTTTATAAAATAAACATTATAGTGTCGGTTTGGTTGATCTGGGATTAATATATTGATGTTCTGAAAAGCAGGCTTTGCTCGGGATTTGGTGCCAACTTTGTAACACTCAAATATGTTTGATCGTAGAATAGATGTTCATTTCAAACCCGGTAAAAAAATACATTCTAAAATGTCACAAATCTAAAGTTTCGTTCAATAATTCTAGTCGTGACACTTAAAATGTAATGTATTTTTTTGAGTTATTTGAGGAATTTAATGTGCACTTTCTGAACCGAGAATTTCTATGAGCGAGAGAGAAAAAGAGCCTACCAATTTTGCCAGGAAAGGTATTTTCACATACCTTCCAGGGGTATTTTAAATGCCACAATCGACATGGGACCGACAGCTTTACTTCCCCTCCGAAGGAAGTTGTGCTACGGATTTTTATCGTCCCAGATAAATCAATGGACCCCGGCTAAATTCGAACCCACGAACATCATGTCCTGAGACGATCACTTCAACTCAAGACCACCGAGATCGACCCAATTTAATCATACGTACAATAGTATAAAGGTGTTTGCTTGTATTTATACCGTTACATTTTATCGCAGCTTTGGACTCCTTTAAATAGCTTTACTAATCACGGCTTCTTACAACAGTATCAAACACACACTTTATTATTTTTTATACGCTAAATTTTAAGCAGGCTAACCAATCGAAACTAATAAAAGCAACTTTTGCCATATGGGGTATTTAACGCCAAAATGCAGGTCAATTACCCCTTGAATTTTAAACACCTTGTCCTGCTTTAAATGTTTCTTTTTGATTTAGTCTAGCTTACGCATTAATTATACATATTATTAATTATGCAGGCTTAATACATATATAAATAAAGACACACACACACACAACACCATTAATATATTAGCAGGTTTTGTACAAGATTAAACGCTCCAAAAAATTCTTGCTAATTTATGTTTTATCTCTGATCTGTTCTGAGCTGTAGTCTTTTGTTGAGCTAGTTTCTATAATCGGTTTAACACTGCCAGCCATTGATGGAAGCTCTAGTCTTTTTTTTTTGTGTGTGCGAGCTATATCCATTCCCTTCTAAAAGAAACCAAGTTGAATGCATGCACTAGGATGTGCACGAGATAAGGTATTAATTGGTCGGTAAAGATAAACTCTTTTGTTTCATTTTAAACCAAGCGTTGAATTACTAATTAACATCGAGCAAACTCAGGTAGCACTCAGAATGGAACGTACTGTCTGTCCGTGTTATCTTGTTTATTTTTATATTATAATATTATAGAAGTGCTAATGTAGAACATGCGACACGTGTTTATTCTATAAATGGCTGATGTTCCCTCCCCTCTCCCCCTCTCCATTTATGGCACTTCTCTTTTACTCAACACTCAGTATCAAATAAACACCATCCTGTAGTATTTTTTTCTAAATGGTAACACTTGCACGTTGCGTACTGATGGCACGTAAAACCTTGTCCAAAAGTAGGGCTTCTAAGATATTTAATTTTTATCGAATTAATTAATTAATTTAAACACCTTCGTTGGGTAGTATAACAAAATTAGCGTCTTTAGTGATTTGATTTAATTTATAGAAGAGTTTATTAGGATAGATTATATATATATATTTTCAAGAGCTATAATTCATGACTTCTTACTCTCTGTTCGGGTTATACACTTCTGTATTAATAACGCTAATGGGGTGACCTGGTGGTCTAGGGGTAAGGTGTCGGACTTCTGTACTGGCGGCCGGGGTTCAATCCTCGGTCCCGGCACAGATTTATCTGATTTCCAAACCCTTCCTTCACCTCTGACAAGACATCTTGTGAATGTGTGGAATGCCAGGCTGCCACCGTGGTTCGGATTCCACGTTAAACTGTAGGTCCTCAATTTCATCTCACAATCACCCTACCATTACACATTAGTGCAAGTGCGTATAACCCGAAAGGGTAGTAAGACGCGGTGCTAATAATAATAATAATAATAATAACGCTAATGGTTTTTAGGGATTAGAGAGGTTATATTAATATGAAATGTACCCGCATTTGCGTGGAGGGAAAGTGGGAAAATTATTTTGGGAAAAAAAATTCAGTAAACCCGACCGAGATTCGAACCTCGATCTCCTCGTAATCAGTAGTCGTCTACTGTGAGAGTAACGCGTTACACCACGTGGCTACCGAAACATTTTAGGAAGATTCTGCAATTTAAGGACATGATTTTTGATGTAAGACTTTAAAATGAAGGCATTTTGGTTCGTGATAAGTTTCTTGAATTCTTGACGGTCTGTAAAACATTATTTTCAACGAACGACGAAATTTTCACGTATTTAAATTGATATTATCAATTAAGAATAATATTTTACTCTTTGAAACGCCTTTAAAAAATTTGAATAGTGTGGTATAATATTATATTTAAGACTACTTAAAAAACAACTAAAAAAATACATTTGTGGACACGTGGGCTAGTACATCAATCTAGTTATATTTTATATACCCTCAACAGGGAGCTCTGGGTTCGATATAGCGGTGATGTGTACGGAAGATTTTTTTCCTAAATTGTTTTACACTTTTCCTCCACGAAAATGCGAGTAAGTTTCCTCTAAATTCTTTTTTTTTTATCAACGAGTTTTATTACCTGTTTAGTTTATACGCATGTGTGATAATTATAATTATTCTAATGGAGTAGGGATGGGGAAGGAAGCCTTTTAGAGGAAATATACCCACATTTGTGTGAAAGGAGAGTTGGAAACCCCATAGGAAAATCCACTCTCAGTAGACCCGTCCAGGATTTGAACCCAGATCTCCCCGCCATAAGCAGGCCAGTCCGACACGAAAGTGACGCCTTAGACCATTCGGCAGTAAGGTGGTTTGAATTATATCTTAGGCCGGTCATACACAAGATGATACAAAAAGTTTCGAAACATGAAGGGATGAAACATTTTGTGTTATTGTGTTTCAACGCTTGTCATTTAACTTTGATTGCATGCCTTAAAATGAGTCGTTGCACACTGGCTGACACAAGGCAGAACAAAAGCGATGACACACTGTGAGACACACTGTGAGACACGTAGAAACAAAGTATCCGTCTTCCCTACTTCTATATTTCATTCTGTTTCACTTGTTTCGTGAAAAATACACCATTGCGCAGGCGCAAAGCCGGGCACTCTGTACCCGTGACGTTGTTTTCTTCAAAGTTTTGAACTGTGGTGACCATTCTTGTTTTGATTGCGCTTTGTTACTTTTTAAACTTACTCGAGTGAAGAAAGAAAATTTGTCAGGGATCTTATGCAGTTCCTGTATGTACTTTCCCAAATAACCTTTCTCAGTTATTTATTTTTTCATTGATAGAATGAACCCAGTACTTTATATTTGATTATGCCTCCTGCATAACCAACCAATACCAGGAGAATCTAGCTAACAATTAATCGGTATCGAATATCACCAGCGTAACAGCCTCCATCTTAGCACAGAGATACATTTTTTGGTTAATTAGGTCCTTTCTTCCTCCATATTTAATATAAAAAATATTTAGACATTTTTTTGTATCAAGGTTTCAAAATGTTTTGTTTCCTCATGTTTTGAAACTTTTTTTTGGTCATCCTGTTTATACCCGACCTTAATAATCCTTTACCCATCAGTATAAAAATAGCCTGGATGGGCAGTAAGACGTGAAGCACGGGTAGAAAAAACCAAGACTGTGGCTAACCTGCTTTGGTGGCCACATGGTCTAAAGCGTCTTCCAATGACAGTCGTATGGGGGTTCAAAATCCGGACGAGTGTACTGAGGGTTGTTTATCCTAAATGCGTTTACTCTCTCCATCTACTCAAATGTTGGTACAATTCATATAAATTTAACCTTCTTCATCCCTAGCTTATTAGCGTAATTAGTACATAATGAGTATAACCTGAACCGGAAGTAAAAGGCGGTGATAAAAAAAAAGACTGTAGCTCAAGATAAGAGGTGATATCAGTATAAATGAGAACAGTTCTCAGTGGCGTGTCCAGCCAGATGGAACATGCACACGATCCCTATTTAACCCTCCTCATTTGACTCCCCTCCACCCCTGACGCTGACAACCCCCCGATATTCAATCAAGAGTTAATTAAAAACATAGTTATCTGGACCAGAGAGAAAGGGACAAATGTTTGTCCAATTCTATCTTTTTTTAGGGGGTTGAGTGGGTTTAAAAAGAGGGGGCTTTTTAATGTTTGTAGAATTTGGGTTTTCCGCTACTGATACTTGATTACGGTTAATCCAATACAGGTGATTAATGGGTGGGGACTTACAAAAATCAACAAAATATTTGCATTCTCTTTGTAGAAAAAGAATCGCATAATAATTATTGAACAAAAATAATTTTCTGGATGAATAAGTTTATTTGAGCAAATATTTTTGAATGTTTTTTTAACATAACGTATTACTACCCATTCGGGTTATACGCTCATATACTAATTACGCAAATGGTTTTAGGGATTAGAAAGGTTATATCTAAAGGAAATACACCCACATTTACATTGAGAGAGAGAGTGGAAAACAGTTTTTGGAAAAAAACCATGCTTAGTACACCTATCCAAGATTCGAACCTTGATATCCTAAACCATCGGATGTCTATTCTACTATGAAAGTAGCGCCGTAGACCATGCGGCCACCGAAGTTGTTTGTATGGATTTAAAATTATTGAATAACTATTTATAGCTTATAATTATACAGTTCTAATTGTGTAGTTAAATTTTTACTGTCGAATGACCTTAAAATTAAAATAAAATAAAATTTCCACCGATAGTTTATCAACCCCCTCATGGTAAAGAACCGTCGGAGAATGAGTGAGAGAGAACAAGGGGTGAGGGATTATAGGGACAGGGTGAGGAGGGGTGAGGAAAGCTTAATGTCGTCTGGCGATGGTAATAGCGTATTAATGACGGAGGCTCGGAGGGTGCTAAGCCAAGGGACAGGCGCAATTAGTAAGTGCCCCGGGTCTTGGCCCTTCCGGAATGGGATCCTTAACACTGGCTGGAAGGGTTCGTCTGCCAAGCCCTTACGCTATCCTCTCCTATTTTTTCATCCCCTAAACCTCCACCCCCCCCTTTCCAACCACACGCCCTCCTTTTTCCTTTATCGAAAACTTTGAGCGCCACTCAAAGAGGGGAATTTTACGTTTATGGCTTATGAGAATGGCTACATATATTATTCACCGCGTCTCACTACCAGTTTAGTCGATACCCATGTATGATAACTACTCTAACGGGGTGGTAATGAGGAATTAAGTATTTTAGAGGTAACCTATCTGGCAGAGAGAGAGATATATATAGATATATATATATATATAGAGAGAGAGAGATAGATAGAGAGAAAGAGAGAGATAGAGAGAGAGAGTGAGATAGAGAGATATAGATATATATATAGAGATAGAGAGAGATAGATAGAGAGAAAGAGAGAGATAGAGAGAGATAGATAGAGAGAAAGAGAGAGATAGAGAGAGATAGATAGAGAGAAAGAGAGAGATAGAGAGAAAGAGAGAGATAGAGAGAAAGAGAGATAGAGAGAAAGAGAGAGATAGAGAGAAAGAGAGAGATAGAGAGAAAGAGAGAGATAGAGAGAAAGAGAGAGATAGAGAGAAAGAGAGAGATAGATATAGAGAAAGAGAGAGAAAAAGAGAAAGAGCGAGAGAGAGAGAAAGAGAGAGATAGAGAGAAAGAGAGAGATAGAGAGAAAGAGATATAGAGAAAGAGAGAGAAAAAGAGAAAGAGCGAGGAGAGAGAGAGAAAGAGCGAGAGAGAGAGAAAGAGAGAGAGAGAGAATCTATTTAGGAAAAAAAAAATCCATGGTAGATGCAACAGGGATTCGAATACCTTATCTCTCCGTCATTATCAGGCCAGTTTTAACAAGAGAATGACGCCTTAGAGATTCGGCCACTGAAGTAGGTATGAGAAAATAAAAATCTTACCATTCCACTAGTATAATTTCGTGAATACATTGATTACACAGTGACGTGTCGTGGAGTGTTGACCGGGTTAGTCAGAGTTTGTTTAGACTCACTTGTTATATGTTCTCATCGCTCAGTAAAACGGGTATTAGCCAGGTGTCAAAAACGAATTTACATTACTATGTGAGGTGTGTAGAGTGTGATAAAGTGGGGACCAGGTAGGGGAGAACATAATATCACAGGTAGTTTTAACAAGCTCTGTATACTTTGGAAACATACCATGACACGCCATGTCACTGTAATTATTTCATTAATTTCATAATGCAATATTACTACTTACTACATTACTATTTAACAGCCCAGTTAATTATTGTAGTACTATATCCTACAAACAACCTGTGATTATTCATGATAATCTACTTTATAAACACATACATTACCTTTACTGTGGCTGAGTGTGTGGATGTCTCGTACACAATCAGTCACCCTCGCTTGTCTGATACGAAACCAAAATATCAAAGAATGTTCTAGAAGTTGATACCGCCTTGTATGTCTCTTCCTTTTCATGTATGTTAATGAGTGAGTAGGAGATATAATTTTACCTTTAGATTAATATTTTAACTACAAAACTAAAATATGAATGTAAATTGTGAATGTGCGTGTGCTGTAAATTACAGATGATGCTGTATTAATGGCTGAGAATGATAGTGACTTTAAAGTTGCATAAAATCGTTTGAATGTGGTGAAAGGTAGAATGGATCTTCGTATAAATGTTTACAAAACTAAGGTGATAGTTTTTGATGAGGACGGATCAGGAAATGGTTTTTAGCTTAGTATAATTGGAAAACTGTTAGAACATGTGAGTGATTTTGTGTATCTGAGTAGAATGTTCTGTAAAAATGGAAGGATAGAAGAGGAAATCGACATACAGGTGAATGCATCTCGGAGATTAGTCGGATGTATGTGAACTATTGCAGAGAGTGAGGAAGTATCGAAAAAAGGCAAATATGGCATTATATAAAAGTGTGTTGATGCCAACATTATTTTATGGATGGGAAGCATGGATTTGTTAGGAGAAAAACGAGAGCAGAATGAATGTGGTTGGAATGAGATATCTAAGAAATGTATGTGGAAAAACTCGTATGGACAGTATCGGTAATAAATGGGTTCTGAAGGAGTGTGGTTTGTGAGGGAATCAGACAGATCAATGTGAAAGAAGCGTCTCACGTTGATTTGGGAATGATGAGGATGAGTGTGGATCGAGTGTCGAATTAAATATGGGTCAAAGGGACCATGTAAGACGTCATAGACGAATGTGTGAAAAAGAGAAACAATAAGAGTTTTAAGAATAAAATAGCCTGTGTAACTCGGTGTATGGATGTTGTTGAAGCGAAGGGAGTATTCAAGGACAAGGAAATGTGAAGAAAGTTAGTGAGGATGGATTAAGTATGGAGTTTTATTTAGATAAATGGAAAGTTACCCCATAAGGGAACGGCCTGATTGGGTATGTCTGTTTATATATGTATAAAATTAAAAATGTTAGGTTTGTAAACCTTATGGAAACATGTTTTGCCCTTCATCTCGATTATAGCGCGAAACATATTTTGAAAAAAAAAAAAATCAAACTATTCTTTAATAACGCGGGATTTCTAGTTTTCTTCTAACGCATCTCGGATTTCATGGATGTCTCAATAAATGCAGGCGTAATACCTTTTTAAAATACCTTCCTTACTCCCCTTCCACTTTAAATAAAGTTAGTAAGCGCCAAACCCGCCTCGGTGGCGTAGTTGGCTGACGCGCTTGTCGTGTTGAGCTCGACTGCTGAGGACGGGGAGATCGAGGTTCGAATCTCAGTCGGGTGAACTGGGGGGGGGGGGGTTTCCTAAATGGTTTTCCAATCTCCCTCCACGCAATTGTGGGTTCACTTCCTCTAATTCAACTTTCCCAATTCCTAATCCATTAGCGTAATTAGTAATTAAAGCGTATAACCCGAATGGTTAGTAAGACGCGGTGCTAAATATTATTATTATTATTATTATTATTATTATTAAGAGTCAACAAGTCCAACACCTTAGAATACTCTGTGACGTGTCTGACTACTAAAATAATATTAGCATCGCGTCTTACTACCCGTTCGGGTTATACGCTTTAAGTACTAATTACACTAATGGATTAGGAATTGGGAAGGCTGAATTAGAGGAAGTGAACCCGCATTTGCGTGGAGGGAGAGTGGAAAACCATTTAGGAAAAACCACCCTCAGTTCACCTGACCGAGATTCGAACCTCGATCTCCCCGTCCTCAGCAGTCGGGCTCAACACGACTAGCGCGTTAGCCAACTACGCCACCAAGGCGGGGCTGACTACTAAAATAATGTTGCCTGGTTCGAATGGCCGAAAAGACATAATTTGTGAAATGTAGATCTCTTCTTTCACGGTGATAAATTAACAGCAGGGTGTTGTTTCTGTTCTGAAACTAAGCTAGTTTATAAGTCGTGGGTTGATATAGTTGGTTGGTTTAGAATATGCACGTTAAATACATAAAATAAGAAGTTAGAAAAAATAGTACAATGCACCATACATTTTCTCTCCTTACTTGATCTAAATTATAATTATAGCTTGTAACATAAGTGAAACGAAATAATAAACATTGTTATGTAAAAACCCTGGAGAAGAAGAGAACATCGTATTTCATCAATGAGCATACATGAAATAATACACACCGTTACAGAAACATAATGTGCATTTTCAACTTCCTATTTTACAAAGTTCTATTTAAAATGATATATTAGCTTATAGATAGGACTATATTTTCTTTATAAAATATTCTTTAAAATAAAAGTATTATAGCCAAGTTATTTTGTATTTCAAAGAGTTACACCTATCCAAACAAAATTGGAAATTTCCGATTACTTAAAGTTACCTTCAACGTATTTTCTATCATAAAGTGAGATGCACCATTTGGTTTTTTAATGTTAAACAGTGCACAGATACGAATTTTAATCAAAATCGTTGGAGAAAACTGATATTTTTTTCTCATTTTGCTTTTAAGTAAACTACCCATAATCTTAGAATTTTAATAGATAATTAAAAAAAAACCTTAGGAAAACCTTATTAAAACCTTAGATACCACGTTTTAGGTAACTCACTAAAATTATTTCGGCTCTACACTGGATATCATCTCTGAGGGAACTGCATGGTTACTATTGGGAAACAGCGTTGTCATTCTCATGTTTTCTTGTGGTCAATCTCCCCTAAAATATAAGATGGTTTCGCAACGTTGGCTTGTCGAGGTTGCCAATAGCTCCTTACCCCAGCACACAACCTTCAGACATAAGAGAGCGAGGAGATTTGGCAACAGTTAACCGAGAGAGAGCGAAGATAAAGCTTTTCTCCGTAAGACCTTTAGTTACCTCAGATGTGATATTAGGTATAAGCAGAGTAACAGATAAAATAATGGCATACCGAGAATCACTACATTTTTTCGGGTTGAGGGATTCATGAAATTATTAAATTTAATCAAAATCGTGAATTATATTTCATTGACTATCACAATACTTCCTCCCTCCGAAGAGTTGAGAGAAAGTTAAAAAATTGTGTTAAGCATAAGCGTATCCGTATCGCTGCCCGTGGCGCCAACTCTACCTATATATATCTTTGGTAACCCCTGTCTGCAGCATTTCATATCTCGAGTGTATGATGAACGCTTGAAATGACTCGTGCAAGACTCTTTCTGATGACGACTGCTTTTTTTGTAAAGGTTTCACCACACAAAATTTGCCCCAAAAAGAAGTAGGAAGAAGGTATGAGGAAAGAAGGATTAACAAAAATCTCTACTGCGCAAATTCTGTGCTCTTGCCAAAAGCATGTCAAGGTGTATCGCGTCCGCGTCAAATTTTGACGGGTGTCTGGCGTTTGCGGGCGTTTTAAAGCCACGCACAATGTTAGCTGCTTGGAAATCTCGAATATATTGCGTGGAGCCGGTTGTATCTTAACTTGATGCACCCAAGTACTCTAAGCACTTTCACTACACTTAGGTGCCAATTTACAAATGAAAATTAGTTGTTCCCCCCGTCGAAGCTTCTTGTTTACCTGTCAGTACTTTCTCTCTTCCATTAACAAGTATACACACCCCTTTCTACAATTTGCGCCTAGACAGCAATGACTTTAGTTTAAAAATTACTTTTTCCTTGGGTGACCTGGTGGTCTAGAGGTAAGGTGTCAGACTTCTGTGCTGGCGGACGGGGTTCAATCCTCATTCCCGGCACAGATTTATCTGATTGCCAAACCCTTCCTTCGCCTCTGACAAGACGTGTATTAATCACAACTTGTGAATGTGAGGAATGCCAGGCCTCCACCGTGGTTTGGATCCCACGTTAAACTGTAGGTCCTCCATTCCATCTCACAATCCCCCTACCATTACACATTAGCGTAAGTGCGTCTAACCCGAACGGGTAGTAAGCCGTGGCGCTAATAATAATAATAATAATAATAATAATAATAATAATACTTTTTACTTGTTTCCTATTCGTGATAGACATCTGCTCCTACGCCTGGCAGAAAGTATATATAATATATTAATATATATCTCAAACTGGGATTTGATCACGAACCACTTGTCTTGTTGACAATACTCCACACAATTTTATCAAAACACGACTTACAAACTTATATGAATTAATCCTAATATGACTGTACACATTCATCTCTGGATCTTTGATATTTACTAAATAGATGTCAGTACGATACTAAAGACAAATAATAAAATATTTTTTTAACACCTTAAAGAATCGAGCTAGGATCTCCTAGTGTTGTAAACGACCCCCTACAATCACTTAGCCACGAATACGTAGGGTTTCAGGATTAAAGCGAAATTAAATTTGTTTGCAAGAGTGTACTGTCGTGACATGGTGATGTAAGGTTTCCTTTTTTCTCTCTCTCTCTCTCTATTTGTGAGGGATGGTGGGCGGGTTTGAGGATGGTGGGCAGCAAATCGAACGTTCCCCACCATCCCTAGGGAACTCCCTTGAGAAGGAAAGGGGAGGGGGGATTTGGTAAGTCTCGGCAGCAAACATTCCTCAGTCGACACACATCTATCTACCTGCCGACCTTGCTCACTTTTCATGGCTGACTTGCTTGCTCTCACACAGTCGACTGGGTATACAGCGTGTCCCAAAAATAGCACGAGTTTAAAACTATACAGCTCCAGTCCACATCGGTGGCCATCGTCTAACGCGATACTCTCGAAGTAGACTGGACTGGTCGTATGACGGGGAGATCTGGGGTTCAAATACCGGTTGGATGTACAGAGTTAATCGGTTTCCACACTCCTTCACACGCAAATGTTGGCACAATTAATATTAATTCAACCTTATTCATTTCTATAACATTAACGTAATTAGTACATATGCTTACAACGTGAAGCTAAAAAAAAACCTCAACTGTAGATATAAATATTCGCCGGTAAATTTTGGACCATAAAATTTTCCGCAATGGTGTCTTGCAGAACTCTAAGTAGATTAGAGATGGGCGATATATCACTGACTGTGATTTTTTCACCGATACATTTGATCACCGATACTCCCAGTTACTCGATCTCAAAAGTATCGGTGATTGAGATATCAGTGATCGCAAATACTCCACACTCGCATCAGTTGGCAACAGTTTCTCGAGCCACGGAGCTAGTATTGCTTCCTCAAGACACTCGAGTAAATACTCGCTTCGCGGAACCTTGTTATTCTTTTATTTTTTTATTTTCTACAAATAATTGAAAATTGACCTTATTGACTGGCATGTTTTACGTGCTATTTATATTTAAAACACTTGATTTCGTAGAGCTCATCTTTCAAAAACCGTATGTTTTGCTTTCTTTTCTTATCAACTGTATGAAACATCTTAAAATGCATACTTTTGTATTGACTGTACATTAGTCAGGCAACATGAAATCCCAGATGAAACCTTGAAAGATTAGGTAGCTGTATGTCGATTGTCAATGTCAGTGCCGACAAGAAGAGCTTATGTTAGGCCTTTAAGTATCGAATTCCATTGCAAGCCGCCAAACACCCGAGTAATTAGTTTTCTTTCCAACCGATACTCATGGGACTATTCGAGTAAATACTAAATACTCCATATTCCATACTAGATACTCGATACTCGATACTCGACAGCAGCTAAATACTAGCCTTCACCGTGGTTGAAAGTGAAAAAATATATATGTCCATCAAAACACTGTGAACACAGGTCACAGTGAAAAATCACTAGTATAAATCACCGATATTTGAAAATCACAGTCACTGTATTCACCGATATCGTAAAATCACGGTTTCGCCCATCTCTAAAATAGATGAAGGGGATATGTAGGGGGAGGCAGTGATTATAGTAGTATAATTAGCAGCGCGTCTTACTACCCGTTCGGGTTATACGCACTTACGCTAATATGTAATGGTAGGGTGATTGTGAGATGAAATGGAGGACCTACAGTTTAACGTGGAATCCGAACCACGGTGGAGGCCTGGCATTCCCCACATTCACAACATGTCTTGTCAGAGGTGAAGGAAGGGTTTGGTAATCAGATAAATCTTTGCCGGGACCAAGGATTGAACCCCGACCCAAATAGAAGTCCAACAACTTACCCCTAGACCACCAGGTCACCCTCAGTGATTATAGCCTGTTGCATTTACAGGGTGTTTCTAAGCTATCTACCCAAACTTTAACCACAGTATCTGTATGTAGAAAGAAACATAACTTAGTAAATAATATCCGGAGCGTCATCTTATACAGGGTGGGAAGGAGACAATTATACGATCTATGCTGAGGAAAGTGATGGACAACGTGTTGAGGCTTGTCTGACGTCCGGTGGAGCTCAACTTTGTGACAAAAAGTGGATAATTTTTGTACGTAATTTGATTTTATTCAGCAATTGAATATTTCCTTTCCATTTAAATCGTTAATTTTCAAGTTACTAATCGTCCATTTGTTTCGGCCCTATCTAACATTACTAAATGTAAGCTGAAGCTAGACGCAACAAAGCTGGGATTATGTGCTGTACATGCATGACAAGTTGCATATCATTAGGCGGATAACGTACAAGCAACCGATCGCCAGACAGCAACACAAATGACTGGTAATGTTCGTGTGATGCATGTGTCGACTTGACAACAGTATCCATCGGCCGCGTTTAACTCGGGGCTCAACCTTTGAACACTTTACACGCGGTCGGACACTTCTTCCCGCCTAATGATATGCAACTTGTTGTACACGTTCGTGTTTACAGCTGCGTATTCCCGGCGTTACGTTGTTGTTCCTTACTTCACTTTACATTTAGTACCACAAGATGACTTTTCTGGAGAATGAGATCAAAATTTATGTAATTTTCATAATCCATATTAAATGTTCCAATATTTTTATCTCTTTATCGATCGTTGTTTTAAATTTGATGTGATCTTAATGATGCATGACAATGAAAATTAACTATTTATTTTGTGATTGTTTTCAATGAAAACTGCAAATTACAGACCATTTATCGCGTATCCTTTGGTCGTTGTCGTTTTCTGGAACTATTTCTATTTTCTGTCTAAGCTTATACTTATTTCCTTTCGCCCTTAATCTACAATTACGTTATGTCAATAATAAAGAGAAGTAAGAAAACTACGACACTTCTTATCTCAAGATAGAAAAGAAAGCTCACTTATAGTTTTCAAATATCTTAAAATGTTCTGTTGTGAACCTATCAAAAAATTACTGTATTAGCTAGAGGAAGGCTAAATATAGATAACTTTTTTGTCAAGCCTAGTCTCATTGTTTCTAAATACGTTTAAAAAGTCGTCTAAAATTAGCTAATGTCGCATTTTCACGTATTTTTACTTTCTTTCGACAATTGGTAGAGAGAATTATTGTGATCGTCAAAGAAAATCGAACTCAAGATTTTGATAAATTCAACGTTTCATGACCCCCTAGAACCTAAAAAGTGGTTTTTGCAAATACGGCTGTCCGTCCGTCTGTATTTCGGGCTAGAGACGAAACTACTTTACCAATTTGGCTGAAACTTGGTATGTAGGTTTTTAATAAGGCTCCCCCCCCCCCCGAGGAGGTTTTGGAATTTATATAATCTAACCCTAAAATTAAGGGTTGTTTACTGAGGGTAAAAATAGAAAAAAATTGATATTAATCTAAATCCACTTTAAAGATTTTAATTAAATTTTGTAACTAGACACTGTTAAACATTACAAGAAAAATGGAAATTGTACATTTTTCCCATAAAAATACTTTAAGGGCACTTTACATTTCCAATTTTGTAACTAGACTCTGTTAAACATTACAAGAAAATTGGAAATGTACACAATTCCATAAAAATACTTTAAGGTCACTTTACATTTCCAATTTTGGTCATAGCTCCGTAACTATTTGAGATATGAAATAATGTATCATTGTATAGATATAATACTATTAAATAGAAAACTATTTTCTTTGAAATCTATTTTTTTAAATTCAATCATTTTGGAAATATAAGCCAATATATAATTTTTATTCAAGTCTCTGAAGATGAAATTGATTCTTATGCTCTTTGGTAGACAAAGATGCTCCTCTTTTCTCAACGTTTCTATAACAGTGTATGTTACTTAATTTCACAAATTTTACGAGATTTTGGTAAATGTCTATATTTTAAGAAAGTAAGAGAGAGAGATAAAGACTGTGTGGTGCACAGTCCCATTAATTTTTCAATTTATAAAATTAAAACTATAGGTTCGTTAAAGATAAATAACCCTGTTGGAATCTCTTTACTTTATTTTGGTGTGAACCATATTTTTTAACAATGCATCGTAGAAGGGTGACCTGGAGGTCTAGGGGTAAGGTGTCAGACTTCTGTGTTGGGGGTCCGGGGTTCAATCCTAGGTCCCGGCACAGATTTATCTGATTACCAAAACCTTCCTTCACCTCTGACAAGACGTGTATTAATCGCAACTTGTGAATGTGGAGAATGCCAGGCCTCCACCGTGGTTTGGATCCCACGTTAAACTCTAGGTCCTCAATTTCATCTCACAATCACCCTACCATTACAAATTATAGTGTACGTGTGTATAACCTGAACGGGTAGTATGACACGGTGCTAATAATAATAATAATAATAATAATAATAATATGCATCGTATAATTAAATATTGCGTTAGAGCTGAACGTCTTCACGGCAATTTCTTGCTCACCGAACGAGGCGGCCCCCTTAAAATACGTTTTGGACATACCCCCAGTCTGGTTGGAGAGTATATATTAGGGTATCCATATGAAGAAGCTAGGGTGCTTAACCGCTCGATGGTCGAACATGTTCCCATGTTCAAACCAGGCCTCGCTCATCAATCTAGTGCTCCCCTCCCCTCCATTCTACCTCCTTCATTGCGGGAGGGTGGAGATTGGTCAGGGGTAGACAGACCACACGCACGGCTGTCCCATTTCAGAACCAACTTCTTCTTCTTATTATTATTACTATTAGCACCGCGTCTTACTACTCGTTCGGGTTATACGCACTTACGGTAATGTGTAATGGTTGGGTGACTGAGTTCGACTCATCGAAAACTAAAACATAAATATACAAAAATCGATTTTTTTAAATAACTATATATATATTGTGTGAGAAGGAGGGTGGAGGAAAGAGGTGGGGACTGGACCAGGGTGGATGGAGAGAGATGGTGAGAGGAAAGGAGGTGGTGTAGAGGTTTATGTTCCAAACAGACCCAACCAGTGGCTTGAAGCTATCCATGATGATGATGATTATATATATTTTATATTGCTATCTCTTTCCTATAAAATTGGACTATCTACCCTGGCTGAAGTTCAAATCCTGTCAGGGTATAGTGAGTGATTTTATACTAAATGGTTTCCCCCTCTCCCTCCACATACAAATGCGAGCAAATTTACTCTGAACACCCCCTTACTCATTCAATGATCCCTACCCCATATGTGTTTTTAAATGCGCAACCCTCTAAGCTGGCTAGGTTGTTCATCACTTTAACCAAATGGTTCTTTGTGTGTGCTGTGTGTTCACGGCACACTATTATTTGTCCTGATTCTTCGCAGAACACCGAACGTGCAGGTTGGTAAAATTACGGGAGACTTTGACATATGCATGCGCCTAAATACATCTCTCAGTTGAACAGTTATTTGACCACTAGATGAACTTAAATTTAAGAAACGTTAAGATTATTATTATATTTACTCAACTCTTTGGCTATAAAATGATAAAATTTTCGGTAAAGTAATTTAAAAAAAAATCTTTCTAGAACTTTTATTTTATATAAAATGTTTAGTAAAACTACTTTTATTTATTTTAATCAACAATAACATAGCGTCGAGAATTTCCTGGCACACTTGGTGAATTTGGCAGACCAGGGAAAAAGACACGTTGGAAAGTGAAATCTATTCGACTCGTTTATTTATTCACACAAATAGAATCCGATTAGAAAGTTTTACTCTACTTGACCCCCCCCCCATCTCCCTCTCGTATTTTATGGAGGTTGGTATATTCCCAATCTCAAAACACGTCACTCAAGCCAAGTGACAAAGAGCTTAGCCAAGCACCATTTCGTGATTTGTTCTTGAAATCAATAATCTATGATCGTTCAAACGTTGATTGAATCTCTCTGGGGAACAAACAGAGGTCAAGGACACAGAGTAAGGGAGAGAGAGAGAGTTAGTTAGAGTGTTAGAGAATGAGTGAGTTATTTAGAAAATGAGAGAGAGTATGTGTTAACTTGAGAGTTAAAGAGAGAGTGTGTGTTAACTAGAGAGTCAGAGAGTGTATCAGCTAGAGAATTAAAGAGTGAGAGAGTTAGCTAGAGAATTAAAGAGAGAAAGTGACTTAGCTTGAGATTTAGAGAGAAAGAGAGTTGGAGAGAAAAAGAGAGAGAGAAAGATAACTAGCTGGAGAGTTAGAGAGTGTTAGCAAGAGAGTTATCTAGAGAATTAGAGAGAGGGTGAACTATCACTATTTACCCACTTTGGTGCCACGTGGTCTAAGACGTCACTGTCGCTGTGGACTAGACTGCCAATGGCAAGGGATTGAGGTACAAATCTCGGTCAGGTGCACTGAGGACGGTTTTTACTAAATTACCTTCTACTTTACCTTCTGCGCAAATGCGAGCACACTTCCTATAAATATAGCCCTCCTTAATCCCTAAAACCATCAGCGTAAATAATAGCTAAGCGTATAACCAAAACGGGTAGTAAGTCGTGGCAATAAAAAAAAAAGATCACTAGCTTCTTACAAATCTCTTTTAACTTTAAGTTTTTTTTATAAATAATATACTTGTCATTTTACTTAATTTTATATCCCCACTTAGCCCCCCACCCCTTTCCAAAACTTGTATTCGGATTGTCCGGAATGTTGGACCACTAAGGTTCGGTCTAATGGGGATCTTACTATATTTGGGACAGTCCGGATAGGAAACACGGCCCATGGGTAGATGTACCAAGCCACTCACTCCCTTGGTGTGCAGTGAGGGGGCTGGGAAATACCCCATTAAGCCTCCTCCCCCCCTCCCCCGCAGTCCCTATCTTTCCTGACCGCAGCATCGATCATCGCAATCCCCTGTAGAACTTATTTAGTTAGTAATGGGACTAGTTCCCTTAGGCTGACCGTCGTTCCTACACTGGATCACCAGATCACGTGCCTACACACCAGGTAATTTTTTTTTTACTCTGTTGGTAACTATTATATCCCCTCTAACACAGACCACAGTATAGCGCATGCGCTTGACGTTTCCCAGCGTATGTTGTTGATAAAGATTAATTAGTTTTCAGACCACGCTGTTGTTTCCTACTGTTCCCCCTAACCCCCCTCCTCCTCCTCTATTCTCTTTGTAAGGGCACGCTGGAGCCGGGGTAATCGCCTCTCTTCCCCTCCTCCTGGTGTACCCCCTTACCCAAGGGTTGACCAAAACATGGCGATATTGAGAGCTAAACACCCTCTTTGAAACACAACACACTTGGTAATATGATGATAGGGGTGTACAAACATTAGAAAACATATTTTAGTTAGGGTTAACAAAAGTTGTATTTTTTTGAACATATTGTTTATATCGTTACATGGCTTACAATCTAACCTATTACTAAAATAGACAACATATATACAGTCTAGTCGGTTATAGACAGGCTATACAAATAACTTACAAAAAGTATCTCAACTTAATACAAAACGGGACAAATTATTAACGAGATGTATGAGAAATTAATTTATAATATTTCTTTATCCATGATTAAAATAGCTTTTAAATGAGACTAATCTAAAATTTATTTTATTTTAATTACTCGACCAATTCTATACAATGGAATCAAGAATTTTTGAATGGGATCTAATAAATGCAAAATCCATCCATTAAACCATACCTTATCTCTTCTGATATATATGAAACCCCTTTAGCTGGACGAATAGTTTAAGGCATCACTCTCGCAATAGGCTGGAATGCTGATGACGGGGACATCGGAGTTCGAATACCAGACAGATGTTCTGAAGCTGGTTTTTACTAAATGTTTGTATACTGTCCCTCCAAGCAAATGCAGATACACTCCCTTTAAATTCAACCTTTCTCAGGCCTAACAGATTAGCGTAATTAGTACATATTCGTGTAGCCTGAACAGGTCTGAGACATTTCTAAAACTATATGTATATATGTAGCAGTAGACAACTTTAAACTATTTATTAAACTTAATTTGTAGCAAATATATCGATGACATTATTTGTGAATGTACTGTATACATTCACATTTTACTATCTGATTTTACACGGCTATTTTAGATTTTACGATATTTTCAATGTTTCATTGCTAGTAACTGTTTAAATGTTTTTTTTAAAAGGTACTACAAATTTAAGAAACTTATGAATAAATAAAACACTTTTTTTTATCATCAGAAGTTTCAAACATAAAGTTATTGTATTTTATAATCACATTTTTAAAAACTATACTATCATTTACTTATAAAATACAGAAGTTATAAATATTTGTAGACAATAATTCTAACCTTTCGGCTACGGGTACAATATTTTGTATCTGATAATATGTGTGAAAAAAATAAGCTTATCATTAAAAGATAATTAAATTTGATTTAAAATTAGATTATCAACGCATTAAATTCACTTGGAGCATTATCATGTTTACTGTAAATGTAACGGTTGATTAAAAACATATAAAAAATAAAATAAAGGGTATCGTAGCATTATACGAACAGCTCCTTTACAGCTTGTTTCCCGCTTCTCACCCTGGTACAATATATTGCCTTACCATAATATCATCAGGGGCTTCCACCACAGTGGGAATTATACCGTTGATGTAAAAAAACCTATGTCATCAGATTGATTAGTAATATATTTGCTGGCACATGGGATCAAACTTAACTGTGAGATTAGAATAATTGAACTACGTATTCACTAAAAATTATTACAAAATTTTAGTTTTACATCGACTTGTGCATTTTCTTAAATTTGCACTACAATCAGTTTTAATAAAATGCAAAATTATATATAATATAATTGAGAGACTTCCATAATAAATACAATAATAATGTTGAAAGGTTTACTTATAAATGCAGTACTAAGAGATGCACAAAATAATAAAGTATCAATACTAAGAGGCCCCGAAATTAACTATACCATACATTCTAGAGCTTCCCAACATAAATACATCAATAGTGAGAGGTTAACAATATACACAAATCAATATTAAGAGCTTACCAATATATTTACATCAATATTGAGAGGCTACCAACATAAATACAATATCAATATGGCAAGTACCCACAAACTGTGACATTTGTTCCCACGGACTGCCTCCTCTGTGTTTATATCCCGTCATCCTCTTTGTCATACTACCACGATCCCGCGCTAGATGTCGGGACAAGCACCAAATGGCTATTTGCCAGGTCTCCATCGTCACGTAGTTTGAACATTCACCAATGCCGGGTTGTTGGTTGTCACTTCGGGACAAGACTACCTTATATAGGAATAGTTCCTGAAATCCTCGGATTCACCCCAAGCGCTGGTGCGTGGGAATATTTGATAACAGGGGGAGGGGGGGGGGAATGCTTATGCCCGAAGTGCTGGTCAACTCACGTCGTTTTTATCAGCCGTCAGGGATCGAATTTCTGCTTGGTTCTCTTAGGGTGGTATTTCACTACTATATTTGAACTTAAATGCGGGTGCAATTCCTCTAATATATGCTCCTAATCCCTGCCCCATAATATTCTAGTGCCAGTCTTAAATTAACAATAGCTTAAAAGTGAAGTTCAAAAACGAAACCAATCACTTTTTCTTTTACCTGATAGCTTAATATCAAATGTACAAAAATGATTTTATAGCTTATACAAAATCTAATGTAGACGAACAAATTTACGAATTATTGCTATCATTTTTCAACTAATCTTATTAACCTTACTGGATAATTGAATTTATATATTTTAAATAGGTATAGATATTAGAAGATAAGAGTTTTATGAGAAAATCTCTTTAATCGGAAGATAGGGAAAGGTAGAAATCATGTAGTAAAAGTCCCCTTGAGTACACCCAGCAGGGATTCTAACCCTTAGCCCCGTAGCCTGAAAACCAGCCTAGATGAACTTGACGATTAATCTGTGTTCTCATCTTTACAGACACATTATGTTTTTAAACAAAATATGTATTTCATAAACCAACATTATTTGTTCGTTTAGAAAAAGGCTTAGCGTAGGTGAAATGTGTGTTTTTTTAATTTGTTTTCATTAAATTTTTTCAAGGTATTTAACTTGCACTTTCTGAAACGATTGATTATATCAGCACACCATATATAAGCTAACTATTAAATCTAGAACAGACACAACATCCACTCTCCAGTCATTAATTCATCACTGTGAAAGAGTAAAACTCACATCGTACCAATGATAAATTATTCGTCCATGCCAGGAATTGAACCCATGACCCTAAGATCAACGAACATGCTACCAACTGAGCTAAGGTGTCAGACTAGGTGTTTGACTGTATATTTCTTCTTAGTAAATTTTTAGTTAAAAAAACAAAACAAGAACGATCTTAATACATAATGAAGGGTAGAGATAAAAGGAGTAAAGTTTAATTTTAACTCGAATTGAGCTAGGGCTTACATTGGACAATCATAAGACCTATAGATTAAGTTAAGAGGTATCTGTCATGTTTGATTAATTTAAAAAAAAAGTATTTGTTAGGGTCCTTGAAGGGTTTGATATATAAAAGTTGATGTCCTGGAAAATGTATATAATGTGACCTTCCTTATTTTTCCCTTGTACCATTAGTATTCTGGAGTTAATATCTGTGGAATAAGAGAACGGTGAGTCATCGAAAAATAATATCTTTAAAACCAAGGAATTCCCCTGGGTTGAAGTCTTCTTAAAACGTTCAACTGTTTTTTATTTGGTGTCTCTCTGGCTTTCTCTTATTTTATTTTATTTTTTTACTTTGGCGGAGAACGTCACTCACAACTGGCAATTTCAATTTCTCAAAACAATTTCTCCTCCTTCCCCCATCCGACTCAGACTTCGGACCTTTTGGGTTCTGTCAGAAATAGAGGAATGTCTTGCAATCTCTTTTTATTTAACGTGTTACTTCTCTAGGGCTTGGCGTCTCCTGTCCCGAAACTTGGGGAAGGAAAAAAAAAGAGGATTGTAATTACATTATTTACTATTCATAAGCTTTATGTCTTCTCTAACTGAAAAGAATAGGACCAACTTTATATAACCACGCGTCTTAAACACCTCATCCAATATCATTGTTGAGGGAACTGCAGGTCTAATAGAGAAAAGCTTTATTTTGCTCTCTCTCGGTTAACTGTTGCCAAATTTCCTCGCTCTCAGTTTTGTCTGAAGATGGTGTGCTGGGGGAAGAAGGAGATACTGGCAACCTCGATTGACCAGCGTTGCCAAACTTGTCTTATATTTGAGAAGAGATTGACCACAAGAAATCGAGAAAAGTACAACGTTCTTTCCCAATCAGTTTTCTCATCAATTATATCTAGTGTAATTACGCTAATATGCTAAACATGAGGAAGGTTGAATTTAGATGACATGTACCAACGTTTGCCTGGAGAGAGAGAGAGAGAGAGAGAAGAGAGAAGAGAGAATATGGAAAACCATTAATTAAAAACCCCTCAATACAGCCGACTGGTATTCTAACCTGATCTCCCCGTCATTGACAGTCTAATCTACTGTGAGAGTGACGCCTTAGACCATGTAGCCAAGTAAATAAAATGGTTAAAAAATATTGAAATAAAACAGTGTGTGGGGGGGGGGGTGTAGTTGGTGCCAAACAAAATACAAATCAATTAAAAACTAGATGTAATTACAGTCCAGGTATGAAATAAGGTTAATTAGTAATAACTTCCATAGCATGGGTAATGCAATAAACCACATTCTTATTAGTTTATGTAAAAAACAATGGATCTTAAATTAATTAAATTTAATTTAAGTGTGTCCTGGCTACAGATACAGAAGTCCTGGGGTTTGATTCCTGGCGTTCCCGGATTTTCATGTGAAGCATTGGTTCTGAAACGGGATCAAACTCAGCCTTGCGAGGACAGATGAGGAGCTACTTTGAATAATTAGGTAGTGGCCCCTGGTCTAGAAAACTGAGATTAACGGTTCAAGGTCTCGTTGTGTTGACTACATGACATCCTATAACCACAGAAGTGGGCACTATCCTCACCAACAGCAATGCCACTCGCTTTAGTGTCTGATAACCGAGTAACTAATTTTCTCATGATTGGACATTTGGACCACTCTGTAAAAAATACAAATAACACTTTTTATTTTGCGGTAAAAATTGGTAAAGTTTTCTATATAATTGTTTTTATTTTAAAGAGAAGACTATTTATACTATTAAAAATTATTACAAATTACATAGATCTACTGATATAAGTTACATATTTACTATACATAAATTATTAATTTTGCTAATAAATGTTAATAATAATAATATTTAGCACCGCGTCTTACTATCCGTTCGGGTTATACGCTTTAAGTACTAATTACGCTAGTGGATTAGGAAATTAATTATTTATTATTATTATTATTATTAATTATTATATTTTTTTTATTATTAGCACCGCGTCTTACTACCCGTTCGGTTTATACGCACTTACGCTAATGTGTAATGGTAGGGTGATTGTGAGATGAAATGAAGGACCTACAGTTTAACGTGGAATCCGAACCACGGTGGAGGCCTGGCATTCCCCACATTCACAAGATGTCTTGTCAGAGGTGAAGGAAGGGTTTGGTAATCAGATAAATCTGTGCCGGGATCGAGGATTGAACCCCGGCCGCCAGCACAGAAGTCTGACACCTTACCCCTAGACCACCAGGTCAACGATTAGGAATTGGGAAGGTTTTAATTAGAGTAAGTGAACCCACATTTGCGTGGAGGAAGAGGGAAAACCATTTAGGGAAAACCACCCCCAGTTCACCCGACCGAAATTTGAACCTCGATATCCCCGTCCTCAGCAGTCGAGCTATATACGACAAGCGCGTTAGCCAACTACGCCACCGAGGCGGGTGCTAATAAATCTTATAGATATAATGTGCCCATACACATACATACAAGTGAAGGGGTTACATTAAAGTTAAAAAAGGTAAATATATGTAACATACATAACTATAATGTGTATTTCCATATTACATGTCACGGTACAACCAATGAAAGGTTAGTATGTATTACACAAACCCGTTTGAACATAGAACAACTGGAGAAATTGTTTGTTGAATATTAAACTAGGAGATAATACAAGACAAAGGTGTTCAACCTATGGTTGTGGACCCAGGTTAATGGTTTTAGCAGCCCACTGGCTCATGAAAAATAGAAAATTATTTCAAGAGAAAAAATGACAAATACAGATAGATATTTTACATAACCAAATAATCAAATAAATAATTATTTACTTACTTATTTTATATGATTTCATAAATGAATTTTGCTCTTTACGTATTTATGGAAAAAAATAAATAAATAAAAACACAACAGAAAACAAATTAACGAGAAATCAGAAATTTCACCTGTCTGAAACAGGCCTAACCCCTAGTGTGAGTATAATTACAGTATATAAGAATGAGCTGATATAAATATTTTAATATTTATTCAATGCGAATATTGTCGGTATAGTAATGCGGCTCGCGAGCATATATTTTTTAATCACCACGTCTTACTACCTGTTCAGGTTATACGCATACATGATAATTACTATAATGGGGTAGGAATTAGGAAGAAAATATTTTATAGGTAATCTATCCACATTTGCATGGTAGCAGAATGGGAAACAAATTAGGGAAAAACATCCTCAGTGACCAGACCAGGATTCGAACCAAAATCTCCTCGTAATGTCTAAGATATATATTTTGTGTTTTTATAGGAGAATGTGCAACATTTATCATAGGAATACTTTTAAATAAAGGATAAAACTGTCATACAAAATGTTAATACTTATAATAAAAACATTACGACTTTATTACTATTATAAATAATTTTTTATGTGTTGATAAGAATAAAGTCAAACAAGGTTGATATATTATATTTGTGTTTTGTTAAGTAGCTAATACTTTGATCCAACGAGTTCAAAAGTTTAACTCTAGTCCACCTAAACATTGATATTGTTAGCATCTATCAAAATTGGCTGTCACATTACTTGACGTATGAATAATTGAAAGTAAATCACTTGAAAAAAATGAATATAGGAATTTCAGTAAAGGCTTTGTATGAGATCCATGGCTTTGTCTCATCAAAAGTTTACGACTCAAATTAACAAAATTAGCAGACTTTTAATTTTTTTTTTCTGTGGCCTGGAAAACTATGAAAGTCTACACATGTAAGTTTGTAAGTCTTGTGGAGGATTGAGCATATGTGTAAGAACTCCACATCACGTGTTCTAACTAAATCAGTGTGTGTGTGTAACGCGCTTCGGTGGTCACATGGTCTAAGAATTTACTCTCGAAATAGACTGAACTGCTGATGATGGAATATCGGGGCTCAAATCTAGGTCAAGTGCACTGAATGTGTTTCTTATCTAAATAGTCTTATACTCTCCCTCCAAGCACATGTGGGTACACTTTGTCTAAATTTAACCATCCTTGTCCCTAGGACATTAGCTTAAATACCACATATGCGTAAAGCCTAAACGTATGATAATTAAGAAAATAATCGTATAATAGACACATAGTTATAAAGATTACCTAAATAGTATATAAAAATTACAAAACTTTAAAAGTATCATAAGTACAGCATTGTATATAAATGTATGAAAAGCTAACGCTTATATAGTTAATAAGTACATGCGTAGCAAAACCTAGACGATTAATTCTATGAGGATATCGATGTAAACGCGTCAAGTAACATTTGTGTAGATTGAAAAGTATTATCTGGACACTGGAATTGAACCCGGGACTCTTATTGTAGAAATCGCTGTAACTCAATGTCCTAATGTAACAGTATGATTATTTGTGAAACTAGATGAAACCTGTTTTTAACGGTGTGCATTAGATGGGGTCAACGCAAGGTACCCAACGGCAAATCCTGGATTTAACGGACTTGTCCGCCAATGTCCGTAAAATTGCAAATGATAGAAGCTGTCCGTTAAATTTGAAATTCATTAAATAAAGGGATTACTGTACTTAAAACCTGTAAGTATTTTTATTCCCCGCTCCCCTCCCTAGTTATTTCCTTTAACTCGAGTTTTTAATAATTTTGAGGTGGGCCCTTTCCATTCATATTCAAAATAAGTAATACTGCCAATGTTTCATCGCTGATTTAAACCACACCTTTTTTTTTTTGTTATTGATAATATTTTTATATAAAAAAGGCAACCAAGTTAAAATTTAAAGAATAGTACTTTAATAATTTAAGTCGCATATAAAATTGTTCTTTAAATTACGTTGTGAAACCAAGAAAAATACATAATACGTTCTAAATCTTTCCATTAGAAACGTACTTTTAAAACTAATTCTTTCTTTCTCGTATATTACATCGTTATTAAATTTCGTATCTTCCGATCCTCACCCTCTTCCTTTTACCCTTAATTTATCTTCCTTTAAATCTTCTAGTCTTCTCAGTGGCGTCACCTAAAGTTTGACTAATCCGATTATTGCAGCCCTACATCGTCATCTTATTCCTTTAAGATCTTTGTGACGTCACTCTTGGCCTAGCTTTCTTCCCCCCTCCCCCAACCCTTAAACTAGTTCACGTTCCTCTGCCACACGACGTGTCTGCAAATTCTTTACTCCCCTCCTCTTTACTTTTATTTTCAACCCCTCCTATCATGGTTTTATCATATTTTTCAGTAAATAGTAGAGACCTTTAAGACTCTTGACATGGCTAAATTTTTTATTTTTGTTTAGCACCGTGTCTTACTACCCGTTCTTGTTATACGCTTATGTACTAACTACTCTAATTCTTTAGGGATTAGGAAGACTATATTCAGAGGAAGTGTACCCAAACTTTCTTGGAAGAAGAGTGGAAAACCATTTAATAAAAAACCACCCTTAGTACACCCGACCGAGATTCGAACCTCGATCTCCCCGTCATCAGCAGTCTAGTCTACTGTCAGAGTAGCGCGTCAGACTTCGTACCACCGAAGCAGGTGACATGCTTATTGCATCACTAAACTGTTTCCAAGAGTTCTATTGGTCATGGCTTATTGCGTCACTAAACTATTTCCAAGGGCCTTATTAGTTTGTATCATGGTTGGATCTAAGTTTTTCAGCCTTAATATGTCTGCGAAAGCAGTGAGGCCACTATCCTCTTCGGTAGGCACACAAACCAAGGCCTAAACCGGTTTAATCCCCGGGGATAGGAAGGTCAAGGTTAAATTACAGCCAGCCTTACTTAAGTTTATTTTTCGTAATATTTTCCACTTTGCCTCCACGCAAATGCGGTTCTATTTCCTATAAATTCTACCTTAATTCATTATCAATATCCCATTAAAGTAAATGTTTAGGTGGGAACAAATAAAAAATCACATGGATCTTTTTTTTTTGTCACCGTGTCTCACTACCCGTTTTGTTTTTATTCTCATGATGCGTAAAGATGAGGACGGTTGAATTTAGAGGAAATGTAGCCACATTCGTATGAAGGGAGAGCGGAAAAAAATCAGAAAAATATAAATATCGTCAATACACCCAACCGTGATTCGAACCACATTTTAGACGTTATTTAAAGTCCTGACTTTGATCCTCGAAAACAGGAATCAATTACAACTGAGTGCAATGAGGGTGGGTTTTATTTTCCTAATAATGGATTTAAAATATCTCTCTAGGTAAATTATGGTGCTTTTATCTAAAATTCGCCTTATTTTGCCGTTACCTTTGTTTACTTTGAGGTTTGTTTACGTGTGTAGCAAGACGTGTAGTACAAAAAATATTTGTGTTTATCTGTGGAGTTAGATAAGCAAAATTTTGGCCAACAACCAAATATACTACCCAATTTTCTTTCAACTTCCCCCTTCTCCATCCTTATTTTCCTTAAGACTCAAGGGAGAAAAAAAACACATACCCATTTTGTTTCTTCTGTATACGAACATTTTGAATTAATGAGAAGCAAATTGTCTTCGGGGTAAAACATGAAAATAAAAGTTTACCTTTTTTCTCATTTTTATTCTACCTCGACAATAGATTGGCGTATTTATATATCTATTGAAAGGAGGGATGGGATATAGAGAAGGTTGTAGGGTCGGGGATGGGTGGTAAGTTGAAGTCTTTTCGTAAGATTTCGTTGAATTTAAGAGTGTATTACTCAAAAGTTGTGCCATAACAGGTTTTGGCAAAGAACTAGTTAAAAAAAGGGGGGTTGGTATGAGGATAGTAAGGGAGGGGTGAATCCATTCACGTGTTAGGGTGAGAAAATTCTAAACAAATATTTACCCTCCTGCTTTTGGAAAACTGGAAAAATAATCCTTATTTGAAGCTCAACGGAAGGTTTTTCTGGAGCTTTAGAGAAAACTTTGTACCTTCGTGACAAAACAAATTTAAATTAACTCTCACAGTGTGACTTAGGGGGAAAAAAAATCCTCTGAGATATGAAAATCTAGTCAATTGAGAAAAGATTGAATTATTTGTTTGGTTAGACCAACTATGTTTATTGTAAAATAATCTAATTTTATACCTCCCTTACTGGGGGGTGAAGAGGTCACCAAAGGTCATGGGTGACCTGATTTAATAATGCATAGTTTCTGGTTACCATATTACAGATATTTTCCTTATTTAATTAATTACAAACTTGAAGAACGAGCTCAAAGTATTTGATTTTGACACGAAAATTTTGATTTTTGAAAGGTGAATCTTCCCCTTCTTAATTTGAACCATTTATTAAATCTATAAGAGAATGATGGTGCACTTAACCGTATTCACAATATTCATCCCCACCCTATTTTATCAAAATATTAAGTATTATTAATAAAAGTTACTTTAAATAGGTATGTAAAACTCTTAGACCAATTTTATTTATTGCATATTTAGATTTAAATATCAGGATATTCCTATATTTCTTGGTGTAATTTAGAATATTTAAACTAAGTAATAATCATGAATTAGTAAAAAAATAATATAATAATTCTAGTACGGGTTCTCAAAATAAAATAATTTAGGTTGAAAAAAAAAGTGTGTTTCGGGAAACTACAAGATTTTAAACAATTCTCTACTACCTTTTAAGAGTTTAACATTATTTAATTTTATTTAAACCCTATGATACAATTTTATAGATTTTATTTAATTGATTAATCATAACTACAGGTTATACTATACAAGTCTATAAAATAGTCGTGGAATGCCAGGTCGCCACCGTGGTTCGGATTCCACGTTAAACTGTAGGTCCTTCATTTCATCTCACAATCACCCTACCATTACACATTAGCGTAAGTGCGTATAACCCGAACGGGTAGTAAGACGCGGTGCTAATAATAATAATATATATAAAAATATTCTTTTTGTCTTCCAATTCCAGGCTATCATCATGCTTTTATTTTAAATATTGTACTTTTAATCTCTTGAATTAATTTTATAAAAATGATAAGTTATAATGAAAATGTTGATTATAAAATATGTTTATTCTTTTATGCCTAGTACCTATTAAAGAACTGTCGAGATTGCAATGTGTAGAGAATTAAAATAAACATTTATACTGGAGCAATATTTAATTTATTTTGGCCAGTAAGGACTTTGCTACACAAATTCAATCATACTTAAATTAGCTAAGTTTCCTTCTACCTTAAAAAAGAGGCATAATTTACTCCTCCTAGAAAGTACTTGGATCTAGAAAAAAAAAGTCAGATTTGTAATTTATTCAGATAGATAGTTAAATGAATCATGTGAATTATCGACTAATGAGTGGATCTACTTAATATAATTACTGTAATCAATTATTTGAAACCCGCTTCGATGGTCACATAGTCTAAACCGCTTCCCTTACCGTAGACTAGGACTCCCAATGACGAGGAGATGAGGTTCGAACCCTGGTCGGGTATGCTGAGGGCGGTTTTTCCTAAGTGGTTTCCCACGCTCCTGCAACGCAAATGCAGGTACTGTACATTTCCTCTATACATCACATACATACATCAAAATACATACACACATCACATACATACACACATCACATACATACATACATACACACATACATACATACAACATACATACATACATACATACACACATCACATACATACACACATACATACACACATACACACATACATACACATACATACATACATACATACATACATACATACATACATACATACATACATACATACATACATACATACATATACATACATACATACATACATACATACATACATACATACATACATACATACATACATACATACTACATACATACATACATACATACATACATACATACATACATACATACATACATACATACATACATACATACATACATACATACATACATACATACATACATATCATACATACATACATACATACAACATACATACATACAACATACATAATACAACACATACATAATACACACATCACATATATACACACATCACATATATACATACATACATACATACATACATACATAAACATACATACATACACACAACAATACATACAACATACAACACATCACCAATCTACCCGTCCACCATCACCATCTTACATACCTAATCACGCCATTCCTTAATGGAGTAGACAAGAAAGTGTGCGAATACCTCAAAAACAGCTCTGTACTTAATCCATCCTCACTAACTTTCTCCACACTTCCCTATCCTTGCATACTCCCTTCTCTTCGACAACATCCATACACCGAGTCATACATGCTCTTTTATTCTTAAAACTCTTATTGTTTCTCTTTTACACACATTCGTCTACAACATTTATCCACGCCTTACATGGCCTCCCCTTCTTTTAATCCCTCCGCCTCCCCCCCCCCCCACACTCTACCTTCATATATTTGTTTCATCACTCGATCCACACTCATCCTCTCAACATGCCCAAACCAACGTCGGACGCTTCTTTCACATTCCCGTTCAAACCACAATCCTTCAGCATCATTCATTACTGACTCTGTCCATATGAGTTTTTTTTAACATGTCTAAATACAACACACACGCACAAAAATTACATCGAAAAATAGAAAAATCCAATAGTTTCTGTACTTAATTAAGAAAATGATCAAACTGATTACATGAAAAATAAATGGCACATTGCACGCACCGCGGAATTTCTCATTTCGTTACCTATGAGATGTCTACTTTAAACTCTTAATATATGTGAAACGAAATAATATACATTGTTGCGGAAACATTCTATCAGATAACATAAATAACATAATATACACTATTATAGAAACATATTGAGGGAAAAAAGTAGCATCTCTTTCCACCAAAGAACATAGCAATCAATATTAAATATTGCTAATAGCTCAAACCAGTGGTTTTGTGAACTAATATTTCGAATAAAAGTTTTTTATTTTTACTAATATTTCAAGTGTACAAATGATAAGTTATTTCATATCTCAGAGTTGCGGAGATATAATCAAAATTGATGATATCCACTCTTGTAAAGTAAGTCATTTTCCTGGAAAGATGAGATGCACCATTTTGTTTGTAATGTTAAACATTGCCTTTATAAGATTATTATTAGCACCGCTTCTTACTACCCGTTAAGGTTAAACGCACTTTTGCTAATGTGTAATGGTAGGGTGATTGGGAGATGAAATGAAGGAGCTACAGTTTTAACGAGGAATCCGAACCACGGTGGAGACCTGCCATTCCAAACATTCATAAGTTGTGATTAATACACGTCTTGTCAGAGGTGAAGGAAGAGTTTGGAAATCAGATAAATCTGTGCTGGGACCGAGGATTGAACCCAGGACCTCCAGCACAGAAGTATGACACCTTACCCCTAAACCACAAGGTCACCTATGCCTGTGTAAAAATTTTAGTAAAAATTGTTAGACAATTTAGATAAAATAATTTCTTTTCTCTTTTGGCTCTTAATTAAAATACCCCTAGATTTGGGGCTATATATTTAAGTCCAAAATTCCTCGGGGAACCTTATTAAAGTCACATATAGCAAGTTTCAGCCAGAATGGTAAAATATATTAGGATACAGACAGACAGACAGACATACTGACAGCATAGTGAGAACTACCTTTTTGGTTTCAAAGGGAAATGAAACATTGATATCCATAAAAAATGGAATTAGATTTTTTTTTGACGAACATACATACAAGTAAATTATTTCTTTCTCCAACGGGTCGCAAGAAGTTAAAAAGATAGTTGCTAAGCTTTATTATCTCTATATTTACCATGCTAACTGCCAATAAAAGAGGCAAGGTTAAAAATCAGTAAAAAAAACTCACTGTATTTAGGAATGTGTTGTGGATTAAGTGACAATTTCTGTTCTAGAAAAGTTATTTTTAGAGAATCAATGGCTACCACTCGACGGAAGTTTAGAGCAAATGTCTCCATTTGATCCCCACTCTAAATGAACTTTGATTTGATTGATAAGTTTAATAGCTTTATTGGGATTTTTGAGACCATCTATGGTAACATAAGGGGATGAAGGCATGAGCATATGTAATCAATTATGGAAGAGGGTTTCTGGTGTTATATAAAAAAATAACTGTGTTTAAAGATGATGTTCCATGTTGTACTCATTCTATTCATACCTGTTTGAAGGCACCATTTTGAAATTTACAAACGTACAACCCTTTTTCAATAACGAAACTACACGCTACTATTTTTTTCGCTGCTTTTCTCTCCTTCATTCGAATCGTGCGCGATTATGTAAGGAAAAGCTTTCAGTGTAATTATATGCGATGGTTAACTTTCGCCATCTTTTCCACTTCTGTTCTTTCCTCTCAGTACAGCCGGTGACACTTCCAGAAAAAAAGTTGGAACTAAGCTACACCTCTGTGGGGTGAGACACCAGGGAAAGGATTCGATACCCGTGGAGGATAGTTGATAATTCGGTAGGGAGACTGACTAGAAATCTTATCTTAATTCCAAATAATCACTTGAAATCGTTTTCCGAAAACTTTGTTTGCAAACACATGACAATGATGATGCTCTTATTTTTGAAATGTTATGCCAGGCCTCCACCGTGGTTCGGATTCCACGTTAAACTGTAGGTCCTTCATTTCATCTCACAATCACCCTTCCATTACACATTAGCGTAAGTGTGTATAACCCGAATGGGTAGTAAGACGCGGTGCTAATAATAATAATAATAATAATAATAATAATAATAATAATTTTAGAAATGTTTATTTAGTGTTTTTTTTCCTCGCAAACTGTTTGAAAACAAGTTTGCGTGTTTCCCAAAAATAGAAACTATATTTGTCATCCGTTTCGAATGGGTTACAAAAAACAAAGTTTTCGTGTCTGGATGTGTTTGTAAACATTATTGACAAGTAACCTGGGTTAGTCTGGTCCTGCTTTTCACACATGTCACATTAGTTCAGTATTTCCTGTTTTCTTCTAGTTTGTCATGTCTTGAGCAGTTGACTAAATTCTTTAACTCATATAAATATTTCGTATCAATACACTGTTGTGGGATGTAACGTATGAAGACTACAAAAATCCAGTCATAAAACGGAAGTGTTTTAAATCAAATCAATCAAAAGTTTTCATGTTTGTTTAGCTGTTTACAAACAATGTAACAACAATTGTTTGCCATGTTTGGAAAGTATTTCCCTATGTTTGTGAGCAGTAGGAAATATTTTAGAAATATCAATAAACAGTTGTCGAAGAAAGTTAGCTAGCATTATTTCCAAGTGCGTGCAATGTTTACAAAGAATTAACTTCACTTCCCTTTACAACCCTTACCTTGGGCACGTCTACAAAGGCGCTAGGAGCGTTTTGCCTGGTTTACTATAGATGACGAGGTTAGGGATCGAATCCCGGCTGGTTTTACCAGGTGTGTTTTTAATTAAATGATTTTACACACGCTTTCCCTCATAGTAAATTCTAGCACATCACTTAAATATTATACTTTTCTCATCGGTTTCATTAGTGTAAATAGGGTGACCTGGTGGTCTAGGGGTAAGGTGTCAGAATTCTGTGCTGGCGGCCGGGGTTCAATCCCCGGTCCCGGCACAGATTTACCTGATTACCAAACCCTTCCTTCACCTCTGACAAGTTATCTTGTGAATGTGGGGAATGCCAGGCCGCCACCGTGGTTCGGATTCCACGTTAAACTGTAGGTCCTTCATTTCATCTCACAATCACCCTACCATTACACATTAGCGTAAGTGCGTATAACCCGAACGGGTAGTAAGACGCGGTGATAATAATAATAATAATTAGTGTAAATATGTGGATAGGTTGAACGAAGTAACTTAAAACCAAACAGAATATTTCTTTAAACTTAGTTTATAGATAATCTCTCAAATATTATTTATTTAGTGTTTTCTTTCACCAAAAACTAATCTAAAATACATCGTATGGACAATTATTATTAGTAACAATATTAGTATTTTTATTATATATTTACAGGTAACCAACACATTGGTGGATTTTTATTTGGACCACACTCATATACGAATTTTAATCCTTTGGCCCTCTCATCGTCTTAGCTTAATTGGAAGCACATTTACCTACCTAGTTAATAGTTCCGGGTTTGATTCACGTTATGATCAAATGAGAGTTTTCTTTTTAACGGTGATTAGTTATTGAACAGTGGAGTGGATACTGTGTTTCGGTTATAGATTAAGCTAGTTTGTAAGTCATGTGATGATATAATCATTTGGTTAGTAAAATGCACGTGAAATACTTCTAATGGTGGGGGGAAACCCCTTGTACAATACCCAACGAGAGTAAATTTCGACCCATTTAGTATTTGGACAAAATTAGCTTTGAATTGTCTGGACAACTAAAAACTTTGACTTTGAGTGAGACAATAATAAAAAACGGGGAAAAAATGTTTCAAACTGTTATATATGTTTTTTAATCAACAAAAGGACTGTGTCTGATATTTGTAGTAGAATTCTGGTAGGGAATAAGGAACTTTTAGTAAATAATAATTTTTTTTACGGTAAACATTGTTAACATTTTAATGTTATTGAAGGCATCAGATTTTATTTCCCAGCGAACTTGATCTGTATGAACGTATAAATAACAATGAGCCAATTTTGAATTAAATTGGTTAATGTGTTAATCTCGCCCGCTCTCCAGGAACGTGACACTCAGAATATACAAGACAATCTTTCACCGATTGTAAAACGTGGGTCTCTTAACTTACATGACGAAAACGCATTTATGTTGTTTGAAAACAAGTTGGTTAGGAATATATTCGCTTCTTCAGGGAATGAGGCTACTTGGTAGTGGAGGAGGTTACATAATGATTGCTCACATACCTTGTACTCATGATTAGATATTTTTAGGACAATCAAGTCTCGTAAATTACGGTGGACATGCAGCGTGAATGATATATTCTAGAAAGTTGTTCAGGGCATTGACTCTTAAATCTAATAGGAAGAGACCATAGGGAATACCTAGACACAGAAGAAAGTATAAAATTATAATATAACTTAAAGAGATAGGGTTCAATGAGGTGGACTGGATAGAACTAGCTCTAGATAGGAACAGGGTAAAGTGAGGTGGACTTGATAGAACTAGCTCAAGATAAGGATAGGGTATCGTGAGGTGGACTGGATATAACTAACTCTAGATAAGGATAGTGACGTAAGTGCGGCAGTGAACTTATGAGTTCCTAATATCATAGAATAGGCGTTCAAAAGTTACCGTGATACATTTCCACCAATTAAAGACAGACAAATGCAAATTTATTTCAAATTGATTGTCATATATATAAATATATATAATTCATCCAGTCTTTTTAAAGGTTTAATGTAATATACGTATTCAATAATGTTAAATGTGCAAATATAAGTGCGCTTAGCTAAAGGTAATATTTGATGATAATGCACAGGTGCTATTTTTCAACATGGAAATGAATTATAAATATTTTACCAGATTTATTAATGTATCAAGTGTGCTGATTTATTACGATTTATTCATAAAACCATGATTTACATGAGTTATCAACATTTTCAAACAACCTTACATTATTAAAATTACCTAAAAATATTAAAATTAATATAGATATACATTCTTTAGTAATCAAATTTAAACTCATTAATCAATACATACATACTTAGAGAAAAAATTATTAATATACTAAATGGTAAAAGCAAATATGTATATAACCTAAAAATGTTTAATAATGCTATAATAAACAATTTAGTAGTTATCTTGTGTTGTTTATAAGGTAGAAGGATAAGGGGGGATTTATATTTATTTTAAGGGTCGTAACTGTTCACACTGTGAATATTTCCAATAGATACCTTATGGGATTTTTTTTTTTAGATATCATATGGAATATACTGTATATTTAAAAAAAATCTATAGCAGGCCTAAGAGTGTCCTACCTCACTTAAACATACTGTACCTGAGTATGTGCTATACGTGTCAGTATTTTCTGTCTCTTTCTTTGACACTCTCTCATTTGTAGAGGCATTTCAAAACGCAAGCAAAGTTTATGCTAAAGGGTGCAGGGAAAAGAGGGGGTGGGGAGGGGTTAGGGCATTAAAGCACATTCGTTTCATGCCAGAGTAGTAATGGAGTAAGTCATTATGTTCTTCTGAAGACTCGACTGTTTCAAAATATCACCCCTCCCTTCTCCTTCCCCTACTCACTCCTCTTTTAGAAAGGAGTAAGGCTTTTCCTCAATGCTGAAAAACGGATGCTGCTAGTAGTAATGACGATTGCAGCATTTTTTTTTCTCGTTTAGCTCTATTTTCTAGCGTCGTTGACACACAAAGGCAAACATCCTTTTATACCAGAGCTAGGATTATACACTCGATGGAGTTCTGGGGAAAATTAAAGCCATGCGGGAGTTTTAGTTCATTCGTTGCCAACATAAATATACTTTAGTTTCTTTAAAAGATGTAGATAACTATTTAATTTTGGATGACCTTTTATATTTCTAACTAAATTTTGAAAGCTATATGCCTCTTTTGGGGCCATGGCCTAACCAACGTAATTCTTTCAGATCCTCATAAATTTAAAGGGAATTATCTGCAACTGTATAGTAACGAACGATCTATCAAAATTTTAGTAAAGATAAGGAAAGCCGTTATAAAGGGAAATAAAAGCTTACAAGAGTCCATTACATCACGTAAACATCTGCCTCAAATTGTTTATCACCAGAGCCCGTATTTTGATGACACGTCATTTTTTTTTTGTTCGTCACGTACAATGCTCACAATTCAGACACTCAGTGTTTTTTTAGCCTGCTTCATTATAGCCGTTCGGGATTATGTAGGCCTACTAATTACGCTAATGGCTTGGGATGAAGAAGGTCAAATTTATAGGAAATGTGTCCTCACTTGCGCGGTGGGAAAGTGCAACACGATTTTGGAAAAACCACCCGACCGACTGGCTTACAAATCGGGGTTTGAATCTCATTAGGTGGATTTATTTTCCTAAATGGTTTTACACTCTCTCTTTCTTCACGAAAATTTGGGTACAATTCTTCTTAGTTCAACCTTCCTCCCCCTTGTCTCATTGGCGTAATTAGCACAAATAGATATAATATAAAAGGATAGTAAGATGTGTTGCTAATAAAAATAATAATTTTTCACAAAAAGAAATCTGTAATTAAATAATAAATAAAAAGTAATAAATTTGTATAGCATCTAACAGAAAAATAAATAAAATACGCCCTCCTCATCTCCCCCCCCCCTCAAAACAGATGTTTTATTCATCCTCCCCCTACCCCAAGCTGGTGGTGAGTGGACCGGAACATTTGAAATGTTTGGTTAGTGGTGGCCTTGAACTCCATCAATCACAATCAATCAAAACAACACTTAAAGGAAATTATTTACAATCTCGTAGCAATTAATGAGAAGTGTTTCGACCCATCAGTCAGAACACGCGATCAATCATCGGACTCATTTCGAGCCATGCGTTTTGTTTATTTATCAAAAAAAACTAGAAAAAAACTTGTGTGGTCTGTTTGCCTTCGAATCGGATTAATTCCATACAAATTTGACTATTTTATTAATATATATATTACATATATCTAACCTGCATCTGTGGGAATACCGACTAAATTTAATCTTATCTAGTCTTTTCTCCAGTGAGCTCAGATCCAGGCCTGTTGTACCTAAAATATTTCCTCCATCAAATAGTTTTCTCACTCTTCTTTCAGGAAAATGTGGATTCATTCATTCTAAATTTTACCTACCTTATTAGTTTGTTTAGATACGGATGCACTGGATGAGTGGAAAGATGTTGTTGATAAATAAATCAATTCTTTTAGAAGTTCTCGACTTCTTGGAAACCGACTCTGGTGGCTGGGGGTCGCTCTAAGCCAGGTGTGCACAGGTTGTTTCCAAGACTGTACAATGTACTTAATGTTCACCCTACTTATCCTCCCCTTAAGGTGAGAGTGTAAGGGATGCGAGAAAATTAAGTATATTAGCAGTTTTTACATCAGTCAAAATAAATAAAATATTTCTCCGTTAGAAAGGGAGAGTTTAATTTTCTTCACATGGTGAAATCAACAGTTGTTGAATATCTGTCATGAGCATAGCAGCATTAAATGAGAAACTTTTTTAATGAAGAGAGAAAGTCGTCACTAAATTATTAATAAATTATAACTGTCATTTTCTGAAATTTCAGCTCACCCTTTGAATATTTTTAAAATTTTGGGAATTTAATTAGTTAAATAATTTTTTTTAATGTTGAAAATTGATCGTGTATAGTTACGGTGAAGATTATTTAAAGGATCGATTGAAGTTTTTAATTGAAAGATAGCTTATATAAATTCCCAGCCAGTCTTCAATCAATGCAGAATATAAATTTATGTGTGTGATCTAACGCGTTGTACCTTGTTTCAGGTGAGTGGATATAAAATGGCTGCCAACATCATCTGATAACAGATTGTAGATTGTGAAGCTTTATCGGTGAGTCAAGTGTTTATATCATCTACCAGTGGTATCTTGTATTCATCGAGTGGATACATAACACGGGTTAGTTCAAACAATCACAGGATTTGGATCTTTTGTGCAGACATTGGATTAACCGTTCGGCGAATTTTATTAAAATAAACGATTAGGGCTGAGCGAAGCTTTTAAATGTAGGAAGTATAAGCTCAAATCTACTTCGCTTCGAGTTAGTTACCCACGTATCTTCGAAATATTTTGAAGGAAAAAGAAAACTTCCATAAAAAGTATACTGATTTGAAATATCTCACAAAATATGACATATTTCAACATATAACCATTTTTATAACGGCTACTAAATAAAGTTTTAACAAAGACGTGTAATTAAATGACATATATAACATAAGAATGAATACATTCTGATATTTCAGCATAAGATAATAAAGTGTGCCTAGTTTTTATCTGCGATTTATTTCTCTTTGAGATGCTCTTAACGGAATTGAAAAAAAGTTGTGTTATGTGACAATAACAACCTTATCGTCTACTTTGTTTCATTTCCTACTTCGCTTCGTACTAAATAGTTGTACGGATGTTGTTGAAGAGAAGAGAGAAAGCAAGGATAGGGAAGAGTGGAGAAAGTTAGTGAGACTGGATTTAGTACGGAGTTTTTTTAAGGAGTAAGCACAGTTTCTGGCTTACCTCGTAAGGGAACGGCGTGATTAGGTAGGTGTAAGTGTATGTATGTATGTATGTATGTGTGTGTGTGTATGTGTGTGTGTATGTGTGTGTGTATGTATGTGTGTGTGTATGTGTGTGTGTATGTATGTATGTATGTATGTATGTATGTATGTGTGTGTGTGTGTGTGTATGTGTGTGTGTATGTATGTGTGTGTGTATGTATGTATGTATGTATGTATGTATGTATGTGTGTGTGTGTGTGTGTGTGTGTGTATGTGTGTGTGTATGTATGTGTGTATGTATGTGCACGTGTTTGTATGTGTGTGTATGTATGTGCACGTGTTTGTATGTGTGTATGTATGTGCACGTGTTTGTATGTGTATGTATGTGCACGTGTTTGTATGTGTGTATATATGTGCACGTGTTTGTATGTGTGTGTATGTATGTGCACGTGTTTGTATGTGTGTATATATGTGCACGTGTTTGTATGTGTGTATATATGTGCACGTGTTTGTATGTGTGTATGTATGTGCACGTGTTTGTATGTGTGTATATATGTGCACGTGTTTGTATGTATGTATATATGTGCACGTGTTTGTATGTGTGTATATATGTGCACGTGTTTGTATGTGTGTATATTGTGCACGTGTTTGTATGTGTGTGTGTATGTGTGTGTGTATGTATGTGTGTGTGTATGTGTGTGTGTATGTATGTATGTATGTATGTGCACGTGTTTGTATGTGTGTATGTATGTGCACGTGTTTGTATGTGTGTATATATGTGCACGTGTTTGTATGTGTGTATATATGTGCACGTGTTTGTATGTGTGTATGTATGTGCACGTGTTTGTATGTGTGTATATATGTGCACGTGTTTGTATGTGTGTATATATGTGCACGTGTTTGTATGTGTGTATGTATGTGCACGTGTTTGTATATGTGTGTATATGTATGCATGTCTGTAGGTTTGTGTGTGTGTGTTCATATCAATCATTTACGAAAGGATTAAGTTTATTTTAAGCATTCACTTAACAACTACTCGGACTCGATCTTGCATACGACTCAAAGTTTCTCCCCTGATATTTGGTATGAACGAAAGTAGAATCTACTTAAAACCGGTTCAGTTTCCTCAATCTGTTCTCAACCAGCTTTGGGAATGAGACAAGCCAGAAGTTTCATATCCGTCGTCTAGAACTGAGTGCCTTACAGGCGTCTGGTTAACTCTCCGCAGAACGCGCGTCCCACGATGCAAAGGGGGTCGGGGAGTTTCAGAGGTAGAAATAGGTTTGTTTGTAGGAGATACGGAGCTACTATGCCTTAAGGCGGCAGCTGGTGTCTCTTCTCTTTACAAAACCTCACAAAGGGATGGAAAAGTAAAGGTATGTCTTAGAAAGTTTCAACAAACTTGTGACTACTACCAAGAACTACATCGTGTTCTAAATTCAGATCACAAACATAGTAGAGTGTTCTATAACCAATATTTATCAAGATTAAATTTCACCCAAATAAAAGTACTAAAGCTAGACAAGCATTGGTGATCACGTGGTCTTGTCTGGTTGGTTTGCTACGGGAATGTGGAGCCAGCCAGATGTATGGAGGGTAATTTTTTCATAAATGCTTTTAAATTTGAAAAATTGAACCTAAGACCAGGTGTAATTTTAAAAATTTATGAATAATAGGGTGGAGGGGGCTTACTTGATGCTACTATATCCGTAAAATAAAGATTATTTCTATTTACCAAGTTTCTATATTCAAGTACAATTAATTATACAACCGTTAGCTTTCTTTCAATTTTCCTAAATGGTTTCTCCCTCCATACAAGTGCGAGTGCATTTTGTCAACCAATACATCCCTATCCCATTAGTGAAATTAATATGCATATAGTAACGATGGGTAGTAAGACGTTTGGGGGGAGGAGGAAGGAATAAATAAAACACATGTTCTAGACAGTAGTTTTCAGTCTGGGGGCACTTGAAATACGTACAGGGTGAGGAATACGTAGAAAAATTTGGAAATAACGTCAAAACCATATAGAAATTAAAGATGTTTTGTACGTAAATCACTTTTATAAAGTAATCAAGGTTAATATTATTTGTGGTATTGGCAGTACTTCCTACCAGTTGGAATAAATTCGGCAACCAGATAAACGTATGCATGCACGTGTTTGATTTCAAGACAACAATCCTCAGATTTGCCCCTAAATTATCCTCTCTATCCTCCCCCTAAGACAGAGGCTCCCTAAATTTTTATGCCAGAGGAGAACTTGCACAAGAAAAAAATGTACGTTGGAACGCTAATAGCATTTATTACACTATTATTATGAACATTAAATAGTAACAGTTAAATTTTAAAAGAAGAAAATTATACAACAAACGGAAAATCCCACATGCTCTGGTTAATCAGTCTAAATTAGGTTTAAAATTAGCACTGGTTCAACACCTTGGTAATCATCTAATTGCAGGTATGACGTGTAGACAACCTCCAAGGGCAACATTCTGTTTCCACAAGGCAGCTATAAGTCGATACACATGGCGACCGAACTATGTACTCCATATCTCAAGGTCAAATATGCCAAACACTAAAAAAAATACAACAAAGAGAGAGATGTCTTCTCCAGATGGAATATCAATGCTCTACATATTATGCAGTATTCATGAAACAACCATTGATCTATTCTAACCCACTTTGGTGGCCACATGGTCTAAGGTGCCACTCTCTCAATAGCCTAGATTGCCGATGACGGGGTGATCGTGGTTTGATCTTGATCTGGTGTAATGAGGGTGTATTTTCTTAAAAGATTTTACACACTGTCCTCGCAAAGGAGGGTACACTTTCTCCTAATAAAACCTTCCTCATCCTTAACCCACTGGCGTATATAGTACATAGGTATATATCTCTAATGTGTAGTAAGACGCGGAGATAAAACAAAAAAAATCTATTCATCTTATATCTAAGAGAGACTACGATCTCCTGACTTTCTGTTCTATACACTTGGTCGGATAGTCGCTTCTTGCATCGTGGCCTACACATCTGGGCAAATACGTCACTCGCCCTCTGTTCATAGAAATAGGAATGTCTTATTAGTACGTAAGTGCATCTTAACACTCAGTCTCTCACCACTCCCCCTATTTCCCCAACCTCCCCGCGGGGAACTAGAATGGGTTTTCTAACATAAATTTGAAGTAATTTGTCGGCTTGCCAATTTTCTTGGGAGTCCTGAGATAATTTAAGTTCCATCCCTCCGGGTATTTTCAGGTGCTTCATTTTCGACAAGCCAATTAGAGCAAGTTTCCGGGATGCAAAGGTTTGCCTGTGACAGCGGGAACTCAACCATCTCCAGACGAATGAAGGACCGCGAATTATTAGTATTAATCAAATAACTGTGTGAAACATCTTTTGATTTATTAACAAAGTTCTGAGTTTAATAAAAAAAATAATGGTACTGTCCATCTAACAGATTTTCCCTTTTATCTTGAAATAAATAGATTTAATAAAAAACTCGTAAGATTTGTGAAACGAAATAATATAGTTATATTGCTGTAAAAACAATCCACCAATAACTGTAAATTAAATAGTATACTGGTGACCTAGTGGTCTAAGGGTAAAGTGTTGGACTTCTATGCTGGGGTCCGGGGTTCATTCCTCGGTCCCGGCACAGATTTATCTGATTACCAAACCCTTCCTTCACCTCTGACAAGACATCTTGGGAGGCCTCCACCGTGGTTCGGATCCCACGTTAAACTGTAGGTCCTCCATTTCATCTCACAATCACCCTACCATTACACATTAGCGTAAGTGCGTATAACTCGAATGGGTAGTAAGACGCGGTGCTAATAATATAATAATAATAATCATAATAAATAGTACACTCTGTTACGGAAACATCGATAAAAATGGAAGATCTTTGTCTACCAGAGCGCTTGACAATCAATTTCAAGGTGCTCCATAAAACCTATGTTTGTTTGAAGCTCAGAAACTATTGGTGTTATAGAAATATATTTCAAATAAAATATTCTTAATTTTAATAATGCTGTCATTTTACAATGATAAGCTATTCCATGTGTCAAATAGTTTTGTATAGTTGATCAAATTTGTAAATTTATGCTTACGTAAAGTACCCTTAATGTCATTATTATGGAAAAACAAGAGTAACTATTTTATTTGTAATTTTTTTTTGCATAGAGTCCTACTACCCGTTCGAGTTAAACTATACTTATGATGCACCAACTATGCTAGGGATTTTTACGGATTAGAAAAGTCATATTTAGAGGAAGTTTACCCGCATTTGCGTGGTGAGATCAATTAAAAAAAAACTCAATACACTCGACTAAGATTCAAACCTCGATCTTTCCGTCCCCGGCAGTCTAGTCTACTGCGAGAGTAGCGCGTTAGACCATGCGGACACCTGAGCAGGTATTTTTTGTTTACATTTTACCAATATTATTAGTGTTTTTAGGTATTAATAATATACAACTGGATTGACAATTTAATATCAAACGACTTGATGCAAGAATATGTCTAGTAGCTTTTCTATCCATAATATAATGTTCTTTATGTGAATATTGGATCTATATTCTATAAAAGGGTACAGATAGTGCTTCCATCTATTACACAATCATGAAACCTCTATAATGCACTTTAGATTATATTCTGAAAATTTAAAAATGACACCTGGACACGGGAATCGAACCCTGGACCTTTGGCTGCGTTATCTGATAGCTCGTGATCTTAATAACATCACACATTTGTAACCAATTATTTCCGCACGTCCATCATAGACTCTGCCTTAAAATCTAAGTGAAGAATGATCCTGGGCACGGGACGATTCCTGGATAGGTCAGTGGTTAGAACATTGGCGTACTAAGCCAAAGGTCCCGGGTTCGATTCTCATGTCCAGGTGTCAATTTTCAGAATATGATATCTTGAAGGAAAATTACTCAATAAAAATCATAAATAATAGCTTCAGCTATTTGATTCTTAAAACTTTAGATTATGGTTAAAAGCGGTATCTGTCAATATTTAAATTAACTTTAAACAAATTATTTTATGGGGTCCTTCTAAGGTTTGATATAAAAGTTTTTGTCCTAGAAAATGTGTGTGAATGGAATTTCTTCCTTTTTCACTTGTATCCTTAATCTGAAAAAATACACGGGTAGAAAAAAAAATCGTGATTCTATTATCAACTACATATGCTCCGTAGTTCTTAAAATCCATTAAAGGTGATAGCTGGATTTAGTATATAATAATTATGAATTTATTACAGTCACTCTCATTGGATGGCACGTGTACGTCGGCGATTGAATACCAGCCATATACAAATACTGGTTAAAAAGTTTTACACTCTCCCTCCAAGAAAATGTTTGCATATTTGCCCTAAATTAACCTTTGTTCATCCCCTACTTTAGCCTAATTAAATGGGGATATCCCGGAAGGTTAGTAAGATGCTACGTAAAATAAATACACATTGTAGTTGTATTCGGAAGAGTATACAAATAATTGAAATAAATGTAAAGTAGCCCACTTCAATGGCAGAATGGTCTAAGATGTCGTGTTAGATTGGCCTGATGATGATGAGGAGTTTGGGGCTCGAATCCCAGTCACGTCTATTGAGGATAGTTTTTCTTCAATGGTTTCTCACTCTCTTTCCACGCAAATGTGAGTAGATTACTTCAAAACGCTTCCTTCCCAATCCTTACTCTATTAGTGTGATTATCATACTAAATATATATGAATATGACCTGAACAGGTAGTAAGATTCCGAGATAAAAAAAAGTAAATTGGCTAATAATCGCAAAAGGCCAGTTCCTAAATTTGCCAAAATCGACACCAACCACATGAATGACGGCTTAGCAACAAATTACTTTCTAAATTACCACATGAAAGTAGATTAGTGACCTTTTAGAAGTTTCAGATGAGTTTATTCCTGTAGGACTCACTTATAACTTCCTATAATTTTATTGGTGGGCACGTGGGCTAAGACGTCAACATTTATGGTCCGAATTTATGATGTTGAGAGAGTTTGGGATTGAAATATAGGCTGGGTTCATCAAGGTTTTTTTTCTAAACAGTTTATTAGTCTCTCTCTCTAACTTTCCACGAAGATATAGGTAGCCTAGATTTCTTCTAAATTATTCCTTTCTTGTTACTACCTCTTTAGTGAAAATATGTGGATAGTCCGGATGGCGAATACGATTCAGTGCGAAAAGAATTTATTTGATCACCTTTGTGGGCTACAATACGACCTTATCTTATAAACTACGTCGTAGTGGGACCATGAAAACTAAGTACCTTATCTTGATCATCTTTGTGGGCTACACTGACCATATCTTCAAAACTACCCCATAGTAGAAAGTTGCAACGTAAGCTTACTACCTTTAAATGTAAAGGAAGTTAACTTCTGTTTTCAAGAGGGTTCTATATTGTATTTGAGAAGAGTGTACGTTTGGTGAAAACGTGAGTTGGAAACACTTTAGACCGTCAAAACAGATCGAGGGGAAGTTGTAACGGACGTAATCGACTGTGGTTAGAGAGCGTTTAGAGGGCTTTGTTAAACATGGTTGGCCTCATTAGTTGGATATGCCGATAAAGTATACATCAGACGACCTCGCCTGTAAGCAAACAAATGACTGCGCTGACAAACAAAGAGAGAGACGACTCGCGCGCGCAAATGGCCGGCGGGCTTTTAGCGAGCACTGTGTGAACTGCTTCGGCACTGTCGGAGGATCGTGTTGGTTCCGTTGTGTTGCTTGAAATAAAGGTAGACTTCGCCACAGGACGTCACATGGTTGCCTTTAATAAGTTCTACACTCACGGCCAAATGCTATACGTGGTGGGAACTTGGACTGAATTCCAGTCTCATCTAGTATTCTTTGTCGGCGATGGCGATGTGGAGTTCAAATAGCTTTTGGTGATTACTAAACGGTTTTACACTCGCAAGACATAAGCGTACAACCCAACCGGGCTGTAAGACGAGGTACTAAAAAAAATAAAAAATCAACCAACCAATCTGCCTTACATATCTCACGTGAGAATGTTTTACTACCGTAGTGACCACATTATGTCCAAAATTAAATATTTAAGGACTATCTAATTACCTGTTATTCGCACCGGATGTGTTTTATATTAAGACCATGCTTTCGTCTTGATAATATCTTAATCCAATGAATCTACAGCACAAAGTTGGTCCAATGAAAATCCGATAAACAGGAGATGAGGAAACGGTAAGAAAGTAGAGTTTTACAGTCGACATCTTGAAACAAATGGTTGACGTAGACATAGAATTTGAATTATTATTATTATTATTAGCACCGCGTCTTACTACCCATTCGGGTTATACGCACTTACGCTAATGTGTCATGGTAGGGTGATTGTGAGATGAAATGAAGGACCTACAGTTTAACGTGGAATCCGAACCACGGTGGAGGCCTGGAATTCCTCACATTCACAAGATGTCTTGTCAGAGGTGAAGGAAGGGTTTGGTAATCAGATAAATCTGTGCCGGGACCGAGGATTGAACCCTGGCCGCCAGCATAGAAATCTGACACCTTACCCTAGACCACCAGGTCACCAATTTGAATTATAATTGTAACGGAAAGCGATCAAGAAGTGGTACGTAGGAGAGGTATATCTTCACAGTTTGGGTACTTTTTAAAACGTTTCAAAGTCTGTGTACAGTCTTTATACACATTCTACAAATTATTTAAACTGAACCCGACACATTTCTCTTAAATACCACTTCTTGATCGCTTTCCATTACAACTCTTTTCCAACATGGCCGTAGTTTGAAAGCTACATAATACGACCGTGCTCTTTCATTTAACTAGCTACTTCATACAACTGACCTCCAACCGAGGCGTCGCTATCTCGTTATTGCTGCAAAATGTTAAAACATAACTTAAAACAAATACTTTCTTTAATTTGAGATAACTTTGTGATAATTTTATTATAATAATGGGAGATTTAAACTTACTTTAAAATATCAAATACTATTTTTTTTATCCATAATTTACTTTGTGATTATAATAGACTAGATAGCTGTTGCCCGCGGCTTTGCTCGCGTGGAAGTTGATTATATACAAATACGAAAATATACATATGTATTTACAGATTAATTTAAAATATTACGTTACATTGATGACCATAACTTGACCTCAGATCAAAAATAATCCAAGTCCGATACAAACTTTCACCCCCTTTTTCATCCCTTATTAAATAAAATTTCCAAAATTCCTGAAACACATATTTATTTGTTTTACGTCAATAACCGAAATACAAAATTTTGTTTATGTAACTTTCAAAATGACGGACTTTCATACATATTATCATACATATTATCATCCCCTATTTTGACCCCTTTGGGGTGGAATTTTCTAAAATCCTTTCTTAGTGGGTGCCTACATAACAAAATGAATATACAGTCCGAATTTCATGCTTGTAGCCTTGATAGTTAGTGCTCGGCGATGATGAATCAGTCAGTCAGGACATGTTATTTTATAAGTATAGATAAATTACATTAATTTAAATGTTGGCTTTAACCTGCACAACTTGCATTAGCATTTATAGATAACTGGACGTCCAAGTTATGTACATATGGAATTTCATCACAATCGTTATATTGGGTTGTGAGTGGAAAAATAATAGATGAAAACCAACTAATTTTTTTTTATAAATTAGCAGGATAATAGATTTATTGTCTTATAACCTTGTATCAGACATATAACAACCTAGATAAATATTTAATAAGCCCGTAAAGAGAATATTTTCTTTCATCCATCATATGTGCAACAATTTCATCTCGACATTATTTATATTCGTCACCCCTCGACAATATCCAGAAAAAAAAAGTAGAGAAATAATGAAAGTTAACTGATAACATGTTGCTGTTTAATCGAGTAAAATATTCAACACGAGAAGCAATTTGATCATGTATTGTTGTGTGTGATGGCGATCCGGGTATATACGAGAATAGCTACCCTTCAACCTCCCCCCCTCTCCTTTCTCTACCCCTTTAGACGTCCGATACCTCCTGCTTCTGGTGTCAAAACTAATCCTCTGTGAAGGGACGCAACATGTTTATCTCTAGGGTTCGCTTCAAGTTGCGATGTCTGTCCGTCTGTCGGGACGTTGTTCTCTTCTCTATTTATCTCCCCAATATAATTTAATCACGAGGTACGGGGTTTATCATGAAAACAGTAATGAACGTAAAGGATCACCCCTCTATTCCCCCCCCCCCCAAATTCCATCCCATCCCCCCTCTGCTGTATCTTTTCTATCAGGTTGGTTGGACTGCCAGTATATCATAACTATTAGATTATAAGTTTTATTCGATGCTGTTGTAAAGCGATGCTTGACTACACTGAAGCATATATTGTCCCTCTCATAAAAATAAAAATACAGAACTTTTATTTTTCTTTATATTGTTGTTCGAGCACGAAACGTAATTTTTAAACCTCTACATAAAATTTCGAATGAAAAAACCCAACTATTTGGCGTACAATATTTCAATACTATTGTAGTCAATTAAAGTTAAGAATTTTATCACACTATAGAAGTTCTTTATGTTTCGTTTTTATCTTCCTGAACTGCGTTTATACATCCAAGGTTTTATTTTAATATGTAAATAAATTTTTTTCTCAATACAAATCGTTTTAGTTAATATTCGTTGCAATTTAAACAGCGTATCAATTTAAAACAACATAAATGAATTTTTGCTAAGAAGCTTCAAAATTTTAACCTATTTTTTACCTTTACCTACTCTATGGCATTTGAAACTCAGAAGTTCATTGCCGTACTTATTTTATCTTTAAAAATAGCACCATAAAAATAGAAGTAAACATTTTGAAAATAGTCATTTCTTGTAGACAATGTAAGCGAGCATTTAGGAAATTTTACATGCTCTCAAAACATATTTTAAACACACATGCAATCTTATTGATAGATTGTTTAAACTGGCCTCACTTTATTTTCCTAGTTTATCTACCCGTGCAGGTGACCATATATTTACATGGATGGAGTTTCTTTAGAATTAAGGTGGAGATTTAAGGGCAGTATTTTTTCTGTTTTCATAGAAAAACTTTTTTTGGTCAAAATAAAACAAATATTGCTCCAATATAGACATAGTGTAATTTTCTTCACCTGGCAATATCAACAATTTTTGAATATATTACATGAGCATAACGACATTAGATAAGAAACTTTTTAAAGAAGAAAAAAAATTCTCATTAAATTCCAAGACACCCTTAACAGATATTCAACAACTGTTGATATCACCTTGTGTAGAAAATTAAACTATATTATGTTTCTACCGGAGCAATATTGAATTAATTTTGTGTGCTGGCGGCCGGGGTTCAATCCTCGGTCCCGGCACAGATTTATCTGATTACCAAACCCTTCCTTCACCTCTGACAAGTTATCTTTTGCCAATATTCAAGTTTCCATTTGTTCTGGATATCCATGTTTACTTGGTTTGTAATTGACCAAATATAAATCTTTAAATAAATGTGAAATAAATAAATAAAAATAATATTACATTTTTCTAAAAATGACATCGGGTTTGAATCACCAGGACCTTTGGCAAAGCACGTCGATACTGTCTCTCTAACCCTCACCACTTATATAAGAATCGTACAATTCTCTAGGTCATCCTTCATTCGTATTCATTCATTCGTCATTTTTAAATTTAGGAAGGTGACCTGGTGGTCTAGGGGTAAGGTGTCAGACTTCTGTGCTGGCGGCCGGGGTTCAATCCTCGGTCCCAGCACAGATTTATCTGATTACCAAACCCTTCCTTCACCTCTGACAAGACATCTTGTGAATGTGGGGAATGCCAGGCCTCCACCGTGGTTCGGATTCCACGTTAAACTGTAGGTACTCCATTTCATATCACAATCACCCTACTATTACACGTTAGCGTAAGTGCGTATAACCCGAATGGGTAGTAAGACGCGGTGCTAATAATAATAATAATAATAATAATAATTTTAAATTAATGAATATATTTTAGCACTGCATCTTGCTTACCCGTTCATGCTGTACGCTTATGTAACAATATTAAGATGATGGTTTTAGGGAAAATGAATGTTATATTTAAAGGAATTGTACCCACATTTGCTTGAAGCGAGAGTGAAAACACATTTTAGAAAATATCGATAGTCCAGTCGATTACGAAGGTGACGCCTTGACCATGCAATTACTGAAGTGGGTCTCCAATAGGTTTTTTTTACATTTAATTGTACAAGTGTTTAATTTATTCCATAATATTTCGTCGCTAAGCTGGAGAGTTGTATTTATTTGAGGCCTTTTTTGATCGCAGACATACTCTTCGAGTTATATTGATCCTATGAGTAGATATTCGCTGGAGATAAGTTCTTTGTTAGTTTCTTCTAGAAACTAATATCGCTACGAGTTGGTACTATTCTCCCTCGCCGGCTATAGATGGCAGCAGCATCGTGTGTAGTTGTCTTCCCTTTCTTAGAATATATAGGCAACCAGCATTGATGAATACGTGGACAAAGACGTCACTTTAGTTTAGTCTAGTCTTGGTTTGGCAGTGATAGTGAGTTTGTCGACTTGACTCCAGGTCATTTGTATTGTGTTTTTTATCATTGATTTTAAACTGTTTATTTTCATTTAAATTATTCAATATATTTAACTGTAAATGCATTTTTTTCAGTTTAAATTTGTGAAGTTAGTGTTTTATTTAATCGTATATATTTAATACGAGATTTTATTTAAATTTTTAGGTATTTTATTTTCTAAATTCTTAAGTCATTTTCTTATAACAGTTAATTTTTGATCATATTTAGGTCATTAAAATCCGTCCCTTTCTTATGAATAATGTTCAAATACTGGTAATAACTTAGTGTAGAAATTTAATCTAAACATATCTATTGAAACAATACTGTATTTACTTTGGTTCAATTTTATTATTATTATTATTATTATTATTATTATTAGCACCACGTCTTACTACCCGTTCGGGTTATACGCACTTACACTAATGTGTAATGGTAGGGTGATTGTGAAATGAAATGGACCTACAGTTTAACGTGGAATCCGAACCACGGTGGCGGCCTGTTTTTTTTTTTAGTAAAATCTGAAAAAAAAAATACGTACCTTAACTCGCTTTCCATCCAATCCCACCTTAAAATACTTATTCCAAATTTGGTTTTATTATATTAGCCAATCTATACCCAATGACTAGTAATGGAAAAAAAACTGTACTAATTAAATTAAGCCATAATTACCACGTCTATAATCTAATCAATTTAGCCGCGACCGGAATAAAAACTAAAGTTTAGAAACAAAAAAAAAAACCTGTTGTTCGTGAATAAAAAGTATTCACTTTGTTCCAGTTCATGTATAAGATAACCCTCCACCCCTTTCCAGTTACCCGCCTAGAGGAGACGAGAACACTACAGGACCATCCAACACGCTGACATTGAAACAATGGTGTGACGTCATCAAGATGCTTGAATATGCCAGGATGGTTTTCTGTGTGTGTGAGCCATTGTTTACGGCTCGTTTTCTCTGGACGTGGCAATCCCGCATCGCGTGCTTGTGTGTGTGACGTGCGTATGTAAGATGAAATACTCTCTCACTGACAGTACGGGTTGAATTCAAAAAATATATAATATATTTATATTTTTTTTTTCAGCTTTCAAATTAACAAATGAGAGGAAAACAACTTTTTTTTTTTTTAAGAAGACGTATTCATATAGTTAGACAAAATTTTGCCGTGAATAATAAATAAATTTTAATTGTACATGAATAACCCAGCTTGGGAGATTGAAATTCTATATCCTAAATAGGTGACGGATATAGAAAAATATATTTGGATATTGAAATACCAGGTTTAGGGTTAGATTCCAGTGTTTAGGTGTACTTTTTCAAATTTACGAATATCTAACACATTTTATTTTAACTATAAATTCAATGAGCGTTTAAAAAGATTAAATAGAAAACTTATTTATTAAATTTCCTTAGTAAATTTTCTCATAATTTAGCGCAAACGTAAAAGTTTAACAAATTATGTAGCTTTCATTTAGCCTGTCTATTCAATAAATTACGTTAAGAACACACAATTATGTCTAAAAGTATATTGGTATCTCTCAACCTTTAATTCGATTACTTAACAAAACCATCATATTACTGAGTACTTACCATTTTAAAATAGATTGATTCATTCTGTTTATTAATTATCTTCAATATCTGAAACAACGAATGTAAAATAAAATGTATGACTTCGTCTTTGGAGCGTTTGATAATATATTTTTTGGACTATTAGAAAACAAAGTAAAACTCTGTATTCATTACTGAAATTTTGGTTCACATTTGTTTCTAAAATTTTAATTTGTAAGGAATAGTTTATGTAATAAATATACGCTGGAAAAATATATAATTTATATATATATATGTATATAAATAAACTATACATATAAATATATGAATCTATTGATTTTTATTAGATTCAAATTTAAATTAATGTTGTAACTATAGTATTTAGGTTTTTGTGTGCTCTACTTTTCAAAGATTAATATATGTTGGAAAAATATATAATTTAGTGATAAAACATATATATTATATATTATATATATATATATATATATATATATCGCATTATTAATCGGTCAGATTGTAAAATCAATGTTATAAAAATCTCTGGGTATTACAATTTTTACTATGCTTCTAAATAAAAAATAAACATAATGAAGGAGGGGAGTGTTCTATCACCCCTACTATTGGTAATGGCAATGGAAATGGTCACGAACAGAGTAACAAGAAATCTCCGAGTGGAAAGAATGAAAGCCACGATGTTTGAATCGAATGGGGAAGTGAAAGAGTGTGGAATGAAATTTACTATTGCAAAGTTTGAAGTGATGGTAATGACAAGGAAGAAGGAGGATAAGGGATAAGGCCTGGTTAATCTATAAAGGTGGAAGGAGTAGAGCTTAGAGAAGTACAGAACGTAAAATATCTTGGAAGCGTGATTAAGAAGAAAAGTGGACGTAGAGAGAATCTAATGAGAAGAGTACAACAGAGAAAGTTGTTCTGTAGGTGTGTGTTAAACGGAGAAGATAATTTACCTTGATGTGTAAGGAAGTGTTGTACAGGGGGTAATTTTTAACCATTGTCACACATGCAACAGAAACATGGGCAATGAAAATAAGAGAGTTTAGGAAAGTGGAGGTAATGGGAATGGAGTTTGTGAGAAGAATGTTAGCTGTCACGAGGAGAAACAAGATTTGGAATGAAGTTATCCGGGAATGAGAGTACAATGAGATGGTGGAGGAAGCAAGGCTGATATGGTATGGACATGTAATGAGGATGGAGAGGATGCCAAATAAAATGATGGATACAAAGTATGTAGGAAAAAGACTGCAAGGAAGACCAATAAAGAGATAAGAGGAGAAGATAACAGAAAGAGTGCAAGTAATAGGATAAGAATGGAAGAAATCAAAAGAGGAAGAGGGATGGAGTGATAGAGGAAAATGGAGGAATTCAACTAAATTGACCTGGTCACAGTTGATGATGATGATGATAATTATGTGTATGCTTCTATTGAAAATAATTTTTATCATACAGATTTATTTACACTCGTGTATTTTTGACAGAGCTTTTCCAATCTTATACCTTTGGTTATGCGGTATAAGACGTCAAGCTTACATTAAACTAGATCGTTCTATAACAAAGTCAAGGTTCGAATCTTTGCAGGTTGGTTTAACACACGATATTTATCCTTGTGATCTTTTCATATCTTCCCCGTGCTAATACAAGTACATACCCTTATATTCCTTTATCCATAGATTAAGACATTGAGTAAATATTGCGTTACCCGCTTCAGTGGATAAACTGTCAAAGGTGTAAGTTGGGTGTTGGACTGGCCTGCTGATGAAGGGGAGATCGGGGCTCGAATGTAAGTCATGCCTACCGAGGGTGGCTTTTTCCTAAATTGTTCCCTCCTCTCCTTCCATGAAAATGCGAGTAGATTGCCTCTAAAATGCTTCCTTCATCTTTCTTCCCCTATTAAAGTAATTATATATTATAATAACTTTAACAGATAGTAAGGCGTGGTGATTAAAATATTAATAGTAATATTTGGGCGTAAAAAGTTTGAACTGAGAATTAAAATAGTTTAAAAAAAATTATTATCCACTGATAACAGGAAAAACCGTCCCCGTTTCGGTAAGATAGTAGCACAGATTATAAAAAATGTATGTGAGATAGATCGCTGTTGCATTGAGCCAGCGCTCAATTAAGTGGATAGCTTAAGGCTATCCCGGGGAAGGTGTGCTTCTAACGGTAATACCAAGGCATGGGGACTAGATTTCCTCCCACTATCCTTGTATCCTGACAGAGAGTGTGTGTGTGAGAGAGTGAGAGAGAATAGCGTTATGTTCAATTAGCAAAGTGTCGGTTTAAATGTTTGACTCTGAAACATAATTACCGGGGTTTTCGAGGTTGTTCGGAGATAAGAAGATCCGAGATGCTGTTAAGTATCCAATACTACTTGTGGTTCCTTCTCACTGCACTCTGTGCTATCAGCGCACGCAGGTACAGTCCAATTTTCATAAGATGTTCCTTAATTATCTGACAACCAGAAAAAGTTATTAGTGGCCGGGACTACAACGCTCATTCGAATGACACCCGTTATTTGGATACAAAAAGTTTTAAATGCAATTACCCTCTTCGGCAGTGGAATGCTCTAGAACCGGAGTTGCCAAATTCCAAACTCTTTAAATGAATGGTGATTTGACATCAGGAAACTTGCGTGCTTTACATAGTAAAAATAACAAAAAGTGTTCAATAATACGTATAATGAACATTCAATAACGACAATTTTTTTATAGCACCGCGTCTTACCACCCATGTGAGTTATATGCTTATATAATAATTACGCTAATGGGTTAAGGATAGGGAAGATTGAATTTAGAGTAAGTGTACTCGCATTTGCGTGGAGAAAGAGTAAGGAACAATTTAGAAATTACTCTCGGTACACCCGACCAGGATTGAACCATGATTTCCCCGGTCATAGTCAGTATTGCGAGAGTAGCACCTTAGACCATGCGGCCACCAAAGCGGGTAATAATGACAGTTACATTTTACGAGTATGAAAGTTTGAAACAAACGAAAGTCATCACATGTTCTGGCAAATGTATGCTATTCAATTCTGGAAAATTTGGCAATCTTAAATCAAGATGGTATTTTATAGTGTTAAATTCCAATAAAGAGTTTTCTAAAATTACCTCATGTAACCGGAAATAACAATGGCGGCGTCCAATAGACTGGAGTTCCGATGACGGGGAGATCGAAATTCGATTCCCGGTCAGATGTACTTACGTTTTTTCCTATTTGGTTTTCCACTCTCCCTCCATACAAATGCGGATAGGCTAATATAAATTAAACCTTCCCCATTCCTAACACATTATCGTAATTTTCACATATGCATAAAACCCAAAGGGGTAGTTTGAAGTGGTCCAAAAAATAACAGCCACTTGTTATTATTTTGCATTCGGCACTAAATTAAATATCTACTTAAGGATAATCTCTAAGTCTTCTTCTGTTATAACCATAATTTATAACTTATTAAATGTGCCAACTAAATAAACACATTACATGAACTAAAAACCAACCTAATAAAAATTTTGAAATCATCTTCGGTGGCCCCATATTCTAAGGTGCTAATCTCGCAGTAGATGAGACTACCGATGACGGTGAGATCAAGGTTCAAATCCCGGCCCGGTGTACTGATTGTGGTTTTCCCTAAATGTGTTTCCACTCTCCTTCAACGCAAATTCGTGTACATTTCCTTTGAATATAGCCTTCATAATTCCTATAACCATTAGCATAATATGTACATAAGTGTGTAACTTGAACGGGCAGTAAGACGCGGTGCTTTAAAAAACAGTTTGAAAGCAAAATATTTAGATATAATATAACACACGTACAAAATTACTATCTTGGCTGCTTTCATTTCATATCTATAGATTGTTTTATTTTCAGCTCAAAAGGGTACCTAACTACCTCTTCGTATACCTCGTATTTTGAAACGCATCTTTGAATAAGTAATTAATCTCTAAAATATATATTTTTGTAAAGTCTCGTATTTATTCTCAAGTTACACCCATAAAACTCTTGGGCTATTTTATTTATAATTAAATTTAGGAATACCGGGATACGTTTCTTCTCTTGAATACTTTTATCTGTACGTGCTTGTGTTTTTAAAACGTATATTTTATAATAACATGAAACTCAACATTAAAAAATGAAATGCATAGCTTAGATTACAGATTTATACATAAATACATAGTATTTTGAAACATGTTTGAACATAAAATAACTCTCTTATGTACCAAATAGTACTATTAAACTTTATTCTTACAATAGTGAGTTTGGAACCATGGCTAAGTTGTAAGTATGGCAAGAGTAGTTTATAGGAAATGCAGCACCATTTTCATGAAGCGAAGATAGGATAATCATAAGGATAAATAAAATTTGGAAAACCAACTCCAGTAAACCCGGTAGAAATTCAAACCTTGACTTCTCTGTCAACGGAAATTGCGCTTGTTGTGTCTGATGCCTTGGAGTATATAACATTAGCTCGGGGCTCTATTTACAAAAATAAACAAATTATGCAGTACATTAATTAAAATCTATAATTTATTGTATTTCCATACCAGTTTAAACAATAAGAATAGAATATTCTCTTCAAACCATAATGTAAACATGTTGATAAGCAAGGCCCTCCCTTTTTGTAAACATGTTGTTAATTAAATACCTTCTGTCATGTAAACATGTTGATAAACTATACCCTCCTTCCTCTGCGAAAATGTTTATTCACCCTCTGAACATATCCAATAACCGTTTCTCCACCCTATTAACATATCCAGTAACCCTTCATCCACCTTGTGAACATGTCCAGTAACCCTCTCTCTACCTTGTGAACATGTCAAGAAACCCATCTTTCCACCCTGTGAACATGTTGAGAAACCCATCTCTCCACCCTGTGAACATATCCAGTAACCCTCCATCCACCCTGTGAACATGTCCAGTAACCCTCTCTCTACCTTGTAAACATGTCAAGAAACCCATCTTTCGACCCTGTGAACATATCAAACATCCCTCCACCCCCCTGTGAACATGTTGAGAAACCCATCTCTCCACCCTGTGAACATATCCAGCAACCCTCTCTCCGCCCGGTGAACATACCCAGCAACCCTCTCTCCGCCCTGTGAACATACCCAGCAACCCTCTCTCCGCCCTGTGAACATACCCAGCAACCCTCTCTCCGCCTGTGAACATACCCAGCAACCCTCCATCCACCCTGTGAACATATCCAGCAACCCATCTCTCCACCTTGTGAACATGCTGGCAATCCTCTATGAACCACACACCAAAGAGCGCGCGCGCGCGTCATCTCCCATGTAGCGAGCAAGCGATTGAACAACCCTGGCGGATATAATTCACGTCCCGCTACGATGGCTCGGTCGGTGAAGTGAAGTCTCTCTTTAGCTCGCAATATCAGCTCCGACAGAGCGGGGCTCTCACGACTCAAAGAGGACAGGTTGTCTACGTTACAGCGACAAGGGGGGAAGGGACCGTTTTGCTGAAAAGGTGGAAAAATGGTGAACACGCCACTGCGTTAGAAAGAGGGAGGGTTAAAAGGAGAGCAAAGGGGAGGCTGGGTTTGCTGTTGTGCTGAGGTGAATTTATATTTCAAAGAATGGAACTTTATATTGAAAAAACGCTACAAGTAAGTTCACATTTGTTGAGACTTAATTGTGATGTACTTCAGTGATGTTTACGTAGTTTGAGATAGGTGATGTCCAAGCAAAACATTTGACGCCTGCATGAGGGGTTAGTCAGGGATTCTGTTGACGTCATGTAAGATAACTATGTTCCCTAAAATTAAATTATATATACATACATACACTAAATAAAACAACTAATTAATATATATTTTGAAACTGTAACACTTCATTTAATATATAGTATAATTCTGGTAGAAAGGACCACTTTTGACGATTACAAAAGTTACTACAATTTCAACGTCAAAACATATGTGGCTTCTATCGATATATTTTGATAGATCGTGTGAATATTTATAAAATAACACTAATTATGTAGTAACATTTTATTACTGTTGACCGTGAATAAATGGTTTTTACTATATATTAGTAGTTCTGTGAACAGTAGACCTCCCTCCATGTTATTATCGTTACTACAGTCTTACTAGTAGTTCTGTGAACATTAATCCCCGCTACCTTAGTGTTTTATCGTTACTGGAATATTTAAGATTTCGTTTTGAATTTAAAATTGAAGCATCTCCTATAATTTTAATTAGAAGTTGATATTTTTACTTGGTAATCAGGTTAGATATAAAAAGTGAAGTGTATATTCATTAGTACATTATATTCATAGATAACCGTTTTTCATGAGACTTAATACGTTGGTTTCAAAAAATATCTATATTAAAAATAATACGCCCTAGGTAATTGGTAGATTGCTTAGAATTGTAGATCCAAATAACATTAGACGACCTCTTAAATGAAATATTTTTTTTTTTAGCGGCCATCGTTGTAATGAAATAAATTTTTCCTTTCGTAATAATTCCAATCAAAAAATTCCCACCCTTAATTTTTTTCAAATTAATGAATAATTTCAAAATATAAAAATCGATGAAAACCACACGTGTTAGAAATCTTCTCACACACCTGGGTGGTCAACTATTTGTTTTTGTTTGTTTACAACGATTCTCTGTCGTCAACTTATATTTTACAATGTTCACTTATCCTCACCCCTGTTGCAAATACATGTGAAACATAACTTAGAGAACACTTTTTTTTCACTCCCCTTCCCTTCTGGAACATGACCGAAGCATGATGCATACATGGCGACATTGAAGGAAACGAAAAAGGCCACTATAATGATTTTTTTTTTCAAAACGTATATCCAAAAAGAAGGCTCCTACTTATAACCTTATTGTGCAATGGGCCGCGACATTTTGATCTTCAATTTTCACTCAATATTATTATTATTATTAGCACCGTGTCTCACTACCCGTTCGGGTTATACGCACTTACGCTAATGTGTAATGGTAGGGTGATTGTGAGATGAAATGAAGGACCTACAGTTTAACGTGTAACCCGAACCACGGTGGCGGCCTGGCATTCCACACATTCACAAGATGTCTTGTCAGAGGTGTAGGAAGGGTTTGGAAATCAGATAAATCTGTGCCGGGACCGAGGATTGAACCCCGGCCGCCAGCACAGAAGTCTGACACCTTACCCCTAGATCACCAGGTCACCCCACTCAATATTAATTATGATACAGATATTCAAATAATCTATAAAAACAAATTTATTCCACATAGCTGCTTTCACATATAAGTAGAATTAAAACCTGATCCTTTTCATCCTCACGCGAGATCCCCCCCGCCCCCCCAAAAAAAATCCCATCATCGAGGCCTCGCCAACCACGGCTTCCAACGCAGGACTCCAGGAGAAAGTATATCTCTTTACCATAATTAAACGGATAACCAGATCGAAAAACTTTGTACATACTTGTTACGACCTAGGGTCGAAGAGTATCCCTACTGAATTAAAAAAAAAATATTCGCGTATTTGACAGTTATCGTGGAACATACATCTGGAAAGACAGATGAAATGATAAATGGTCAAGTTAAAACAGGATTTTGCTACTCTTTGTCAAATATGTACTTTCTATCTGAATTTTACTAGAGTTACTCTTCATTAAAGAAGCACCGTGGGAAAAGTATTTACTTACTGGTATAACTTGTACTACTACTTCTACTATTACTACTACTACTACTACTACTACTACTATTACTATTACTACTACTATTACTACTACTATTACTACTACTATTACTACTACTACTATTACTACTACTACTATTACTACTACTACTATTACTACTACTACTATTACTACTACTACTACTATTACTATTACTATTACTACTACTATTACTACTACTATTACTACTATTACTATTACTACTATTACTATACTACTACTATTACTACTACTATTACTACTACTATTACTACTACTATTACTATACATATATATACTATTATACTACTACATTACTACTACTACTATTACTACTACTACTATTACTACTACTACTATTACTACTACTACTATCTACTACTACTACTACTATACTACTACTACTACTTTACTATTACTACTACTATTACTATTACTACTACTATTACTACTACTACTATTACTATTACTACTACTATTACTATTACTACTACTATTACTATTACTACTACTATTACTACTACTATTACTATTACTACTACTATTACTACTATATTACTATTACTACTACTATTACTACTATTATTACTATTACTATTACTATTATTACTATTATTACTATTACTATTAATACTATTACTATTACTATTACTACTACTAATACATATAATGGTAATAATAATACTTTTCTGCACCATATCTTACTAAACATTTGGCTTACACCCATATTTACATTAATGGGATCTAGACGAGGAAGGTATAACTTAGAGAAAGTGTACTCGAATTTTTGTGAGAGTAACGTGAAAAACTATTTTAAGGAAAAAACTTTATAAACTAGGCCGAGAATAAAACATTGTACTCCTTGTTATTGGTAAACCAGTCATGACAAGACTGATGCCTTTGTGCGTGTGACTGGCGATGCGGATGGGGTCCAACCTATGAAATATAATTTATAATTGTGAAAAAAATATTGAATTATCTTGTCCATACAACTGGATTATTTAATTTAATTTAAATATACCCAGAAAAGTAAATGCAGGCTCGGCCTATTGTACCCTTTTTTTTATAAAAATCGCCTTTGTACCCTGTAAGGCTACCAATGGTAACCCGCATCCCTTTAATTAGCAACACAGTAACTTTGTAAGATAATTACTCTCCTCACATGAATAAATGATGAGATGACTAGTGTGTGCCACCCCCCCCCCCTTAACCCCCGTAAAATAACTCGTTACGTCCACCTTAATGACGTGAAGGGTATACATTTATAAATTTACTACGGAGTGACTCGCTTTGGTGGTCGAATACTCTTAGGCGACATTCTTCCAATAGACTGGACTTCCGTTGACGGGGATATATTGGTTTGAATCTCGGTCGATCAAGTGTACTGAGGTGTGTTTTTCATAAAAATGTTGTACATCCACCTCCACGAAACATGCGGGCGCACTTCCTCTAAAATATATCTTAATCCTAGGTCGTCAGTATGAACATGCTGGTAGCCTGGATGAGTGGTAATACGTGGTACTACCCGGTTCGGTTGTCACGTGGTTCAAGGCGCTTCTCGTGCAGCAGACTAGACTGCCGATGACAGGGAGATTGAGATTCGAATTTAGGTCAGATGTGTTGAGGGTGGTTTTTCAAATTGGTTTTATACTATCCCGCCATGCAAATGCTGGTACACTTCCGATAAAAATATACTTTCTAGTCCCTAGTACACTAGAGTAATTAGTACAAACGTATAATCCGAATGGATACGTGATGATAAAAAAGTACGTGGTACACAATTGAAAAAAAAAATCAAATATTATATATTAAACGAATTTAAGGGGCTACTTTATTGAATTATACTCAGGGATGTATAAAGTGAGCTGAAGAATAACTTAACTACCAATAATGATCTAATATCAAATCACATATATAATGAAAACTCTGCCCATATCATTACGGAGCTTTCTCTCTCTCTCTCTCTCTCTCTTATATATATATATATATATATATATATATATATATATATATATTTGGACTAGTGACATCGTTTGTATCACACATTTAGATGTTGCCCCGAAGTAACGTTTTCTACTGGGCAATACTTATAGTTTTTTTGGGGGCAATTTAGTGCAAGCTAGAGGGAAACATTTTTTTAAAATCCCATTTTCTGAACTTACGAACTGTGAAATGAGCAATTTAACACCATCCTACAACTTGCTTAAGCCCCACAATTCCCAATTTAATATAATAAAATACCTTCTTATTTATATTTTTGAATCCACATTGAATCATTATGATCTGTAATAAAGCCATCGGATATCGAATATACATGAGTTTAAGTGGATCTTCATTTTGTTTGCTATTAATAAGTACTTGAAAGTTTAAATATAATAACAAAATTGCTCAGTTTTACAGGAAATTATAACTATTTTGTACTTTAGAATGTTACCTTCAAATTTTATTTGCGAAATTAATAGATATTAAAATTAAAATATTGAAATCATGAGATATATGTAATATTACATTTGATAGAATGGTATTTTGCGGGTTGAGCTACTATCTAACACTCGGGCATTGCTAACTCGTGTAACATTCTAACGCCGTGAGATAGAATACAATACTACTTTTGATACTGTTGTGTATTGCGGGTTGCGCCACCATCTAACCCACGGGGCATTGCTTACTCATGTAACATTCTAACGCCGTGAGATAGAATATAATACTACATTTGATACTGTTGTGTATTGCGGGTTGCGCCATCATCTAACCCACGGGGTATTGCATACTCGTGTAACATTCTAACGCCGTGAGATAGAATAACATACTACTTTTGATACTGTTGTGTATTGCGGGTTGCGCCACCATCTAACCCACGGGGCATTGCTTACTCGTGTAACATTCTAACGCCGTGAGATAGAATATAATACTACATTTGATACATATGTGTATTGCGGGTTGCGCCACCATCAAACACACGGGGCATAGCTTAATTGTGTAATATTTCAACGCCGTGAGATAGAATACAACACTACATTTGATACAGTTGTGTATTGCGGGTTGCGCCACCATCTAACCCACGGGGTATTGCATACTCGTGTAACATTCTAACGCCGTGAGATAGAATAGAATACTACATTTGATACTGTTGTGTATTGCGGGTTGCGCAACCCTCTAACCCACGGGTCATTGCTTACTCATGAAACATTCTAACGCCGTGAGATAGAATACAATACTACATTTGATACGGTTGTGTATTGCAGGCTTTGCTACCATTAAAACACAGAGCACTGATAAACTTTATTTAAAATTCTAATTACGTGATAACAGAGCACAAACCTACGATTTTACTTTTGAGTAATTATAAATTTATCATTTTCATATAAAAGGGAACTATATGATTAATAAATGAATGCGTGAATATTTGTGTACTCCAAATCATTGCTACATCAAACCTTTCTTAAAGATTGGCATGTATAAATTCTTATACATAATGTTGCTATTTTGTTTCCATATGGAAAAATTTGTTATTATTTTTACTACTCTACAGTAGTTTTATTTGTAGAATACCAATGTTTTTACAAGTTTGTCACATTTTGACCCAACTGTTATTTAACTTCTTAACCTATGAACAAGAAATGAAAAAGAGAAAATGCACGCACATTAAGGTGAAGAAGCATTGTGAAAATTTAAGTATAATATCACCCTTCTACGCGACCAACCAAGATTTGAACCTCAACCTCATCGTCATCGGCAATTCATTCTATTGCGACACAAAGACTTAGATCACGTGTCTACCAGTATAGAGGCACGTGTATATAATTATGTTAATGTGGATATTTTTTTTAATAAAAGTAATGTATATATATGTATATTTAGTATAGGACTAACGCTCAGTGGTCTATAGCATACATAGAAGTATATATTATTCATTATACAATGAAGTATATATACTATAGTTTGGATAGTTATACGCTGATTAGGGCTTAACTCGATGGGTGGTTTGATGCGCTTCCCATCCATCTACGATTTACTCCGAACTTCGCCTGGTTATTGCTGCCCGCACCATTTGGTAGTAAGAACATGTACTAGGGAATTAAAAATATATGGCAGTTTCCTGAAGCCTTCCACACTGAAATTGTACGAGTGAGGGAGGCAAAAATTAATTGATTTTGCTGGAAAGGTATTTTAACAAACCTTTCAGGGATCTTTTTTACATGTCCCGATCGATACAGGACTGATGGTTTTACTTTCCTTTCGAATTAAGTTGTGTTATGGATTTTCATCGCTCAGCAAATATCTGTTGACCTCAGATGGGTTTGAACCCACGATCCTGAGGAGAGCGTTTTACCTCACAGGCCATTGAGGTCGAGAGTAAATTGTTGGTCCAAACTACGAGTATATAGGCATAGTAAACGGTGGTTTTGGCTCAAAGCGTTGATTTGAATATTATATATATATAATCACCGCGTCTTACTACCAGTTCGGGTTATACGCTTTAGGTACTAATTAAGCTTATGAATTGGGAATTGTGAAGGTCGAATTAGAGGAAGTGAACCCGAATTTGCGTGGAGGGAGAGTGGAAAACCATTGAGGAAAAACCACTCCCAGTTCACCCGATAGAGATTCGAACCTCGATCTCCCCGTCCTTGGCGGTCGAGCTCAACACGACTAGCGCGTTAGCCAACTACGCCACCGAGGCGGGATATTTATTATAAATAACCATTGCTTTAAACAGAAATAGATCTCATTTTAGAGTGATATCACTCTGCTGCTGCTTAAAATTACCTTCCTCGTGGTTTACATCTCAGTTATTCCTTCTTTCTATTTTCACTCAAGACTCCTCAAGCGAAAGCAACTGCAAATTTTATCAGTGGCAGAAAGATAGTAAAAAATAAAACCAATAGAAATAAATTTATTTTTCTCTCCATAGAGTGGGTTGTTATAGATTCTAAAAAAAAAAAAAAAAGTTCGCTTTCTTTACTGTTTGTATTGAACAGCTGAGGCATTTTTCCATGGGTTGACACAGACCACACACTTAGAGTAGATTATTTCTTAGTTGGTTTCCATTAAAATATCCTCTTGATTTTTCCTTATAAAGTAAATAAATACCTTTCTTTATAAAAAAAATTTCATTCATTCTCGTTAAAGAAAATGAAAGATATAAGAATACGCTTAGCTGTTGTACTACTTTTTATATTAATTTAGCAAAGTTGAGACTTAATTTAATCAGCCTTAAAATCTACCCAACACTGATCACTGAGCATATAATTTGTAGTTTTTATTCAACTTTTTGTAATTAAGAGATACATTATTTATGTCCTTTGTAAATTGAACCTTTATTTGTTTAACAGTTGAACAAACTTATCGAGGCTTTGTTTTAACTGGACCATTTGGAATCTCTGTGTCTTTCCGAATCTTTGATAGGAGATAAATTTTCAAATTCTTAAACCAATTTTAACAAAATTTGCCAGACACCTTCTTTGAACGTAGGCCAAACAACGTATATACTCTACATGGGGTTTGGTTACAGTTATCGGTTTCAAGATTTGCGACCACTCAAGAGAAACTATCAAACTAAAAGCCATTTAAGAGATTTTAATTCATAATTTTAAACAGTTTTTAAAGTGTATTGTAAGAAAAAATTTTACTTTTTTTTGCGAGACTGATGTCTTAAATCACGTAAACAATTTAATTTTCTATAAATAATCTACTATTCAATAGCTTTCTGTCTAATTTGATTACCAAAGGACAATATTAACTTCAAAACCAAGGAGAAATTATGGTAGGTATTTCTACTTGAAATAAAAAGATAAAGCTTAAGATTATGGTAAAAAATAAGAAGATTATACAATTATTCACATTACGTAATTATTATTTTTTGAATGACCAAAGCGAGGTCTACTGTTCATATAATTACTTGTAATCAGTAATGTAATTATGAAGTCTCATTTGTTTGATATATATAGGGGATATATGACGTTTTGAAAAAACTCACAATAGTTAGTAATTTATTTTGTTGTTGCTAATAGTTGTTGGTTTTATAAATGAATATATAAGGGGTGTATATGTTTATATATACTTATATTGACAGTAAAAATATTGGATTTATATAATTACAGTACTTCTGCAACCATCGATCTAGTTTAAAAACTTTTATTACTGGCAAGCTTAAACTATTTAGGTATTGAGACAAAAAACTCAACTAGCTTCTAAATAATTTCCAGCTCTTTGGCTTAAAGTGATGGAAAATACTTAACTCTAATTTATGAAACTCAGTAAAACGTAAGTATAATAAATTGACTCAACAATTGACTCTTAATATTAAAGTCGATTAAGATAACCATAAAGTTTGGGTAACTATATTGCACTAACTTTCTCATGTAGTCCTATATGTATATATATATATACATATACATGAGAAAGTTAGCGTAATATAATCGGGTGAAGGCTGCATCATATTGTAACCAATCAAGTTAAGCTTTCTAACTTTCCGCGTATACAGATTGTATAGTCTGTTTTATTTAACTATATAAACGAGTACATTAGCATAGTAAACTTATGTGGAAATTCATAAGTGACTCAATAGTCTCGGCATATCTTCACCACAATATCGGGGGGTGGAGAAGTTTCTTTTTCTCGTTACATGGAAAAAGGTTAAGCATTATTACAAGATGAATTGCAAACCAAATTACGTTACTCTATCTGTATTTTCGTGCGATATACTTTAAATAAGATGTTCAGACTTGCCCTAACATACAAAACCAAACAAAAATGAAACGCAAAACTAACATTCATCTTAAAATACCAATATTGAAGATAAAAAATATCTTGGTAAAGTTAAATTTCAAATATATATATATCATACTTTTATGTTGTATTTTATTGTACAATCATTTCAGTTGAAGATCATATACCGTTACTTTATTTCGTTTTATTTATATACTTACATAACTTTTGGTATGAAATAAGTTTTGATAATGCCTGGTGACCTGGTGGTCTAGGGGTAAGGTGTCAGACTTCTATGCTGGCGGCCGGGGTTCAATCCTCGGTCCCGGCACAGATTTATCTGATTTCCAAACCCTTCCTACACCTCTGACAAGACATCTTGTGAATGTGTGGAATGCCAGGTCACCACCGTGGTTCGGATTCCACGTTAAACTGTAGGTCCTCCATTTCATCTCACAATCACCCTACCATTACCCATTAGCGTAAGTGCGTATAACCCGAACGGGTAGTAAGACGCGGTGCTAATAATAATAATAATAATTTGATAATGCCTCCATAGGGATGGTGATAAACATATTCAAGTCTTCCGCAAATACAGTAAAGATATAAATTGAAGTTTTGTTGAACGACATACAGTAGATGCTATCAAAAAGAACCACACATCTAAACCAAGCTGTGTGATATTACAAAATGGCTTATTTTATTGTTCATTTGGCACGTGATAGTCGAAGACAAAAGTTAGTTCATTTTATAAAAATATATATTATATTGAACTAATTAAAGTACACTTTCTAAAAAAAAATCTCATTAAAATACGACCTATTCCCACAATTTACTTAGCCTTACACCTTCATTATGTACTAATCTGATGTCATGAAAAAATAACATATATTAATAAAATATTATATATATTCCTTATCCGCAACCGGGATCGAACTGGGTTTCACTTAGACTTATAGTAAAACCAATATAGATTCTTAATCACTGAAACAGACTTCAACTACCATACAAATATATTCAAAAATTTATATATGTACTGACTTTCTAATTTTATAGATTAATTAGATAAAATATATAGTGAAAAAAAATCGGGAATTATTTATCGTAAATTAATAGTTTTGTTTGTTAAGTGGGAATTTAATATAATAATTTAGCTGTGTTCTAAAATCATATATGCTCCATTATGTAACTGAACTGTATACTCCATCGTGACAGTATGTCAAAAAATAAAAAATAATTAAAAAAATAGTATATCACCTGAAGATAATTTTATAGATGAATTAGTTGTCCATCTTTTAGCTTGCCGTTTCAAAGACATTTCCGAACTTTTACCCTACTTATATTTATTAATTTTTAAATAGTTATTATTTAATGCTAAAATACGCAAATAATATTTTTTATCTTATAACCCAATTTTAAAAAGGATTTTCCAGAATATTTCTGTACCATTTTGTAAATAAAAAAATATTAATATCCAAGCAAATAGTTATAAAATTACTTTGTATGCTAGTCCTTCTGTTTTCATTTAAATTTAGTGAAAATGGCATGTTTCCCTGATAAAGTGGATTCTGGTACTTATATACCATATTTCGATACGTTTTAAAGAGATTGTAGTCAGCCAGGAAGTGATAAACATTTATTCATATTCAATAAAACTATAATATTTAGTTCATACATACACAAAATTGCTGTACTCGGTCTATAAATTCTATTTAATTCGAATACCAGTCGGATATATAAGATGATTTTTTCTTAATGGTTTCCCACTCTCCTTCCATGCTACCGGTAGATTACCTTTAAAATGCTTCCTTCCTCATCTCAACCTATCATCTATGCGTATAACTTGAACAGGTATTAAGACGCAGGTATATAAACAAAAACTATACCCGTTGTTTAGTCCTCAATTTACCTGTTATAGTGGTTAATTAAAATAAGAGATTTTGACTAAACTTGTAAACAAAAATGGTTTTTTCTAGGCGTTCTGTCTTACAACAGGTTCACTCCTTTTGTCAGTGAACTTAGATCGCCAATGCGTCCTTTTCTCTGCTTCCTCCTTTAACTCCCAGAATTCTCTTCCTTCCTTCAAGTCATCCAATATTTGAACCCTCCTCCTTTCTAAGTTCTTCTTTCCCTAAACCCTGCCTTTTATGACGTCTTGCAGAAGACAGTTCTTCCTAAGGATGTGTCTAATTCAGTTTGCTTTGCACCAAAGAATCACATCCAAAGTGGTTCTCTTTTCACTCAGACTATACGGCTCAATATTATAGTCTCCGATTTAAAATGCAATCTTCCTGCTTAAAGTGCTACTGCTAAGCGTGCAGTATTAGGTGTAATGTTCTAGGATAGGTTATACGTTATGAGTATATATAATAAGTATGTTTATAAAGTTCACATTAAACAGGGGGAGCGGAATTGTATCCATTCGGAATGGTATCCATTCCGATAGTTTTGTAATAAACTGCTTTTGTGAAAATCCTGAATTGTATCCACTGGAATTATATCCCCCAAAACCTGAATCGTACCCCCTCGGAATGGTATCCATTCCGATAGTTTTGTAATAAACTGCTTTTGTGAAAATCCTGAATTGTATCCACTGGAATTATATCCCCCAAAACCTGAATCGTACCCCCTCGGAATGGTATCCATTCCGATAGTTTTGTAATAAACTGCTTTTGTGAAAATCCTGAATTGTATCCACTGGAATTATATCCCCCAAAACCTGAATCGTACCCCCTCGGAATGGTATCCATTCCGATAGTTTTGTAATAAACTGCTTTTGTGAAAATCCTGAATTGTATCCACTGGAATTATATCCCCCAAAACCGGAATCGTATCCCCTCGGAATGGTATCCATTCCGATAGTTTTGTAATAAACTGCTTTTGTGAAAATCCTGAATTGTATCCACAAATGGCCGACTTGAGTTTTAACAGAAGGAACGTTTAACGTAAAAGCTTTGTCACAATTCTGGTAGAGGGCAGCAGGATGGAATCTTCTTAACTTACTACTTGTATACTAGAGTGCAGACAAATCCAATCAAATTATTTAAATAAGTTTAAGTAATTAATTGAAATTCGTAGACTCATATAAGGCTGCCAACATTACATAGAATATTAAAAAGCATAGCGTTATAAATTATTTATGATTTCCAATTAAGAGGATATTCGTATCCTAAATCAGCCAGTCCTGCTCGATTATACACTTTAGGCCAGGGGAACAGAAGTTAAACGTATGGACATTAGGAGCACCTTTTAGAAAATATAAACAAATTGTTTGCAGTCATCATTGATAAGATTTTACTCTATTTCACTGTTATTTATAGATATTGACTATCTTTGTATTAATATTATCACTGTTCACCATAGTTTTTATTTTGTTTCCTTGAAGATGATTCAAAAATTCATTTGTAATCAAATCGATATATGAGAATTTAAAATAACTTTGTCATTAGTGCTCTAATTCTCTTTTCAAGTGGCCTGTTTAAGTATTTTCTTAAAAACGAAGTATTCATTCTCTTTAAAGATTGCAGTGCATATTAGAAAATTAATTTGCAACCTTTTTTAACATGTAAGCTTTTAACATATCATTCAATACATCATAGGGAATATTTTCATAACTCAGGTTTGGAGGTAATAATAGTAATAAAGTGAAAGACAATTAGTGTCAAGTCAAGGGTTTTACCTGAACAGGATATAAATGGAATGGACGAAGGGGAGTAGCTGGGCTTACAAAAAAAGACGTCCGTGAAGTTGGCACCTACACTTTTAAAAAATCGAGTTTTTACGATTACAATCGTTTGTTCTTCGTTTGTTCCGGATTGTTCCGTATTCGTTCTTGCACAAATGAAACGTGAACTTGTGACTATTTGTTTACTCGTGAGGGGCCAACTTAACGGTAGCCCCCCCCCTCTCCCCACTTTTAGAAAATCAAAGTTTTTATGATAGCAATCGTTTGTTCATCGTTTGTTCCGGATTGTTCCGCAAAAAAATTCGTTTGTTCCATTTTGATAAGCCCACAAATGATATGTTTACATGAAGGGGGGGGGGGGGGTGACGGAACTTAACGGAAGTCCCCGCCACTTTCTAAAATTCAAGTATTTATGATCGCAATCGTTTGTTCTTTGTTTGTTTCGGATTGTTCCCCAAGAAGTTTCGTGAAGTTGGCCCCCACAATGTAAACATATCATTTGTAAGCCTATCAAAACGGAACAAACGAATGCAATCATAAAAACTTTTATTTTTAAAAGTGGGAGGGCCAACTTCACGAACGTCAAAAAAAGATGGAAAGATAAATAATGCCAAAAATGGGTTGGGGAGGAGAGGGAGAGGTGATTCGGATAACAAATACTCTTGAAATCTCCCTGAAAATAGGAATTTAAAATTACCCGTTCCCAAACTCACTCAAAATAATAGAGCTCTCTATCTGGAACTGAATCAAAAATGGCAACCTCTCACAGCCCTAAATAATAATAGTAAATATAGGTTCATGGCTTTTTTTATGTTATTGATATTAATAAGTGTGTGAATAATCAATTATAATCATTTTTAAAAACATTTACTTCTAGATATTAACAAAGGTTTGTACCAGCTAAGCTAATATGGTCACACACACATATATATATATATATATATATATGATAAAACTATATACAACTAGCTACAACTTGATTCACCATGACTAATATCGGGGATCAAAACTCGCCGGATTGATTCACCATGACTAATATCGGGGATCAAAACTCGCCGGATATATATATATATATATATATAATCCGGCGAGTTTCGATCCCCGATATTAGTCATGGTGAATCAAGTTGTAGCTAGTTGTATATAGTTTTATCATCCTAGCTACAACTAGGATGATAAAACTATATACAACTAGCTACAACTTGATTCACCATGACTAATATCGGGGATCGAAACTCGCCGGATGTTTCGAGATAATTTTGACTAAATGATTTTCCACTTTATCTACATACAAATGTAGATACACTTTCTCTAAATTATACCTTTCTCATACTATCCCTAAAGTGTGAACACGAAGTTAGTTCATAAGGCTATTGAGACGTGAAGAATTGAAAAAGTAGTAGACATTTCAGTCAAGACCTTTATAGAAATCTTTAAAAAACTTTTGATTTGATTTGTGGAAATAATTTTTTCTTTCTCGCACCCCTCGGTTAGAGAAAGTATTGATATCGTAAAAAAAAAGCTTGAAATTTTGATAAATATCGACGTTTCATGGCCCCCTGAAACAGAAAAATATATTTTAGCGATGCCGCCTGTCTGTGTGTTTGTATCTGTGCATAGAGCCTAAACCATTTCATCGATCAAGCTGAATTAACGGCACGCTAGTTTGGTTTAACTGATGAGGTCAGGATTCATATTCTGACTGGCGGTTCTGGGATTGATTTTCCCTAAATAATTTTCCACTCTCCCTCCTTGCAACTCCGGTAAACTTAATCTTAATTCAACCTTTTTCGTCCATAACACATTAGCGAAATTAGTACACATGTTTATAACCCAAACGCATAGTAAGATGTGGTGCTAAATTTTTTATAGCCCTGATTAATAAGAATATTATAAAATTAAAATTTAAAAACCAGGATATTAATACTTGTAGGCCATCAAGGGGTCGCGATGGTTTCAAAGACCAACATTGATTTCAAATAATTTCCGCCTTTGGTTTAAAAAGTGATGGAAAATACTTAACTCTAATTTATGAAACTCAGTAAAACTAAGTATAATAAATTGACCAAACAATTGACTCTTATATTAATGTCTATTAAGATAACCATAAAGTTTGGTACATATTGCACTAACTTTCTCAGTAGTCTATATGTTTATACATACAATAAATGAGAAAGTTAGTGAATATAATCGGTGAAGGCTGAATCATATTGTAACCAATCAAGTTAAGTTTTCTAACTTTCCGCGTATAGATTGTATATCTGTTTTATTTAACTATATAAACGAGTACATTAGCATAGTAAATTTATGTGGAAATTCATAAGTGACTCAATAGTCTCGGCATATCTTCACCACAATATCGGGGGTGGAGAAGTTTCTTTTTCTCGTACATGGAAAAGGTTAAGCATTATTACAAGATGAATTGCAAACCAAATTACTTACTCTATCTGCATTTTCGTGCGATATACGTTAAATAAGATGTTCGGACTTGCCCTAACATACAAAACCAAACAAAAATGAAACGCAAAACTAACATTCATCTTAAAATACCAATATTGAAGATAAAAAATATCTTGTAAAGTTAAATTTCAAATATATATCATACTTTTATGTTGTATTTTAGTGTACAATCATTTCAGTTGAAGATCATATACCGTTACTTTATTTCGTTTTATTTATATACTTGCATAACTTTTGGTATGAAATAAGTTTTGATAATGCCTGGTGACCTGGTGGTCTAGGGTAAGGTGTCAGACTTCTATGCTGGCGCCGGGGTTCAATCCTCGGTCCCGCACAGATTTATCTGATTTCCAAACCCTTCCTACACCTCTGACAAGACATCTTGTGAATGTGTGGAATACCAGGTCACCACCGTGGTTCGGATTCCACGATAAACTGTAGGTCCTTCATTTCATCTCAAAATCACCCTACCATTACCCATTAGCGTAAGTGCGTATAACCCGAACGGGTAGTAAGACGCGGTGCTAATAATAATAATAATAATTTGATAATGCCTCCATAGGATGGCGATAAACATATTCAAGTCTTCCGCAAATACAGTAAAGATATAAATTGAAGTTTTGTTGAACGACATACAGTAGATGCTATCAAAAAGAACCACACAGCTAAACCAAGCTGTCTGATATTACAAATGGCTTATTTTATTGTTCATTTGGCACGTGATAGTCGAAGACAAAAGTTAGTTCATTTTATAAAAATATATATATTATATTGAACTAATTAAAGTACACTTTCTAAAAAAAATCACATTAAAATACACCTATTCCCACAATTTACTTAGCTTACACCTTCATTACGTACAAAATCTGATGTCATGAAAAAAGAACATATATTAATAAAATATTATATCTATTCCTTATCCGAAACCCGGGGATCGAACTGGGTTTCACTTTTAGTAAAACCAATATAGATTCTTAATCACTGAAACAGACTTTAACTACCATACAAATATATTCCAAAATTTATATATGTACTTTTCTTTCTAATTTTATAGATAATTAGATAAAATATATATTGAAAAAAAATCGGGAATTATTTATCGTAAATTAATAGTTTTGTTTGTTAAGTGGGAATTTAATATATTAATTTAGCTGTGTTCTAAAATCATATATGCTCCATTATGTAACTGAACTGTATACCCCATCGTGACAGTATGTCAAAAAATAAAAAATAATTAAAAAAATAGTATATCACCTGAAGATAATTTTGTAGATGAATTAGTTGTCCATCTTTTAGCTTGCCGTTTCAAAGACATTTCCGAACTTTTACTCTACTTATATTCATTAATTTTTTAAAAAGTTATTATTTAATGCTAAAATACGCAAATAATATTTTTTATCTTATAACCCAATTTTAAAAAGGATTTTCCAGAATATTTCTGTACCATTTTGTAAATAAAAAATATTAATATCCAAGCAAATAGTTATAAAATTACTTTGTATGCTAGTCCTTCTGTTTTCATTAAATTTAGTGAAAATGGCATGTTTCCCTGATAAAGTGGATTCTTGGTACTTATATACCATATTTCGATACGTTTTAAAGAGATTGTAGTCAGCCAGGAAGTGATAAACATTTATTCATATTCAATAAAACTATAATATTTAGTTTCATACATACACAAAATTGCTGTACTCGGTCTATAAATTCTATTTAATTCGAATACCAGTCGGATATATAAGATGATTTTTTCTTTAAAGGTTTCCCACTCTCCTTCCATGCTACCGGTAGATTACCTTTAAAATGCTTCCTTCCTCATCTCAACCTATCATCTATGGGGTATAACTTGAACAGGTATTAAGACGCAGGTATATAAACAAAAACTATACCCGTTGTTTAGTCCTCAATTTACCTGTTATAGTGGTTAATTAAAATAAGAGATTTTGACTAAACTTGTAAACAAAAATGTTTTTTTTCTAGGCGTTCTGTCTTACAACAGGTTCACTCCTTTGTCAGTGAACTTAGATCGCCAATGCGACCTTTTCTGTGCTTCCTCCTTTAACTCCCAGAATTCTCTTCCTTCCTTCAAGTCATCCAATATTTGAACCCTCCTCCTTTCTAAGTTCTTCTTTCCCTAAACCCTGCCTTTTATGACGTCTTGCAGAAGACAGTTCTTCCTAAGGATGTGTCTAATTCAGTTTGCTTTGTACCAAAGAATCACATCCAAAGTGGTTCTCTTTTCACTCAGACTATACGGCTCAATATTATAGTCTCCGATTTAAAATGCAATCTTCCTGCTTAAAGTGCTACTGCTAAGCGTGCAGTATTAGGTGTAATGTTCTAGGATAGGTTATACGTTATTAGTATATATAATAAGTATGTTTATAAAGTTCACATTAAACACCTTAATTTAAAAAAATAGTTATTTGATTTTTTTTTATTACCCCCTCTTACTACGTATTTAGTTTGAATGCATATAAATGATAATAATTATAATTGTCTAAAGATGAGGAAGGAAACATTTTAAAGGTAATGCACCCTCATTTTCATGGAAGGAGAGTAAGAAACTTTTTAGGAAAAAACACCATTATTAGACTATACCGGGATTAAAATCCCGATCTCCTTGTCATCAACAGGCCAGTATAACACGGCCTTAGACGTCTTTTTAATGATTGATTTTTGGACTGTGAAATGACCAAGTATTGATACCATGAAGGCAAGATGTTATAGATCACGGGCTCCCACGGGTATCCCTAACATCAGAAAAAATTACATGTCGGAGCTCTAATAAAAAATGTATAAACAAATATTATGAACCTTTAATAAATACAATTGAAATTTACAAACATCGGAATATAAAACAAATGGAAAACATCAAATGTTCTGGCTGAGCCTTTAGCGAACGTACTTAATTCATATTTGAAAAAAATAATTGGAAATCATAATTACCGATGCTATTTTATATTGTGATAAAACAAATTATGTTCAAAAATGCTTCATGAAGCCTGAAATAACTATGACGGAGCAAAGAATATAAAACTTTATTATAGATGATAGAGCATTATTTTACTGTCTATGGTACACAACTACAGTTCAAATGTTTTTATTGTTCTTACTACCCATCCGAGATAAAGATATTTAATCATAATAAAGAGATAAGATTGTTAAGGTGCTCGTAGAATTTCGAGCTAGTGTACCTATATTTACTTTCAGGAGGGGTGGGAAACCTTTGATAAATAATAAAATACCTAAGTACACCCAGCTGCGACTCGAATCATGACCTCCCAGGTATCATAAGGAATACCAGACTATCCTCTCATGAAGTTTAACTTTACGTCGTTGAGACACGTCCGATCCACATTTTAATCTGTCAAAACTGGTTGAACCATTTTTTCTCAAACAAATTGAATACTGTTTTTTTTTAACTCTTCTTTGGAATGGAATTTAAAATTCTAGACTGTATGGTTTTTAGGCTGGTGCTGTCTATATTTTTTTTGAACCCTTTTTTTCTGTGTGGAAATTGTTACAAGTCGAAAACGTCAAGTGAAGCGTTTCGCATAGTGATTATTTGCCTTTAACTCTTCTCATTCTCAATGTTTGTTATCTCTCTCACGATTTTAAAAGATTTTTTTTTTATCCCTATCGAATCTAAATCTAAATTTTATTGAGTGTTTGTGAAGTTAAGATAAAGGAAATAAAATAGAGAAGAATACTAATATGAGTGAGTAAAAAGAAAGAGCATGTAAACAAATGAAAGAGTTTGAAAAATAGCTCTACGTTGATTTCTCTCTTTTTCTTCCGCTCTCTCTCTCTCTCTCTCTCTCTCTATATATATATATATATATATATAAAGTAAACGTGTACGTCATTTGTTTAAATCTTTTCTTTAAAACGTCATACTGTGAACCAGCGTTGCTTTGTCAGCGTCGGCGTCTTTATTCAAAAGTATTATTTAGATTCTGTTCATTATTAGAAGAAGACGTGTATTAATCACAACTTGTGGAATGTGTTGAATGCCCAAGCCTCTACCGTGGTTCGGATCCCACGTTAAACTGTAGGTCCTCCATTTCATCTCACAATCACCCTACCATTACACATTAGCGTAAGTGCGTATGACCCGAACGGGTAGTTAACGCGGTGCTAATAATAAAAAAAAATAAAAATAAAAAAATACCAGTTTTGTATTAAATAGTAATATACTAGTCAGAAAAAAGGCATTTTAGATGGTTATTTGATATAAGAAAATAGTTATATTAACTATCATACAAAGAAGGGGTGAAAGTAAATTTTTTTTTTTTTTTTAGCACATTGTCCTACTACCAGATTAGTTTATATGATTATGTACTAATTCACGCTAATAGTTTAAGGGATAGTAAAGGCTACTTTTGTAGGAAGTGTACCCTCATTTGGGTGGAAGGAGAGTGGAAAACTATTTTGGAAAACTATCCTCAGTACACCCGAACCAGATTCGAACCTTGATATACTTGTCATGGGCAGTCTAGTCTACTGTGAGAGTAGATATGATGTTAGACCATACGATTTTCGGGGCTTGTTAGTCCCAAATTAGACCCCCAGTTAGTACAGTAATGGATTATTTGTAAATAAAAGTGTTTCCAATTTAGTATTCAAGGTTTGATTTATAAAGTATGGTTAAATGTTCATAGGAAGGACTTTTTAGAAAGTATAAAAATTCTTTCTTACAAGATTTATACTATTTTACTATATATTTAGTATTAATTTATTAGTAATGATAAAGAACTTTAGATAAAGTGTCAACTGTAGATCACATGGCATGGCGTATGGATAAGTGAAGGTAGATTTAGTAATTCTTCTAGCTGTCAGATAAGGTTCTTCCAATGAAAATTAGAGTGCTATGTTGTTAATTGTTTCCTACGTTTCGTTCATTCGTTCCATAGGTGGTTTTTGTCTTCTCGATACGTTCCCATATCTCGGTGTTACCCACAACGGCTGATTAGGAGATGCAAAAGGGGAGGTGGAGGACGGGCTGATACGTATGAGGAGAAAACGTGGCAGAAATTTTGAGTGACCTTCATTTACACGTTAATCATGTTTTCATTTCTAATCAAGATTATAGCGTCGCAATTGGGCCCCAAGAAGGATTATACCTCCCTTTCCTTTTTCAAACATATATATATATATAATTACTACTATGCCCCTATCTCCCATCGTCAGAGGTATGTTCACAAATAAAAGTTTGTGTCCATTTGTTGTTTTTTAAATAGTTTGTTAATCAATAAAGTTACTGACAACCAAGACAACCAATGTCATGAAGGGTTGTCTGTATGAGACGATTTTGTCAAAATTGTGCTGTGATTTCTCCCCTATTTGACCTCCTATTTGTCAAATCATACATAAGATCTTTAGAGTTTTATCAGTGTGAGAAGACTTTGTTAAAACTGTACCTGTGATAATTTCTCTCCTACCCATGTCCTATTTGACCCACCATATCTTTAGAGTGTTACCAGGATAAGCATATCCTATTAAAATTCTACCTGTGATAATTTCTACTCTAATATGTTCCCATTTGACCAACCATATATAGTTATTTTATAGTGTTGCCAGTGTGAGCAGATCTTGTTAAAATTGTATTTGTGATAATCTATCTCCTGCTCAGTTCCACTTCTGTTTCCTTTACTTACATCTATTTATTACAACAGAAATCAGTCCTTAGATCACTCTAGTAACAACTTACACGATTTGAGCAAATCTTCACTGTGGCTGAGGTATTCACTGTCAAACCATCACTTGATTCCAGTCCAACGTGTGAACGGATTCTGCCGTGGTAGTAGCCATCACTCTATGTCATGATTAATACAGAAGTGACTTTACTGATCTTCGAGTGAATGAGGCTTAAGGTGGGGTGGAAGGGGACGTGAGAAGAGGTCGGTGTTTTCGCAGTCTTTATGGAAAAACTTTTTGTTCCAAAATAAATAAAGTATTTCTTCAATAGAAACATAGTGTACTTTTCTTCACATGTTGATATCAACAGTTTAAAAAAATATATATCTCATGAGCGTAGCGGCGTTATCTAATAAAATATTTAGAAGAAAATAAAATGTTGTCATTAATTTCCGGAACAGCCTTGACAAATATTCAACAACTGTTGAGGTCACTATGTGAAGAAAATTAAATTATATGTTTCTACTAAAGAATTATTCGATTTATTTTGACCTAAAACCTATTTTGATATGAAAACTGCAAAAACACTGGATTTGTCTCTCATCCACTTTCATCCTACCTTAACTCACTTTCACTTCTATACTAACTCAATGGCTTTAGTGTTGAGCGTACTAATAAAAATAATTAATACGATGGAACGCACAGATTTTCTCTCTCTCGTATCTTATCTTATAATAGATACATTCACAATCATAAGGTTTGTGAAACTAGATAATATACATTAGTGCAGAAACACTCCACCAAAGAGCGTATATAAACTAATATTCTCTGTTACATCATATTTAGAAAAAAGGGACATGTTTGTTCCCTAAAGAACATAAGCCAATTTCAATGTTCAAAGACTTCCATTATATTTATATATTTGATAATATCTCAGAAGTTACAGTATTGATTTTATAAAAATCTCTTTCACCAATTTTTTTTTCTATTTTTAATAGTACTTTAACTTTATAATGATAAGTTATTTAAGATAGTTTTTTTTAGCCCCACGTCTTACTTTCCATTTGGGTTATATATGTTTATTTATTAATTACGATAATAGGCTGGAAATAAGGGGGATAGGGGGGGGGTTGAATTTAGAAGATGTATAACCTGTTTTAATGGAAAGTGTGGGAAAATTATTTAGGAAGCCCACCCTGAATACAATCGACCAGGATCGAACCACGATCTCCCCGTTATCAGCAGTCTAATCTATTGCGAGAGTAGTGCATTAGATCACGTGGAAAAAACTGGTACGAATTTGTAATCAAAATGGTTAAAATAGGTTTTGAGATTTTTTCTATCTCTTTTTGCCCTTCAGTCTACTCTTAATTTTATAGTTGGATATTTAATGCCAAAATATACTGTGGGAATCTTATGAAAACCTTAAATGCCAAGATTTTGACCTATCATTAAAATGGTTTTGGCTCTAGGTCAAGTTATTGGGACAGACACACAAACGGCATCGCAAAAACACCCTTTTCAAGGGGTCATGGAACGTCTACATACATAAATACCTAAAAGAGCCGTTCCCTTATGAGGTAGGCAATAAACTGTGAATTTAGCTTAATAAACAACTTAATGCAACCACACTAACTTTCTCCACACTCCTTGCATACTCCCTTCGCTTCAACAACATCCATACACCAAGCTATCAATGTTCTTTTATCCTTAAAACACTTAAAGTTTATCTTTTTCACACATTCATCTACCACATTTGGCCACGTCTTACATGGCCTAACTCTTCCTTTTGATCCACACACCCGCCTCGGTGGCGTAGTAGGCTAACGCGCTTGTCGTGTTGAGCTCGACTGCTGAGGACGGGGAGATCGAGGTTAGAATCTCGGTCGGGTGAACTGGTGGTGGTTTTTCCAAATGGTTTTCCACTCCACGCAAATGCGGGTTCACCTCCTCTAATTCAACCTTCCCAATTCATAATCCATTAGGTAATTAGTACTAAAGCGTATAACCCGAACGGGTAGTAAGACGCGGTGCTAAATATTGATCCACACATTCTAGCTTCATATAGTCTCTTCGTCACTCGATCCACACTCATCCTCTTAACACGCCCAAACCAATGTAAGATGCTTCCTTCACACTGACCTATTGGTTTCCTTTCAGACCACGCGCCTTCAGCGCCCATTCATCACTGACTCTGTCCAAACGAGTTTTTCCACATAACATTTTCCAATTCCTTCCTGACAAGACTTCTTGTGAATGTGGGGAATGCCAGGTATCCGCCGTGGTTCGGATTCCACGTTAAACTGTAGGTCCTTCATTTCATCTCACAATCACCCTTCCATTACACATTAGCGTAAGTGCGTATAACCCGAATGGGTAGTAAGACGGGTGCTAATAATCAAATCTTAGATAGCTCATTCCAACAGCATTCACTTTGCTCTTGTGTTTCTCCTGACAAACCCACGCTTCACAACCGTAAAACAACGTTGGCGTTAACACAATTTTACATACCGCCATCTTTTAAACGTCAACATTATCAAAATCTTTGGTTCTAGATTTTATGACTGTCATAATACTACTCTCTCCAAGGGTTCGAGAGAAAGTAAAAAATAATAAAGTGAATGATGTATTGTTCGTGTTTGTACACACATGTTTTGGATGATCAATGCAGGAGAGTTAGGGGGGGGGGATGGGGGCAAGGGCGTAGGGTTAAGGGGGAAGGAGGGTGGGTGGCAGTGTTTCATGCGTCGAAATAATACATCAAAGCCTGCGCGCTAACGATTCGCTTATTAATGAAATTCAACTCTAATTACGTTTTATGGCAGACCTCTTCATGACTCGTTTGACAATTTCGTGTTCTTTTTGTGCGTGCCGTAATAATGCGAGGATTAAATTACATTTGCTAGTAGAAGAGGGCTTCCATTGTTTGTTCGCTGGCTTCGTAACGTTGATCGAAAACATATTTTATATCCGTCACGATACTGGTTTTCAACCCCCTCAAGTCACGGGATCACTCTGATATAAAGATTGGCTAAATTGTTTGTCCCCCCCCCCCCCCCCCCAAGTCTCACTTAGGAATTAAAATTTACCGTTAAATTTCCAATGGAAAAATCCTCCACAGTGTTGGCTTGCAAGATAGTAATTAGGGGGGGAGTATTTGGGTAAGGTTGCACCAGAGCTTTTTTTTTCTCTAGAGTCCGTCAGGACTGTACACATAATATACGAGTACATTTTGACATCATATATCCGACCCTAAAATTAAGAGTAAGGCTAATAGAGAAAAAAAAATCGATCCTCTCGAAAACTACTTTAATATTTTGGTTAAAATTCGTATCAAGGCATCTATTAACATTATAAATAAAATTACAGTTCTCATTTTCCAATCTTAATGACTTTTAGGGTATTTCACATTAAAATAACCTTCAAATTTTGACCATACATCTGCAATTATCTTATATTCGTTTGTTGAACTGAGGGTGGCTTTCCATCAAATGTTTTCAACATTCTTTCCACGCAAATTAATCCTAATTAATAGTCCGGCTAATCGTCGAAGGAGCCTTAGACAATTCTACCACCGAGGCCGGTTAAGCTGTTTATACATTTTATTACTAGACTAAATAACGCCATCTACTATGTCTCGATATTGAACCAGGGTGATGAAGGATACGGGTTAGGGGGGATAAGGGAGGGAGAGAGAGAGAAGAAAGAGAGAGAGAGATAGTGAGAGATAGTGAAGGACAACACCTGCAGCATAGGATGGAGAGTGCGAAATTGAGGTGGTATGGACATGTGAAGAGGATGGAAGATTCCAAGGAGGATGCTCGAAATGGAGGTCGTGGGCAAGAGGCCAAGAGGAAGACCCAGAGACAGGTGGATAAAGGGAGTGTGGAGGAGTGTGGAGAGGAGTGGAATGGATGGGGTTGGCGTGGAGGAAGAAAATGGAGAGGCTAATGTTTGAGACAGACCCTGCCAGTGGCAGGAAATTGGGCATGATGATGATGATGATACCATAAAATAGTGTGTAGGGTGAAGAGAGGGGTTCGGGGAGCATGGGTTGTTAACAAATAATTAATCCAACCTTACCGTATTGCTAATAAGTTTTATATTGAAAATAAAATCCAAAAAAATAATAGTAATTAAGATGAGAATCTTGGGTAAAAAGGATGTATTCATCAAGGCTTTGATTATAATATTGAAGTATTAACATATCTGGTTTTCTATCGACTCGACGTTAGTGACAGATTCAACCACTAAGCGCTATAGTAGTTACGCGAGTACGAGAAGATAACTGGAATAGTTGTTTTTGCTTTATTTGTAACTCATTTAAATACCGGGATTTTTTATTCGGTTTGTTTTTATTCTTGGAAAGTTTACAAAATAAAAAGTTTTCCGTCTCTTTCGATCGTCTCACCCGTTCAAAAAAAAACCCGTATACACTTTAATGTTGTAGGGATAAGGAATGTTTCATTTAGAGGAAATGTATCCACATTTGAGTGAAAGGAGTGTAGGGAAACCACGAAGAATTACTAGCAGTACATTCCACAGAGATTCGAACCTCAGATCTCCCAACTAACCACAGTCTAGTCTATTGCGAGAATAGCGTGTTAGACCTTGCAACCACCGAAGCGGGTATAAGTTTATTTAAATTATATTTATTATAAATTATTAATGTTTGGGTTCGTCTACCTTATGTGATCTCTGTGCCTAGGATTTAACTTTTGATGTCTACGAGGTTAACGATACTTTCTCCTTTCATGAATTATGAAACCGAACATTCCTTTCATCTGTTGCATTATTGAGTGCGTCTGTTGCCGTAACAACAGCCGATGTCAATGTTCACCACTTGCTCTTTCTTTTATTTTTATAGTGGTTCACGTTTATTGAGTGGAGTTTGGCCAATCAGGTTAAGAGCGTGGTGGCAGTGGGTGTGACGCCTAGCCGGTGAATGAGTTTTTTTTTTAGAAAAGGGGCAAAAGGAGGCATAAGCTGATGCGGCCATTACAATGCTCTGAAACTCTGGATTATAGTGAGGCCATTCGTGGTTTACCAAACTGGTAAATACGGGAAGAGGCTATTAAGTCTTATCCGTTGAACTTCAGCGGGAAATGAAAGTATTTTCACGGTCAATAATAAAAGTAGTTATAACAACTCCAAGTTTATTAAGTGTGCAATAATATTACTTTGTTATTTTACAGTTTATTTGCTGAATTTCTGTTGGTTTCCTTTATTTCAAAACGTTATCAAATATAAGATAAACTTTTGTGATCTCGGTAAATATAATTTATTTAAATATTTTATAAGTACTTTATAAAGACATGACTGTACCAGAATAAGACTTGCACGTTGACACAACCTCACACACTAAATACTATGTAGTTTGGGATACACAACACACACACACACAACACAACACCCTACATACATACATAACATACATACATACATACATACATACATACATACACATACTACATACATATACATACATACATAATACTCCGTTCCACTTAGGAAGGATAGGCAAGAAACTGCGCATATAGTTAAAAAACAGCTCTGTACTTAATCCATCCTCATTAACTTTCTCCACACTTCCCTATCTTTGCATACTCCCTTCGCTTCGACAACATCATACACCGAGTCATACATGCTATTTTATTCTTAAAACTATTAATGATGCGTTTTTTTCACACTTTTGTCTACAACATTAAGCCACGTCTTACAATCATGTCCTACCCCTTCCTTTTGATCCACACACTCTACCTTCATATATTTGCTTCATAGCTCGACCCACACTCAACCTCTCAACGTACACAAACCAACTTAAGACGTTTCTTTCCTCTGATACTTGGTCCAAGACACTCTACCTCTATTTATTATATTTATTCAATTCTGTGTGTTTCTAATCTTCGGTGTTTTGATAATTTAAATATACAGTGTTTTTACTTTCTTTCGACGCCTCAAAGAAAGGTATTGTTACTGTAAAAAAGCAAAACAAATCGAACTCGAGATTTTTTAGAAAATCTCTACATTTCATAATCAGAAAACGAAAAAGTGGTTTTCGTGATTTTGTCTCTGTTTATTTGTTTTCTGTATCTTCAGCCTAAGCAGAAACCAAATTGCCACCCGGATCAAAACTTGGTATTTAGGGTTTTCATAAGGTTCTGCCGATGAATAATTATGCTACTATAAATCTACACGGCTGACTCATTCAATGACATTAATGTTTACCCACTTCCAGATGAACTATAAACTTGAAATTTGGCAGATTTATAGCTTCTAGCCTGTAACCTATGGGGAAATTCAAAAAAGTTAAATATTTTAATTTTTGAATCCTGAAAATATTAAAAATGGCGGAGCAACTTTAAAGTCGGTGCGAACCTTTCTTTGGAGGTCTCTTGTGGCTAAACGTAAGACCTATCAAATAACGGTTCTGGAATTATATTAGTTTACATCCACTTGCAAAGAAAACTCACGGGGGATTGGGGGCTCCAACGAGCTTAGCGAGATAAATACACAACCCTAAAGTTAAGAATAGGTAATTTAAGGGAAAAAACATACTAGAGATTTGGTAAATGATTTTGATTAAATTTTGTATTTGAGTACTGTTTAGCATTTTAAATAAATAGAAACTCTAATTTTTCCATGAAAATCATTTTATGGATAATTTACATAAGCAGAAATTTGCAAATTTGATCATATTCCCAAACGATTTGAAATATGAAATAACTTAGTGTTATTATGTTGTAGTACTATTAAAAGTAAAAATCTTTTATTTGAAACATATTTTTATAAAACCAATAATTTCTGAACTATTATATAATTTATATCATTTTTATCTGGATTTGAAATGTGAGATTGGATTAATAATCTTTGCTGAACAGATAGATATGTTAGTCATTTCTCAATGTTTCTTTAACAGTATATGTCATTTAATGGTGGCGTGTTTCTGAAACAATGTATATTATTTGGTTTAGTAAAGCTATAGTTTTTTGTTAATGCCTCTAATTTAAGATAAGAGAGAGATAAAGTTTGTGTGGTGTACTGTAATATTTATTTAGCTACCCCCTCTCACGTGCTAGTACCGCTTCGGGATAAACGCATACATTACATATGGTAATGGGATAAGAACGGAGAAAGCAGAATTTCTTAGAAAATGTACAATCATTTCCATGGAGGAATGATGAGAAACTATAAATTTTATAAAAAAAACATTCTTACTTAACACGATCAAGATTCGAACCCCAATATCCCCGTAACTGGCAATACAATCTAACACAAGAATGACAAGTTAGGTTATGTGACCATAGATGCGTGTCACAGCGTTTAGTAATCAATCGCTACTAACGTTATACAGGGTGATTCAAAAGTGTCCATACATAAGGAGAATGCATGATTTGAATCTTGTGTAGATGTCATTATTGTGGTCTTTTTTCAAACCCTGCCTGTACCGTGGCCGATACGCAATTCATTGGTACGCATTCATTGGTACTCATTCATTGGTGAATGTCTGTGAATGGCCACGTCTCTGTTTGGTCATTAACACTTTCAGTCCTTCGGAACTTCTCAGTAGGTTTGACAACAATGTCATGCGTGATTAGACTTCTTGGGGAGTGTCTACTTTTGAATTCATTTGGGAGCTTCTTGATCTGGCCAGGAGAATAGTCTCTATAGACTTGTTATTAAAAAAAAAAAGCAATTTCAAAGTGGTGCCTGAAAAAAATATCCCTATATATGGATACTTTTGAATCATCCTGTATAACAATATGTTTTGCTTGAGTGAGACAATAACAATCTCATTGAAGTTGATAATTATAAACTATATTTTTAGGAAAACAATATAAATATATTTTACGAAACTTATTCACTTACTGTTTTTATACCCCTAAAAAGTGATACTGTTGTGTAAAATGATATTTAGCTAGCCAGTTGGTTAGGCTACTGTTTCATTTATATGATGTAAAGAGGTAAATTATAGACACATCGGAAAAATGGCAGAATAAAATCAACTTGCTAGAGAAGAGAAAAGAAAGCCAGCTACAGAGAACATCCGCAAAACTGACAAAGGGAACAGAAGGAAGAAAGACCGACTAAAAAAAAGCAGAAGAAATACAGACAAATAAATATACCAATAACAAGAACGACAGAATATGACAACGGAATAAAAATTTGACACATATATAGAACAGAAGAAAAATAAGCTAAGAAAGGAATCAGAAGCAAGAAATGCAGATTGGGGGAGCGAAATAGGAATACACAAATATGTAGAATAGCTGAAAGATATAAGTAGAGTGAACAAAAGAAAGACCGAAAGATAGAGATAAAATAAATTAGCTAAACAAATAGAGAAAGCTAAAAGAAGACAGAAAGATAAATAACAGACAAAGAATATAAGGAAGAAATAGAGATAACTGAACCAAAATAGGCAAACATATATAATAGGACATGAAGGTGGAGAGGAAAGAAGTGAGTCAGACGGATGGACAGAGAGAGAGAGAGGGGAAGCCAGAGAAAGATAACAGAAGGGAGATAGACATATTGAGATGACTGGATAAATAAATGCATAAAGAGAGTGCAAAATAAATACATACACAGAGAAATAAGAGAGGTAAGAAAAAAGGATAGAAAGAACAAAATAAATACAAGCATACAGAGATAATAGAAGTAAGACAGACGGACAGAGAAGAACCTTGAGAAGTTTTTCTTACAATGCCAAAGTCAGGACTAACTTAGCAAGTTTCTCCGTCGACGAGTCAAGAATTTACTAGGGTTCACTTTGCGTCGTGGTTTCACATCTCCTTTCATCTTCGCCGGAACCCGACATTTATATTTCATCCCCTAAAACCCCCCACCCTCTTCAACCCTCCCTCCCAATCCCCCATTCAGAGCGACAGTTCCTCCACGAATTCTGTTCAAATCACTCAGTAGTTCATCAACTTTGCGGGTTTTCACAGTAGACCAAAACTTTTTAAGGGAGAGCCCAATGAAATTTGCTTAATCTTAAAGTTTACTTTTAAGAAAGCACTTTCAAAAACTAATTTTCTCGAATATATATTTATTTATATCAAATATAGAACGGGTAGACTCTTAGAACCCAGTTTTTAATTACTCTAGATATTATAGTTGTACTTTTTTTTTGGCACATTTCAGGAAAATGTTTCTTTTACTGAAATTTGTACAAAATACTTCCTTTTATGTTCCAGACAAAAGTTGTATTATTTTGGTTGAGAGATTTTAGAAGATACCATCAAAGATTCTCAAGATGAAAAACGATATCAAAGACGCAATTATACATTTTCAAAACATTAATTCCAGCGTAGAAAAATTTATTTCATTCTACTTTCTATTATAAGCCTAATATTTAAAATGTAAAAACTATTTTTCATTATTAAATTCTTATGTGAACAGGATCATTAATGATAACCAAATTAAATTAATTTAATTAGAAAATAAAAAAACTGGAAACGAGATATGAGTCTTGGACCTTTGGTTTCGTGTGTAAATGTTTTACCACTGAGCCATCGTGGTTTTTCTTATTTTTTACCAACTACCACAAATACGCTAGATACATCCAACAATTATTAATGAAAGGTGGCCATAACTAAAAAACTGACTCAGAGGTGGACTATTGACACGTCAAGTAGAGTGTTTCAGGTTCGATTCCCTTGTCAAGGTGATTATTTTTCACCTAGTTTGAATGGGTCTCATCAATATTCTATCAAATATACATATCTTTGTGGACGATCCTAAGAAAGTATTATGTTTTTAAGAGTTGTCCCCCGACCCCTAATCTATATATTTCAGTTCGTATCCCGATGCGATCGCAATTCATTAGTCTTAATTTTGTGTGGAAGCTTACGAGTTAGGCCCTCCAGATTATTCAGAGCTTAATGTGAGTCTAGTCTCTGACGTTGAGAACCCCATTCTCAACCAAATACTGATAAAACAATAATTTACATTGTTTAAATTGAAAAATGTCACTTTGACATTGGAATCTAACCCGGGACTTTTCGTTAAGTACACCAATGCTCTAACCACTGAGCTATCCAGGAGTCGTCCCAAGTCCATGGCCATTCTTCACTCACATCTTAAGGTAGAGTCTGTGATGGACTTGTGGAAATAGTTGTCTGCGTATGAGTGAGCAATTAATATCACAAGCTATCAGATAACGTAGCCACCTTTGACTCGGTAAGGCTTCATACGGTTATAGCCTCATCTGAATATCATATTATTTATATTTAAAAATGACACTGGGACATGGGAATCGAACCCGCACGCCCATCACAGACTCTGTCTTAAGATACGAGTGAATAATGCCCCCCTGGGAATGGGACGACTCCTGGAAAGCTCACTGGTTAGAACTTTAGCGTATGTTTATATTGGTAGGAGGATTTTTTTAAGGTTACATAATACATCTATGTGAAAAACTCATATTCGACCCGAATTTGTGGTCATGTGGTTTAACTTGTCACTCTCGTGTTATACTGTACTACGTATGATGGAGAGATCAGAGTTAGAATCTCTCTGGGTGAGTTGGGGGGTTCTCTATATAATTACTATCTCACCCTCCACGAAAATGCGGGTATATTTCCTCTAAAATTTCACCTTACTCATGTATTATATTTCACTAAATAATATATAAGTTTAGACCTAATGGGTACAATACACGGTAGTGTAATATGACTTTAACGGTGAAATTAAGGCTTCCGCCTTCTTTTAAACTTTACTAATAGTATATAACATTAACAATTAATTGAGCTAATATTGTTGTGGTTCACACGAATTGCGGAGAAATTCACCCAAGCTCGGTAATACTCTTACACAAAATGTGGTCTGAAAATTGAATTCAATATGACTTCGTTCAAAATGGAAAATGTAAGTTAGGTTAGGCCAGGTTAGGTTAGTATAGATTAAGTTCTGTCAGGCTATGTTAGGTTATGCTTAGGTTAGGTTGGACTAGATTAGGTTAGGAGCTAGGAGTTGAATGGGATTACAGGCTGTTCCACGATTTATTACACCCGATTTTATTTAAACTAATGATATGCATAAAAAACCTAATTAATATGACATACCAATAACTCGGCTAAATACAAATATAATGGCGTGTCAGGGCTATACAGAAAAAATAGTGTTAAATCGTGTGGGGTTAGACATATTTTTTTGAGTTAAATCTAAAGGGAAGTTAGCTCTATTGCACACATACACATACACATACACATACACATACACACATCACTCCTATCAATTTCATGACTTGAGTCCCTAAACCCAGGCTATTTGTAAGTTTTACTTTGAAAATACCAAGTTTGTTTCCATAACTTGCTGAATATGTGATTATAGGAATGAGCTATAGACCCTTTTTTCTCTTAGAACATTTTATTTTCTTCCTAATAAATGGAAATTAATATTTCACAGTATCTTGGATCTTTTGATGTGTATTATTGATAAATAATAAAAAAGTTTCACTCGAGTTTGGTAAAAGAGGGAAAGACAGGGAATTGTCTGAGCGGCGAAAGGGTGACCTGCAACAAGGATCTCTGGTCCTTTAATTGGATGGCGACCTCTCCTCTGATCTTAATGAAGTGAAAGAAGAGTATTCCTCTGTTCGTAAAAAGAGGTAAGGGAGGGGGTGAGGTGGTAAGAAAAGGTCAGGGTGTTAAGAAGGAAGCGAGGTGGTAGAAGACATTAATTAAGAAGGTACTCTTAGGAAACACTTCCGAGACCGCCTGCTCCTTTCAACTTGTCCGTTGTCCACCGTAGGGATAGTATTGTCCATTGTGCGATGAGTGTCCTTCAGTCGATCTTTATTCTAAGAGAAAATCTAAGTTACAAATAAAATATAACTATATTTATTCTATATTAGAGTTTTAAACATATGAAGAATCTTTAAAAAAAAATAATACAAATATAACTTATTATTTGCGGTTAACCTTAGTTTTTGTTTTAGCACTGCGTCTTACTACCCATTCCGGCTATACATCTGTAATAATTAGGCTAATGGGTTTAAAGATGATTAGGTACGTTAATGAATAAATAATTACCGGTTTTATGGTTGTTACACTTTAAAAATACAATCATTTTTCAATTGTAAATACGTCGATTAATCGATTAATAAACTGAAAACTTAAAAGTGTTCTCGTTTGTTTCAGTGCTGAAAATAATTTTGAAATTCAGGTCAGGACTTTATAGTTTACTTTTATTGAACATGGGAAAACATTATAATATTGATTTTGTAATTAGTTTAGTATACTTAAAGGTGCAAGTGGATTAAAAATTATGTTACTTTTACTATTCCTCACGTATAGCATAAATATTAACTAATTTATTATACATTATAAATTATGGTGAAATTATGAATCTCTATTACATGAATTTTTTTTAATAGTTCAATAAGGAATGTTTACGATTATTAATAATAAAATTAAATTTTCAGTAAAATTGTACAAATTGTGTTAATTTAACATGAAAGACATAGATATATAATGTAATGTAATAATAATAATAATAAAGGCACTATAATTTGTTTCATATATGTAAAATTGTTAATAATGATTACAATTTATGAAATATTATAACACATTTTTTGATAAAAATTATAGAAATTATAACATAATATCTAAAAAGTTCAATACTTTTTAAAATTGTTAGTAGATTTTTAGTCAAATTACATTAAAACTATGTGTTGTTAAGCAAGGATGATAAGATTATGCATAAATTACATCTATTTGTATTAAACTAACACATTTTGTACAATTTTAGTGAAAATTGAATTCTATTATAAATAATCTATATTTTGTTCATAATGTAATAAGATCATAAATAGCGATTTAGATTCATAGACGTATTATAAATATACAATTTATTCAAATGTAAGGTTGAAAAAATCTGTAAATGTACCATGAATTAATTTATTTGTAGCCCTAGATTCCATAACCTTATTAAATCGGTTATAAGAGATTATTCAGTTTTACGAATAATATTTTGAATCTTAAGATAGACTTTAATGAAGGGAAAGCAGAATAAAAGAAACAATTCCAACTATCTCTAGAAACAACTCGTCAAACCATTAGTAATAACATCTCATTTATTAAAACTGCCGAGCTCAGATAATTCATTTAATGAAGAGTAAGATGTAAACAAACGAAGCTCTTGTATTTATTTAAACACCGTTCCTGACTTGGTTTTAAAGATGGCGTTCATTTAGCATTCTGCTTTGTTGTTCCTTACCAAGGAGTTTAGCTTTCTCGTGGATATAATTATTTTAAATACAAGCTCAAGGGCTTGTATTCAATATTGAGCGAGTAAAGTGCCTGTGAAAAAGATTTATGAGGCAGTAAGAAGAGAATATTCAATTATTTTAATCACGATAAAACAGCAGTTGATTGTATCTGTGCAGACTCAAAGTTGGAGACTGCTGGAGTTCTGGGTGGAGTATGCCTTTTAAAACGTGAAAAATTGAAGGTGATCTAAAAAAACAACAATTAATTACTTTAATCAATATCGTCTCGTAGATTGTTGACAAGGTATAGTCCAATCGTCATAGGAACGGTGGTGACTGAAATAAAAAAGTTACCAGAGCTAATCTCGTATATATATTCACCAAACCATATGATCTGCAAGAAAATCTGTTGTGTTGTCACTTTTTACTATCAAATATTAAACAAAAACAAAACCCCACCTCGTTGGAGTAGTTAGCTAACGCGCTAGTTTCGTGTAGAGCTAAACTGCTGAGTATAGGGAGATACAGGTTAGAATTTTGGTTGGTTGAACTGGGGGAGGTGGGGGTTCCTAAATGGTTTTCCACTCTCCCATCGCGCAAATACGGGTTCGCTTCCTCTTAATTCAACCTTCCCAATTCCTAACCCATTAGCGTAATTAATACTTAAGCCTATAAAACAAAGGGGTAGTAAGACTCAATGCTAAAGAAACAACAGTTTTTAAATAATGTTTTTTTAAAACTATTTTTACATCTTCTGTTACCACCAATCATTTGGTGAATGAAATATCAGTGAAGCTTGTAAATATGATTGAGTTTTACCTCACTCGATCCCCATTTGACCAATCTCACACAGACTCTGTTCTACATAACTTACATGGGAAGTGTAAATCCCTTTATATTTGACCAATGAGTAATAATGATAACATTGCGCGTCTGTGCTACATAATTAATAGACCAGTTTATGGAAAGATTAACCAGTACTAATGTACAGTTACCCAGGGGACGCCCGAATGTACTAATCGTACATCCTTTCCATGGAGGCTCTTTCCATGTCCTGATGAGATGAGATGAGGGTGATAGTGAGTATGAGGGGTGGAACCATCTAGATCTAACTTAATCCTAACTAACCAAACCCTGCTGACCGATGAGATGAGATGAGGGTGATAGTGAGTGTGAGGGGGTGGAACCATCTAGATCTAACTTAATCCTAACTAACCAAACCCTGCTGACCGAGAGATGAGATGAGGGTGATAGTGAGTGTGAGGGGTGGAACCATCTAGATCTAACTTAATCCTAACTAACCAAACCCTGCTGACCGATGAGATGAGATGAGGGTGATAGTGAGTGTGAGGGGGTGGAACCATCTAGATCTAACTTAATCCTAACTAACCAAACCCTGCTGACCGAGGAGATGAGGTGAGGGTGATAGTGAGTGTGAGGGGGTGGAACCATCTAGATCTAACTTAATCCTAACTAACCAAACCCTGCTGACTGTTGTGATGGTTCCACTTTCTGGGAAAACCATGGTAACATCTGGGGATCAAACCCGGGACCCCTGGGCTAGTAGACAGGTGCACTTACCACTACAACACGGGCTGGTTATCCAAGAGTGACGAGAACAGTCAACAATCGGGTACAATTTTAAACTGACACTGATTACTCTGGCAACACTCCACGCCACGTCCAGTCAATAACTTCAATGTATTTTATTTTGTTTTTCCTTACCTCGTCTCACTGTCAGTTCGGGCTGTTAATCATACATATTAGTTACCATATTGTGGTATAGATTAGGAAGGTAGATTTAAGAGGAAATGCATCTGAATTTGCATGGTGATATAGTGAAAAACCTTCCTCATACTTTGTCCCCACCGTTTCAGAAATAAATTTATAATAATTTTATATGCTATTAATATGCAAATGAAACACGCTACATTTGTGAAATAAAAATTAGTTCATTACTAAAACATGAAGGATAGTGATAATAATTAATAAAAATAAGATTAGAAGCAATGCCCCAGTAAATAAAAACACGTCTTATGATACCGTCATTTCAAAATTGCTATTTTTTCATTTTAATGTTTATTTTTTTAATCATATTTGTCGTTCTTAGTATTTTGTAAATTAGTTTTCCCTTTTATGACATTATTTTCATTATTTAAAAGTAATTGATATATTTTCTAGTTTAAAATACTCAGAGATACAACTTTTAATGACGATGTAATTTTCTCACGTGAGTGACTGAAATTCATCGTGAGATCAATCGGTTGATCGTGACAGAGCAGTTTCCGATACCTGCCTTAATTATTTCTACTTGAAAGGAGATTTAGTAGTGTATTTTCCTCGTTCCTATAGGAGAACCTATTATATATTCAGCGCTGATTGGCCGATAAAGACTCGCTTTTCAGAATCAGTGGGGCCGTCGGCCATGGACAGCACCGTAGCGAACACCACATATCGTCGTCAGCTGAGCCTCTGCGGTCGACGTGGTTATTTTTTTGTTTTGTTTGTTCGTTTTGTTTTGTTGGTTCCGCATGCCTCTGTTAGTGAAGTTGTACTGTGGTGTGATATCACAAACAGGAACTTTGATAACGTAAACTTTCACCACACACGTGCATACAGAACTCAGTCTTTCCGACCGTGCAACTTCTCTCACTATCATTTCGTGCAACATCAGGAAGGGAGAGGAAGAAGAAGTCAGGAGAAGTCTTGACACCAGTCTTTTTGTTTCTGACTGTACCGGATGCTCACACGCCCCAAAGGGGGATTGTTTTTACTTTTGGTCGTATCATCTCTCCACGGCCACAGTGCCGCTAAGTTTCCGGTGTCCTCTATAAGAGCAGAACAATGGACCATCCTGGGATAACAGTGTCACTCTCGTCTATCAAATGTCCGATTTAGATCGCCCGGGCTTTATTTTACGGAGGGAGGACGGATAAAGGATTGCGCTGAACCTTTCGGAGGGAAAAGACATGTGTGTAATCGTTTATACTGCATCATTAATTCCAAACATCTCTGGTAGATATTGACAATCTATCCTATCTCGATTTTATGCGTGATTGAATCTCGGTTTTGGTCAGGTTCATCCATTAGGTGGGGCTTACTTCCTGAAGCAAACCACTCATTTGGATTTAAAATATATGTGATTTGATCGTCGTGAACATCTGCAAATTGTGACATTTGATTGGGTCGTTAATTCAATCTTTGGTATCTGGAAGTTATATTTAACAATTTTTAACGTCGGTAAAGCTGTAACATTCAGCCTCGTTGTGAATTGAAACACCAAAATTTGGCAGTTACCTAAACATTTTAACATGCAAAGTTGTGTTTTAAGGTTTTTTATTATTTTTTAATTTGAGTTACCTAAGATGTAAGTGATGACTAGATCTACAATGAAGAAGAATATTTGCTGTTGAATAGAAACATCTAGGAACGGGTTAGTACAGTCACTCAGTTTAATGGGAAGGAATTATTTTTAACAATTATTATACAAGTTTTTTTAAAACAATTTAATTTATTTATAAGTGAAATCATGTTATATGTAGATGTGCCTGATGCCTTAGCTCAATTGGTAGCGTGGATTACTACTAAGCTAAGAGTCCTGGGTTTTGTTCCCAGCAGGGTAAAAAAAATATCATTGATGAAATGCAGGGTTCCCTTTTAATAGTGATGAACTAACGTTCGGGGTGTTGGATTTTGTGACAGTTTTAAGATAATTTATAATCCGTGTGTTGATATAATCAGTTCAGTAAGTGTAAGTTGATTAATTCAAATATAAAAAATAATGTTGACGGGAATAAGAGAAGTTCGTTCTTTCCTAAAGTTCCTTCCCAAAAAAATCGGACTATATTTTTTCTTTGTTTATGCTACACTTCTTAAACTCGACACGATTCTTCCTTTAAATAGTTAAATGATTAGGCATAGATATTACACTCACTGGATGTATCAAGAACTAAAATGAAGGCATGATTGTTTTAATTTGATATGGTTTTGATACGAAATGATTGATGTTAATTTTATATGCTATTAATATGCAAATGAAACAGGCTACATTTGTGAAATATAAATTAGTTCATTACTAAAACATGGAGGCTAGTGATGATACTTAATAAAAAGAAGATTGGAAACTATACTCCAGTTAATAAAAACACGTCTTATGACACCTTAATTCCAAAATTACTATTTTTTTTTAGTTTAGTGCTTATTTTTTTATCATATTTGTCATTCTAAGTATTTTGTAAATTAGTTTGCCCTTTTATGACATTTTCATTATATTAGTTAAATATGTGTGGTTAAATATCTAGTATGTATATGTATATATATATATATATATACATTTATTATTATTATTATTAGCACCACGTCTTACTACCCGTTCGAGTTATACTTACTTACGCTAATGTGTAATGGTAGGGTGATTGTGAGATGAAATGAAGGACCTACAGTTTAACGGAGGATCCGAACCACGGTGAAGGTCTGGCATTCCCCACATTCACAAGTTGTGATTAATACACGTCTTGTCAGAGGTTAAGTAAGGGTTTGGTAATAAGATAAATCTGTGCCGGGACCGAGGATTGAACCCCGGACCCGCAGCACAGAGGTCTGAAACCTTACCCCTAGATCACCAGGTCGCCCTATATAAATTTAAACTTATGCTATTGTTATGAATAGTTGCATAATGTTTTTTTAGCACTGCTGTTTACTATCCATTTGGGTTGTACGCCTATGCACTAATTACGCTGATAGGATAGTATTGATGAGGGTTTAATTTAGAGGAAATGTACCCATATTTGCATGGAGAGAGTAGAAAACAATTTAGGAACAAAATATCCTCAGTAACCCTAATCGGGATCTCTCCCCCCCCCCCCCCTATTATTGGCAGTCTAGTCCAGGGATGGCGAGACGTTTCTTCAACCCCCAGGACTAGCTGAATTTTTAAACTATTTTCCAGTGTCCCAACTTTTATTAAGTTGTCTTATTATTTATTTTCTGACCCTTTTAAAAGAGTTTACGTCGACATACAATTAATAATAAAGTTGTCGGTCAATACATTTTTAAAATAAAAGTCTTGCGTGCGACAATCCATATTTAAAATGAAAGTCTGTGCTTCTACAACCATTTTTAAAATAAGAAGTCTTAGGTTCGAACATACCATATTTTCATTTAAAATAAAAAGTCTGTCCTAGGTTATATATCCATTAATTTTAAAAATAAAAGTCTGTGCGGTCGACATACCATATTTAAAATAGAAAGTCTGCCGGTTCGACATACCATATTTAAAATAGAAAGTCTGTGCAGTGCGACATACCATATTTAAGCATTAAATAGAAATGTTGAGTAAGAATTATCTCAATTAATAAAATGTAAATATTTAACAATTAAAATTTAAAGTAGATTTATTAAAAGGATTAATGATATTAATAAAATTGTAAAAAAAAAAACGCATGAAGTAACACTTCAGGGGAAGATATACAATAAATATCTATGATGTTAAAAAAAATACATAATGTTTTCATTATATATTTGAAATGGGTTATATTTTTCTATTCAAAATATTTAAGTTCAGTTCATAACTTTGTTTTAAACAGCACACAAAAGGATTCCTACAGTTGATTTCAAAAAGTTCTTTAGTACATACATGTGAATGACATGGCTATCGAAATAAAATAGCACATTGGGAAAAATAATTGTTTTCTTTAGTGTTTGTTGGCGTTTCACCCAAATATTGTTCGCGTGCCATAGAGTCGCCATCCCCGGTCTAGCTTATTCCGCATAGGACCATGCGAACATTGAAGTGCTTATATTTAATATTACTATTAAAAACCTTTCTTTTATTTAATAACGATTATTGGTATTTTCTTTGAATTAATAATTTTTTAACTATTCTATTACCCACGTTGGTGGCCACGTGGGCTGACACGCTACTTATTTTCCTAATCCAAAAGTATTACTGTGTTATAATACGTAGAATACTTGACCCTCTTCAGTGGGCGAATTGTCGTCATATTAGATCGCCCTGTTGAAGATGGGGAGAGTCAGGTATACTGAGGATATTTTTTCCTAATTGATTTCTAAATCTCACAAATGTGGATAGATTACTTCTAAAATGCTTCCTTCCTCATCCCTACCCCATTAGAGTAATTATCAAATATGCGTATAACCTGAACAGGTGTTATGATATGGTTAGTTCCATCCATCACTGTTTACCAACCTGTGGCCCGGGTCAGTTATTTATTCAAGCCATATTTTTCAACTACCGGTTTGCTAGGCCTGTCGTAGCTTCATATTCCTTATAATCTAACTTAAGACTAGGACAGGCACAACATCTAGACCCCGACCGTTAATTTATTACCGTGAAAGAATAAACTCATATTTTTTATCAACGATAAATATTTGGCACCGACTGAACTAAGGTGTCGGATCGTTATGATACGGTGATAAAAGAAAATATCTCCCCCAACCCGGCCCTCTCCCTTATTTAGTAGGTCACAAGCCACTACTGGGGAAGATGTTCATTTCTGGTCTTGTTACGTAATGAATGAATTATTGGAGAACATTACTCGTGAGAGATATGTCTTGTTTGACGGTTGAGTTGATTGAGACGAATTTGCAAATGAAATGTAACGAGGGAACATGGAGTCGTTGGACCCCCCTCCTTTTGGGTTTTATTTGTAGAGTGAGGGAGCTAGGGTGGTGACTATAGCTCCCCCCTCCCCCTATAGTAGCCTGGGGTTGCATACATGTCTTCTATACGATAGTAACTGCCCTGCCGTAAGGGAAAACTCGATTACTGGCTCAGTGCGGTGTGGAATTACACGTGAGTTTGTGAAGCAGAATAACCTCTCGCGTGGCATGCTATAAACTCATTTGCGTTGAAATGCCTCGAGGCCCAGTGGCGGATAGAGGAATATTTCAGAGTAGGAAGTAGCTAGCTAGTTAGGTATAGGCACACACACACATATTGGGGGAAATTTGAGAGATGCTCACATTTTATAAATTAAACCTCTAACATATTTGAATGATTTAAAAAAAAGTATATCTATATGTTAATTCCAATAAAAAATATCTAGTTCAAGTTTTACTAGGAATTCTTAAATAAAATGAGTTTTTTTTGATTTATTGATAAACCAAAAATAAAAATTATAGATACCATGTTCTGAAAATTGAAAAATGACACCTGGACACGGGAATCGAACCAGGAACCTTTGGATTAGTACGCAAATCCTCTAAACACTGAGATGGAAAGGAGTCGTTCCATGCCCAGTGTCATTCTTCACTCATATTTTAAGGCAAAGTCTGTTATGGACGTGCAGAAATGTTCAACTACATATGGGTAATCAATTAAGATCGTGAGCTATCAGATAACGCAGCCACCATAGACTCGGTAGGGTTTTATGCTGTCACTTGTAACATTATTATAATTGAGAATGTTTCTGATGTTAAACGTTCTTAGAAAAAATTAAACCTAAATGGTAAACTTTTAAAGCTTGTGAATATTTCGATATATTTCGAATATTTTTCAATTTTCAAAATATGATATCCATATGGAGTAAATCCTCACTAAAAGCATACATAATATCTTTGGTTATTTGATTCTTAAAAATTATAGAGTTGGAAACTTTTGCTCTAGGGCGTCACTCTTAAGTAGAATAGACTGCCGATTACACGGAAATAGAGATTCAAACAACTGTTGGGTGTACTGAGGTATTTTTTTTACAGAATGGTTTTCCGCCCTCCCACCACGAAAATATGAGTACACCTCCTTAATATTCAACCTTCCTCATCCTTAACACATAAAGAATGAATATTTCCCCAAAAACACATATTAAAGGTTTTTTGTATTTTATTTTAGTTAGATAATTACTAACTTATTGTCATGAAATAGTCCTAGTTTCAAAAGAAAAAAAGTTTTTTTAAAGAGAGAATTAAAAATAAGTATTATCAACTTGTTTGTGTTGATTCTTGGAAAACTCTGAGTTTAATATTTTTGGGTTTTGCGATACAGGTCTTAAGGGTTTTACGACAGATAATTGATTTAAAAGCTTATGTGTCCTTAACCAGTGTTTTTATTTGTCTCCGAAAATGGAATTTCGATCAAAGAAGGAAGGTGGAGGGCAAACGAAGAGGATTGGTTAAAGAGGGTTGTCTAAAACTGTCGTAGACGTGAGTAAAAAAATAACTAACCAGAAGAATAACTTTTCTCCTAACTTTCATCGTTGGTTCTGATATTGACCAAGTTATCTAGATCTACGAGACGGTATGCTTTGGACCATATGGAACTCGGGGAATGGAAGTTTGTTCTGTTAAAAGTTGTTTCATTTGGAGCTCGAACCCTTTAGAGCCATTCACCAACTTGACCCATATCCTAGAAGGTGACTCAACACATCGACTGGCCAAGATCAAGGGTGACTACCGGGGGAGGTGTGGAAGAAAGGAGGGTGGAATGGATTCAACAGGCAAACTAACAACACCAGTGGGTGCGCAGACTAAACGTCAAGATCACCTCGTATGATTTTCCCAGGGGAGATAATGTACTAGACAGGCAAACTAACAACACCAGTGGACGCGCAGACTAAACGTCAGATCACCTAGTCTGATTTTCCCAGGGGAGATAATGTACTAGACAGGCAAACTAACAACACCAGTGGACGCGCAGACTAAACGTCAAGATCACCTAGTCTGATTTTCCCAGGGGAGATAATGTACTAGACAGGCAAACTAACAACACCAGTGGACGCGCAGACTAAACGTCAAGATCACCTAGTCTGATTTTCCCAGGGGAGATAATGTACTAGACAGGCAAACTAACAACACCAGTGGACGCGCAGACTAAACGTCAAGATCACCTAGTCTGATTTTCCCAGGGGAGATAATGTACTAGACAGGCAAACTAACAACACCAGTGGACGCGCAGACTAAACGTCAAGATCACCTAGTCTGATTTTCCCAGGGAGATAATGTACTAGACAGGCAAACTAACAACACCAGTGGACGCGCAGACTAAACGTCAAGATCACCTAGTCTGATTTTCCCAGGGGAGATAATGTACTAGACAGGCAAACTAACAACACCAGTGGACGCGCAGACTAAACGTCAAGATCACCTAGTCTGATTTTCCCAGGGGAGATAATGTACTAGACAGGCAAACTAACAACACCAGTGGACGCGCAGACTAAACGTCAAGATCACCTAGTCTGATTTTCCCAGGGGAGATAATGTACTAGACAGGCAAACTAACAACACCAGTGGACGCGCAGACTAAACGTCAAGATCACCTAGTCTGATTTTCCCAGGGGAGATAATGTACTAGACAGGCAAACTAACAACACCAGTGGACGCGCAGACTAAACGTCAAGATCACCTAGTCTGATTTTACCAGGGGAGATAATGTACTAGACAGGCAAACTAACAACACCAGTGGACGCGCAGACTAAACGTCAAGATCACCTAGTCTGATTTTCCCAGGGGAGATAATGTACTAGACAGGCAAACTAACAACACCAGTGGACGCGCAGACTAAACGTCAACCATGGAATCCTGTTCACTCGCTGAACAGACGCACCTTACTAATGCGACTACGATGTTGTATGATCGCCCAAAGCTATTGTATTGTTTTTCCTTTGTAAATATATAAATTGTTTTATTGTGCCACTGAATAATGGTTATCTTGGTTCTTATTGTGGTAAAAGCTTCATCCATTCCACCTCCTAACACCCTACCTCTTTTATGTTCATTATAATTTTATCATTCCATCTGCGTATAGCTCTTCCCAATTATCTCTTCTCATTGGGTTTGTCATTCAACACCTCGAATACAGTTCTAGATTCTCCCATTCGCACTGCATGTCCAGTGAACCGTAATATGCAAGAGTTGATTATCCTAACAATGTCTTGTGATGAGTATGTAGCACATCATTATGTAACCTCCTCCACTATCCATTAACTTCATCCCTTTTTGGACCAAATATCTTCTTAATCATCTTAAGATAGGTTGTCTAGCTAAAGTAAATTCTCAAGTATGATTATGGTTTGAAAAACCTTTTAAATAATTCAAATATGTTTTTTTTGGTGGCCAACCTTATTGATAACATTTAACTATATTATGAGTGTTATTTTACAGATATTTCTAACGTTTATCAACAATGACAGCTGCATGTCACACAACTTGACGCATTAATATATGAAAGTATATCTAGTAACATTTCTGCCAGATAAGGTTATTTCTATGAAAACTAAACTATACACACAGATTGATGTGTGGTCTTTATTTAGATTTAGTTTTCTATGTACCGATACATTTGAACCTCAGAACTATTCACTCAGAAAGAGTTTAGTTAAAAACTTTGACGTTAAATCGTAAATAAATACAAGCAAGATTAAGCTAGTAGATAAATACTCTCTATGAAGCTCACTACAAACAAATACGAAAGTAAGATTAAAAAAAAAAAGTTAGGTTAAATTAATTTATTTTGATTCCTCCATTTCCGCCATTTAGTTTTTATTTAATAAGGTATGTTTGTGTAAACTTTAAGGTTGCATTTCCCATTCGGTGGCCGCATGGTCTAACGCGCTACTCTCACAGTAGACTAGACTGCTGATGACGGGGAGATTGAGGTTTGAATCTTAGTGGGGCGTACTAATGTTGGTTTTCCAAAATGGTTTTTCCCTATCCCTACAGTAAACTGTGGGTACAATTTATATAAATATAACCTACACAATCCCTAAAACTATTAGATTAATTGGTACATAAGCGTATAACCCGAACGGGTATTACTATGAGGTGCAAACATTTTTTTTATAATAAAGCTATGATACGTCTCTAATAAAAATGAATAATAGGTGAGGTTTGTGGAAGCCTATAAGCTGGCCGATATTACAGGCCATCTCCCTCCAACTCCACTTTAAATTCGTCGACTGAATTTAATGAGGTGTGTTTGTTAGATGGAAAAGGTCAATACGAAACTAGATGGATAAACCACCCTTCCACCCCTCCCAACCCTCATATAGGAATGTTTGTACTAGAGAGGGTTGTTTGTGCGTCCCAAACCAAATATCCCTTCGAGCTATGAGGTTGGTTCCGAATGATACAAGGTCAGGGAAATTATACACGCGAGATTTGGTACTGTTGAAATTATCCACGCCCGAACTGCATCAGCACAGCTATGTTGGTAATTGGTTTGACTATATACCTACAAAATTGGATGTGTAAACTATTTTGTTTAACTATTACGTTAGGCACCAGGTTTATTAATGGTTTAATCAGGCGTTTATAGCTGATGCGACAGATGGTTCAGAAGAAAATGTACTTCTTTAAAACCCACCTCTACGGTGTAGTTAGCTAAGGCGCTGGTTTAGTGTTGAGCTAGACCACCAGGGATGGGGAGAGCAAGGTTTGAATCTCACTCGGGTGTTCCTAAATTGTTTTTCAACTCTCCCTTCACGCAAATGTGGGTTCACTTCATATATATTCAACCCTCTCAATTCCTAACCCATTATCATAATTAGTACTAACCCAAACGGATGATAAGACGTGATGATAAGTTTAGAAGAAAATGTATTTCTTTAACTATTTTTTTCCCTCCAATTTGTAATCTATGGTAGATTTAAATGTGTATTATGGTTAGGAGCAAATTCTTAGACACCAAAAGTGTTTAGGATTGGCAGGCAAAGAGGCATACAATTATAGAATCTAGGCCATAGAATAGGCACTTAAGTAAAAAAAAGCACAAAATAAGACATGTAAAATTGATTTTATTACCGACAGACAATTAATATTGAACTGTTTTTATTAGCACTATATCTCCCTACTCCTAAATAGATTAATTTGATAGGGTTAGAAAAGTGAAATTTAGTGGAAGTGTAGCCGTATATTCATGGAGGGAGGTAAAAAAACCATTTAGTAGAAAACATCTTAACCTGAAACGAGATTAAAAACCACATCCCCTCTTCAAAAGCATCCTTTGTGAGGGTGACGCCTTAGCCCATTCGACCACCTTAGTGGGTCACATTCTATTAATCACTAGATAATTTTCTAGATTATTCGCAGATTTTTGATATTTTTTTCAGATTTTTTTATAGATCCAAAGGTCCGGGGTTCTTTCCATAAGAGGTAAACTGCTATACCTCTTACAAGCTGATGTTTCTAGACGTATTGAATCATATACAAATCCATAGTCATAGTAATTAAAAAAACTATTACATATAATATGTTAGACCACCTATTTGGCTTAGTGATCATAGTTCCTGGCTATCGATTCAAATGCCCCAGGTTCGATCCCCAGTGATTCCAGTCTTTCCTGTGAAGCAATGTGTCTGGAACGGGATCAACTCAGCTTCGTGAGGACAAATGAGGAGCTACTTTAATGAAAAAGTAGTAGCTCCGGTCTAGAAAACGGATATTAACAGTCTAAGTGTTCGTTGTGCTGACAACATGACACCCTCTATACTCAGAAGTTGGCACTATCCTCGCCAGCAAACGGCAGTCCCTCGGTTGGTATGAATCGCTTGTGGGCTGACGCAATTACTTTTTTTTATTCAATGTTAAATATTTTTGCTATTTGAAAACAAAAATGAAATAAAAAAAGTATTTTTTAGCTACTCAAATCTAATAAGTGGATACCTAAATATATAATCCACCTAACATTTTGACTTTAAAAGCTGAATACCAGCGTTTAATACCGACCTTATGTTCAGGACCTGAAAATCAGTCGAAGACCCCTCTTTTTGTTTCTGGTACAACCCCCCCCCCCCCCCTCAGCCCCCTTCACCTTGGATCCAGTAACTTACAGCACCACGGTTCTACCAATCTAGGTCTGGGCTTCAAGGGCTCATATTAATATATATATATATATATATATGTATTATATATTATTTAGTGTGTGTGTTACTGAACATCTGTGTTGTAAATCCAGTCACCAGATGGCATGCGCTTGCGGTGAGGAAAATTCACCAGAGAGTGCTTTACCTTGCTTTATGTTGAGCTGCTTGAGTTGCGACCAGGACTACCAAGAGTTTCCGTATTAACGTGCTCTGCGGTTTTTTGGGCTCTCCGGGCACGAGGTCAGAGTGGTTCACCTATTCGTCCTTTATCTCCTCTTTCTTCACCCCCTTTACCCCCGAGACAGCCTCTCACCTTACTCTTCCTCATCCGTTTACTGTCGACCTGAGTGTTTTCATGGCGACGATGGCGCTTCTTGAACCTGCGGTCTTGCACAGGTTTATCATGACAATTCTGGGTTGGGCTGTGTATCCTCTTTTAACCCCCATCCCTTCCCCTGCTATTATTATTATTATTATTATTATTATTATTTACTATTATTATATTGTATTATTATTATTACCCCCTAGACCACCACGAGGTCAACCCCCCCTTCTCCCTGACTCTCCTGTTGTTGATGGTTAGGTTTTTTTTTATTGCCTTCATAGAGGGAAAAACAATGTGGAAAGGTTTTTCGAATAATAAATATGTATTCTGAAAATTGAAAAATGACACATGGACAGGGAATTGAACCCGGGACCTTTGGCTTAGTACGCCAATGCTCTAACCACTGAACTATCCAGGAATCGTTTCGTGCCCAGGGTCATTCTTTACACACATTTTAAGGCAGAGTCTATGATGGAATTGCGAAAATCTTCGGCTACAAATGTGTGATTTTATTAAGATCACGAGCTATCAGATAACGCAGTCACCTTCGACTCGGTAGTGGTTGTCACTACCACTTGTACAATTATTCCTGGCTAGCTCAGTGGTTAAAGCATTGGCGTATTAAGTCAAAGGTCCCGGGTTCAATTCCCATGTCCAGGTGTAATATTTCAATTTTCAGAAGATGATATCTAGATGGAGTAATCCTCACTAAAACATAAATAATAGGTTTGACTATTTGATTCTTTAATAAATATGTAGTCTAATACATCGTGAAATCAAATATCGGCAAAGAATAAAATTTTTAGGTGTACTATTTATATTTATATTTAATGAAATCCTACCATATTCGTAAATTTAAAAAAATGACATTTATAAAAGTTAAATTAGACCCGGGACCTTTGACTTAGCATGCCAATGATCAATCACTGAGTTTTCCAGGATTCGTTCCGTGCTCACGATCGTTCTTCAGTCATAGTTAAGGCAGATTCTGTTAGGGACGTGTGTAAATCCTTGGATAACAATGAGTTATCGTTGAAACACAGCCCCTGACGACTTGGGGGTCGTTTATATACTGCCATTTGTACAATAAAATGTGTACATTACCATCTGTAGTGGGTTTGTTTCCCCTGTTTGGATGCCAATTTTGAAATTTATTAATATGATACGGCTTCATCCGTAACTAAAATATCATTTTAATCTTCTCAGCTTCGTTAATCATGTACAATAAGGGGTGCCTCTAAAACGTTCCAACTGACGAAATTTCTGTAAGTTATGTTTCAATTATACAAGTTCCTTGTCTGATCTGCCATGTGGTAAACCCACCGTCTGTTAGCTGATTTAAAAAAAAGCATTAAGGGTTCTGAGAGAAAGTAGCATAATTTTTTTTGTTAGCACCGTGCCTTGCTAACTGTTCGGATTATACGTTTATGTACTAATTGTGCTAACTGGTTTTAGTGATAAGAGAAAGGTTATGTTTAGAGGATGTGTAAACCGTATTCACGTGGAGGATGAGGGAAAACAATTATGGAAAACCACTCTCAGTACACCCGACTGAGAATCGAACCTCAATATCCCTGTTATCGGCAGTCCAATCTACTGCAGATTAGCGCGTTATACGAACAAAGTTATGATTTATGAGTAATACTTTTTTCCCTCACTTGATTGATAAATTTGTCAAATGTTGGTTGCAACATGTTTAGAAGCACGCCTTCGCTTCAATTTAATTAATTGTAGGAGCGTTCGATTACCTCCAACATAATATTTAAAACAGAAATAGTAGAAGCAAAAAGTCTCCCAAGCCAACTTTGTTGCATGTTCATAGAACAGGTTTTATAATGTAGTTTTTATGCAAATCTACCTTTATTTGATCACCACCTTTTTTAAAAATATATAATATATATATTGGCAGTTGTGTCTTTTTAGCGTGCATACATTGACCAAATAACTTAAATTTTATATATAGAGTGCGACTTGTATATTGAAAACCTGTAAACTTTGATATTTTAATATTCTAATCAAATGATTTTATTAATAATAAAATGGAAAAGAAAATTATGTTTGGTTTGGTTTGGTAGAACTCGATAAATTTCTGTCGAAAAAAATAATAGTTTTCTACCTGCGGCTTCGTCTTTAAATCTTTTCGAAGTTTTACAATTTTGGGCACTTCTTCAGTTTATGAGATTTAACTACATGGCACGCACTTAAGTGACCGCGTGGTCAAACGCGCCAATCTCACAATTGACTAGACTGCCGTTGACAGGGAAACCGTGGATCGAATCTCGGCCGGGTGTATTGAGGTTTTTTTTCCAAATTAGTTTTCCACTCTCCCTCCACGCAAATTCAGGTACATTTCATATAAATATGACCTCCCTAATCCCTGAAACAATTACTGTAATTAGTACATGGTCTTATAGCCCGAACGTGTAGTCAAATGTGGTGCCAAAAATAAAACAAAAAACTACATGGCAGTAAGCCCAGAATCGAGATATAACAGAGCGGCCGCCATCTGTTAGAGAAGATAGTGTACATTTATGCAGATGGAGGGTGTCATTTGGCCTGCACAAAGAACCCTTTGGCCATTAATCTCAGTTTTCTAGACTGAAGCCGCCACTTTTTTCTTTCAAGTAGCTCCTCATTTGTCAACACGAGGCTGAATTGACCCCGTTCCAGACCCACTGCTTCACAGATAATCTGCAAGCACTGGGAGTCGAACCAAGGATATTTGCATCTGTAACCATCTGACTTCTAGACCACAGAGATAGTCTTAGCCAGATTTAATTTAAAGATAATAATTAATGATGTTTAATTGATGAAACCATAAATTTCTTAAAAAAGAGTTTACTATTTAAAGGCTTCTTAAGGGGCTAATATTGCTAATATTTCTGGATATAACCTTGCCACTCCACTCCCATAATACCCTGGAAACAAGTACTTCAGACAGGGCGAGTCCTTTGGTATTTCATACTTGATCCCTCTTCATTTAACTACTGGACTCTGTGGCCCGAGTAATTTCCATTTTACCTTTCTTTGTGTCTGCTTCATCTCTCGCTCTTCATATCAATTTACCCCCTCCCCCCCAACTGAAACAGAGAGGCTATCCTGAGTCACTCGACAGGGACAAGTGCAGCTATAATCTTTACACATGGCTTTTGATTTTAAACAAGATCTAACCTAATCAATCAGCTCATATATATATTCATTCTACCATCTCATCCATCTATCTAGTCATACATTTCCATCCATCTCTACATTAGTTCATTCGTAGCCATCCATCCACTCATTCATGTTTATATATCCATACATATATCCTTATATAACTATTCAGACAACCACCCGTTCATGTATACAGTCATATCCATCAATCCAAAACGTCCGTTCATATTCATCCAAATACATCCATCAATAACTATACTAAAGATCCATTCTACCCTTCATATTATCCAGCTATCCAGGCATACATTTCCATCCATCCATCCATTAGTTCATCAATATATAAACTATCCATATATTCATATCTAATTATTCAGACATCCACCCATTTATGTATAGAGCAATATCCATCCACAATCAACAGAAACATTCATTAATATTCATACAAATACATTAATCCTTATCCATCCAAACCCATCTATCCATATCCATACATCCATGCAAAGTCATATATTCATATATCCACCCATAACCGATTATTAATCTACCCTTTCATCCATCCGTATCCAAATATCCATCTATAACTAAATCTTAATCCATCTATCCAATCATGCATCTAGCCCTACATATTTATCCATCCATCCATATCCATCAAATTGTCCAATCGATCATCCATATATCTTCTCTTCCCTCTACCACTCTATTCCTTCCTTTCTCAATCAATCACGCCATATACATCCCTCCAGCCATGTAAAATAGTATTTGAAATGGAAAGAATGACAAAGTAGCGACCGTTTTCAATTGTTTAGAAATACTGAGGAATCGAAGCGAGCCAACACGAACGATTCGATTGGAAAGTGTTTTGCAATAGAGCGTACGTTATTGGAATACATTTTGCTTCCTGCCAACATCGTACTAAACATGTCAATGCTCTTTGCCCTCGGATTCACTGAACCCCATCATCCATGTATCCACGAACAAATGAAATCACACAATTGCGTCACCCTTTCTCATCGGATTATACTTCCCTAATAATTGCAGTCCCATCAATTGTGTAAGGTCGGTTGTTTCATTTCTCTGGTTCGGTTGATGAAATTTAATACTGTACACGTCGTTGTGAAGTGTTTTGTATTCATTTCCAGGCCGCATGGGTTGTTCATTGTCGATAATTTTGCTAACTGGGTGTTATTACCGACGTTTGGTATGTTTCATATTTAAATGAAGCCTTGGGACATTATTAATTTTTAAACTATAGTCGCATCGCCATCCAATAGCTCTTTTACAAAAATATAAAATAGACAAAAGGTATAGATTTATGGTGGTAGTGAAGGGGAAGTGATAAAAATGCAGTATTTTTTGCAGTTTTTATAGCAACACTTTTTTTTTTAGCCAACATAAGTAAAATAATTCTTTAGTGAAACTTAGAGTTTAGTTTTCTTCACATGGTGATATCAACAGTTGTTGAATATCTGTCAACGGTGTCCTATAACTTAATGATAACTTTTAATCTTCATTTAAAAAGTTTCTCATCTGATACCACTATGTTTATGACAATTATTCAACAAATGTTGATATCACCATGTGAAGAAAATTACAATCTATGTTTCTACTGGAGCAATAAAATGCTTTGCTATAAAATATGCAAAAAACACTAACATTTTATCGCGTCCCCTACAATCCCCGTTAACTCCTCAGTTTTTTAATTTGGCGCTGGGAGGAAACTTAGAGAATAAAGTAGGAAGATCGGTTGAATTTCAAAGAAGAGTAAATGAAAAGAGGACAATTTCTGCAGGTTATTCGATAAAATAGACCAAATGGATAGGTCACATTTTGAGAATAAACGTCATATTGAGGCGTGCCCTTTAAGGTAAGGTGGAAGAGAAAAGGGGACCAGGAAGAGGAATTCAGTTGATATGTTTTAACATTACAAACAAAATAGCAAACCTCATTTTTCCATGAAAATGACTTAGTGGGTACGTTACATAAGCAGAAATTTACAAATTTGATCATATCTCCACAACTCTTTGAGATACGAAATAAATTATCGTTGTAAATTTATAATGCTATTTCATTTATTTTTGTAACTATTTTTATAAAACCAAAAGTTTCTGAGATATAAGAAAATAATATATATATATATATATATATATATATAATGGAGTTTTTGAAAATTGAAATGGTTTGTCATGCTCTTTGGTGGACAAAAATGTTGATTTTTTTCTCAATGTGTCTGTAACAATGTATATTATTTCACGTATGCTCTTTGGATGAGTGTTTCTGCAACTATGTATATTGTATCGTTCTCAAAACATATGAGCCTTTAATAAACGTACCTATTTTAAGATAAAAAGAGAGATAAAGTCTGTCCGGTGTACCGTACCATTTATTTATTATTTGTGACTATACAATTAGTCAATAGGTGCAATTGCTGGGTGTATAATGCAGTGTTCTCAAAATCAGGTTAATTAATCAAAAAGCCATATTAACAAATTCGGGGCGTGTTGCGTGACACAGCCTATACAATATTATTAAATTAAATATTTTCTCTACTTAATCAATAATAAATCCCATCATACATAAATTAATTATTTTAATTATATTTTAACTAATAAATACATTTATTTTAATATAAATAATTTATAAATAGGGTTAATTAATACTTAATTAAAATTATGAGTTATATTTAAACTAAACTTTTTTATTAAATAATTTGAATGTTTATAATATTTATTCATATATAATCTAGGCCTATATTAAATTTAAGTTATGTAAGATACATTTACATGAACCCCCTTTTATAAGTTTAAAAATAAAATGGGGTTCATGCACGTCTTACTACCCATCCAGGACTATACACATTTTAATCACTATAGTTGGTAAAATATGAGGTAGATATAATTTAAATAAAATTTATCTGAATTTGAGTGAAGAGAATGTGAGGAACCATTCAGGAATAAAACCACAACTGTTCATCCGGTACAACCCTGGCTTAGACCAGCAGTAGAGCTTGACGTTTAATCCGCGTGTCCACCGATGTAATTATATACTAGCTACTTATTATTATTATTATTATTATTATTATTATTATTAGCACCACTTCTTACTACCCATTCGGGTTATACGCACTTACGCTAATGTGTAATGGTAGGGTGATTGTGAGAGGAAATGAAGGACCGACACTTTAACGTGGGATCCGAACCACTAGCTACTTGATGCTATGTATTTAAAATTATTCATGTAAGTTTAAAATATTTTAAAACGCAATTTTCGCCATATACATTTGTGGGATAGTAAAATATTTTAAGCTGTATTTAATTAATTATTTAAATAAAAGTTTACACAGTCAAATGTTGAAAGTTATTTATTATAAAATATAGCACAACTATTATTGTTTATGTGAGTATTATGATTTCTGGCTGGATGATAATATAATAGTATTTCAGTACGGCCTGTGAGCCATGAGTTTGCAAATTCTGGTGTATAGTATTAGAAGTAATGTACTAGGTTATATTAGTTTGCAGTTTACATTAAACTTTAAGTGTTTATTACTATTATTATTATTATTATTATTATTATTATTATTATTATTATTATTATTATTATTATTTTTATTTTATTATTATTACCGCGTCTTACTACCCGTTCAGGTTATACGCACTTACGTAAATGTGTAATGGTAGGGTGACTGTGAGATGAAATGAAGGACCTACAGTTTAATGTAGGATCCGAACCACGGTGGAATGCTGGCACAGGAAATTTACCCTCTCTTCTTACCCCTCTTACGACCCATACTCTATCTCCCTTGGTTAAAATAAAATAGGTTTGTAGTTTATAAATATATTTATTCTGATAAATTCCAATAGTAATAGAAAAAACCAATTTGATGACTGGAATGTTTATTTACTAATACTCAAGTAAATCTAGTAAAGTCATTTGATATGCAGATATCATTTGGTAGATACATATTATTAATACCTAAAAAAATTAACACTTATGAAATGATAAAGTTTTATCAATTTTAGTTAGAAATTTTACTTCCAAATACATATATTTTTACTGATACAAATAGATTGGTACTATGATTTTCTTCTTACAACACTTAGGTCTATACTGTTTTGTAAACTTTGTTGTAATTTTATTTTTTATAGATGCAACATTTTTTTATCTCACTTATAAAAATATCAATTTAAAGAGTAACATAATTTTGACCTTTCTGTTAATAAATGTTTCATATATTATGTGACGTACCCCCTATTTTGCCTCATACAAGCCCTCAAACCCCTCAAATTGAGAATAACATATTTTACTCGTAGTAACTGATGAGCTTCGTCATTACTAGGATAACGTAATTGAAATTTAATGCGTTGTAAAGTAGGGTATAGGATGACCTCTTTCAATCCTTCATCAACGCAACCCCCAATCCTTTATTCATGACAGATGATTATCAGTAGATATCAAAACGCCATGTAAATTAATACAATTTGTCAGAGTACGTAATCATTGTTTCATAGAACTAATAATAGATCTAAATTTTTTTTTAAATCTATACTTATAAAATAACATGTCCTGACTGACTGACTGACTGATTCATCATCGCCGAGCGCAAACTATCAAGGCTACAAGCATGAAATTCGGACTGTATATTCATTTTGTTATGTAGGCACCCACTAAGAAAGGATTTTAGAAAATTCCACCCCAAAGGGGTCAAAATAGGGGATTATAATATGTATGATAATATGTATGAAAGTCCGTCATTTTGAAAGTTACATAAACAAAATTTTGTATTTCGGTTATTGACGTAAAACAAATAAATATGTGTTTCAGGAATTTTGTAAATTTTATTTAATAAGGGATGAATAAAGGGGTGAAAGTTTCTATCGGACTTGCATTATTTTTGATCTGAGGTCAATTTATGGTCATCAACGTAACGTAATATTTTAAATTAATCTGTAAATACATATGTATATTTTCGTATTTGTATATAATCAACTTCCACGCGAGCAAAGCCGCGGGCAACAGCTATCTAGTCACTTATAAACGTGTAATTTATAAACATTAGAATTTGCGTATGATATACAAACTAACTCTACCTAAAGTATCCACACCTAACACTAAACAAAAGAGGTGAAAATATATGAAAAACGAGTTAAGGGCAGTGTTTTTTTTGCAGTTTTGATATCAAAACATTTTGGCAAAATATATAAAATATTTCTCCAATAGAAACATATAGTTTAAACTTCTTCACATCATGGTAACATCAACAGTTCTTGAATATCTGTTTCTTCATCTAAGATTTTTTCATTGTATTACATAAATTACTTTTAACATTAAGTTCTTATTTTATTCGTTACCCTTTTCATAAGATGAAACTATTAGTAATGGTTAAGAAAAAAAATGAGTTTATTATACAGAGGTTTTGGATAAAATGAGTGATAAAAATAATGAAAATGTCTTTCAAACAATTTATAAAGCTTGTTACGTTTAAAATGATCAATTAAATTTTAAAAATATACTAATCATGCTTTTATTTTCATATCTAACTAAACAAATATAGATTTAAAGGATGAAACTTATTACAATTACAATTGTACTGTCACTCTTCGTACCCCTTACCTATTATATATATATATATGTTAAGATATAGTCCGTTAAATGGTGGGGGTTGTCGGGTTTAACATAGCGTTTAAAATAGTCAAACTCGCCGTGTTAGTGGATTTATTGTATACATAATGTGATGTAAATAGCTAAATTGGTAAAATACTATGAAATTTACGCTGACCTGGCGGTTTAGGGGTAAGGTGTCAGACTTCTTTGTTGGGGCACCGGGGTTTAATCCTCGGTCCCGGCATAGATTTATTTGATCACCAAACCCTTCCTTCCCCTCTGACAAGACGTGTATTAATCACAACTTGTGAATGTGGGGAATGCCAGGCCTCCGCCGTGGTTCGGATCCCATGTTAAAATGCAAGTCCTCTCACAATCACCCTACCATTACACATTGGCGTAAGTTTGTATAGCCTGAACGGGTAGTAAGACATGGTTATAAATAATAATAATAATAATAATAATAATAACTATGTTATAATCTAAGTCTGTTAGTCTAGCAAACAGTCCATGAATATCTCTATATCGGTGGACTAATACACCCCATTCTGGACAAGAACTACATAAGGGCAACCACACACGACCGACAGTATGACAGACGTGTGAGGCCGACAACTAGCGACCACACATGCAACCGACCACCATCATTTGTGGTGGTATTTGGATGCGTGCTATGGAAGATTCAATGTTGGTACAAATCGTTTCCTATCACGATTTTTTTTTCAGCATAACATCTCACTTCCCGTTAGGTTTCGACGCATATTTGCTAATTACACTAATGTGTTAAGGATAAGGAAAGTTCAATTTGGAGAAAGTGCACCCGCATTTGCATGGGAGGAGAGTGAAAAATCGCTTAGAAAAAATCTCCATGAGTTCATCTAACCGAGATTAGTGCACTGATCTCCCAGTTACCTACGGTCCAGTCTATTGCGAGAGTAACGCCTTTTAGATTTGAGGTCGGCAACCGGTTGATCTCGCGGTAACTTTCAGTCGATCCTGTAAGAAAACTACATCGTCAATAAAAGTCGATGTTTGATTTATCTAAACTTGAAAAAATATATCATGTACTTTCAAATAATATTTGAGTGAAACAAACTACTTGATTGGTAAAATAGGTTCTGCATTTGCGTGGAAGGAGAGTTGGAAACATTTTAAAAGCCCGTCAGTAGCCCGATTGAGATTATAACCCCATATACCTTTCATCAGCAGGCCAGTCTAACATAAGAGTGACATTGTAGAGCCAAACAGTTGATTGCGATCTACCGGTCGACCATAGCCGCTAGTTTGGTCAACCACCTTTTAGATCGATTAAAAATTGATCGAAATAAAATGAAAGAGAAGGTTTGCAGATTTTTCTTAAGTCAATATTAGAACATCTAAATATCAAAGCTGTCTGACTATGACCATTTACAATCCTGCCTTCGTTTATGACAGAATAGATTTAACTATCATCCAACAAACTATCCTAAGATTATGCGATGCCATGTCGCAACTTCATAATCCAGTATTTAGTGAGAAATTAACATTTTTCAAGGCAAATATATAGTACATGGTTTAATGAAAAACTCAGTTTCAGTGTGTGAAAGAAATCAAGTTTTTATCTGCAACATAGTTTTACCATTAAAACAAAACAATTTTTTTTTACCAATGAAACAAACAATATAAGCTTATGGTTCCTTAGTAGATTTCAAAGGATTTTATTTCTTTGAAGTATTATTATTATTAGCACCGCGTCTTACTACCCATTCGGGTTATACGCACTTACGCTAATGTGTAATGGTAGGGTGATTGTGAGATGAAATGAAGGACCTACAGTTTAACGTGGAATCCGAACCACGGTGGAGGCCTGGTATTCCCCACATTCACAAGATGTCTTGTCAGATATGAAGGAAGGTTTTGGTAATCAGATAAATCTTGCCGGGACCGAGGATTGAACCCCGGCTGCCAGCACAGAAGTCTGACACCTTACCCCTAGACCGCCAGGTCACCAACTCTTTGAAGTAGATCCCTAGATTAAAAAGTCTGGCCATTCCGGGTTTAGACCATTCAGCCACTGAATGTTGGTGAGCTATACTGACATTTTTCATGGAATGGGTAGTGGTATTAATAAAACAAACAATTAAACAAACAGAAACAGTGTCAGTAAACCTAACAGGGAGTCAAAACCAAATCTTCCCGTCTACGTAAAAACTAAACAAAATAATCCTGGTATTTAATTCACGCACCCACTGATGTCGGTTATCGAGCGAACTTGTAGATCATACAAAATGCCTGCAGCTGTATCTGACACATGTGTCTCAATTTATCGCCGATACCACACGTCAGTTCACGAGAGTAAGAGAGAGAGGGGGGACACATTAATCTACCATGTCGTCTCTCCTCTGTTACAGGGTCCGAGCAGATGAACTCGTCCCTCTGACACAGTTGGGACATACAATCCACTGGTAAGTGCTATTCACAGCTCTAATCTAGCGTGCCGTCGCGACGACGGGTGTCATGCCGGGACGCTGTCAAGCGTCGTGTCTCGTCGTTACTCGGACTAGGGTGATCACTTACAAGCCGATTTGTAGAACTATTTCAGGAACGATAATCAGGTTATATTTAAATTGAAAACGTGTTGGTTTAAACCAGTGGTGACAACCCGCGTGGCCCGCAGGCCACATGCTGCTCTCGACTAAACCTCATTTTATGCCACCCGTTAGATGAAGAAATTTTTTTTAAGTCTCTCATTAGGCCTACTATAACACTTAAACATTAGTGGCGGTGGCCTATCTTATGTTTTTTATTTTGTAAATCTGTGCATTATTTTAAAAAATAATTTGTACTCTTAGTTAAATTTTGGGTTTGTTTTTTTAAAGTGTTTCTTTACAAATTGAAAATTTTCTCTTGGAATCTATTATCTAAATTATAAACTGTAATTTTAATATCACCCATAAGTGCGCTTTTCAAAAATAATTTTCTCACTATAACTTATAGGCTTATTGGTGCACCCTACTTAGTAAAATTAAGGGAGGATGCAAATGTACATATCAGGAATAACAATTAAAGTAACAATCTATTAAGTGAAAACATTAAACAATACATTAGCAGATCAATGCAGGTTGTTCATATGGTCTTGATCGTCTAAATAATACATCAAACAAGAGATCAACAGCTTACACGTTGATCAATCACCGAAACATGATGAAATTGACTACCAGCCAGGTAGCCAGTTCCTTAGCGAGTCGTTTGGACTGAGATTAGCAGATTAAGGGGTAAAGCCAATAACCTGATGCTGGCACACCTCAATAAAAGATATTTGTAGGCCCGTTTAAGACGAAAGATAAACTGCGTGAACGTCATGCCCACCATATGGGGGAGTTAACCGTATTCCACCAGTTCATAAATTGTAAACCCCAATTGGGGGGTCACAGTATTAGTAGTGGTTGTCTAACACCGTGCTCATGATCAAAATTTATAATAATGGTGTACATTAAATCAGGTCTAATACCTGCAAGGGCGTGACTTAAGAACCCGTCTAAAGGAAAAGAATTCAATACAACACAGCGGGCCGCTACTGTCTCGCTCAGACAAGCCGTGCCCAAAATGAGAGGCTACAATCATACCGAATAACAATAAGTAAATAGAGTCCTATATAGGCCTGGCCAAACCAATTAGGTCGTTGATAATACCCAGCAACTCCCTATTATCGAAGGCATACGTTCCCCTAAGGAAATATATTATATGAGGAATCTTGTAACTAATTAAACGCTTTTGCGTTACAAAATTTACTTAGCCGAAACACGTTCATCTTTACAAGACAATACGACTCGCAGATATAAAAGCCACCTTATAACCAATATCAAATCTAAATATTGATAAACCCACACTGAAAATATTGTTCGGCCAACCATCTAACCCTAACTGGCTTGTGTTGTAAAAGGGGGGCATTCCTACTAAACTGAGTGCACACCCAATACTATTTACCAAACACTCAATCGGCCCTGAGGGAACCTAGTTAACCTAAGTACATATCACTTACATTTCTCCAAAACAACCCATCGGTCCTGAGGGGCCTAGTTAACCTAAGTACATATCACTTACAAGTACATATCAGATACATTTGACAAGACAAGCTATCGGCCTTGAGGGAGCCTAGTTAACCTAAGTACATATCACTTACATTTCTTCCAAAACAACCCATCGGTCCTGAGGGGCCAAGTTAACCTAAGTACATATCACTTACAAGTATATATCAGATACATTTAACAAGACAAGCTATCGGCCCTGAGGGAGCCTAGTTAACCTAAGTACATATCAGATACATTTAACAAGACAAGCTATCGGCCCTGAGGGAGCCTAGTTAACCTAAGTACATATCAGATACATTTAACAAGACAAGCTATCGGCCCTGAGGAGCCTAGTTAACCTAAGTACATATCAGATACATTTAACAAGACAAGCTATCGGCCCTGAGGGAGCCTAGTTAACCTAAGTACATATCAGATACATTTAACAAGACAAGCTATCGCCCTGAGGGAGCCTAGTTAACCTAAGTACATATCAGATACATTTAACAAGACAAGCATCGGCCCTAGGGACCTAGTTAACCTAAGTACACATCACTTACATTCTCAAAACAACCCATCGGTCCTGAGGGGCCTAGTTAACCAAGTACATATCAGATACATTTGACAAGACAAGCTATCGGCCGTGAGGAGCCTAGTTAACCTAGTACATATCAGATACATTTAACAAGACAAGCTATCGGCCCTGAGGAGCCTAGTTAACCTAAGTACATATCAGATACATTTGACAAGACAAGCTATCGGCCCTGAGGGAGCCTAGTTAACCTAAGTACACATCACTTACATTTCTCCAAAACAACCCATCGGCCCTGAGGGAGCCTAGTTAACCTAAGTACATATCACTTACATTTAACAAGACAAGCTATCGGCCCTGAGGGAGCCTAGTTAACCTAAGTACATATCACTTACATTTAACAAGACAAGCTATCGGCCCTGAGGAGCCTAGTTTAACCTAAGTACATATCAGATACATTTAACAAAACAACCCATCGGCCCTGAGGGAGCCTAGTTAACCTAAGTACATATCACTTACATTTAACAAGACAAGCTATCGGCCCTGAGGGAGCCTAGCTACCAAAAGTTCAATGACTAACAAGACAGATCAAACCACCTCAATTTCACTATTACAGGTACCACACTTAGAGCACAGCGAAGTAACTTAATCAACCCCCATGTCTTCCCCACATAACAGTCGAACCTGCCCATTAGCCGGGTGTTAAACAAACAATACGTAGCTAGTAGTTGTCTATCCTAATCCTCATGGTAGAAAGATGCAAGTGCGTGTAGTGCACCAACGGTTGAATATTTGATAAATGTGAACCAGTTGGGACGGGGGCTAGCTCTTGAGAGTCCAGGATTCCATTCCACGGGACGCCATTGCGTCCTTATCAGGCTGTGATGGTCCGCTGCGATATAGGTCAAGAGAACAAGAATTTGATAACCGTTCAGTTCCAGACAGTAAGTAGAAGTCTTTTTTTTTTTTAAAAAACATAACTCGTAGTGCAAATTTACAGAACACTCCCCGACTGGGATAAGAACAGAGGAAAAGAGAAGGGGTGGAAAGTTCGGCCAACCACGCTTCAGAAAGACAGCGCTCGGAGGAGTGCGCGAGGGTGAAAGGAGGGGGAGGGGGCTAACGCATGCGTAACGAGCAGAGAAAGAGAGAGAGATAGATAGAGGGGAGACAGAAAAGATCTGAGCATCAAACATTACAAGAGTTTCTTGGAAGAGGTTTTAGTACTCAAATTAATTAAGGCTCGTTAGAAAAGATCTAAGAACATTACCATCATCAGAGGCCGACAACGGGAAATTCAATCAGGAGCTAAATCGATGAAAGGTAGTAGATACCACGCAAAGTGAGATACCCATTCCCTTGTGCAAGATAATACTCGATAGCTCGGAACATTGGTTAAATTTGAAAAAGCTAGATTTGTGTGTTTGGCAAGGGAGGGGGAGAGAGGATGGACTTGCGGCCCGTCATTGATCAGTTAAAGTAAAAATGGCCCTTGGGTGTTGAATTGTTGTGCACCACGGTTCTAAGTGTTATAAGGGCGTCGCTCTCTTGATCGACTGGACTGACGATGGCAGTGGGAATGGGGGTTCGAGTCCCAGCTGGATGTTGTGAGGTTGGTTTTTTCCTAATGTTTCCCCCCCCCCCTCCCTCCACGTAAATGTAATTAGTACATTAGAGTGTTTGGCCAAAAGGGGTAAAAAAGACGCGGTGATAAAACTATTTATTGATATTTCATACAGAGCTGTACATGAGTAAAGGATACATACGGGTTGTGTAATGGACTTTTTCTATTGGAAGTCGATCATCGTCGGGTTGTGCTGAAGTCTTGTATCCCATTTGGTTTTAAATCCATCCTGGTGCTATATCAGGTTAGACACTTGTAAGGGTTTTAACCTTATTTAAAAAAAAGTTTAGTGTGGTTTTTTCGTTAGTGATTTAAACACACAAGTAATTTAAAGCTTAATATAAGAGTTTTGGATGAGGAGGGTATATTATTGGAAATTATATGCATCAAATTGGAAGTTGGCTGTGAAAAGTATAGAGAAAAAGTTACAGGAATTAGTATGAAGATTGGTTCGAGAAAATTAAGCTTTTATGGTCTGTATTTCCGGTGATAAAAATATTGTGTTTAGAATTCCGGGATAATTTATCTAAGTTTTTTCCCTAGATGTTTTTTCACTCTCCCTCTACGGAAGTGTGGGTATATATTCCCTAAAATGACACCTTCTTCATCCATACCTCACTAGAGTGATTATATACACTTATTACTAAAAACATGTAGTAAGACGCAGTGATGTAAATACATTTTGTGAAGAATATGCCTCGCTCCCTCCATTCTACTATTGTTACTACAGTGTTAAGATTCCTATTTGTATTTAAAGTTGAAAGGAATAAAACAGATGTTAACATGGTTTAAGGTGTCGGTCTCTCAATAAATGTAAGAATTAAAGAACATATTTACATACGTCGTTCGGCCCAGGTTCAAAGAACTAACATCATGAATGTGGTTTAGTAATAATGATAATAATATAATAATAATACTTAGCACCACGTCTTACTACCCGTTCGGGTTATACGCTTAAGTACTAATTACACTAATGGTTTAGGAGTTGGTAAGGTTGGATATAGAGAAAGTGAACCCGCATTTGCGTTGAGGGAGAGTGGAAAACCTTATAGGAAACACCCCCCCCCCCCAGTTTACCCGAGTGGATTTGAATCTAGATTTCCCCGTACTCGGTAGTTTAGATCAACACGAATCTAGCGCGTTAGTTAACCACGCCAACTAGGTGGGTAATCTGGTTAAAATTGGTACACGTATTTGGCAGAAGTTATAGAACAAACATAATAAAATGCCAAACTGTCGATTTAAAACGGAACCTTAGCATCACTTGGTCAAATGTAGTTTTACATACATGTGAGCTGAATCGATCTCTTTTGGTATATGTTATCAGTACACACAAAGTAGCAATATTAATATTGTATTATTATTTATTATTAGTAGCACTGCGTCTTACTACCCGTTCGGGTTATACACACTTATGCTAATGTGTAATGGTAGGCTGATTGTGAGATGAAATGGAGGACCTACAGTTTAACGTGGGATCCGAACCATGGGGAGGCCTGGCATTCCCAACATTCACAAGTTGTGATTAATACACGTCTTGTCAGAGGTGAAGGAAGGGCTTGGTAATCAGATAAATCTGTGCGGGACTGAGGATTGAACCTCGGACCCCCAGCACACAAGTCCGACACCTTACCCTTAGACCACCAGGACACATTAATATTGTAGAATTTAATCAATGTTTAACTTTGAGGTTTCTTCCCAGCAACATCCCATAAGGGCAGCGAGGTAAAATATATCGAACATACAAGACGTTAGAACTGCTCGTATCTTGTGATCTTGTGTGAGAAAGGTGAAGGGCTCTGCATGTTCCCCTACGGATATTGAGCCATGTTATTCCCTCTCTCCTCACGCCACTCGATACTAGTCCTCACCTGAGCTCGGGAACACGGAAAACATCGCTTTCCACGTCGGCAACATAAATAACGTACGGCACACTTTGTTCTAGTAATATAAAACCCACTCGATATTTTTTTAAATTTATCACCTTGTATTACCACCTGTTCAGGTTATACGCAACATATTATAATTACTCTAATGGGGTAGGAAGTATTTTAGAGGTAATCTACCAGTATTTATCTGGAAGTAAAGTGGAAAACTATTTAGGAAAAACCGTTCTAAATATACCCGGTAGGGATTCAAACCCTAATATTCCCGTCATCGACAGTCCAGTATATTTAGAGAGTGACGCCTTAGACCATTCGACCAAAGAGGGTACCAATTTAATTTTAGTAGTGCTTTTAAAACAAGGGTTACCAACGTATTAATCCAAGAGGAATTGATGAGGAGTGTCTCTGAGAGATGATGCACTCCCATTAGATTGAAGAAAGTGAAGAAAACATTTCCAATGCAGCTGGGTGATATTATAACGCTGACCTCTACGCCGATAGGGACCTAGGGGAAGGTGAGTCTAGCGACTTATACCACCTGGTCATAGGTGTGTGTACTGCACATGCGATATATTTTGACTCACTAGGTCCCTATTTGACCAATCACACCTAGGCTCTGCTCTACACACCTCACATGTGAAGGTTTTTCCGATAATATCGGACCATTGAATCTTATGTTAAATCATGGGAACAATTAACCGGTAGATTTTTAAAACTCTAATAATCCTGGAAACACTTTACGCCACGCCACTGGAATGATAATACAACGCTAGAATCAAAGGTGTATTTCAGCCAATAGTTTATATTTTATGATTAAATTAATTTATTACAATTATTTTCTCATTATAGGGTTGTTTATCGGAGTATTTCAATTAAATCTTTAAATCTCCAAGATGGAGATTTTCCTTCTTTTGAAAGAGTTATGGCTAAAATGTTTATACAAAATAGCATAAATATATATAAAAATATGGTAAGATATCAAAATAGCTTTTCAAATGAATGCTTTTTATATAGGTAAAATTAATTTAATATTTCAATTAAAATTTTTATTACCGGAAGCCTTTAAGGAGTTAATTTATGTGACTACACTAGAGAATAAAGTTATTTATTTATATTTCACTTTGGTTTCATTTTGTAAAAGGAACTGGGAAAAATCTAGAACAAAATTGAACTTTTATTTATAAATTATTTATATTTAAAAAAAATCTATTTTTGTGTCAAGCTTTTTTTTGAGCTAACAAACCCCTTACAAGCGTCACTTATGAAGGTTGAAAGCGGGTTATGTAATTCTTTTGTTTGGACCCTGTGAAGGGACTAGAATCGAAAGCCGGCCTCTTGTTGACATTTTAAGATATGTGGACATGTATTGTCTCCCTATTTTTTAAAGCCTATCATGAGGTTTCACCAGGCCTAACGACCTCTTTTGATGTCATTCATTTTTTGTTGGCTTTGTGACGGCAAATTTGTTCCATCAGTTTCGATTTGAAGTTATTGTATTCCTCTTTACGTTTATTAAACTTTTATTTTTTATAATGAAGTTTTTTTAAGTGAAAAAAGTACCTTGTTTAATATTTTATCCTTGTACAATAATTTTAACAGCAGAATTCTGCCAATTATGATCCTTGAGAACGCAAACTTTTTTGTTGTCAACATCAATAATATAATATTATTAGTGTCTAAATTATAAATGTTAAATATTTGATCCAAAAATTATGAAGTTATTGGAGTAGAAAGGTGGTCACACAGTGATGATTTACATAACCTGTACTCATCACAAGACATTGCTAGGTTAATAACGTCTCATAGATTGCGATGGGTAGGTCATGTAGTTCCAATGTATTAATATAGAGCCTTGTTCAGGGTATTGACTGGCAAATCCAATGGGAAGAGACAATTGGGAAACCTAGACTAAGTCTAGATGCGAGATAACATTAGAAAGGACCTGAAAGAGAAAGGTATATTTAGTTGAACAGGATAGAACTAGCTCAAGATGTAATGAGGTGGACTGGATAGAACTAGCTCAAGATAAATAGATGTAATGAGGTTGACTGATTAGAACTAGCTCAGGTAAGAATAGGGTGTAATGAGGTGGACTGGATAGAACTAGCTCAAGATAAATTAGGATGTAATGAGTTTACTGATTAGAACTAGCTCAAGGTAGGAATAGGATGTATGAGGTTTACTGATTAAACTAGCTCAAGGTAAGAATAGGTGTAATGAGGTGGATGAATAAACCTGGTTCAAGATAAGGTTAGTGTGTAATGCGGTGGACTGGATAGAACTAGTTCAAGATAAGGTTAGTGTGTAATGCGGTGGGCTGGACAGAACTAGTTCAAGATAAGGTTAGTGTGTAATGCGGTGGGCTGGACAGAACTAGCTCAAGATAAGGTTAGTGTGTAATGCGGTGGGCTGACAGAACTAGCTCAAGATAAGGTTATGTGTAATGCGGTGGCTGGACAGAACTAACTCAAGATAAGGTTAGTGTGTAATGCGGTGGCTGGACAGAACTAGCTCAAGATAAGGTTAGTGTGTAATGCGGTGGGCTGGACAGAACTAGCTCAAGATAAGGTTAATGTGTAATGCGGGGCTGGACAGAACTAGCTCAAGATAAGGTTATGTGTAATGCGTGGACTGGATAGAACTTGCTCAATATGGGGATAGTTGGACAGATATAACTAGCTCAAGATATGGATAGAGTGTAATTAGTTAGACAGGATTGAGCTAACTCAATATAAGGATAACACGTTATATGACCACGGATAAAATGTTTCGTTAGTATATAAAACGGGCTGTGGATAAGATGTCGGGGTTCGAATATTTACTTGGTACTCCAGGGATGGTTTTCAAAATATGATTTTTATATTTGATTTTACAACCACCCCTTGACATGAATGCAGTTGTATTTCATCTAAAACCATCCTTCTCTCTTTTTCCCCTAGGGTGAGTCTTTATATGATAAGTTTGTTTAAAACGTCTTAATTGAAAAAAATAAAGTAATACAATTGCATGACCCACTTTAGTGGCTGCATAGCCTAAGGTGCTACTCTCGCAATAAACTAGACTTCAGATGATGAGAAGCTCGTGGTTCGATCCCGGTCAGATTTATTAAGATTTTTTCAAAATGGTTTCTCACTATCTCTCTCTCTCTCTCTCTAGCTCTCTCTCCGCCATTTCGGGAAAACTTCTTCTAAATTCAACCTTACTTATCCTTAGCCCATTAACGTTATTAGTACGTATGCGTACAACCCAATCGGGTAGTAAGATGTGATGCTAAGAAAACAAACAAACGAACAAGCAGATGGTTTCCCGTTTTTTATTTTCTCATATAAATATAAAATATTGTAATTGTGAAAATCCTCGACCTCCTGATTATGGTCAATATTTACGCTTGTTGTGTCCCCGAAACACAATAAAAAAAGTGAATTTTATATAATTTGTCTGTCTGTTCGTGCCTGGCCACAAATTTGAAAAAGTTTGGTGTATTTTTTTTATCACACCTGATATTTTTTTTTATCACACCTGATATTTAGTTGTTATATCGCTAGACCTTGGGACGTTTGTTTCTTTTATTTTGGCTCTCCCTATGGTGTAGTGGTTGGTGCACTTAGCTACGAGTCTAGGGGTCTTGAGTTCGATTCCTGGCTAGCACCTTTGATATTTTTTCCAAGAGGGGAATTACCCCAACGCGTCACCGGTTTTTTTTAATTAGGGTTAAACTAGGTTTAAAAGTTTCCACTGGTTCCATACTATCATTCTCACGATCATCATAGCCTCATTTCATCGGGACATGAAAAGAGCTTCCATAAAAAGGATGTATCCATTAATTTAAGGGTAGTTTACTAAAGAAAGCATTTTTTATAACTCCACATTTTTCTAAAAATAGTTCAAATTAATTTGTTTGAAATAGCGATTTAGGCATATTAGACCACCCAAATAAAACTGTGAATTTGTTTTTTGGTAAAGATTCGTTTATGATAATTTACTGATGAGTAATATTTTTAAAATTCGAAAATGGCTAGTGTTTGACATTACACATAGAACTGTACCTATACGTGTTTTTGTAAAAAAAAATAATTTCTTACCTAGTTTACTCATGACCAAATTTAAATAAAAATAAATATTCTAAAAATGACTAAAGATTTGGTGCATAATGGGTATCTCAAGTTATTTACAATATACTATTTTATATATTATTGGTTTTTCTTAGAATTAATTATTTTAGTTTATTGATAACTAAGTTTTGAATATTATTTTTAGCTGGCTCCAGCGATCTAGTTAAAAATTTGTTTCCGAAGACTATTTTACATGATAATTAACAATAAGTATTTTTATTATTAAAATAAATTAATTCAAGTGTATTATACTCATAGCTTATTATAGAAAGCTGGAATAAAAAAGTCCTTGAATATTTAGTTCAAAATGGGTGTATAGAAATAATATTAAGTGAAGAATAAGAATATGATTTAATTTTTTCAAATTGAGAATCACTTTAGGGTATTTAAGATCGAATGATTTTTGAAAAACTTCTAAAAATATTTGAAAATTTTTGTTATTTATGAAGAATGTTTATTGTGATTGACAAGATGATATGTTTGTTTCTCTGAGGAAAACTTACCTAAGGGTAGTTTATTGAAAGCATATTTTTGCAAATTATGTTACGAGAAAATGTTGTTATTGTGTTGTCCCGTTTATTGTAACACACACACGCACACACACGCACACACACGCACACACACGCACACACACGCACACACACGCACACACACGCACACACACGCACACACACACACACACACATATATATATACATATATATATATACACATATATATTGACATATATAACACATATATATATTGACATATATAACACATATATATATATTGACATATATAACACATATATATACACAGATATATACACAGATATATACACACATATACATACACACATATACACACACATATATACACACATATACATATATATATACACATATATATATTACAACGTTCTTTCTTCTTTAAATAAAGTTTTCAACATATTCAGTAATGCTTAGGCTACATATTAAAATAAAAAGTAAACAGTTTTCCATATTGGTAAATATTTTTTTTTTGGTCCTTTTTGTTACAGAGGAAATACTAAATCGGCTTTGTTACATATTTTATCTTTTTGTAAAACTGTTGAGGTATGTTTACTGGACTTTGTAACGACTAATCAGCTTTCGCCCCTAAGGTAGGCTTAACGCAGCGGCAGCGGCTCTTCAATGTTTAAGTGGTTTTACTCTGCGAAATGTTCTGTAACGGACGTTAGTTTCGTTTCTTTACGGAGGTTTGTTGCGTGCTAAGAACGGGCTTTACTAGGCCGGTAAAAAGCCACAGCGGGAAAGCCGTACTTTGATTGATCCCATTCATTGTAATCTGTATTATTATTATTATTATTATTATTATTATTATTATTATTATTATTATAAGATTATTATTATAAGATTATTATTATTAGCACCGCGTCTTACTACCCGTTCGGGTTATATGCACTTACGCTAATGTGTAATGGTAGGGTGATTGTGAGATGAAATGGAGTACCTACAGTTTAACGTGGAATCCGAACCACGATGGAGGCCTGGCATTCCCACATTCACAAGATGTCTTGTCAGAGGTGAAGGAAGGGTTTGGTAATCAGATAAATCTGTGCCGGGACCGAGGATTGAACCCCGGACCCCCCAGCACAGAAGTCCGACACCTTACCCCTAGACCACAAGGCCACCGTAATCTGTATTGAAGTTATGTATTTAATTTCTTACAGTTAAGACGATTATTCAGTTTTTACTTAATGAAGGTTTTTTTTTAAATTTAAAGTTGTTTGTGAATAGCGTTTAGCTAACAGCCTATAAATAAACTATTTTTCTCGCGATTTTTTTGGACCCTCCTTCCTTCTGTTTATAGACCAAGTGGACTTTTATCCTGACCCCCTTTACCCTTCTCTCACCTAAGAGTTGTGTTACGTATCTTTTCACATCAAGAGCCAATGTCATGTCAACAAACAGTAAGTTCTTAACCTGCGTTTTCAACACCGTTCATCCTAAAACCACTTCGGTGGCCGCTAGGTCTGATTCGCTACTATCGTGTTGGACTAGACTGCCGACGATGCGGAGATCGAGGTTTGAGTCTCGGTTGGGTGTACTGAGCGTGGGGTTTACTCAAAATTGTTTTCCACTCTCCCTCCATGCAAATGTGGGTACACTTTCTTAAAATATATCCTCAATAATCCATAAAATTGCTTGTTTAGTTAATACATTGGTGCATAACCCAAACGGGTAGTAAGACGAGGAGATAAAAAAAACATAAAAAACACCGTATATATTCAGAAGTTTGTAATTATATTTACTAGCGGTGAAAACATGAAAAATAATATAATTTTTTTAGCATTTGAATTTAATTATAATATATTATGTTATGTAACACAGTGAAGTATCCACCCTCTCCGTATATGTAACACATGCATACATTAAATATACCCCTCTCTCCTTGTCAAGAGCGTTACGTGGTTAATGGATTATCCTATCCATAGATTTAAACTAAGATAGAAAGGTGAGGAAGGTTGAATTTGGAGTAAATATACCTCCCGTTTATGTTAATTCAAAATGGGAAACGATTTAGAAGAAAATAAAAAACACTTTAGTACACCCATCTGATGTTCGAACCTCGATCAACATCTCCGTAACCAAAAAAAGACGCCAGACTAAACTAAGACCTAAGTTCACGTTGGTACTAACGCCACTGGGTGTATGTTATTCGCCTTTTAATCTGTCTCATTGGGCATTCAGGCAAAGGTGTCAGTCTCGTACAGTCTGGTTTGCTGAAGACGAGGAGGTTGTCACTAACAAATCCCGGCCGGGTATACTACAGTGTTTTTAAATTCAACTTTAATCATCGCTGCTCCTATAATGTAAATACTTAAGTATTGAGTATGAGTTGTAAGACAGGTTTTTTAATATTATTTGGTGTTCTATCTTTTGACAGGTCTGTTGCTGAATCAAATCGTCCAGTATGTTCTATCAAAAGTTTCAGTTATAAGACCTGAAACCTCATTTTCTGTTCTTGTTATAGGTCATTCACGAGTTGAATTATTGGTATTTCTGGTCCATCTTTACTTGCACTTGGGTGACCTGGCGGTCTAGGGTAAGGTGTCAGACTTCTGTGCTGGCGGCCGGGGTTCAATCCTCGGTCCCGGCACAGATTTATCTGATTACCAAACCCTTCCTTCACCTCTGACAAGACATCTTGTGAATGTGGGGAATGCCAGGCCTCCACCGTGGTTCAGATTCCACGTTAAACTGTAGGTCCTTCATTTCATCTCACAATCACCCTACCATTACACATTAGCGTAAGTGCGTATAACCCGAACGGGTAGTAAGACGCGGTGCTAATAATAATAATAATAATAATAATAATAATAATAATAATAATAATAATAATTTACTTACACTTGGTCTTTTGTAACCTACCTCAACAAGTATTTTCTTCTTATAATGTAATATAGACAGTTGGCCTTTGTCGTATAATAACCTGCATAACTGTTCTCTTATAACTTCTTCATAAGTCATTCAATATGCGTTCTTTATCCACAGTAGCTACACACAAAACTGCTTACTTTCATACATAATTTATATTTTTTCTAGCAACTACTTCTAGTAAATCTTAATTTTATTAAAGGCCTAGGAAAAGTAGTTAATTTAAATTGCAACAATTTAATTCCTTGCATCAAAGAACTGTCATTCGAGTGAGATTTATAGCTTCGGTCCTACAACTTTCTTTTTTATGTATCATACAGCTGTAACTTTATAGATGATGTCAGTTTTACAGATTTAAGATTGAGCTACTGTTTATAAATTCTCTATATATTTCACAGCTCTATTTCTAAGCCCTTTTAAAAAAGTTCACCCCATGGTTATCCGTCTAAATATTCATACGTTGTTCCTAGTTTAGAGTGAACCCCCGAGGAAGAATACTTTTGCATTCAACTATATCGAGCATGTTCTTGTGTTTATATCGAGACATAAACACAGTTTGCTTATAGCCTGGTGTTTGTTTACTCTGCCACAAAATGAAGTTCTGCAGGCATGAGTTCTAGCTATGCAAATGCGGGATAAGCCCTTATACTTTGTTGGAAAACACTCGTAAGTCCACAAAAATAATCATTAGTGAGGTGTGAATATCGTTAATATATTTTCAGTGACTACAATTCGGTTTACTATCTTGGTGGACTTTGGCCTACTACAAATAGCAAGAAAACAAATTAATCTTAATTTGAGTAAACTTTGATCATTTATACTTCTACATTCTTCTTACTAGCCGTTCGACTTGGATGAAAATGTACTAAATACGCTAGATTGTTAGGCATGAGTAAGATAAAATTTATAGAAATTGTACCAGCATTTTTCTGGAAGGAGTGTGGAAAACAATTTATTAAAACTCATCCTCAGTACACCCGATTGAGATTTAAACCCCGGTCTCCTGACATTGGCAGCCTAGTCTATTACAAGGTTGACGGCTTAGATAAATCGACTTCCGAAACGTTGTTTTATAATACCTCATCTTATACCTGTGTATCAATTTAAGTTTGTTTTTAAAACATTACCAATTAGACTAGAAAAAACAGGATACTGTATAGTACATTGAAATATTAAATTCTACCTTTTAACATGTGGTCTAATCAACTCTCTCTGAACTAAATATAATATATTTGTGTTAGTTATTATCAGCTTTTTATTAAATAATAAACACTGGAAAGTAAATAAATAGATACACAATTTCTGTGTCTTTATTTATTAAAACTTTTTAAGCTCGTACATTTATCGAGGAGTTATATATACCGTGTTTTATTTAAATGTTCATTTCTCCCAAAGTTATTATTATTATTATTAGCACCACGTCTTACTACCCGTTCTGATTATACGCACTTACACTAATGTGTAATGGTAGGGTGATTGTGAGATGAAATGAAGGACCTACAGTTTAACGTGGAATCCGAACCACGGTGGAGGCCTGACATTCCCCACATTCACAAGTTGTGATTAATACACGTCTTGTCAGAGGTGAAGGAAGGGTTTGGTAATCAGATAAATCTGTTCCGGGACTGAGGATTGAACCCCAGACTCCTAGCATGGAATTCCAACACCTTACTACTAGACCACCAGGTCACATCTCCCAATGTTCATTTATCACTCTTGCTTCACAGTATTCTATTTGGTGAAGATATGAACAATGCTGTAAAAATATATACAAATAAAAATAGAGCATTTGATAGGTTAAATACTCAATATAACTTTTAAACGTTACGGGAAAGAAGAACGATCTTCTCACAAACTTATATTATTAATCCTGTAAATATTAATAATGTGTTTTTCACACCTTTTGATTAAATCAGAAATGTTTTTGATCATTATTTGATAGTAGTGTACCTTTGTATAGAACTGGGTGCAATTTAAATCCTAAAATAAAACAAAACACGACCAAGTCAAATAAAAAAAATCATACAGTAGAAGAATATTATTCGACTGGAAATAAACACTCTACAAAACGTAATTAACATGTAAAACATACACACACAAGAAGGTTTTTTTTTGAAGATTTATGAGCATTGAGTTTATATTATTTTTAATGAAACAACGTTTCGTGTGTGTGTATGTTTGTGTATTATTAGCCTAAGAGAGAGCAGGAGAAGATTTGTAATATATATATATATATATATATATATTAGAAATTTTTAGAAAAATTCAAACAAACCATTGTTCGAAATAGTCTTGGTTCTTAAAAAATCATGTAATTATATAAAATAATGGGTGTATTAAATTTATAAATATATTTATATTAAAAATATAGAACTTCATTAGAGTTTTGAAAAGATGTAATTATCAAAATTAAGTTTAATTATAGATAAGTATGAAGAAGTGTAATTTCTACTGAAATATTTTTTTCCACCGTGGGCCACTACTTGCTCCGGATACTTGTTCGCCTTAGACGGCTTGGAGGGCGTACACAATTAATCAAGAAGCACTAGCACTGCCCCCCCTCCCCACACACACCAGCCTTCCTTTCTTGGATACTGATTCAACAATTGACATAATACTGACCGTCACATTGGCACTACCAATTTATTAACATGGTTTATTAACTAACACCCGCCTCGGTGGCGTAGTTGGCTAACGCGCTTGTCGTGTTTAGCTCGACTGATGAGGACGGGGAGATCAAGGTTCGAATCTCGGTCGGGTGAACTGGGAATGGTTTTTCCTAAATGGTTTTCCACTCTCCCTCCACGTAAATGCGGGTTCACTTCCTCTAATTAAACCTTCCCAATTCCTAATCCATTAGCGTAATTAGTACTGAAAGCGTATAACCCGAACGGGTAGTAAGATGCGGTGCTAAATATTAATATGATTAATTATTAAATCACTGTCGCCTTAACGCTTCATGATACTATAAGTCAAGCAGGCCTGTGCTGTAAGCTGCATCACTTGATATATCACGGCGCTAGATTATACACTTGACTAATTAACACACGGTCTATTAAAGTATTTATCAAATTTTTGGTGATGTATAACCCCAAAATGAGATATATGCACACTGTGGAACTACTGGGGGCCCACTGGGGACATGGGGGCAAGGGTAGCGGGGTTGACATGTATGCAGAATAAACATATTTTATGCAATTTCATTTTATGAGTTTAAATACAAGAAACAAATTGAATGAAATGTTGAAAAAATCCACATAATTACATTCAATAAGTAAGTAGAATTAATAAGTGTTTGGTCATTTTAAAAATTCTAAACATAATAATTTTTGATAAATAATTGTTCAGATTTGTTAACTTAAGGTTGATATAGACTTAATTTTTTATGTGACTTTTATTTACCGAGTAAAGAAATAGAGAATAGTATGGATATTTAATTTTTTGCTTTTAATATTTTGGTATTATATATGATAAGCATTATTTAATTAATATTTATTATGAAAGATTTCCTATGGGCCACTTGATAGGCCTCCGTGGGCCACACTTCGAGAAACACTGATCTATTAGAATACAAGTCTTAATTTAATTTTTGATTATTGAATATTATTTTACTAAATCTACCAGATGAATAACAAGAGATATATTGATTTTATCAAAACTTCAATATAGAAAGTACAAATAAATTATTTTCTAACAAGAGAAACAAGAACCAATTTAATTCTTTAAAAAATAATAGTTAAAATATGGTTGAGTTTTGAATAAATATAAATTTGTGTCGGACACTTTTAATACAATTAAAAAAAGTTTTTAACATAAATGTGCTTGGTAGTGGTTTGCTATTTTTAATTTTTTTGCTATGTTTTGTAAAACATTTTATCTCAGTATTTAAACAACCCTTTCAGTAAAGTACTGGAATAGTGTTGTATCGGACAACATGGACAAGTACATTTATTCAGTCAATAATTGAAATGTTCAAATCCATGGATTATCAGATATATTTACATATATTAATTCTTGTGAACCAAAACACCATACGCCATGTGAATATGAAACATTTATATTATTTTTGCGAGACACATGTATTCCCTTTATGAATCTATTGTATTTTAGGATTATTTCGTCAATGATATAATGGCCATCACTCTATGTAAATATAAATACAGCTTAACATTGTTTTTCTATTTGAGATATTTAACGTTCACTTTTTAAGCTGACTGATTATATCAGTAGAGGATCTACAAAAAACTCAAATTTAGAACAAACAAAACACCCATGGTTGTATATTCATTTATGTGAAAGGGGAAATCCATATTTCAAAAATACTATACTTTTTTTTTTGCTATGTAGGAAATTGAACTTTAGACCATTAGCTCAGTTGGCAGACATGCAACTGACTGAGATGAGGTTTCTGACAACGGTTGTTAAAATATTTTATAAATAGATTGTGTGCTGAAATAATAAGATAGGTGCAGTCCATTTCTCATGGGAAGGTAGGAAAAATTACCCTTAGTGGACCTGACTGGGATTCAAACCACCTTCTCCCCGTAGTATTTGGCAATCCATTCTATTGTGAGAGTGATACCTTCTACCATTAAACTAAACTTTAATAACCATTTATCCTAGGATAAAACCACAAAACATTATTTTGTAAATCATCCACTCGTCGTTCTAAACAAAATTACCATAGACATAAAAAAAAATTAGGAACTTTTCAAAATTTTGTCATAATTAATTATCGCCACTAAACAAAAAAAAAGTCAAATAAAATTCTCTGAACAACCCTCTGAACAAAACAATCAGAGCCAATTTAAAACCCTTTCAAATTTAAAACAAATCAGTTAACTACCTTTAAATCAGTTCGTTCTCTGAAAAACAAGTAATTTTCATGTAAAACACTCCACATACATCCATATAAAACAAAAGCATTAGAACCAATTTAAAAAAATTAATCAGTAAGTCAACCTTAAATACAAATGTTTTCTAAAAAACAATTATATGTATTTTTATATATATATATATATATAATAAAAAAAGACTCTCTAGACATACATTATAAAGATAATATTTAGAAACATCATAGATTTTTTTTTAAATTTCAAAAATATATTATCAGTAAATGACTATTAATTTTAAGTCTAAGATTAATATCATTATTTGTTCTCGATGTATGAGCATATAACATTTCCAAATATGAACAAAATTCACCCAACCATTTCGACTGTAGCTCCGAATACAGACATAGATGGGGACAGACACAATTGCAAAACTCAATTTTATAGATCGAGGGCACATAAAAAGTAAAACTTTATTCCCAATTGCAATACTTTCTCTGCATGAGAAAGAAAAAAAGGTATGCCATAAAAAAAAGAGTAGTTGCGTTAGCTACTATCACTAATCTTTTTTCAATCGCCATCGCACGTTACTACCCGTTTGTGTTTTACGTTTGTTTTTACGCTCTTATTTTAGGAAAAAAAAGGCTGAATTTAGAGCAGCTGTAGCAGAATTTGCTTAGGAGAGTTGACAATCTTTGATGAAAAACCACCCCAAGTACACTAGACCGATCACTCTGTCATCTACAGTTTAGTCTATTAGGAGAGTGGCGACTTAGTAGCCCAATTAGATGGCCTAATAGTCTATCACTAGTCCAGCATGCAGGCCAGGGGTGACCAAGACAATCCTGCTCACCACCATAGGTGACGTGTTTTCTCGACGAGTTTGTTTTTGTGTTACGTTGTCTTGTAAAGAGTCTTGGGGAGGGGAAGGGGGACTGATGAGTAGTGTCAGAGGGAGAAGGAAGGGTGGGTGAAGGGGTGGTTGGATATTTAAATGAAAAGGATAATAAAGGTGAATGGGGGGGGAGGGAGGGTGGCTGTGAAGGAGCCAAGGTTGAAAATTCTGTCATTGGCGGAAACTTTACATCAGCACTACGCCTACGCCTACTAACTCCCCCCAACCCTATTAGCTCTCCCCAACCCCTATTAGCTCCCCCAACCCTATTAGCTCCCTCAAACCCCTATTAGCCTCTTGTAAAAGTTTGACAACGTATCAGTGAGTTGAAAAGTAACCGTTTAGATTATTTGTGTTGTGTATAGTTTTTGTTGTTGTTGTTATTGTTGAAAGAATCTACAATATGGTATGGACTTAAAATGAGGATTGAGGGGAGGCGAGAACAGTCAAGTGTTTTTTTTTCTGATTTTATAGCAAATAATTCTTTGGTCCAATTAAATCAAATATTTCTCCAGTAGAATCAAAGAGTTTAATAATGAATATCTATCAAGGTGTCTGAGAATTTAACGACAATTTTTTATCATAGTTTAAAAAGTTTCTAATTTAATGACATTATTCTTGTGACAGTTATTCAACAACTGTTGATATAACCACGTGAAGAAAATTAAATTCTATGTTTTTACTAAAGCAATATTTAATTTATTTTGACCAAATAATTGTTTTTCTATAAAAACTACCAAAAAAAAGACCCTTTTCTCGCGTTCCCTACATCAATAACTTAACGTTTACACCAGTGTTTTAAAACCATTTTACTATTGCGTGCCCCCTTATTCGGTAAACACTTATCTCCAAGTACCCCAAGAGTTTATTTTTCTAAAATTAATTAATTAAAACCCTTTTTCCTGGCCGTACGAGTGTTTTCCTTCAAACTAATTACTTAACTTAGGAAGGAAGTTGGTTGTTTTGGCCAAAAGGTTTCTTCAAGCACAGTTTGCTATTTTTACATGTCAGGATACAAAAGTCAGTTCACATATTTTATCGCAGTAAACAACTTCTATAAATTTTATACGTCACTTAGGTAAAATTTAATTTTCAGCTTTGGTACATAAAAAAAGGGGATATAATAATAAAAAAACCTAATACATATTACTAATAATAATTAACGAAATACCTAGGTTTATTAAAAATACACTATTTTTTATATTAATTCCAAATTAGGATAACTTAAAATAATAATAATATTTAGCACCGCGTCTTACTACCCGTTCGGGTTATACGCTTTAAGTACTAATTACGCTAATGGCTTAGGAATTGGGAATGTTTAATTAGAGGAAGTGAACCCGCATTTGAGTGGAGGTAGAGTGGAAAACCATTTAGGAAAAACCACCCCCATTTCACCCGACCGAGATTCGAACCTCGATCTCCCCGTCCTCAGCAGTCGAGCTAAACACGACAAGCGCGTTAGCTAACTACGCCACCGAGGTTGGTGATAACTTAAAGAAAATAAAAATACCATAAATACAAAAATAACTGTAGCCTACCCGTATTAAAGATGCTGCCTACACCAGTTTAAAAACC